>OZ007596.1:182734134-183345523 GCA_963931845.1 Maratus michaelseni | reverse complement strand
AACTTTCTTCTATCTAATACATGTTAATGCTTCAAAATTCGCTAACACACCGCAAAAAAGAAAATCAATATTTTTCGTCATTCTGTCGTACGTCAGCTGCTTGCGAATGGTCGCGCTACCTGGATGCGAGCAGCTGATGCATTATACTATACTACGAAAAGTCCTTCTGGCCTGTAACGGCAGGAAAAGATAGCGTCCCTATTGCTTGATTTTGAGATTTTAGCTAATGCTACTGAAAATACACGAAACTAAATTGCTCGGAACCCAATTACAGAAGAGTCATTCTCAGCTATCGTCAATGTTGAATTTGAATGAGAATATCGCTAAATAAGACAGATATAGCCAAGTTGGCTTCATACATGGCAGCGTATTTATTCGCCGTATTTGGAGATATTTCACCAATTGTCGCCAAGCATGGCGAGAATTTGACGTTGGCGAATATAAATATATAGCATTACGCATGTAAGAGTTGAAAAGATGTTTACAACAATGAAAGAAAATTTGACGAAACCATTATCACTAAAACTCATAAATTAAACCCGTTTATGGAGGAATACTGCTGTATTGTTTCAAAATATCAACCATGAGTGGCTGATATTTTGAAACTCAGCCATTTTTTAAGATAAAGGCAAAACAAAACATGCTCTGGAATCCTTGGATCAAGGCCGAACATTTAACGTAAAAAGTTTGTAGGATTTCTAATTTTTTATACAACTTTTTGAAATTGAAATATTTAAATGGCTATCACAGCACCCCTCCAGGCGCAATATCCCCAGTTGCAACTGGGATCTGCAGGCTATATTCAAAAACATATACAAAAAATTTGGTTCAATTATCTGCTTAACTTCATACGCTTTTCTATGAAACAACAATGCAAATGGAACAAATATCGCGATTGCATCTCCCTCTTTCATCGAAATATATCCAAATTCAACTGGGACCTGCAGGCTATAGTTCGAAACATATACAAAAAATTTGGTTCATTTATCTGCATAACTTTATGCTCTTTTCGATGATACAATAGTGAAAATGGAACAAAAATCGCGATCACAGCGCTCTCTTTCGTCGAAATATTCCTAAATTCAAGTGGGACTTGCTGGCCAGAGCCAAAAACATAGAAAAAAATGGTTCAATTTGAAGCATAACTTCATACACTTTTCGATTATACAATAAGGACAGACAGACGGACGGATGGACAGACAGATATTTTATAAAATATTTTTTTCGGAATCTCTGATCTTTAAAACGTGTAAATCCGTCGAAAACCGGAAGTCGAAAATTTTTTTGATTACAATACTTTCTTTATAAATATAAGAAAGTAAAAATGAAAATTTTGAGACTCAGGTGTATTAGGACCTACCGTGAACTACCTTGAAATGTAATTTTTCTTCCTCGTATTTTTAACTTATAAAGCGAAAACTATGACCATGAATTTTAAAATTTCTTTACACATAGAAGTCAGGGGAATATAAGCACTGTGAAAGTGAATCAAGATAGATATAATTCGGCTGTATGAACATGTTGATCTAAAAAAAAAAAAAAAAATATCATTATATAATGGCATCTCAAAACATTAAATATATCGCAATTAAACTCTAAAATTTGACCCTCCGAAACACCTGCTGAACTTTTAGAACATTAATTCTTCATCGTTGGAGGCCAGTCTGCTTTAATTAACTAATTAATTACAGCATTTTTTACCACACTGAGAACAGTGATATTTTCATTAACTCGGTCAGTTAGAGGAGCAGTATAAAGTATACCCACTGAAGTCCCTTGCCACCCTCTTAACTTCGGAACGGCTTCTGCTATATTCATAAAAGTGGTGTCTAGGTATAGTAAAGTAGCCATGCGCTACACAATGAAACTGCCTACAGCGCCACCTGGTGGAATGCTGTGGAGTTAGCATTCCTATCTCGAAAACGGAAAGAGATAGAGAAAAAAAGTGATTTACAAAGTTGTAGAGTATCGTCGATTTAGTACGAAAAGGCACCTTGTGGACATGAATGCGAAGAATAGAACGGTTAAAACGTGCATTTGTTTTTTATATTTACTGCACTGTGACGTGACATAACGATCTTAGAAAGAAAGAAACAGCCAGTTATGAAACAGCAGGTGTGCGACTCCTCCACAAACATTGTAGAACATAAAACGACGCTGTTACGGACGCTTGTGTCAACGTGTCACCATCTGTGCTCCAACGTGTGCAACGTGAAATTCAAAAAAGCATCCAAATATGCATTGCAGCTGACGGTGAAAAGTTTGTTCATCTAAAATAAAGGTATATTATTATAACTAGTTGTTTTTATCTTTCTAAGATCGTTTTGTCACGTCACAGTGTAGGAAATCACAAAAAGACAAATGCGTGTTTTAATCGTTCTATTCGTCGCATTAATGTCCACAATGTGTCTTTTCGTACTAAATCGATGATGCTGTGCAACTTTGTAAATCCCTTTTTCCTCTATCTCTTTCTGTTTTCGAGATAGGAATGCTAACTTCGCAACATTCCACCAGGTGGCGCCGTAAGAAGTTTCATTGAGTAGCGCATGGCTACTTTACTATATCTAGACTCCACTTTTATGATTATAGCAGCAATCGTTCCAAAGTTAAGAGTGTGGCAAGGGACTTTAGTGGGAATACTGTATGTCCTGTCACTAATGCTCGTGTTCACCATCTACCGCAACCTAGAAAACTTGGGTCGAACGCTCAAATGTTATCCCGCATTAATCTGATTGGACTTCGGTCACGATTAAGTCCAATAAGGGTAATCGGGGAACCCGTTTGAGCATTCGACCGACATTTTCCAGGTTGACGTAGATGGTGAATACAAGCATAAGTGTTACTAGGGCGCACTTCATTTCAGAGTCACTTGATGACAGTTTGTTAGAAGAGCTTTCGATTTGTACGCCGATGTTAAAGAACAATATTGATTAATCTTTCTTATTGGCTAGAATCAGAGCGTGGTGGTGTCGAGGGGAGAGAAATGTATGTCATTCGAATATTTAGTATCTTCTGTATCCAAAATCAATGCATATTCCATAGGACATTCTACTACATGAAAGGTAACTTGGAAAATTGTATTATTAAACTCTGTTTTTGCAACAAAACATCTGACGAGTTTGAACTCAAAAGTTGGGGCACCTGAACAGAAAAAATGTATGCTCGCAAATGTTGGAAATACAGATAGTGTACAAGCATCTTCATTAATTAAATTAAAGTTATTTTCAGTTATTGCAACAGCAAAAAATTATTTTAACCACGATAGTGCAAATGAATGTTCGGGGACAATTGCTACTCTATTTACGTTAGAGTCATATGTTCGGCACCGCGTTCTGGGCATTTAGCAGATATGTGGCCAAAGCGTCAGTATGTAAATCATTTTGCGCCCGTTTCGCTATGTACACATTCTGGAAATTAGTGTCCTGATATACTGCAATAACACAAATAAATTTCTTCGTTTTCTCGCTCTGGGAAATCTTACGGCATTTTAAGTAAACTGAGAGTTTTGCTATTAATGATTTGAGCTAGACTGGCACAGTTCCTCGTAAATTAAAAGTTTAGGTTACGAAAGCGCAGTGGATCCAAATGTAATTCATCTGTTGTGAGGGGTACCACGTATAATCTTGAGAATATAATGAATTAACGAAATGTCATCGATATTGCGTCTCTGTGTTATGTATGCGGACGTCTTTCATTATCAGGAAATATTTCAATAATTTTTATGAGGCCTACAGCTCCGTGTGGTTAATAGGTTATACATCGGTGTGGCCTAAGCAAATTCACTAAGCAAAGCTTGTTTTACGATAAGTATCACATTAAGCAAGACTCAATTCTAACACATAGTAATGCTAATCCTTATAAATCACGCCCTACCAAGATAAAGTTCTCGATTCCTGAAAAGCTAAAACAGTCAGACAGCAATTCAAAAGGATTTTGAACGGCGTCAAAATATTTTCCGTGCTCTTACCTGTAAAATTGGGAATAAGGTTCTCGAAGTCGGCAAACGGAATGGCATCTCGGGACGTAAACTGTACGCCAGTTGCCGTATTTTATGCTGCTGTGTGCGTGTTTGCGACTGAATGGGTAGACTCGAAATTTATTTTGTAAAATGTAAGGCTGGATGTAGCATCATTCAGGCCTGATGCCTATTTATGTGTGTAACGTCTCCAATTTCCGGTTCAGAGTTTGGGTGCGTAGGCATGGACTTTAGAAAAGCATCTAGATTTGATAACACTTGGAGTATGCGTCGCGCAATGTCTGTTTCGGACGTCTGAATATCGAGATGTAGCAAATTCGCTAAATTAACAGAATTTCCGAGAAATTCCCAATAATTTCCACTAATTTTGTGTCACACGAAGGTTCAGAAATTCTCAAATGTTTCCGAAATGTCCCTGCATCATCGCGTTTTAAAAGTCAACTATGAAATAGTGGAAATCAGTCAGTTCTTGATTTGCAACGCAACCTCTTTAATATCTTGCAATAACATTGTCATATCAAGAAAATAGCATTTATTCAATCTATAAGTTATCCGATAAGAATCCTGTGTAAATAAAAAAATAACACAACTTGGTGATTATGAGATGTGTTGTTATGTCTTACGTTAATTTCGCGAATCGTAGAAGGCTTCAATGAAGACACAATAAATTAACTTGCATTAATATATTTCACACATATCTGTTCTATTTAGGTTACACAAAACATGACATCACAAACACAACATAAAACCAGCTAGCGTTCCCTTAATCTAAGTTACAGTTAATGTTCTTGTACCGTGACGGTTTACAGTTAATGTCCTAATACCACATCTCGCTTCCTTCAAAGATTCATTCTCTGTGGAGGATGAACAACTCGTCCTGATCTGGTGGTATACTGATCCTGATGCTTACGTGGAGACATAACAAAATTATGTTTGCCATCGTTACAGGATGAATGAAGATTCTGACGGTTTTGTTTAGGTGGACTAGAAACTCTCTGTGGTGTTGGAGACTCCTTACTGGAAACCTCTGGTTGATGGTCTTCCACGACATCAGTCTCCGGCTGGAAATTAGCTGATGGGATAAGATGCATTTTGTTTCGTCGATATACCTCTTCCCCAGATTTAACTATATATGAACGTGGATACTCTAATCTCTGCTGAACTGTACCAGTAGCTCGCTTGTCCGTGATCCACACTCCATCTCCAACATCAAGATTACTGAGGTCTCGTACCCCGTGACTTTGATTATAGTTATCTTTCTGCCATTCTATTCTCTTCTCTTCCTTCCTTTGAATTTCAGCCCTATTTTCAATCCTTGGCACCGCGTTCTGGGCATTTAGCAGATATGTGGCCAAAGCGTCAGTATGTAAATATTTTTGCGCCCGTTTCGCTATGTACACATTCTGGAAATTAGTGTCCTGATATACTGCAATAACACAAATAAATTTCTTCGTTTTCTCGCTCTGGGAAATCTTACGGCATTTTAAGTAAACTGAGAGTTTTGCTATTAATGATTTGAGCTAGACTGGCACAGTTCCTCGTAAATTAAAAGTTTAGGTTACGAAAGCGCAGTGGATCCAAATGTAATTCATCTGTTGTGAGGGGTACCACGTATAATCTTGAGAATATAATGAATTAACGAAATGTCATCGATATTGCGTCTCTGTGTTATGTACGGACGTCTTTCATTATCAGGAAATATTTCAATAATTTTTATGAGGCCTACAGCTCCGTGTGGTTAATAGGTTATACATCGGTGTGGCCTAAGCAAATTCACTAAGCAAAGCTTGTTTTACGATAAGTATCACATTAAGCAAGACTCAATTCTAACACATAGTAATGCTAATCCTTATAAATCACGCCCTACCAAGATAAAGTTCTCGATTCCTGAAAAGCTAAAACAGTCAGACAGCAATTCAAAATGATTTTGAACGGCGTCAAAATATTTTCCGTGCTCTTACCTGTAAAATGGGAATAAGGTTCTCGAAGTCGGCAAACGGAATGGCATCTCGGGACGTAAACTGTACGCCAGTTGCCGTATTTTATGCTGCTGTGTGCGTGTTTGCGACTGAATGGGTAGACTCGAAATTTATTTTGTAAAATGTAAGGCTGGATGTAGCATCATTCAGGCCTGATGCCTATTTATGTGTGTAACGTCTCCAATTTCCGGTTCAGAGTTTGGGTGCGTAGGCATGGACTTTAGAAAAGCATCTAGATTTGATAACACTTGGAGTATGCGTCGCGCAATGTCTGTTTCGGACGTCTGAATATCGAGATGTAGCAAATTCGCTAAATTAAATAACAGAATTTCCGAGAAATTCCCAATAATTTCCACTAATTTTGTGTCACACGAAGGTTCAGAAATTCTCAAATGTTTCCGAAATGTCCC
Organism: Maratus michaelseni; assembly: GCA_963931845.1. Taxonomy (NCBI): domain Eukaryota; kingdom Metazoa; phylum Arthropoda; class Arachnida; order Araneae; family Salticidae; genus Maratus; species Maratus michaelseni. The sequence continues at coordinate 183,339,158 of OZ007596.1, read as the reverse complement.
TGCATCATCGCGTTTTAAAAGTTAACTATGAAATAGTGGAAATCAGTCAGTTCTTGATTTGCAACGCAACCTCTTTAATATCTTGCAATAACATTGTCATATCAAGAAAATAGCATTTACTTCAATCTATAAGTTATCCGATAAGAATCCTGTGTAAATAAAAAAATAACACAACTTGGTGATTATGAGATGTGTTGTTATGTCTTACGTTAATGTCGCGAATCGTAGAAGGCTTCAATGAAGACACAATAAATTAACTTGCATTAATATATTTCACACATATCTGTTCTATTTAGGTTACACAAAACATGACATCACAAACACAACATAAAACCAGCTAGCGTTCCCTTAATCTAAGTTACAGTTAATGTTCTTGTACCGTGACGGTTTACAGTTAATGTCCTAATACCACATCTCGCTTCCTTCAAAGATCCATTCTCTGTGGAGGATGAACAACTCGTCCTGATCTGGTGGTATACTGATCCTGATGCTTACGTGGAGACATAACAAAATTATGTTTGCCATCGTTACAGGATGAATGAAGATTCTGACGGTTTTGTTTAGGTGGACTAGAAACTCTCTGTGGTGTTGGAGACTCCTTACTGGAAACCTCTGGTTGATGGTCTTCCACGACATCAGTCTCCGGCTGGAAATTAGCTGATGGGATAAGATGCATTTTGTTTCGTCGATATACCTCTTCCCCAGATTTAACTATATATGAACGTGGATAATCTAATCTCTGCTGAACTGTACCAGTAGCTCGCTTGTCCGTGATCCACACTCCATCTCCAACATCAAGATTACTGAGGTCTCGTACCCCGTGACTTTGATTATAGTTATCTTTCTGCCATTCTATTCTCTTCTCTTCCTTCCTTTGAATTTCAGCCCTATTTTCAATCCTTGGCACCGCGTTCTGGGCATTTAGCAGATATATGGCCAAAGCGTCTGTATGTAAATCATTTTGCGCCCGTTTCGATATGTACACAATCTGAAAATTAGTGTCCTGATATACTGCAATAACACAAATAAATTTCTTCGTTTTCTCGCTCTGGGAAATCTTACGGCATTTTAAGTAAACTGAGAGTTTTGCTATTAATGATTTGAGCTAGACTGGCACAGTTCCTCGTAAATTAAAAGTTTAGGTTACGAAAGCGCAGTGGATCCAAATGTAATTCATCTGTTGTGAGGGGTACCACTTATAATCTTGAGAATATAATGAATTAACGAAATGTCATCGATATTGCGTCTCTGTGTTATGTATGCGGACGTCTTTCATTATCTGGAAATATTTCAATAATTTTTATGAGGTCTACAACTCCGTGTGGTTAATAGGTTATACATCGGTGTGGCCTAAGCAAATTCACTAAGCAAAGCTTGTTTTACGATAAGTATCACATTAAGCAAGACTCAATTCTAACACATTGTAATGCTAATCCTTATAAATCACGCCCTACCAAGATAAAGTTCTCGATTCCTGAAAAGCTAAAACAGTCAGACAGCAATTCAAAATGATTTTGAACGGCGTCAAAATATTTTCCGTGCTCTTACCTGTAAAATGGGAATAAGGTTCTCGAAGTCGGCAAACGGAATGGCATCTCGGGACGTAAACTGTACGCCAGTTGCCGTATTTTATGCTGCTGTGTGCGTGTTTGCGACTGAATGGGTAGACTCGAAATTTATTTTGTAAAATGTAAGGCTGGATGTAGCATCATTCAGGCCTGATGCCTATTTATGTGTGTAACGTCTCCAATTTCCGGTTCAGAGTTTGGGTGCGTAGGCATGGACTTTAGAAAAGCATCTAGATTTGATAACACTTGGAGTATGCGTCGCGCAATGTCTGTTTCGGACGTCTGAATATCGAGATGTAGCAAATTCGCTAAATTAAATAACAGAATTTCCGAGAAATTCCCAATAATTTCCACTAATTTTGTGTCACACGAAGGTTCAGAAATTCTCAAATGTTTCCGAAATGTCCCTGCATCATCGCGTTTTAAAAGTTAACTATGAAATAGTGGAAATCAGTCAGTTCTTGATTTGCAACGCAACCTCTTTAATATCTTGCAATAACATTGTCATATCAAGAAAATAGCATTTACTTCAATCTATAAGTTATCCGATAAGAATCCTGTGTAAATAAAAAAATAACACAACTTGGTGATTATGAGATGTGTTGTTATGTCTTACGTTAATGTCGCGAATCGTAGAAGGCTTCAATGAAGACAAAATAAATTAACTTGCATTAATATATTTCACACATATCTGTTCTATTTAGGTTACACAAAACATGACATCACAAACACAACATAAAACCAGCTAGCGTTCCCTTAATCTAAGTTACAGTTAATGTTCTTGTACCGTGACGGTTTACAGTTAATGTCCTAATACCACATCTCGCTTCCTTCAAAGATCCATTCTCTGTGGAGGATGAACAACTCGTCCTGATCTGGTGGTATACTGATCCTGATGCTTACGTGGAGACATAACAAAATTATGTTTGCCATCGTTACAGGATGAATGAAGATTCTGACGGTTTTGTTTAGGTGGACTAGAAACTCTCTGTGGTGTTGGAGACTCCTTACTGGAAACCTCTGGTTGATGGTCTTCCACGACATCAGTCTCCGGCTGGAAATTAGCTGATGGGATAAGATGCATTTTGTTTCGTCGATATACCTCTTCCCCAGATTTAACTATATATGAACGTGGATAATCTAATCTCTGCTGAACTGTACCAGTAGCTCGCTTGTCCGTGATCCACACTCCATCTCCAACATCAAGATTACTGAGGTCTCGTACCCCGTGACTTTGATTATAGTTATCTTTCTGCCATTCTATTCTCTTCTCTTCCTTCCTTTGAATTTCAGCCCTATTTTCAATCCTTGGCACCGCGTTCTGGGCATTTAGCAGATATGTGGCCAAAGCGTCTGTATGTAAATCATTTTGCGCCCGTTTCGATATGTACACAATCTGAAAATTAGTGTCCTGATATACTGCAATAACACAAATAAATTTCTTCGTTTTCTCGCTCTGGGAAATCTTACGGCATTTTAAGTAAACTGAGAGTTTTGCTATTAATGATTTGAGCTAGACTGGCACAGTTCCTCGTAAATTAAAAGTTTAGGTTACGAAAGCGCAGTGGATCCAAATGTAATTCATCTGTTGTGAGGGGTACCACGTATAATCTTGAGAATATAATGAATTAACGAAATGTCATCGATATTGCGTCTCTGTGTTATGTATGCGGACGTCTTTCATTATCTGGAAATATTTCAATAATTTTTATGAGGTCTACAGCTCCGTGTGGTTAATAGGTTATACATCGGTGTGGCCTAAGCAAATTCACTAAGCAAAGCTTGTTTTACGATAAGTATCACATTAAGCAAGACTCAATTCTAACACATTGTAATGCTAATCATTATAAATCACGCCCTACCAAGATAAAGTTCTCGATTCCTGAAAAGCTAAAACAGTCAGACAGCAATTCAAAAGGATTTTGAACGGCGTCAAAATATTTTCCGTGCTCTTACCTGTAAAATTGGGAATAAGGTTCTCGAAGTCGGCAAACGGAATGGCATCTCGGGACGTAAACTGTACGCCAGTTGCCGTATTTTATGCTGCTGTGTGCGTGTTTGCGACTGAATGGGTAGACTCGAAATTTATTTTGTAAAATGTAAGGCTGGATGTAGCATCATTCAGGCCTGATGCCTATTTATGTGTGTAACGTCTCCAATTTCCGGTTCAGAGTTTGGGTGCGTAGGCATGGACTTTAGAAAAGCATCTAGATTTGATAACACTTGGAGTATGCGTCGCGCAATGTCTGTTTCGGACGTCTGAATATCGAGATGTAGCAAATTCGCTAAATTAAATAACAGAATTTCCGAGAAATTCCCAATAATTTCCACTAATTTTGTGTCACACGAAGGTTCAGAAATTCTCAAATGTTTCCGAAATGTCCCTGCATCATCGCGTTTTAAAAGTTAACTATGAAATAGTGGAAATCAGTCAGTTCTTGATTTGCAACGCAACCTCTTTAATATCTTGCAATAACATTGTCATATCAAGAAAATAGCATTTACTTCAATCTATAAGTTATCCGATAAGAATCCTGTGTAAATAAAAAAATAACACAACTTGGTGATTATGAGATGTGTTGTTATGTCTTACGTTAATGTCGCGAATCGTAGAAGGCTTCAATGAAGACAAAATAAATTAACTTGCATTAATATATTTCACACATATCTGTTCTATTTAGGTTACACAAAACATGACATCACAAACACAACATAAAACCAGCTAGCGTTCCCTTAATCTAAGTTACAGTTAATGTTCTTGTACCGTGACGGTTTACAGTTAATGTCCTAATACCACATCTCGCTTCCTTCAAAGATCCATTCTCTGTGGAGGATGAACAACTCGTCCTGATCTGGTGGTATACTGATCCTGATGCTTACGTGGAGACATAACAAAATTATGTTTGCCATCGTTACAGGATGAATGAAGATTCTGACGGTTTTGTTTAGGTGGACTAGAAACTCTCTGTGGTGTTGGAGACTCCTTACTGGAAACCTCTGGTTGATGGTCTTCCACGACATCAGTCTCCGGCTGGAAATTAGCTGATGGGATAAGATGCATTTTGTTTCGTCGATATACCTCTTCCCCAGATTTAACTATATATGAACGTGGATAATCTAATCTCTGCTGAACTGTACCAGTAGCTCGCTTGTCCGTGATCCACACTCCATCTCCAACATCAAGATTACTGAGGTCTCGTACCCCGTGACTTTGATTATAGTTATCTTTCTGCCATTCTATTCTCTTCTCTTCCTTCCTTTGAATTTCAGCCCTATTTTCAATCCTTGGCACCGCGTTCTGGGCATTTAGCAGATATGTGGCCAAAGCGTCTGTATGTAAATCATTTTGCGCCCGTTTCGATATGTACACAATCTGAAAATTAGTGTCCTGATATACTGCAATAACACAAATAAATTTCTTCGTTTTCTCGCTCTGGGAAATCTTACGGCATTTTAAGTAAACTGAGAGTTTTGCTATTAATGATTTGAGCTAGACTGGCACAGTTCCTCGTAAATTAAAAGTTTAGGTTACGAAAGCGCAGTGGATCCAAATGTAATTCATCTGTTGTGAGGGGTACCACGTATAATCTTGAGAATATAATGAATTAACGAAATGTCATCGATATTGCGTCTCTGTGTTATGTATGCGGACGTCTTTCATTATCTGGAAATATTTCAATAATTTTTATGAGGTCTACAGCTCCGTGTGGTTAATAGGTTATACATCGGTGTGGCCTAAGCAAATTCACTAAGCAAAGCTTGTTTTACGATAAGTATCACATTAAGCAAGACTCAATTCTAACACATTGTAATGCTAATCATTATAAATCACGCCCTACCAAGATAAAGTTCTCGATTCCTGAAAAGCTAAAACAGTCAGACAGCAATTCAAAAGGATTTTGAACGGCGTCAAAATATTTTCCGTGCTCTTACCTGTAAAATTGGGAATAAGGTTCTCGAAGTCGGCAAACGGAATGGCATCTCGGGACGTAAACTGTACGCCAGTTGCCGTATTTTATGCTGCTGTGTGCGTGTTTGCGACTGAATGGGTAGACTCGAAATTTATTTTGTAAAATGTAAGGCTGGATGTAGCATCATTCAGGCCTGATGCCTATTTATGTGTGTAACGTCTCCAATTTCCGGTTCAGAGTTTGGGTGCGTAGGCATGGACTTTAGAAAAGCATCTAGATTTGATAACACTTGGAGTATGCGTCGCGCAATGTCTGCTTCGGACGCCTGAATATCGAGATGTAGCAAATTCGCTAAATTAATTAACAGAATTTCCGAGAAATTCCCAATAATTTCCACTAATTTTGTGTCACACGAAGGTTCAGAAATTCTCAAATGTTTCCGAAATGTCCCTGCATCATCGCGTTTTAAAAGTCAACTATGAAATAGTGCAAATCAGTCAGTTCTTGATTTGCAACGCAACCTCTTTAATATCTTGCAATAACATTGTCATATCAAGAAAATAGCATTTACTTCAATCTATAAGTTATCCGATAAGAATCCTGTGTAAATAAAAAAATAACACAACTTGGTGATTATGAGATGTGTTGTTATGTCTTACGTTAATGTCGCGAATCGTAGAAGGCTTCAATGAAGACACAATAAATTAACTTGCATTAATATATTTCACACATATCTGTTCTATTTAGGTTACACAAAACATGACATCACAAACACAACATAAAACCAGCTAGCGTTCCCTTAATCTAAGTTACAGTTAATGTTCTTGTACCGTGACGGTTTACAGTTAATGTCCAAATACCACATCTCGCTTCCTTCAAAGATCCATTCTCTGTGGAGGATGAACAACTCGTCCTGATCTGGTGGTTTACTGATCCTGATGCTTACGTGGAGACATAACAAAATTATGTTTGCCATCGTTACAGGATGAATGAAGATTCTGACGGTTTTGTTTAGGTGGACTAGAAACTCTCTGTGGTGTTGGAGACTCCTTACTGGAAACCTCTGGTTGATGGTCTTCCACGACATCAGTCTCCGGCTGGAAATTAGCTGATGGGATAAGATGCATTTTGTTTCGTCGATATACCTCTTCCCCAGATTTAACTATATATGAACGTGGATAATCTAATCTCTGCTGAACTGTACCAGTAGCTCGCTTGTCCGTGATCCACACTCCATCTCCAACATCAAGATTACTGAGGTCTCGTACCCCGTGACTTTGATTATAGTTATCTTTCTGCCATTCTATTCTCTTCTCTTCCTTCCTTTGAATTTCAGCCCTATTTTCAATCCTTGGCACCGCGTTCTGGGCATTTAGCAGATATGTGGCCAAAGCGTCAGTATGTAAATCATTTTGCGCCCGTTTCGATATGTACACAATCTGAAAATTAGTGTCCTGATATACTGCAATAACACAAATAAATTTCTTCGTTTTCTCGCTCTGGGAAATCTTACGGCATTTTAAGTAAACTGAGAGTTTTGCTATTAATGATTTGAGCTAGACTGGCACAGTTCCTCGTAAATTAAAAGTTTAGGTTACGAAAGCGCAGTGGATTCAAATGTAATTCATCTGTTGTGAGGGGTACCACGTATAATCTTGAGAATATAATGAATTAACGAAATGTCATCGATATTGCGTCTCTGTGTTATGTATGCGGACGTCTTTCATTATCAGGAAATATTTCAATAATTTCTATGAGGCCTACAGCTCCGTGTGGTTAATAGGTTATACATCGGTGTGGCCTAAGCAAATTCACTAAGCAAAGCTTGTTTTACGATAAGTATCACATTAAGCAAGACTCAATTCTAACACATAGTAATGCTAATCCTTATAAATCACGCCCTACCAAGATAAAGTTCTCGATTCCTGAAAAGCTAAAACAGTCAGACAGCAATTCAAAAGGATTTTGAACGGCGTCAAAATATTTTCCATGCTCTTACCTGTAAAATTGGGAATAAGGTTCTCGAAGTCGGCAAACGGAATGGCATCTCGGGACGTAAACTGTACGCCAGTTGCCGTATTTTATGCTGCTGTGTGCGTGTTTGCGACTGAATGGGTAGACTCGAAATTTATTTTGTAAAATGTAAGGCTGGATGTAGCATCATTCAGGCCTGATGCCTATTTATGTGTGTAACGTCTCCAATTTCCGGTTCAGAGTTTGGGTGCGTAGGCATGGACTTTAGAAAAGCATCTAGATTTGATAACACTTGGAGTATGCGTCGCGCAATGTCTGTTTCGGACGTCTGAATATCGAGATGTAGCAAATTCGCTAAATTAATTAACAGAATTTCCGAGAAATTCCCAATAATTTCCACTAATTTTGTGTCACACGAAGGTTCAGAAATTCTCAAATGTTTCCGAAATGTCCCTGCATCATCGCGTTTTAAAAGTCAACTATGAAATAGTGGAAATCAGTCAGTTCTTGATTTGCAACGCAATCTCTTTAATATCTTGCAATAACATTGTCATATCAAGAAAATAGCATTTACTTCAATCTATAAGTTATCCGATAAGAATCCTGTGTAAATAAAAAAATAACACAACTTGGTGATTATGAGATGTGTTGTTATGTCTTACGTTAATGTCGCGAATCGTAGAAGGCTTCAATGAAGACACAATAAATTAACTTGCATTAATATATTTCACACATATCTGTTCTATTTAGGTTACACAAAACATGACATCACAAACACAACATAAAACCAGCTAGCGTTCCCTTAATCTAAGTTACAGTTAATGTTCTTGTACCGTGACGGTTTACAGTTAATGTCCTAATACCACATCTCGCTTCCTTCAAAGATCCATTCTCTGTGGAGGATGAACAACTCGTCCTGATCTGGTGGTATACTGATCCTGATGCTTACGTGGAGACATAACAAAATTATGTTTGCCATCGTTACAGGATGAATGAAGATTCTGACGGTTTTGTTTAGGTGGACTAGAAACTCTCTGTGGTGTTGGAGACTCCTTACTGGAAACCTCTGGTTGATGGTCTTCCACGACATCAGTCTCCGGCTGGAAATTAGCTGATGGGATAAGATGCATTTTGTTTCGTCGATATACCTTTTCCCCAGATTTAACTATATATGAACGTGGCCCAGCTAAAAATGAACTGCCGTGAAACTACAAAAAAAATGCAGTTGGAAAACTGCGGTGATTTTGCACAAATCCCTGCAGTTTTTTTGAAGTCGACATAACTACAAATTTACTGCAGTAAATTTGTAGTTATGTCGACTTCAAAAAAACAGCAGAGATTTGTGCCAAATCACCGCAGTTTTCCAACTGCATTTTAACTGCACACTTACTGCAGTAAATTTGCAGTTATGTCGACTTCAAAAAAACTGCAGAGATTTGTGCCAAATCACCGCAGTTTTCCAACTGCATTTTAACTGCACACTTACTGCAGTAAATTTGTAGTTATGTCGACTTAAAAAACACTGCAATGATTTGTGACAAATCACTGTGGTCTTTCAACTGCATTTTTTTGCAGTTTCACTGCAGCCTTTTAGAAATTTATTACAAAATATGTATATATATAAAATAATATTAATTTTTCTGTATGAAAAAATCAGCACTAAAATCTAATTAAATATTTTTTTTTCATATCTCAATTTATATGCAATCTGTGCATAAAATATATCATGCATACAACGATTAATCATCACTGAAAAATATTTTTTGATCATGGCTGACTTATTCAATTATTATGGTTACCTTTTGAAAAATGAAAGAATTCAAGAAATTGTATGAACGACTTTACTCAAAATAATAATATTGAAAGATGAGTGAAGTATTCATAATAATCATAGTACTTCAATCTTCAAGCAATGATTTTTTTATGGTATTGAATTGTTTTTATTTTTTCAATAGTTTCATTACTGGGCAATTTCTTTGAAATCAAGGACACATGGTTATTGGCTAAAAATTAAAATCTTACTTTTAAAATTTTGTAATAAAAAGTGCAATTTTATAAATAAATTCAATGTGAAGAAGAAAATTGATAATGTTTATTTAGTAATTCCATTGCAACAATAAAAATTGCAATTAAAAATAATTGTATATGAATTTTAAAAAATTAAATTATAATTCTTTATATAATGGCATATCTTTTCAATCCTCTACAGAAATTTCAAATTGATAAAGCAAATAGATGCACAAGAATTTAAATCAGAGTGGACATAACTTTTTCTTTGTCCATTGTAATTTTGTTACCCAAGCATTTAAACATTTTTATAAAATATCCTTGTTTTTTTAATTGCTGTAACTGTTTGATTATTCAATATGTACTTACTGCCTCCCCCCCCCCTCCACAAAAAAAAATGATTTTCTTTGTAGCTTGTGAGAATATATATTACGAAGCTTGTGAGAATATATATATTGTGCGAAAGGGATTACAAATTTTTAATCTCATAAGCAATTCATAATGAAGTCTATTGTGGCAGATTTAGATGATAATTTTAAATATTAAATGTAGGGGAGACTGGTACACAGTGGACCACTTTTTCAGTTAAACTTTTTTTTTCTCTTTAATGGACAAACCGATCTGCATAAAAAATATTTTTGAATATTCCTTAAACCTTTATACATTTATCATAACATAGTTTTCAATATATTTTTCAAAAGAAATTTTTTTATATGCATCCGTAAAGTGGACCGCTATTAGGTATTATCTGAAATATACAATATAAGTCTATTTTTCATTAATCTAAGTCTTTTTTATTTTCCCTTTACCCACGAAATAACATAGTAATATAAATTTACGAGTAACATTTTGAAACAAAAACAAAATGAATTATATTTTGAAAATAATAACAGATTAATACAGGAACAATTGCAATTTAGTTGAAGTTATTACTTAAGTACGAAACAATCAGCGCACATTACAATTTGCAAGTGAAATTCCAAAATACTTATGAGTATGATTGAGCCTTTCCTGAAATACTTTTGGGTCTGAGAGCAATATTATGAAATCATTGACATCAACAATAGATTCATCTACAGTTTCGGGAAAAAGAAACTGATTTCCATTCAATTTGCATCTCACGAATCTTACTTGAATAGAATAATCACCAATTTAGACTACAGTTATATTTATCAAAGGCAGTAAATACAAAACAAAATATTTCTTACTATATTAAATAAATTGTCATTTTTCTTTGTTTACTTTATTTTACAGTTAAATAACTACTTTTAAACAATATTTCTTTATAGTAAATAAGCAATTATTAAATATTTTGAACATTCTGCATTACAGGAGCAGAGTGGTTTGTGGACCACTGTGCCCAGGAGTGGGTGGTCCACTGTGACCCATGTTGAAGTTCAATAAATAATCGTATTAATATTGTTTATAGCTTCCTTTTAAACATATTAACTTTAAAGTTAAATAAAAACAAGTATCTTAGCTTTACAAAAAAGCTGTTTTATCTTATTTATCTACAACCTTTAATTACTAAAAATATTCAAATATGATGAAAAATTTTACTTTTAGAAGCTCAAAACAACCAATCAGGATAAAATAGTTCAATCTGAGCTAAACATATTTTCTGAAGACTATAAATAATCAGTGCAGTACTGTTGTCTATTAGGATATAAAAGAAGCTTTTAAAAAGTTTAAATAAATAAAATATTAGGGGGTGGTCCACTGTGCCCATAGGTCCAGTGTGTACCGGTCTCCCCTACACGAAATTTAAATGCAAAAATTAATTTTAATTGCAACTAATTTTTCCACAATGTAAATTTCAAATTTGAATATTTTTGCATCTCTTAAAGAAATTATCTATATGTGCATTGAATATTTATATAATTTTGAATATATAAAATAAATTATATGAAAGGATACATACATATATGTAAATTTCTAAATTATATACCATTTACTATGAAATAAAATGTATTACATATATTACAGCTAATAAAAAATAACTGCATAAAATTCGTATTAAAAGCAAAACAAATATATGCTTTTCTGTTTTTCTAAAAAAATGCTAAAATTTACAAAAATTACTCTTACCTGCGCCCTGATTTGTCCTTCCAATTTTATCTTGTATACAATTATGGTGCAAATAAGGTTTAAATTTAAAAAAAACCATTTTATTAACATTTGATGTTTATGCTTTATAATTTACACCGTATTTAAATACCAAATGTATTTACAAATTCTTCTCATATTTCACAGCCTTTGCTGCCGAATTTAGCTTGTTTCGAATAGTGGCACGTACAAGTGATACATTTACAACAAACTTGCAGGCAACATGGCCCTGAATATCCATTATCCTGGATCCCATTACCAGAGAAGACCGCGAAAACACTTATATAAATGCAAATATATGCAATTATCCGTTACCGGATTAAGCAGGTACATTAACCGAACATTAACTCCGCATACATTAACTGAAAAAAAAAACCCTGGATTTCGGAAGAAAAATTGCAAATTTCACCATTCAAGAGTGCAAAAATCCTGAATTTCATCGATAGTGCGTGTAAAATCCATGAATTTTATTAATCGTGTGTGTAAAAATAATGAAGTTTGTCGATCATGCTCAGAAAAAGTAATGAATTTTGTCGATCGGCTACGTAAAAAAACTTCGCCATTCGGGAGTGTAAAAATCCTGAATTTCATCGATCAAATGCATAAAAATCACGAATCTCGTCGATCGGGCATGTAAAAATCATGATTTTTAGCGACCGAGTGCATAAAAATCATGAATTTTATCGATCGGCGTGTAAAAATCATGTATTTTGTCGATTGGCTACGTAAAAATCAAATTTCGTCATTCGGCAGTGTAAAAATCTTGAATTTTGTCGATCGTGTGCATAAAAATAATGAATTTCTTCGATCGGCCGAAGAGAAATAATGTATTTTGTCGATTGGCTACGTAAAAATCAAATTTCGTCATTCGGCAGTGTAAAAATTCTGAATTTCGTCGATCAAACGCATAAAAATCATGAATTTTATGGATCGCCACGTAAAAGTCATGAATTTCTTCGATTATGCACGGAAAATCGTAAATTTCTTCAAACGGGCGCGTAAAAACCATGAATTTCTTCGAACGGACGCATAAAAATTATGAATTTCGTCGAATGGACGCTGAAAAATCTTGAAATTTAGATGAAAATGGTAATTGGGAAATCCTGCATTTGGCATGTGCTTTCCACATTTTTAATCGCCAGTTTTTAAAGTTTAATCAACAACTGGCGACTGCTTATTTTCACCTTTAGGGGGGGGGGGGAATCGCAAAATTAGTCGCTCAAGGATTGCCATGGAATGTGTTACCTGAAAGCAGAGGTGGTAAACAATGACAATGTTTTAATTGCCGTTTTACAAATTTAATCGCTATGTGGTGAATAGCTACTGCTAATTTTCACCTATAGCTAAATTCTAAACCTGTTTACATTTTACATGCGACTCTCGGCATTGAGCAATAAGTGACAGCGTTCGTCCATTATTTTCTGTAATTCGCTAACTTTGTTAATATAATAATTAACACCTTAATTCATTTTTTAAATGTTTATACATAGCCATAAGATAGCTAAAAATATGTACCGACAGACACTTCTTCAAAACTGGTTTCTCTTTAAAAAAAAATTAGATAGATTCAACGTATTTATAAAAGCCTTACTAGAAAAAATATTTCATAGGATATTTGTATTTTCAAAGTTTTGTTCATATTATCTTATTTTAAAATTTTCTTTAATAGTGATGGAGTTAATTTAGAGTTTGTTATTGTGAATTCAAATAACTCATATTTATTACAAAATTAAATTAAATATTTGAGCCTTTTATCGTTACAATGAAATTTATAATATTGTTTGGGTTGTTCTTGACTGTACTTAGCCTGTGTGTCAATACAATTAATGGTTTCTCAAGGTTTTTACATATATTTTCAATTGCTTTTAATCAAAGTTTACAAATAATATACCAGGAGGAAAATAACTTTATAAAAATTATAATTTAATTTAAAGTAATGCTATTTTAAATATTGTCCTCCTGAATGATGATATGTTACATGAAATGTGATTAAAAGCTTTTTCTTCTTTTTCCAAGATAGTTTGCCGAATTGGTATGTTACAGGTGTCAGTTAACATTTTTCAATTAATAACAAAATATTTTTTGCTATATTTCTATACTTGATAGCAGGGGTGTAAAAATCTAGTCGCCAATGGGTAGATTACTACCACTAAATTTTTAATATTCTTCGACTAATAAGAATACTGATAAAATTTAGGTGAAGTATAATAATAAAATTTAGCTGAAGAATACTAATAAAATTTAGTGGTGAGAATTGGCCCATTGACTCCTAGATTTTTACACCCCAGCTTGATAGCTTATTTTAAAATTTTGGATGCTGTTACTTGTTTGTAATAATAAAAACTTTGGATTTAAAGAAAATAATTTTTTTTAGCTTATTTATCCATTGAACACCATAAAACACGTTTCAGGATTCATTTTTTGCATTTTTTATTACAAAATAATGTAAAATTAATATAAGAAAAAACATCTAGTGACCAAAATTTATCAAATTATAAAGCATATATGACATTATAATAATACTATATGTGTTCAACATTTCGTGATTTATGTGGCCGAAAGTTATAGTCATATGATGCAAATAATATATATATAATGACGTATTAATTACGCATAATATGAGTGTTTGGTGTGTAATATATATATATTCATATATACGATGCATATGTAAGCTTGGCGATGATTTTGATAAAATCATAGCTGCAACCTTGGCATAATCGTAATTGTAGGGGCAACAAACTTTAAATTAACTCCATCGCTATTACAGTATTTAAAAAAAAAGTCTAAAATAAGACAATATGGACGACACATTGACAATACAAATCTCCTCCGAAATAATTTTTTTTGGCAAGACAACGTGGTACTTTATAAATACGTTGAATGTATCTAATTTTTTAATCTATCTAGATTTGTAGAGGTGTCTGTCGGTACATATTTTTAGCCATCTTATGGCTATATATAAACATTTAAAAAATTACGGCATTAATTATTATATTAACAAAGCTAGCGAATAAGAAAAATAATATACAAATACACTTACCGCTTACCGCCGTGCCGTCGCCGTCAAAATGTAAACAGAACGATCAGAATCTGAGTTGAGTTGAGATGTATTCTTCACATAGTCAGTTACGAAAAAAAAAATCAAATGTTCAAAAGGAGATTTACATTTTTCACTTGTTTTTTGAAGTAAAATTTTCTTAAAAACTGGAAGTCATCATGCCTGTAGTTAATAAGTGGAAAGGCAATTTCCCCCTCCCTCGATTTTGAAATTTAAATAACTAAATAATTAAAATAACTAAAATAAATAATAATAATAATAATAATAAACTTAAAATAAAAGAACTAAGAATTTTTCGTTGTGTGCAGGGTGTATATATGTGTGTGGGGGGGGGGAGGGGTGTTCAATTACTACTTTCTTCCTGAATTTTAAAGTTTAAGTAACTAAAATTACGTTTTCTCCGTTTTTGAACAGCATAATAAAATTGGTTCTTTTGAGTAAATTAAAAGAGGAACTAAAAATTTTCCGTTGGAGGGGAGGGGCGTCATTAACCCTCCCTGGATTTTGAAATTTTATTTAATTTTTTATTTTGACCGATTTTGTAAAACAGTAAATTTATTCTTTTTTCGAGTAATTTAAAGTACAGTGACTAAGACTTTTAAACACTAAGAGAAAGTACAAATTTCCCGTTGGGGGGGAAGGGCGGACTTTCCCCCCTTAAATTCCCCATGAAAGTTATTTATTTGTTATTTTTTATATTTATGTGTTAAAAATTTATCTCAAAAGGGGTGGTTCAAAGCAGTGTCCGCTGCTTAACTCGCTGTTCCTCGCTTAACTTAAAAGAGGAACTAAGAATTTTCCGTTGGAGGCGGGGGGGGGGGTTGCGTCATTAACCCTCCCGGGATTTTAAAATTTTATTTAATTTTTTATTTTGACCGATTTTGTAAAACAGTAAATTTATTCTTTTTCCGAGTAATTTAAAGTAATTAAACACTAAGAGAAAGTACAAATTTCCCGTTGGGCGGAAGGGCGGACTTTCCCCCTTAAATTCCCCATGAAAGTTATTTTTATTATATATTTATGTGTTAAAAATTTATCTCAAAATGGGTGGTTCAAAGCAGTGTCCCCCCCCCCCGCCTGAGGATTTTGATTTTTGTTCAATTTAGTCCCATTAAACTAAAAGTCTTGAAAACAGTGTTAATTATTAATAACAGAGTAAATACGCAATATTGTCAAAAACTGAAACACTTTAATATTGCTTAGCTTTTAAAACTGCAGATAAATTGCAGAAAATATCTCACAAACTTACTAAAATTAAGTTCTGTAAAATTACCTTAAAGTAACTGCAGTTATACTGCAGATACATCAGAAAATATAATACTGAAATAATGACTGTAAAAATACTTCAAATTTACTACAGTTTTACTACAGATGTAAAGTCTCATTATTTTTTTTATTTATGAATATAACATAAATTCACGTAAACGGCAGTATTTTTGCAGATAAAAGCTCACAGTATTTTTGAAATAAATTACTGCAAAATTACTTCACATTAACTGCAAAATAACTGAAGTATTTTTACAGTCAAGATTGCACTACAGAAAATCTACAGTTGCCTGTAGAAAAACTTTAAAAATACTTCACTTCTGTAGAAAAACTGCAGTTCATTTTTAGCTGGGGGATAATCTAATCTCTGCTGAACTGTACCAGTAGCTCGCTTGTCCGTGATCCACACTCCATCGCCAACATCAAGATTACTGAGGTCTCGTACCCCGTGACTTTGATTATAGTTATCTTTCTGCCTTTCTATTCTCTTCTCTTCCTTCCTTTGAATTTCAGCCCTATTTTCAATCCTTGGCTCCAGTTGAGATCTTGCAATTGACAGGGTTGTCCTAATACGCCGATTCATGAGAAGTTCTGCAGGACTGAGGCCATTCTCTAATATTGTTGCTCTATATGACATTAAAGAAAGATAAGGATCTTCAGTTTTTTTCAGTCGCAACTTGATGGATTTCACTGCAGATTCAATAAATCCATTACTTTGAGGGTACCTAGGGCTTGATGTGTCATGAGAAAATCCATAAAGCTTTGAGAATTTTGAAAATTCAGATGAGTTAATTGGCTCAAATTGGAGACCATTGTCAGATCTGACCACGTTAGGAATCCCATGTCTGGCAAAGATTGATTTGCAGTGAAGAATTACTTCCTCAGAGGTTAATCTTTCCAGTCCTGCGATTTCTGGATATCGTGAAAAGTAATCAGTCACAAGTAAATACCAAAATCCATGAAGCTTAAAAAGATCCGTGCCAACAGTTTCCCATGGTCTTTCAGGAAATTCGGTAAGGATGAGAGGTTGGTGACGATTAGTGGTCTCCCTGATACATGATGTGCAATTTTTTATCGTTTCTTCGATTTCTTTATTTATTCCAGGCCAAAAGACGGATGATCTTGCCACTTTGTAATTCCCAAATGTCCCTCATGAATTAGTTGCAGAACCTTTTTTCGCTGACTGGCAGGAATGATGATTCGACAGCCCTTCATTATGAGTCTATCTTGGATTGATGTTTCATATCGATGATTCCAATAGGGTAGACAACTAGGTTCTAAATTTTTCCTTGATGGCCAACCGTTAAGGATTAATTTTTCTAGATCTTTGCATGTTGCATCAGACTTTTGGGATTGTCGTAACTCTTCTAACCTGTTACATGAAGCTGGTAATGAGGAAAACTATCATACGAATATAAGCATCAATTTCTTCCTCCAACTCTTCAACATTTTCTTTAGTTTCTTGAGGTTTCCTTGACAAGGCATCTGCTGCATAAAGTTTCTTTCCTAGTACGTGGAATATGGAATAAGAATATCTCATCATCCTCATCTTCAACCTTTGCAACCGTGGAGATAAGTCTTCAAGGTTCTTCTTTGAGAAGATTGGAATTAGAGGTTTATGGTCCGTTTCTAACCTAAAGTGAGTTCCAGTTAGATAATCTCGAAATTTTTCACAACTCTAAGCTAGAGCAAGTGCCTCTTTTTTCTATTTGAGCATACCACTTTTCAGTAGGTGTAAGTGTTCTGGATGCATATGCAACAATTGAAATTTCTCCGTTCTCTTGCTCTTGTCTCAAGGTGGCTCCTATTCCATAAGAAGAAGCATCTGTTGTGACAATTGAAGTTTTTTGTGGATTATATACCTTTAAAACTGGTTGAGATGTTAAAACATTCTTTCAAGTTTGAAATGCTTGTTTTTGAGGTTCGTCCCAGACAAAATCTTTCTTTTGACTCAACATAGACGTTAACGGTAAAAACATTTCTGCATAATTTGGAACAAATCTGGCGAGAAAATTTGCCATACCTAACATCTGCTTCAACTCAGTTTTGTTCTTTGGTGGTGGATATTCTTTCACCACTCTAATTTTATCTTCATCAGAGTGGATGCCTTTGTCATCAATAATATGTCCCAAGAATTTGATTATCTTGACTGAAAATTCACATTTCTTGTCATTTAAAGTAATACCTGCTTGTTTAAGTTTTTTCAGAATGATTCTCAATCTTTGGTCATGCTCAGTCTGATTTCTTCTCCAAACTAAGATGTCGTCCATGTGACAAATAGCACCTGGTATATTTTCTAGCAACTGTGACATTCTACGTTGGAAGTGTTCTGGAGCAGATGAGATTCCAAAAGGTAATCTTAAAAATCTATATCTTCCAAATGAGTGATGAAAGTCGTGAGATATGACGAAGATTCATCAAGTGGAATTTGCCAAAACCCCAAATTAGCATCTAACTTTGAAAAGAACTTCGCCCCTGTCAGAAGATTCAGTGAATATTCCACTGAAGGTAATGGATGAAATTCTCTTTCTACAGACTTGTTCAACTGCACTAGGTCGACACATAAGAGAAAAGTTTCATCAATTTCAGGAAAGATAACCACCGGTGAACACCATTCTGTCGGTTTGGTTACAGGAAGAATAACTTTTTGGACAATCATGTTTTTGATTTCTATTTCAGTTTTCTTCAGGAGTGGAATGGGAATCCTTCGTGGAGCTGAAATAGCAAATGGGACAGAGTTCGGTTTAAGCTTAATCGTATAACACCCTTGTAGTAGCCCCAGGCCATTAAACAATTCAAGAAAATCTTGCTTAGGATTCACTGCGCTAATTTCTGAAATGTTTGGTCCTAATCCAAAAGCTAGTATAGCAGGTTTTCCCAATAAGTAGCTTTGCAGTCCTTCAATTACATGGATATCTTCAGTAATTTTCTTTTCCCGGTGTTGGATTTCTTTGATAAGTTTTCCTGATAGTTTTAGTATTTTTCCATCCGGGCCGCAAAGCTGTTTGTCTGGTTTTAAGATTTTTGATTCCTTCAAGATTGGCGATGTAGCAAGTATAACAGTGTGATCTGCTCCACTATCTATTTTGAAGCGAATGATTTTACCTCTTATTTGAATAGGTACTGACCATAACATATCATTATTATTCGAGTGTGTATGCCTAATTGTTCCAAATAAAGAAATTTCAGATTTACTTTCATTTTTCCTACAAACTCGAGCAAAGTGTCCTATTTTCGAACATTTTAAACATTTAGAATTTTTTGCTGGACATAATTTTCTATTATGTGCAGATTTTCCACACCATTTACAAAGTTTAAAGGGTTTTTGGTTATCTTTTTTTCCATAGTTCCTTTTATCAGTTTCTTTAAACTGCAGAGTTTGACTGGAAACCCATTTTTTAAAATTCACTTTTGATTTGTTTACACTGGAAACTATCTGGACAGAAGCATTATTAGAAGTTAGAATTTCTTGTTGCTTTTTAATTGATTCCGATAAACGAACCTTTTCTACAGCTTTGCTTAAAGAAAGTTCTGGATCTAATTGTAACTTCTCACTTAAGGATTTATCTCTAATATCGACAACTATTCTATCGCGTATTAGTTCATCATGAAGAACTCCATAATCACAATGTTCAGCCAGGTAATAAAGTGAAGTTATAAAATCATTAACAGATTCCCCTTCATTTTGAATACGTTGGTTAAATTGTGCACGCTCGAAAATTGTGTTTTTCTTTACTATGAAATGATCATCAAAACGTTTGAGAACATTTTAATATTTCTGCTGATCGTCATCCGACAAGTTAAAAGACATAAAAATGTCTTCTGCTTTATCTCCCATGAGATAAATAAGAGAATTTACCTGTTCTACTTCTGTCTGGTTTTTTAAACCGGAAGCGAATCGATACCGTTGGAAACGTTGCTTCCATTTCACCCAAAATGCCGGTGATGAAAAGGTAAATTTTCTGGTGGTGTAACCTGAGATCTATATTCTATATTTTTAGACATTATACTTAACAAATTGAATATATATATGCCGTATAATTATGCAAGAAAAGGAATATTCTTACTTGAAGTTTTGGTTTCGTTTCAATATTCTACTGTAGTCAACATTCTTTTAACCGCTTGCACCATGTGTTGTTATGCCTTACGTTAATGTAGCTAACCGTAGAAGGCTTCAATGAAGACACAATAAATTAACTTGCATTAATATATTTCACACATATCTATACTATTTAGGTTACACAAAACACGACATCACAAACACAACATAAAACCAGCTAGCGTTCCATTAATCTAAGTTACAGTTAATGTTCTTGTACCGTGACGGTTTACAGTTAATGGTCTAATACCACAGTATCAGTTATTACACGTGAAACTAATAAACACTTCCACTGTGAATATCTTGGCTCACCCAGTTTCACCAACACAGAAGATGGAAAAAAAAGTGTGATTGAACAAAACATATTTCCGTCACTCAGTAACCTAATTTTTCCGTTGAAGCAAAAGTGAGCAGACATTCTCTGTCACTTAACAAAAAATAAAGAAAGGAAATATGGAAGCCTCCCATAATTTTAGAAGGCGTGTTCGAAGTATATTAATTTCATGGTTTTAAATTTTTTAATATAACTTATTAATTACACCAAAATCAATATCACCAAAGAATACATTTTTTTTATTATTATTCTAAAAAAAAACTATAAAACTGGAAAGTTGCCAAATTTTATTAAACAGCGTGCCGATAATTTTAACAGCAAAAATAAAATAAAATAATGGAAACATGGAGTTAGTAAAAATGACATTAAGGAGTATCCTAATATTTACTTTTAAGTTTGATCTAAATTGCATAACCGAGCCATTACAGTAACATTTAAAAAAATTATTTCTTATGGCTTAAACGTAATTGCGGGTAAGCCTGTATTTTATGGATAATAATAAACGTTAACTTCAGAAAATCCAGACTTTTAACTGATAATAAAACATCGTTTAAAAATTGAAACAAATTTTCATTAATAAAAATTAAATTTGTAATGTTTAGATGAAAATCATGTCAATTTTATAAGTAGTTTTAGGCGTGAAATTTTTGTTAAAAAACGAAAGAAATGACCCGCTCTTTAATATAGATCAAACAAAATGTTACCATTGCTTCTAAATCAATAAAACACTTAATAATATAACGTATAGCTATAAGATACAGCTGTAGTATACAACCGAAGAAGGAATAAAACATAGCAGACGATTACTTATACTCAGTTTGAAATCAAAATAAAAACATTTAATAGAATGTGATGTCATACCTAGGTTTCTTTTTTCTTTTTTTTTTTTTTTTTTTTTTTTTTTTTTTTACTAAATTGTTTTCTTGAAATTTAAACGCCTGTATTCAAGTAGATGTGTTAACTACAAATAAATTTAAATTAAGGTACTACATCATTTTAACGCTTTCAAGGTTGTCGTTTTATACTTATATAGAAACAAAATGTGCATTTTCTTCTTAGAATCACTTTAATTTCGGAAATTAAAAAATATAGTGAGCGAGTCTGAATTTTTATTTGCTTATAAAGAAGAAAATAAACGTGTTATCATTTGTTTTTAGATTTTTGTGCCGTTTTTTAGTGTGGCAACAGGAAAGAATTATTGCATTATAAATTGAAAAAAAAAAAGATTTCTGTAATGATAAACTATGGGATATGTTTGAAAAAAGTCGTAAAGAAAGGTCTGCGAAATTTTTAAAGTTGATAGTAACTTCAAAAGTTTCACTTTCCGAGATTAACCTGTGGCAACGAGGGATGGCTGTGATTTTTCATAAACATGAGTTTTACTGTAGACTGAAAGAATTATTCGTGTGTGGCTAATACTCGTTAATGTTTTTTTAGGATTTCGTTCATCTGACAAAACCCTATTACTCCCACTCCGTTGTCTGTCCGTCACAGAGCAATTTTGGCTGTGTAACTTACAGAGTTGAAACTTCGCGTATATCTAGCTGAATACTAGCTATGAAACTCAAAATATTAAAATTTGATAAAATCGTAATATTTTAATAAATAGAGATAAAAAACCAAAATTCTAACAGCCTTTTCCTATTAAATTTAAACATTTTTCGTTAAAGCAGTTGCCAGAAATAAAAAATCCACAATGAAATTCGTTCTGCAATAATTAATTTTCTATTGAAAGATTTCCACGTGAAAAATGAAAATGAAATAAAAAGTTTCACCAATTGAAAAAAAGATGAATATGAAATAAAATTGATTGACTTCATAGTGGTAATAAAACGGAAATTTTCAAAGATTTCTCAATAATAGTAGGAGTATGAGTTGTATATGTACACAAACAGATTAATATCACGTGATTAGAGAATTAAAAAGAAAATCTGACGTCATATTGAAAGTTTAACTAATTTTTCAAATGTTTGAGAATAATACAAAGCAAGTATCAATAGGAGTAATAGAGAATGGTAAATATGAATTTGAGGAACGTATTGAATCGTGACCTACGTTATACAACGGTATAACGAAATTCCAAACTAATTTATGTCTAGATTTTTTTTTAAATATTATTTACACTTTATATTTTAATAACCGTTCTAAAATAATACTTTTTTTAACTTTATGAAATTTTAAATAAAATTTTGTATTCTTTTATAATTTAGTAATAAAATATTAAAACAATAATGCTTATATCCAAGTTTTAGCCAGTTATGTATATATATATATATATATATATATATATATATATATATATATATATATATTGTTATTTAAATACATTTAACTGCAAAGTTCAAACTCAACATCATTTTTGATTTGCACAAATAAAAAATAATATATTACAATTAATTTTTTTTAATTCTAACAAGTCGATGCCATACAGAAAAATTCAACTAGAAATGAAAAATCGTTTGTAAATTACAATAGCTATAAAAAATACCTGAAAAAAAATCATCTGCAATGACTTTTACGGTAATATCAGAATAAATAAAATTTTCTTTTTATCCATTTCGTTTAATCCTTTCCAGACAATTACCACGTTTTGAAATAATTTCTTTTCCAAATTCAATGCATTTTTTAATATTTATCACAATTTAAGTATTTTTAAAGACAATTACCACGTTTGAAATAATTTCTTTTCCAAATTTAATGCATTTTAAAATATATTTATCACAATTTAAATATTTAAAGAATATATAATATGCTAATTTATACATTCTTTCAGTATTGTTAAAACAATTTACGTAAAGAATTTATTTAAAGGCGATTTTGAATGCGGAATTTGTTTAGAATATTTTTGCGATATGTATCACACAATTAGTTCCATATTTAATAAACTAAAAATGTCGATGTCGGTAATGATAAATATTTTAGTATTTCAGCAGTTAACTTATTTCAATATATTTAGAAGAAATCAAACATTAAAAGGATGCATTATTTTGTTAATTTTATCTCAATCATTCAATTTTTTTTAAATAGAAAATGCAGCTAAAAAAATGCATCATTTCATAAATACGATAAATAAATAATTAAATATACATAAATGTAAACAAGAATCATTTTAAAAAGACGAGATATCAAGACTTAAAATTGTTTGGATTTTCATCAACAGAAACATTAGAATAAAAATTGCGCAAAAACTATAAATTTTCACGAAGAATTCGGAAACGTAAATGGAATTTTTAGGAAAATATCAAAAAGTTCAAAGATGCAGAATTCATAAATCTGCATAAAACTTATAACGCGAAAAACATATAAAATTTATTAAAAAAATGTAAAAGTCACATGAGAGGACAGAACCCTCATCTCCGGCTCTCAAATCGCGCACGCTAGCACAGAGCCACGAGGACCTCGCTTAAGATTGCGAAATGATGGGTATTTGAAATGCATGCTGAACTTTAACCCGAAATTTCTCGAAAGTTAAAGCCCATTTGAAGGAAACCTTTGATCTGAATAGTTAGGAGAATGACCCCTACAACATACTTTAAAATCATCAAAATCAGTGCGCATCATGTTTGGCGGTCTCCTTGTGAGTATAATAGCGCACTTCGCCCACTATCGGGCCTGTTCAAGTTAATTTTATCTAAAAAATGGCTCTAACGATTTTGACGAAATTTTGTATCCTACCGTTTTGGGGCGCCGGAAAACCATTGGGCTAAGTCACATGTTCAAGAAAATTCGATTAGTGGGTCATGTTGGGTCATTTTGGGTCATGGTCAAACTAATTGTATCTAAAAAACGGTTCAAACGATTTTGACTAAATTTTGTATCCCACCATTTTCGGGCACGAGAAGACTATGGGGCAGGGTCACATGTTCCAGAACTTCCGATTAGTGGGTCACTTTTCTATGAACGCCGGTCAAATTAATTTTATATAAAAAACGGCTCTGACGATTTTGATTAAATTTTGTATCCTACGAGTTTCGGACACGAGAAAATAAGTGGGCTAGGTCACACGTCCGAGAAAATTCGAATAGTGGGTCATTTTGGTCATGGGTCCTATTTTATCTTAAAAATGGCTCAGACTATTTACATTAAATTTTGCATCCTATGGTTTTTGTGCTCGAGAAGACTGTTGGGCTAGGTCACATGTTCGAGAAAATTGAATTAGTGGGTCATTTTGGTCATGGGTAATTATGGGACAAGCTAATTTATCTTAAAAACGGCTCAGAGGATTTGAACTAAATTTAATAACAAACAGTTTTAGCGAACGAGAAGAGGATTGGGATGGGTCACATTTTCGAGAAATTTCAATTAGTGGGTCATTTTATTCATGGGTCATTATGGGTCAAGCTATTTTCATCTTAAAAACGGCTCAGACGATTTGAACTAAATTTTGTATCCTACGGTTTTTTGGGCACGAAAAAATCATTGGGATAGGTCACATGCTCGAGAAAATCCAATTAGTGGGTCATTTTGGTTATGGGTCATCATGGGTCAAGCTATTTTATCTTAAAAACGGTTCAGACTACTTACACTAAATTTTGCATCCTATGGTTTTTGGGCACGAGAAGAATGTTGGGCTAGGTCACATGTTCGAGAAAATTCAATTAGTGGGTCATTTTGGTCACGGGTCATTATGGGTCAAGCTATTTCATCTTAAAAACGGTTCAGAGGATTTGAAATAAATTTAGCATCCTACAGTTTTAGGGAACGAGAAGTCTATTAGGCTAGGTCACATGTTCGAGAAATTTCGGTTAGTGGGTCATTTTGATCATGTGTCATTATGGGTCAAGCTATTTTATTTTAAAAATGGCTGAGACTATTTACACTAAATTTTGCATCCTATGGTTTTCGGGCACGAGAAGACTGTTGGGCCAAGTCACATGTTCGAAAAAATTCAATTAGTGGGTCATATTGGTCATAGGTCATTATGGGTCAAGCTATTTTATCTTAAAAACGGCTCAGACGATTTGAACTAGATTTTGTATACTACGGTTTTTGGGCACGAGAAAATAATTGGGCTAGGTCACATGCTCGAGAAAATCCGCATAGTGGGTCATTTTTGGGTCACTGTGGGTCAAGCTAATTTTATCTAAAAACGGCTGTGACTATTTAGACTAAATTTTGCATCTTATGGCTTTCGGGCACGAGAAGACTGTTGGGCTAGATCACATATTCGAGAAAATTCGATTAGTGGGTCATTTTGGTCATGGGTTAAGCTATTTTTTCTTAAAAAGGCTCAGACGATTTGAACTAAATTTTATATCCTACGGTTTTTGCGCAGGAGAAAACCATTTGGCTAGGTCACATGCTCGAGAAAATCCGACTAGTGGGTAACTTTTGAGTCACTGTGGATCAAGCTAAGTTTATCTAGTAAACGACTCAGATTATTTTGAATAAGTATTATTATATCCTACGGGTTTTCGAGAAAATTTTATCAGTGAGTCATTTTGGTCATGGGTCATGATATTTTAACTCAAAGCTAATTTTGACCGTGCATAGCTCGGTCTTCACGGCTCGTAAAATAACTAATCTTCCGTAATCTGTGGTCAAGTTTAGCTCCAAACATGGACGTTTGCTAGCAACAATATAGTTTAAAATCAATGTAGATACTTTTAAAGAGCTGTCACAAAAAGTCTCACTTTCTAAAATACGCAATTTGGCAGTAGGACCTGGAGTACAGAGGATTACGCAATAGGTTTAAATATCTAATTTATATAAACTTTTTTTTTTAATATCGCATATAGTCCACATGAGAGATATTATTATGACAGAGTATAATAGCTGGCTTTGCCCGCTATCGAGCCGGTTCAGATATTGAAAAAAAAAACGAGAAAAACAGACCTGTAAACTTTTACTTTATAAATAACATGACTTTTTTTTCTGAAAATGAAATTTACTTGGATTTATTAAAGAAAGGATAAAGTGTTTTGAAAGGAATATTAAACGAAACCCGTTGTGCGATCTTCGATCACACTTACCCACTTGTTTACTAACTTCACGTTTCCATTATCTATATTTTTAAAACGCTAAGCGATTTCTTTCGACAATCCGTCAGAACAAACTACTGCATCAAATTACACCATTCTTTTTTTAAATGAAAGATATTTGGACACAGATTTGTTATCGTGCATTCGTTTGTTCGAAAATTTAATTAATTAGCTGTAATTTTTAATTAAACATTTACTTTTCAGATTTACATTCAACTTTTAAAAAGGGACACATTATGCACATTGTAAATTAAAGAAATAAATGAAGATTTTATTATTATTATTATTATTATTATTATTATTATTATTAAATTACATCTGAGGATTTAGTTTTCACAAAAAATGATTCGAAAAAATAATTATTTACTTTAAAAAAAAAGACTTCAACGTTTCTATTGACAATACTAAATGAAAAGAAAAGTCAGTTCTTACTGAACACCCAGCAAGTCAAAATCAGTAAATGAGTAAATATAAAACAAACACTTCAGTAATTAAGAATTTAATATAGGGCAAAATTAACACTAGCCACTGGCCACAGAGCCACTAAATGAAAAAAATTGGGTAGGTACTTCTCTATTATCCCGTTGAACACTTTTCATAACAAAAAACTATCGGCAAACTGTAAGATTAAAGGCCAAAAATGCAGTCCCATTTACTTGATGTCAAAAGCATTATACGTGTTTGTTATGTCATCAAGTGGTTTTTAATTTGACATTTGTGTGTATTTTTTATTATGTTTTACTGATTTATTAGTTATTTCATTAATTAAAATAAAAATTGTGTCCTTAAATTCTTATATTGTATTGCAACTGATGCTTTACACTCCCGCAAACATGTAAACATATGTTTGGCGACTTTTTGGTTGGCGCGATGTTCAAGACCGCACCAAACGAATAACTTAATACAATGGCTAGGTTGCCATTAAAGGAAAAAATCCCCTAAATTTGGCGACTTGTTCCTTTTTTTAGCCTATTTTTTTTCTGTGTGAGTGTAAAGCATCTTTGCCATTTTATTTATTTTCATATTCTAATGGCAACGTTCTCCCGTTTATTTGGCGTTACAGTTTGATAGTTTTTTGTTATGAAAAGCGGACGACGGGATAGTAGAGAAGTACCCTTGTTTATTTAAAAGTTCTAAACAGTAAACTTTTGTTAAAATTTCAATTAGTATTAATCTAAAATTAAACAGCCCAAATAAATATGTTAATATAAACATTTTTTTCAACCAAAAACAATAGAATCCTTGATGAAGTGCCAATTTTTTTTCCTTATAGGAAAGGGGCCGCTGACAGACAATTTTTGGTACTTTTCGGTTAGATGGGCGCCAGTGATATATGTACATATATAAATTCATATGTATATACAGTCATATGTATACAGTAGACTCTCTCAAATCCGCAATTTTTTAAAATTCGCACATTGTTTCAGATGTAAACAGTGAAACTTACAGTTAAGATATAGGAAGGAAATTCAAGCTTTTTTAAATTTTATGTCATTCTGTACTCATTTTATTATCGAATTCTGGTTAATAATATTTAACTCTTACTTTTTCATAAAGGAAGTATAAATTTATCTCTAAAAATTTTCAAGATAACACTGATATTAGTGGTGATTGATCTTTTTATCAAATACATTTATGTATTAATCAAGCTTTTCTGTTTATTAAATCTGGTCAAACATCAAATAAAATTTTGTAATTTTGTGGTTTTGATGTAAATCACTAGTGTACCTTTATGTGGCGAGTTTCATTGAATAATTCAAGAAAAATTTATCTCATCATTATTACGCATATTTAATCATGTATTATTAATTATTTATGTAATCTTTACATTATTTCCCATAGTTATTTTAATATTTTATTTTATTGTAAGCATTCATAATAATTTTGAGTGCATTATTACATTCAAATTACTGTTTAAAAATGTAAACAAAACAGTGACCAGAAATCCACAAAATTCTAAGATTCGCATAACCTCTGGTCCCAAGCTGTGCGGATTTGAGAGAGTCTACTGTATATACACTATATTGCAAAAGATGACCGGTCACTTGCGATTTTGGACGTTTTGTTAACTATCTAGAAAAATACATGACGAATTAACCTGAAACTGCAGCAGCTACATCTCATTTGTAGTTTTTACTAACTTTTTGAATTATTGACATTTCATTACTTAATATTTTAATATTTTTTAAAATATATATATTTTATTTTTTCAGTGTAAATCAACGGACGAACACTGCAAGTAAGTGTAATTTCTGTATTGAAATGTAAGATCTAGTGGAGCAAATACTATAGTCTATATTCCATTAAAAGTCTAAGTGTGTTCGTCAAAGTCAGATATTGTGCACTTGACAATTCATGAAAAATATCCCACAAAATGCACGCATATCTATTAAATTAAAACACATCCTTATTTTTTCGAAAAAAATATTTTTTATTTATTCAAATGATATTCTTTTGTTTGAGCTTATAGTCTTACAAACTAAAATAAATAAGTTTTACTGTACAGATGTGCTGTCAGTCTCATATAGTTACTAGGACTTCCCTCAAAGGGATTAGTCTGAGTGATATTGCTGAGAACATGGGGTTAACAATTACGATATAAAGAAGATGCAATATATGAAAAAGAGCAAATTAAATGATAGAATTACAAAATATTATATATAAATTCATATATACTGTTATGTTTATATATATATATTTTTTTTATAACATTTGGCAAAGCATCTCATTTTCTTAAGAGGATATTGCTCAAAACTTAAAAAGTCCTTCCGGCCTGTACCGGGAGGAAAAGGTAGCTTTCATATATCTTCGTTTTAAAATTTTAGCTAATGTTACACGAAAACAGCAAGTTAAAATGCAAAGAAACGTTTACAAAAGATTCGTTAATACTGAATTTTAATAAGAATTTCGCCAAATTATTGAGCAATAGCCAAATTGGCTTATTTTATAAAGACTTATTTTGGTCGCCAAATTTGGCGATATTTCGCCAAATGTCACAAATTTTGCCAATTTTGTCGCCGACGTTGCCAATTTTGGCGCTAACGGATATGAATATATAGTTTTATGCGTATGATTGGGAAAATTATTACAACAATGAAAGAAAATAATTTGTGAGTAATCGCGTTAATGTGCTGTTTTGTTTCAAAATGTCAGCCACCCTAGAATTTCAAACTGCTCTATCTCAGCCATTTTTAAAGATAGAGGTAAACCAAAATATGCTCTGGAATCCTTGTATCAAGGCCTAACACGTAATTAAAAAATAAATTTGAATTTTTAACTTTTAGGTACATTTATTTTAGTTTTAAATTTTTAAATGGCCGCCATCTTGAAACAAACTGGCGGACCAAGCTGGCCAACGAACTCGGTCGAGACATTGGTGACCTTAATACACACAATTAGTTTCATCAAAATCAATTTATAAATACGAGCGTTATCGCATGACATAGCTCAGATATATATATATATATATATATATATATATATAAATCAACATTTGAACGGAGGGTGGTTTTGGGGTCTGGGGGTCATGATCGGTGAAAATATATCGAAATTTTTCGGAACTGCTTTCCTCCGAACGGCTGCAATAGGTAGCTTTATACTTTTTTGTATTGAAAGCTACCTAAAAAAAAAAAAGCCGGATCTTTTAAAACGCCAAGCTTTTTTAAGTCGCGTAATCGGATTTGCAGCAAAGAGCGTATTTTAACAAACATACTTTAACGCAAATTTATTTTCATTGATGCAACATTTTCTTTGTAGCAAATATTTACATTTGAATTAAAAAATATTCCTCCTTGTTTATTTGAATAACTATTTATAGAAACTCGTACACTTCAAACCACATTGATAACATGCTTTGCTACAAACCTGATTACCAAATTGTAGCCCAAATTCCTACTAAAGTACATAAAAAATCTTTCGATGACTTCTGTAAATATAAATTTTACATTAAATCTCCATATCGGCGAAATTAAAATAAAAAATATTTGAAAGATAATACTTCTTGATTATTTTCTAGGAGGCACTTACCCCTGCGCCTTTACTACATCAAACCCCAGACTTTTCTTCTGCCTGCCTGTCTGTCTCTCTCAATAATCTGTTTGTTTCCCTATCCGTTCTTCTACCCATCTCTCTGCCGGATTGACTCTCTCTCTACACATCTCTCTACATGTCTGTATATTTCTTTACTGGTCTCGCTACCCTCCTGTCTGTTTTTCTAACCGTCGGTCTACCCGTCTAACTAATCATATGTCTAGCCGTGTCTCTCTCCGTACCCATCTGTCTACTGTCTCTCTACTCGTCTGTATACCCATCTCACTATCCGTCTGTCTTTCTACCCTACTCTTTAACCGTCTCGCTACCCATCTGTCTACCCATCTCTATAACTGTCTCACTTCCCGTTTCACTACCCGTCTCTCAACACGTCTGTCTGTCTATATAATACTCTCTCTACCCGTCTGTTAACTCGTCTCTGTACTCATCTCTATACTCGTCTCTCTATCCACCACGCTACCCGTCTCGCAACATTTCCCTCTACATCCTGTCTACCGGTCTCACTACTCGACTCTCTACCCGTCTCCCTACCCAAATCGCTACCTCTCTGTCAACCCTCTTTTTTACCTGTCTCGTTACCCGTCTGTCTATTCGTTTCGCTACCCGTTAGCTGATCTATGTCGCTATCCGTCTCTCTACCTGTCTGTCTACCCATTTGTTTACACGTCTCTCTACCTCTCGCCATCTCTTCCCAATATTTAAACAATTTAGTATACAGAAGCCGTTCATCTGTTATTAAATGCAAACAGGAGTAATTTATCTAATAAGAGTAATCAGATGCAACTTTTTAAATACATGCACAAACCAGCATAATAATTCATCAGGTTTATTTTCATAGTAGTTTATGTCATTTGGCAGTAACTCTCAACTTCTTAAACTCGAACTGCGTCAACTTTTTAAAAAAGCCCCAAGCTCCGTATAACTGGGAAGGGAAAATACCCTCAGGGCTATTAGATACATGTTATTAAGTTAAGTTAAAGTTTCGTAATCGGGTTCGCAGCCAATTGCTTATGCCAGAAATCGTGGCTTAACGCCATTTTAAATTAATTTCTGTAACTTTTTTTTTTGGAGGGGGGGGAGTTTCCAAATATTTACACTTAAATTCAAACTTTTGCCCCCATGTTTATATTAATGTTGTTTGTATTATTAATTAATACTTTAGTGACAGAGCTTCATTCGAAACAAATGTAAAAGACTTCTACTGCAGTTTTTTTTCTAGGAGAAACATCCGTAATCGGGCCCAAAGCTAATCGGAGAATTTAATGTCATTATTGTTTGTAACTCTTAAAGAGTTAAAAAATAATATTGTTGCTGGCATTACTCTTGTTTGAGACCAGCCTTGTCTGTGTATCTGAATTGGGAAAAGTTCCGTATCATGTGCTGGCTGGCGCCATTAGGGAAAAAATTAAAAATGATGCTAATAGGCATCTTACCAAATTTTTCTGGAGAGTGGAAAAGCATGTTTTCAAATATTTACAAATATTCCTTTATTAAACCATGTTTTTGCGCCATCTTAAAAAATTAAGTACGATGCTAAAATAAAATTTTATTGCCATTTTGATATTTTAACAAGTAATGAAAATATATAACAGACATATTTAACAAAACTAAAAGACATTTTTCTGATAAATAATTGTTATTGTCAGGGGGGCAAATTGTAAACAATTAATGAGCGAACTAAAAAATTACCGAAAAAAATGGAGAAGTGGTCCATATAAAAATGCAAAACATTATACGCCTGATATAAGTATTTTTTATTTTTTTATATTTCCGAAAGCACAGATAAAAGGGTGAAAATCCCGGCACAGATGTCATATACTCACCACGTTGGCGCGATTTTTTTCCTCGCCAATTTGGCGAAAACTGTTTGTTATGTTTATTTACTTTTATTTTTTATTTTAATTCTATAAATTATTTTTATATGTATATCAATATTTATTTATACCAAACTATTATTATTTTTATTTTTATTTTTTTGTAATAACTAGGTAATCCAACCCCGGCTTCCCGGGATAGAGAATATATATGAAAACCATTTTTTTTTATCTATATATTTAAAATGCTAAGCGTTTTGTTTCGACAATCCGTGAGAACAAACTACTACATCAAATTACATCATTCTTTTTTTAAATGAAAGATATTTGGTCACAGATTTGTTATCGTACATTCGTTTGTTCGAAAATTTAATTAATTAGCCGTAATTTTAAATTAAAATTTTACTTCTGCTTATGACGTCATAAAGTCGGCAATCGGATTAACGCCCACTGTTGCTATGTACAGAGTTTATTTTCTGAACTCAATGATTGCGAGCATAAAAAAATAAATATTAAATATTAAAAGCACGTGATTTTTAGGCCGAATTTTTTAATTTGTAAGTTAAAATATAGTTAAAATGTTTAAGTATTTCGGTAAAAATATTTATCCGTGTGTTTTATAAGCAAATAAAAATTCATATTTACTGTGACGTCACGGAAATATTGTCCATTGGGTTTATTTTATCATTAAGCATTATAACTTTGTTGATGCCATTTTTTTCATTACAATTAAATGCAAAATATATTTTTATTTGTATGCATGGTGCTTAAGCATAAATGTAAGTGTGAAAGTTTGTACCGGTGAAAATGACGTTATGCTTAGCTTGAAATGCATTTTAACATTGATAAAACTAAAAAGAAAAATTTATATGATTGTGTCAACATGGCGTAATATTAACTGATATTTCAATTTTTAATTTTAAAGAATAGAACTGGAGCCTTTATTGGTTGCTTCATCTTGATTGCATACCTTGATTACATGTTACCAATTACTTTTTTTAAATTATAGGATTAAGTTATAGGAATTATAGGATTTAAATTATTAAGATTTCCTTTTTTAATAAAAAAATTCACAAAAGTAAAGAATTGCAGGAAAAAAAAAACTTGAAATAATGATTGTATTTTTAGCTAGAATAAACAATGTAAGGCTAATATTTTATAGGAATTATTTTGGTAGGTTTGCTATAAGTTCATTTAACAGTTCCTTATTAGCGGCAAAGTCTTATTTCTTTCACTGTGAATTTTTCTTTCGATGTCAAAAAATGGTAGTCTACTTTTGGACGCCAACCAAAACACAGTGGCAATATTTAGAAATGTATAACGGTTGTGACAACAAACGGCACTATCGCTTTAGCTTTCATCGCGCTTACATCACTTCTAAATACTAAAAATTTATTTTTTTTACTACATTTTATAATTTCAATTCTTGCATCCTCAATTAGAAAAAAAATAGCTTTCCATTGAAATTTATTTGAAACCTGCCGCTTAATTTAACGACTTTTTAAATAATCTTCAAACATGAAGTATTTTTCAATTCTATCTCAACATCGACCATCCGTTTGTTTTAATAATGTAAAATAGCCCCTGGAAAAGTTGCCACAATTGAAAATAGATTTCCCTAACCATCATAAAAAGTGAATAATAATAATAATAACAATAATAATAATAATAATAATAAAAACAGTGATAAATCATAAGATCAGATTATCCATAAGATAGAGCATTTTGGCGCTAATATAAAATCTGTCAAAAGAAAAAAAAAACTATTTTTAGTTTATGATTAACATAAAATTGATATGTTGAATTCGTTGATGTATATGTTGAATCAGAATATGCTAGGAACTGTTATTTATTATTTTTTTAAAGATCCATTGGATATTTAACTGTATAAGAGACCGATTGTGATGGAAAAGGAATAATCATCCTGATTATGTAAAGGGATAGAAGAAACCATACAAATAAATTACAATTGAAAATTCATTACATTACATTACATTAAAATTACATTAAAATTCTCCCTCATCTGCATATTAATTTATTAATTTTAACAAAAATTCTTCATTTTTACATAAAAATTGATTAGCTTAAAACAATGGATGCGTTTTAGAAGATATGGATTTGAAACGGACAATGATTAAAGAGGACATTTTAAAACTTTTAATTTAAACATTTTAAAACTTTTTTTAACGTCGAATTTCAACGGTGCCTTTAGGCAGATGCAATACATATGCGCATAGGAGCTCATTCGATTGCATTATCACAGGGGGGGGGGGGTGCTTATACTATGTTCTTTTATTTACTGAATATGAGATGAAAGTAGGAAATTTGTATGATACTTTATGATAGGACTATTTGTATGATACTTTATAAGTCCATGACCTTTTTTTCTTTTTTTTTGGTCGTGGGGAATATGGTGGTAATGTCAAACTGATTTGCATTACGCATTTGTTTACGGAGTGTTCATTTGGAGTTTGCATCGGAAATAGCGTTTCACTGGGGGGGGGGGGGGATTTTTTAAAATAAGATATTTGAAAGACTGTTTCATACGAAGCCCTACTTAAATAATAAAGAAGCTTATTTTACTGATATTGTTATAATATTTTTTTCCGTCACGTTTTGACGGGTTCCATCTAGTTATTATTGAAAACTCTAATAGCTTTTTTACATTTAATATTTTTTTAGACTGCCCCTAACAATACCAAAGGGCATTTTTATGTGAAATAAGTCAATTATGTATTCAAATAAAATTTTGAAATTTATTAAAAGCGGTAATTTCGTATTGGCCCTCGTCTATAGCCGAAAAAAACGCTAAAAATTTTGTTATATACAGCAGTTTTTCTTATTCTGTCACATTCAGAGGTTTTAAGAGATGATTTCGATTACATGTCTGTTAAATTTGTGTTTTATTTATACCATTTTATTTATTGTTACTGAAATTTTAATTTCGTTATTGAATATTAGCTGCAAACAAATGCTGGCCTTTTTATATTGTTTAAAGTGAAAACTGATTAATATTTTGTAATCGTCTGCAAGCGATACAGATTTTTTAAAAAAATCATGCTTCAAGTGTTGCCATTCACAAAATGACATCAGCGTTACGCACGGACATGTTTGTCCTTTATAATATATATAGATAGAAGCTATTTCATTTATTACGTTATTTTATTTTTATATACTAGGGGGCTCTGTCCCCTACGAGCTACGCTCGCCAATCCCCGTTCTGAAACAGCATGATTTAAAAACACTCTGATTTGATCATCTCTAAAACGATTAAGGAAGATTGTATTATAATTAAACAAACAGTGGCGATCAGGGTAACAGGGTTTCCATTCATTTTCCTTTGACTGAGGGATTTTAAGGTCGAATCAACAGCTGTTGAAACAGATTACAACTGTAACTGTCACCAAAATATATGATTTAACGCCAAACGTGTATAATCGTGGCGTCTCGTCACATTCAGTTGACATCAGATGCGTTACACGTGTTAGTTTTTTCATCGAGGAATTTTTAATTCAACGCTTATTTGTCTTTTGATACTTCTCCATTACCCCGTCAATCAATTTTCATTACAAAAAAAAAAAAAAAAAAAAAAAAAAAAAAAAAACCTATCGCTAAACTGTAACACCAAATAAACAATAGAAAAATGTTGACACTGGAAAGAAAATATTATTATTTACGCTGTTTTAAAATTTGCAATAATAGGTAAAAGATTTGTCGAAATAAATTGATCTCTCATGAAAATATAATTATTAATTGAAATTGTTTGGAAATATTGTTATTTGATCATTTTTAATGTGACGTAAAGATCCCTAGTTACTCGTATTTCTCTTTTTAATATTCACGCGCAAGTATATTTTTATTACGTAATTTTCTACATTTAATGCTTTTAACACGTGATCAGTTAGTTATTATTTTAAAGTTTTATTTCTGTTTTTAATAGTCATGTGTAAATACATTTCTAATTGAAAGGGAATATTATTTTGTGCGCTATTTTACAAATTGGCAACAATTCAAATAATGGATTTTATGAAATATGAAGTAAATCTTCTTCCAAATACGTATTTCTCTTTTTAATATTCACGCGAACGTATATTTTTATTACGTAATTTTCTACATTTAATGCTTTTAACACATGATCATTTAGTTATTATTTTAAAGTTTTATTTCTGTTTTTAATAGTCACGTGTAAATACATTTCTTAATTGAAAGGGAATATTATTTTGTGCGCTATTTTACAAATTGGCAACAATTCAAATAATGGATTTTATGAAATAGTAAATGTACCAATAGTCGGCCACCCCCCAATAGTCGGCCACATTGAGATAAAATGCCTTACGCATAGCTTATTTTTGGTTCTAAATGAAATATTACAATTTGGTTATATGCAGCCATCTTTCATAAGTCATAAACCATCACCAAAGAATTATGGGTATTTTTATTGAATTTGTAATCAGCCATTTTTTTCAAGATAGAGGTCAAATCACCATTTTCCCTATTTTTTTGTTAACAGATGGCAATTTTTTTAAAAAGCAAGTATTAATTAATTTTTTATTTTTTTTCTAAAATTATAAGGCTACAATATTAGCAGGGTAAATAAACTAATGTTTTTGAGTATAAAAAGTAAATTAATTTGTTGCTTTTAATTAATTTTAATGTGGCCGACCATTGGGTATTAATTTTGCTTACATGTCCAAAAGTCGGCCACCAGGAGCTGAATAATGAATACATAACTTATTGTACTTTTTTGAGTTTATTGAAGTGAAAACTTCTTTAGGCGCGTTGGACATTTTTTGAGATGGGAAAAAACCATTGAACTCGCGACACTGTTACTGTAACCGACACCTCTGTATATAAGTATGTACAAGTATTGTGTATAGTTAGGTATGAGGTAGGGCGGGACAGGCGCGCCGCAAGCTTGCTTGTGCGCTATTGCACCGCGGTATAGTAAGCGCTATAGTAAGCGCAGAAAAATGTAAGCGGTATAGTAAGCACAGAAAAATGTAAGCGGTATAGTAAGCGCAGAAAAATGTAAGCGGTATAGTACATGGTATAGTACGCGGTATAATTAGCGGTATAGTAACGCAGAAAAATTGAAGCGCTATAGTAAGCACAGAAAAATGTAAGCTGTATAGTAACGCAAAAAAATGTAAGCGGTATAGTACGTGGCATAGTAAGCGGTATAATAACACAGAAAAATGTAAGCGGTATAGTAAGGTATAGGAAGCGCAGAAAAATGTAAGCAGTATAGTAAGCGGTATAGTAGGCGCAGAAAAATGTAAGCGGTATAGTAAGTGGTATAGTAAGCTGTATAGTAAGTGGTATAGAAGCGGTATAGTAAGCGCAGAAAAATGTAAGCGGTATAGTAACACAGAAAAAAATGTAAGCGGTATAGTAAACGCAGAAAAATGTAAGTGGTATAGCAAGCGGTATGGTAAAAGCTGAAAAATGTAAGTGGTATAGTAAGCGGTATAGTAAACGCAGAAAAATGTAAGTGGTATAGTAAGCGCAGAAAATGTAAGCGGTATAGTACGCTGTATAGTAAGCGGTATAGTAACGCAGAAAAATGTAAGTGGTATAGTAAGCGGTATAGTAACGCAGAAAAATGTAAGTGGTATAGTAAGCTGTATAGTAAGCGGTATAGTAAGCACAGAAGAATGTAAGCGGTATAGTATGTATTATAGTACGCGGTATAATTAGCGATATAGTAATGCAGTAAAATGTAAGCGGTATAGTACGCGGCATACTAAGTGGTACAATAACGCAGAAAATGTAAGCGGTATAGTAAGGTATGGGAAGCGCAGAAAAATGTAAGCAGTATAGTAAGCGGTATAGTAGGCGCAGAAAAATGTAAGTGGTATAGTAAGTGGTATAGTAAACGCAGAAAAATGTAAGCGGTAGAGTAAGCGGTATAGTAAATGCAAAAAAATGTAAGCGGCATAGTAAGCGGTATAGTAAGCGCAGAAAAATGTAAGCGGTATAGTACATGGTATAGTACGCGGTATAATTAGCGGTATAGTAACGCAGAAAAATGTAAGCGCTATAGTAAGCGCAGAAAAATGTAAGCTGTATAGTACGTGGTATGGTACGCGGTATATTTAGCGGTATAGTAACGCAGAAAAATGTAAGCGGTATAGTACGCGGCATAGTAAGCGGTATAGTAACACAGAAAAATGTAAGCGGTATAGTAAGGTATAGGAAGCGCAGAGAAATGTAAGCAGTATAGTAAGCGGTATAGTAGGCGCAGAAAAATGTAAGCGGTATAGTAAGTGGTATAGTAAGCTGTATAGTAAGTGGTATAGAAGCGGTATAGTAAGCGCAGAAAAATGTAAGCGGTATAGTAACACAGAAAAAATGTAAGCGGTATAGTAAACGCAGAAAAATGTAAGTGGTATAGTAAGCGGTATAGTAAACTCAGAAAAATGTAAGCGGTTTAGTAAGCGGTATAGTAAGCGCAAAAAATGTAAGCGGTATAGTAAGCGCAAAAAATGTAAGCGGTATAGTAACGCAGAAAAATGTAAGCGGCATAGTAAGCGGTATAGTAATGCAGAAAAATGTAAGCGGCATAGTAAGTGGTATAGTAAGCTGTATAGTAAGCGGTATAGAAGTGGTATAGTAAGTGCAGAAAAATGTAAGCGTTATAGTGACACAGAAAAAATGTAAGTGGTATAGTAAGCGGTATAGTAAACGCAGAAAAATGTAAGCGATATAGTAAGTGGTATAGTAACGCAGAAAAATGTAAGCGGTATAGTAAGCGGTATAATAACGCAGAAGAATGTAAGCGGTATAGTGCGACTGAAGTCTGGTTCCCGAAATTTTTGTATGTAAAATAATATGCATGATTTTTCATGTACAATAGCGTATTAAATGAAAATTGTTATATAATTTTTGTAGTAGTAGTTTATAATAATGAATAAAAAAACACTTGATTTAAAAGTATTTCCTGCACAATAAAACATTTCCTGACAATTCAAAAAATACACAGGCAATTGTTCAAGTTTTCACTTCTGCCGGCACTCCCGGAGTGCCACATTTTTAAAAAAATTGTTTGGTAGATATAACTTTATCTCTACATCTATAATAATATTATGTAAAAAAAAATCTTTTTTTTTATGTGCTTGTTTGTTTGTTTGTACAGGAAACTACTAGAATTACCGAAAGAATTTCAAAAGTAAAGGTGGCAGTCTCTGCTCCGACATAGACTATATTTTACTCCAGGGCCACTTTTCGCAAGTAGATGGATGAGCAAAAAACATTCCAAACTTGCCCTTTTTGTGATATTGAAGGAGGTAGTAACTTGAAATTTGGCATGGTTGTTGTTTTCTAAAAAATTCGAAATTTAAAAGTGTGAAATGAGTGGAAAAAGTTCTAAATTACAATTCATGTAGAATTGTTAGGAATATAAACTCGAAATTTAACATGTCTGTTACGTTCTAAAGTTTCAAAATCTGTGATAGTTTTGTTGCTGGAAACTTAAAATTTGGCATTGTGGTTAATTATAAGACTTAAACGACCGGCTAAGAAAGGCTTTTAAAAATTTGGAAATTTAGAATGCCAAAATGAGAGGAAAATGTTCTGAATTATGTTTTTTTTTATAAATTTTAGAATAGAAACTTGAAATTAGACATGGATAACCTTTTCCGTACGTAAGTGGTCAGACCGTAGCCGAATAGTTTCTAAAAAATTTGAAATTTAAAAGGAACTAAAAATTTTCTAAAATTGCAATTAGTTTGGCTTTGAAACGTCAAATTTTGCATGGGGGTTTCTTTTAAGATGTAAACTCTCGCAAAGAATGGTTTCTATAAAATTCGAAATTTAAAAAATTGAAATTATAGTAATTGTTATTTATCATTCTAAATTATGATTTATTTAGAATTAATAGGGATAGAAAACTGATATTCGATATCGGAGTTACTTTTAAGTCGCAAATGCTCGTACACAGTAGCTTTTTCTTAAACTAGATTAGATGCGGCAGTTGGTACCCCCATTATTTGCTTCTCAATTCTGTTGAAAAGTGTTAAAAAAACTAGATTGGAATGCGGCAGTTGGGACCGCCCCTCCCTACGCTTTTCCACTGCGGATTCAAAATGAACTCGTATACTAATAAACTACATACTAAATATATTTCATGTCCAAAATGCATAAAAGTGTTAAAACAACTAGATCGGAATGCCGTGTGCAGCAGTTGGGACCGCCCCTTCGCTGATGCACGAATGTATGCATATTTGCTTTTCAACTATGTTGAAAAGTGTTAAAAGCAACTCGATTAGATGCGACAGTTGGAACCCCCATTATTTGCTTTTCAATGAAAAGTGTTAAAACAACTAGATAGGAATGCGGCAGTTGGGACCGCCCCTCCCTACGCTTATCCACTGCGGATTCAAAATGAACTCGTATACTAATAACTACATACTAAATATATTTCATGTTCAAAATGCATAAAAGTGTTAAAACAACTAGATCAGAATGCCGTGGTGCGGCTGTTGGGACCGCCCTTCGCTGATGCACGAGTGTATGCATTTTTGCTTTTCAACTATGTTGAAAAGTGTTAAAGCAACTCGATTAGATGCGGCATTTGGAATCCCCATTATTTGCTTTTCAATTCTATTGAAAAGTGTTAAAACAACTAGATTGGAATGCGGCAGTTGGGACCGCACCTCCCTACACTTTTCCACTGCGGATTCAAAGTGAAATCGTATACTAATAAACGATATACTAAATACATTTCATGTTCAAAATGCATAAAAGTGTTAAAACAACTAGATCGGAATGCCGTGATGCGGCTGTTGGGACCGCCCTTCGCTGATGCACGAGTGTATGCATTTTTGCTTTTCAACTATGTTGAAAAGTGTTAAAGCAACTCGATTAGATGCGGCATTTGGAACCCCCATTATTTGCTTTTCAATTCTATTGAAAAGTGTTAAAACAACTAGATTGGAATGCGGCAGTTCGGACTGCCCCTCCCTACGCTTTTCCACTGCGGGGTTCAAAATGAACTCGTATACTAATAAACTACATACTAAATATATTCCATGGTCAAAATGCATAAAAGTGTTAAAACAACTAGTTCGGAATGCCGTGATGCGGCCGTTGGGACCGTCCCTTCGCTGATGCACGAATGTATGCATATTTGCTTTTCAACTATGTTGAAAAGTGTTAAAAGCAACTCGATTAGATGCGACAGCTGGTACCCCCATTATTTGCTTTTCAATTCTGTTAAAAAGTGTTAAAACAACTAGATTGGAATGCGGAAGTTGGGACCGCCCCTCCCTACGCTTTTCCACTGCGGATTCAAAATGAACTCGTATACTCATAAACTACATACTAAATATATTTCATGCTCAAAATGCATAAAAGTGTTAAAACAACTAGATCGGAACGCCGTGATGCGGCAGTTGGGACCGCCCCTTCGCTGATACCCGAATGTATGCATATTTGTTTTTCAACTATGTTGAAAAGTGTTAAAAGCAACTCGATTAGATGCGACAGTTGGAACCCCCATTATTTTCTTTTCAATGAAAAGTGTTAAAACAACTAGATTGGAATGCGGCAGTTGGGACCGCCACTCCCTACGCTTTTCCACTGCGGATTCCAAATGAACTCGTATACTAATAAACTACATACTAAATATATTTCATGTTCAAAATGCATAAAAGTGTTAAAACAACTAGATCGGAATGCCGTGATGCGGCAGTTGGGACCGCCCCTTCGCTGATGCACGAATGTAAGCATATTTGCTTTTCAACTATGTTGAAAATTGTGTTAAAAGCAACTCGATTAGATGCGACAGTTGGTACCCCCATTATTTGCTTTTCAATTCTGTTAAAAAGTGTTAAAACAACTAGATTGGAATGCGGCAGTTGGGACCGCCCCTCCCTACGCTTTTCCACTGCGGATTCAAAATGAACTCGTATACTAATAAACAACATACTAAATATATTTCATGTTCAAAATGCATAAAAGTGTTAAAACAACTAGATTGGAATGCCGTGATGCGGCAGTTGAGACCG
The DNA here is from genome assembly GCA_963931845.1 of Maratus michaelseni. Classification (NCBI taxonomy): domain Eukaryota; kingdom Metazoa; phylum Arthropoda; class Arachnida; order Araneae; family Salticidae; genus Maratus; species Maratus michaelseni. The sequence goes on along the minus strand of OZ007596.1, from coordinate 183,296,983 downwards.
CCCCTTCGCTGATGCACGAATGTATGCATATTTGCTTTTCAACTATGTTGAAAAGTGTTAAAAGCAACTCGATTAGATGCGACAGTTGGAACCCCCATTATTTGCTTTTCAATGAAAAGTGTTAAAACAACTAGATTGGAATGCGGCAGTTGGGACCGCCCCTCCCTACGCTTTTCCACTGCGGATTCAAAATGAACTCGTATACTAATAACTACATACTAAATATATTTCATGTTCAAAATGCATAAAAGTGTTAAAACAACTAGATCAGAATGTCGTGATGCGACAGTTGGGACCGCCCCTTTCTTTATGTTTCTAGAACATGTGAGATAGCTCAATCATCTTCTTATAACCGAAAATGGTAGAATGCAAAATTTAGTCAAATTTGTTAGAGTCGTTTTTCAGGTAAAACAAAATTCTGAAGTGGCCGACTATTGGTGCAGTGATGGCCGAACATCAGACTTAAAGTGGCCGACTATTGGAGAACTTGCCCTTTTTGAACTTAACTTTGTCTAAAAAAATAGTATTACCGTGTTTTTTAAAAATAATTGCTGAAACATAATAAGAAACGTATGTTTTAACATATATCACTGTAAAAAATGTTGTGTCGTTTTTTTAAAATTCTACGTTAAGATTTATATACAAAAAAACAGTTAAGTGGCCGACTATTGGTACATTTACCCTATGAAGTAAATCTTCTTCAAAATAACGAAAATTTTGAATAAAAATTGAAATATAACCTCAAAAAATGAGTCCAATTGAAAAAAATAATTGCAGTCTGCTCACCGCAACTTTGTCAACTATATCCTTACAAATTATGGTTAAATTCCTGTGCATAGTTTTCGTTTCTATAAAACTTTTATAAGAAAATTATTTTGACCAACTTTAATATTAAATATCTCTTAAAATGATTCTTCGATTTAAAAACTGTCTACTTCAGCGTGTTTATCGAACATTTCTTTATAAAATCACCAATTTTTAAATTTTTATTTGCAATAGTTTTCTGGCTATTAGTCCAGAAAGACTTCAAGGCACAAAATCTTTATTGACAGCGGCTGCTGCTGCGGTGGTTACTTTTTTTTAATATAGAGAGTTAAATAAATATTCACGTGCTATTATTGCACGCTAGTTTGTAACTAATATTAAAAAATAAAGTTTTCGCCAAATTGGCGGGGGAAAAAATCGCGCCAAAGTGGTGGGTATAGGACATCTGTGCCTTGTTTTCATTTCACATATGTATCTGTACTTTCATGTTAACTTGGCGCAGTTGATAAATCGCCAAATATTGTTTTCATAACATCTTAATATTTCATTAATTTCATTTAACTATAAACCTTTCACTCATTTCACTTGAAATACATACATTAAAAATACATGTATTTTACTCATTTAATTTAAAATACATGCCTTTCACTAATTCCATTTAAAATACTAAAAAGGAAAAGAAAATAAGAAGAAATAATGCCACAAAAAACCTTTTATTTAAACATCAAAGAAATGTTTCTGATTTACACACGCGAAATAAAAAAGCTAGGCTAATAGTGAGATTTGCGCCAAATCTCTAATACTAAGTTATTGCGGGTTTTTTTCTTTCAAACAGAAAAAAATCCAAATTAATTTTCCATTTTTATTAAATGGAAATATGCTTTATTGTACTGATTTGATCATTGTACTGATATTGTATTTCACTGTGCGTGCATATTTTTTTGCTCAAGAACTTTCATGAACTTTTGAAATCCTATTATTTACGAAAATCTCTGCCGGTGAAAATGACGTATGCACTAAATTTTCGTGACGTATGTACTTTAATTGTGTTTATTTATTTATTTTTTAATATAATTTCCAAACGGTTTGACATTTATTCTTAGTAATAAATAGGCGTCGTTGTCTCCTTTATAGGTACCTGCTGTAAAAATTTGCACGAAATCCGTTAAATACTTTTTGAGTTATGCTTGACGAAAGGTTTTAATATCCATCGTAGCTATATATGGGGCAAAGTAATACTGCGCTCTGTATGAGTCTTCGTGTTCACTCAGACAATTAAATGTCAGAACGAAATCAAGTCAACGGAAGTCTTGAAAAATGGAGAAATCAGTAATTCATAAGCTACGGAGTTTGCGTTGGTGCTGTGGTAGCGTGAGACGCTGTATATATAATTAATAAATTCCATTTATCGTTTGAAACGAAAAAAACTTTATTTTAAATTAACACATTAAAAAAAGAAAACAAAAGTAAAATTAAAAATTATGATAAGCATCCATGCCGTAAATTTACATGGTCAGCCAAATTCCGATTCTGACGTCCGCTCAAAATGGAACCTCACTCTCGAGTATTCCAAATCCAACTGATTCAACATTCAACTCCTTCCACCATCAACTGCCGTCTGCAATTTCACTTCCCAGAGGCTTTCCTTGCATTCCAGGAATTTCCCAGAAAACATTGCATGTCGTAGGGGCCCAGTTCTTTGTATCCACAAGAACAATACTTTACAATTCTTATCTACTCATTCAGATAACATACCATTCAATACAAAGCATGTATTGCAGCTTGGCTTATCTCAAAATGAAAATGAAATTCACACTATTGATAGAATTTTTGTCAATAGAGATCAATCTGTCATATTATTTTCATTCCAGAGAGATTATCCTTTTTCCACAAATAAGGGAGGAGTTGAAACATGTCAACTCATCACAACACCTCCCCCTAAGAAAAAATTTCTAGAAGAAATTTGGCATATATATTAATAGAATAAGCTCCTTCAATCAATTTCTAAAGAGGTCAACAAAGTATAAAGGAATTTAGAATAACACATGAAATCCCTACAAAATATAAACACATTCCCATACTCAGTATTTGATAGACCACACTGTCAATAGGATTTACTATACTCCCTCACCTACAATACCTAAGTATAATTCCAGGAATAATTTATACAATTGATGCCCTAAGAAACAATTTTGAAATACTTCACATACATATAATACCAAATACAGATTACTCTTTACATGATTCTAACAAAAAAAAGTAATAATAAAAAAAAAAAGAAAAAAATCTATATACAACACAATGCCTAAAACGATTCTTTTAAAAACTTGCTTAAAAGCCTAAATTTAGACACTTCTACAAACAAAAAGAAAGCATACTAAATTATGCAATTATGAAATTAATGAAGTTTTACTATTACGAAAATAATATTAAGCATTAAATGATACATAAACACAATACAGATATTACAATAATGAGTACTCCCAAATTTAGAATAAACTTAATTTAGAGAATTCTCCCGAAAGCCAATATCTAAATTACTTCTATCAGAAAATCTTTTCGACAATAAATTTCGCTTTACAACTTCATAATCATAATTTTTCTTTTCAAAATCTTGTTTGATTTTAATAAATCTTTCTTTATGATCCGTTTTAAAAGCAGAATGCTCCATTCTTTTTAACTTTGAATTCTTCGAATTTCCATATCCACTTTCTTGGCATTTAGCCCCCCAATTTTCTCCATTATTTTCCTTCATCCTAGAGTTAAATTTACTGGTCACAGTCATAGATGAACTCAATTTCTTTATAATTCTATTTCTAATATGTATAAATCCCATACTACCAACAAAATACCTGGGTATATTTACATCATGCTCAGAATTCTTTTCCCGAAATTGACCTCTCTTACATGACCTTTTAACCATATCCATTTGAGAAGCATTATCTTTTATATCGATCAATTCAGATCCTTTTTCCAAATTCCTATCATTCACGTCTCCTGGTGAATATACCTCCAACTCATCAACAGACTTATTATCCCTTTCATAGATTTCATTCACAACCATTTTTCTAACAACCCTTTGCTCGTGATCGCTAGATAATCTGAGGGTTCCCTGCCCATTTAATTCTCTCTGATTTTCCACCTGTTTACACACTGAATTTTTCTTATCCATATTTCCTAACTTTAATAAGTCATAAACAACGGGTGTTATCAGTGGAGGAGAATTTAGTTTTCTCACAACTGCAACCACCACATTCTTTTCAACGTGCTCTTTTTCATCTTCTATCAAAGCAATCGGCACGGACACCAAATCCGCCTTTTGTCTATTTCCGAGAGCCGGTATAAGAAAGACATTTCCCACTTTCTTAGCATTCCACGGAATGTCATTAGCATCAAAAACCGCAATTTGCGCACCTGTGTCCTTAATCGCTTTTACTTTCTTACCATTCACGCATAAATTAACCATAGGCAATTCGGTTTCCACACCTTCCCTATTATTTTCACTTTTCCCATCACTAGTAATGATCCAAGCTATGCTTTTATCCTCATAATTAGTTTTACTTTTTAACAATTCCGGACAATTTGGACGGATGTGGCCCACGGCCAAACAATTATAACATTGGACTTGTCTTTGCTTTTCGAAAGCATTGTCCTTCTTAAATTGATCAAATTTCCCACACTCTTTCGTATTCTCAAATTCCGATTTTGGTTTAATTTCCTTTCTACTTTTAGAATTAAAGCTGTCTTTTTGCTTATCCTGAAAAGATTTATTTTCCCACGGTTTTCTATCCGACCTATTAAATTCTCTTCTTATACTCTCAAATTTATCCGATTTTTCCGCGAGTTTAGAAGCAATCTTTATTTCCTCCCAATCATCCATAAATTTTTCTTTTATCTCAAAAGGGACACGTTTTTTTAATTGTACCGTTAGCATTAGTTCTTTTAGTGAATCAAAATCCCTCACTTCTAACGACTCTAACCAATTATCTAGATAACCCCTTAACTCATAAATCAGATCCACCCATAATTCACCAGATTTTCTTTGATGAGTTTCAAATTTTTGTTTTAAGGCGCCTGTACTTAGCCTAAACCTATCTAACAAAACTTTCTTTACATGTTGAAAATCATCACATTTATCTGCTGGTTGTTTTACAATAATTTCGGCAATATCAGAAGGTAACAAAGGAATTAATTGACTGACCAAATCTTCCTGAGAAATTTTAGCTTTCTCGGCTTGCCTTTCAAAAATCATAAAAAGAGTTATATCAATTAATTTAGAATCAAAGCGCGGAACTAAATCCTTTAAATTTACCTTAGGAGTTCTATGAAAATCTACATTTGATTCATTAGATGAAACACTAACAACATCTGCAGAATTTTGAATACGCAATTTTTCTAATTCAAATTGCTGTTCTTTTTCAAGTTTTTGTAATTCAAGTTGTTGCTGTTTTTCGAGTTTATCTGCCTCAAGTTGTTTTTCAAGTTTATCTGCCTCAAGTTGTTTTTCAAGTTTATCTAACTCAAATTTCCTAAGCTTATCTTTTTCCTCTTGTGCAATCCTATCTAATTCAATTTGCCTCTCTCTTTCTTTACGATCTTTTTCGATTTGTTTTTCCTGCTCTTTCCGCTCCGCCTCCTGTTCAAGAAAATATTGCAATCGAATTTTAGCGAAACTTTCATCGTAATCCTCTGCATCTACGATAGCCTGAATTATAGCTTTATTTTTACACGTTTTTGACACACTGGTCTCAAATTCCTCTGCTAATAACAGCAAGACACTTTTATTATATTTTCCTAAATATTCTGCCATATTTTCCCCAAAAATATAATAATTTTCAAAATATCAGATATATTCAATTTACAATAATACAATAAACACAGAAATAGAATTTTCTTCACTATACGTATAATAATGTATTCAAAAACGACACAATTTTAATATAGCAAATTCTCATGCAACAGTGACGTCTTTCAAACTGAGTATATCCCCCAAAATAAATTTTATACCCAACAGTACAGTATAACATCAATTTATTTTGAAACATTAATCATAATCACCCACAGTATACCCATAAAATTAAGCTATAACTTTATTACTGTAATAACTAAAATGTATATAAACAAAACTCTTATTTCCAAAAGTTTTATACAAAATTATGATTAAAATACCCTGATTAATAATCTCAATTAATCAATAACAATTTACTATACCCCAAGTAAATTTTAACATATACATAAGTATATAATTTTCTTAACCCAATATTATACCAAACAGATACCAGAAAATCAACAAACATAAAAATTCTAACTAAAATTTAAATACCAAATTAATAGCTTCCCTAGAATTCTTAAATTTCACATAGAGTTTTGTTCCCCAAAATTAAAATTTATACACAAAATTCAATTTAAAACAGACCTCTATAGAAGATTTCATAAAAGAGCTTACCTTCAGATGCAGATATTTCCTCCACACTGATACCAGGCTTCCAAGCACTTTTAAAGATGACACACACAGATGTTTGAAGATTTGAAGACACTAGTTTCGCTGATGAGGCACTAATTTCACCTCAGATCCGTATGTAGACAACTCAGATGGTACGCCGCATATCTTCATTCCACTGGATATATTAAGAAGCACAAACACGTATCACCAAATCTATAGTTGACTGTCCATACACTACACAGCTTTTGTCGATAAAGTTCTTTTACCAGTTCTCTGCTTGCTAGAACTCCGAGAAAAAACCACGACTCCAATTAGACTTCACGAATCCACAACTCTGCTTGTCCGTTTTCCACTGGCTCATCATCTGTTTAATCAGGTTAACATAGATCCGTAATCTAATTTATTCTAGATTACATATCCCACCGCTGCCACCAATTAATTATATATACTATTGCTGTGGTAGCGTGAGACGCTGTATATATAATTAATAAATTCCATTTATCGTTTGAAACGAAAAAAACTTTATTTTAAATTAACACATTAAAAAAAGAAAACAAAAGTAAAAATGAAAAATTATGATAAGCATCCATGCCGTAAATTTACATGGTCAGCCAAATTCCGATTCTGACATCCGCTCAAAGTGGAACCTCACTCTCGAGTATTCCAAATCCAACTGATTCAACATTCAACTCCTTCCACCATCAACTGCCGTCTGCAATTTCACTTCCCAGAGGCTTTCCTTGCATTCCAGGAATTTCCCAGAAAACATTGCATGTCGTAGGGGCCCAGTTCTTTGTATCCACAAGAACAATACTTTACAATTCTTATCTACTCATTCAGATAACATACCATTCAATACAAAGTATGTATTGCAGCTTGGCTTATCTCAAAATGAAAATGAAATTCACACTATTGATAGAATTTTTGTCAATAGAGATCAATCTGTCATATTATTTTCATTCCAGAGAGATTATCCTTTTTCCACAAATAAGGGAGGAGTTGAAACATGTCAACTCATCACAGTGCCTTTATGCACAGAATTGGTGCTGATGAAGAGGGGGTCAAGAAGTGAAATTGTGTTAGCAGAATATAAGTGTGTATCAAAAATAAAGTTTTTTTTAAATATCAAGAAACTATTTTTAAATTTTAAGTTCAATGGATAATTATTATACTATTAACATATGAAAAAGTAAATCTATTGTAAATTGGCACAGATTGAATTTACGATTCAAAAGTGACACCCTATAGAAAGCTGAAGTATAAAAATTGCATAAATTGTTTTAAAATGGACATGAAGAGATGGAAAAGCGTGATCCAGTATGGAATAGGCATGTAAATGCAGCACTGTGAATGACGGCTATTTTTTAATTGTATCTCGCACAACTTTCTAAAAACAAAAATCTCCACATAAACTTTGATAACATGTGCAAGAGAAATATAATACAGAGTTTCTTTATTTAAATAGTGATACGAATATAATAAACAAGTTGGAAATTGTACGTCAAACGTTACAAACGAGGTGCGTTCGTACGCACGTTTTAGAATTAAATTCATGATATCCCGTGCGTAGAACGGGTTAAACAGCTAGTTAAGTATATATTTTATGACACTGTTCATACAAATATCTTAACTAGTTATATAAATATTCAGATATATATGTATCAGCTAGTTATATAAATATTCAGATCTTGATGATTTTTAATTCTGTGAAATGAATTATATCGTCTGCAGATTAATTTCTGTAATAAAATAAGTATCTCGGTCGCTTGACGATTTAACATCCATCGGAAGCTCATATAACAAAAAAGCACCGATTAAAAAAAAAAAATCAAATTTCTTAATAAATATTTTTATTAATATCTCCTAAAGTTTTGATTCGATTTTGATAAAATTTGAAATGTCTCGACAAATTTATGCAAAGATAATATATTTCAAATTGCAAACCATTTGGTTGGGTAGTTTTTGCGTTGTTATATGCGGACAGACAGACAGACGGACGGACAGACAGACAGACGGACGGACAGACGGACGGACCAAACGACGACTATAGGTGCTACGTATTTATATAATTACGAACGCACCTTCCCCATTGGTAGTCCTGAAATTGTATGGAAATACAAAATGTGAAACTGCTCATTTAAAACAAAATTGAAAGTGTTCTCTCCAATATTTTTTGGAGTTTACGGAATATTTTGATCGTCTATTTCCTTCATGAACGACGTACAATTAATGTAGTTGTAGAAAAAGCATCAAATATGAGAAATTAAAGAGAGAGATCTAGTACCGAATGGAGAATTAAATAATTAACGGGGAGAGAAAGAATTTTTAAATATTAGTTAAAAACTATTATTATTAGTTTTTAAAAATTAAATATTATTTATTTTGATCGTATAGTGAAAGTGCTTGATAAACTAGAAAGAATGTAAGTAACAGAATTTAGAATAATGAATTAAGATGGAAAAGTTTACTTTTAAATTAATTCACTATTCTAAGACTCTCATTTATCAATTTTACCATAAGATAAATCCTTAACACTGAAAGATTAATCTGAATTAATTAAACATAGAAAATAAACAAACATACTTAATTCTGAAATTGCTGGAGTAATTGATATTTATTAAAATAAAACACATAAATAAAAAGGTAACAGTGAAAACGTATCATTCAAAATGTAATAAATAAATAATGCATTATCTAGATTTTTCAATATTGAACAAAATATTGTTGATACGATGATCAATTATTGAATGTATACTTAAAACTATAGCCAAGTTAGGCATACATTCAGCACGTGTAAGAATGACTCTCATATTGTTGAGATCTTATTTTTAATCTAAATTCATCGGGAATTCTGATTTACTTATCATGATACCTTACACATTCACAAGATGAATCCATACTAAACTTGTTCTACTAACACAGAAATCTTAGCGAAAACACATTCTGTAGACACTTCAAGATGCACACAGATTAGTTGAATTTCTCAGTGAACATGAGAAGATACCAAAGTTATGGAACATGATGAGCCAACAGTCTTGGTAGATGGAGTACATGGCGTGGATTAACATAAGCACATTTTCATTGAAATTAACTTCGCTAAAAATTGAAATTTATTCTTCAAAATGAAAAAAAGTTTGGACCAACGAAACAGAAAATAATTTTTTTACATCTCTGCACGCTGTCACGACCTTTCCCTTAGGATTCCGCTTGACTCCAGACGCGGTTGACGGTGAACTGTTGCCAATTGCAGGAGCAGGGAAAAAAGTACTAGTTTTTCATTTCTTGTTCAGTGACTCAAGAGTTACAGAAGAAGAAGTAAAAGGGAATGCAGTTGCTAAGGAGGGTTTAGTACTTAGAGTGCTTGCATTAATGGATTGCGTTTACGCCAGTGTTGTTGGTAGTTTTAATTAGTGATTCTCGTCGCTTGTTGAATCATTGTAGAGAGTTCTTCCCTTCAGTAGTTTAACACTGAAAACTTTTGGAGTATATTAAGGCAGTACACCAATTTTGCAAACGTCTCATTCTGATCCCAAAGTTCTGTTTATTTATGTTTATTGAGAACATACATCTGACTTGTGTACTTGACATCAAGTGCCCGCTTATATAAGTCATCGTCAATATACAGGGACGAGATAGCCACAAGGAAATTTACAACACCAGAGAGTTACATCCGGGAGCTCCACAAAGTGTGTGCAATGGAGCTGGCGGGAGTCGAACCCGCCGACCTGACACCTACGCTCTCAAGCGATTAGCGGAATGGTGTCTTAACCACTCGGCCACGGAGGCCCCTCCCAATGTTCTTCTTCTCCCAGACAATGAAAGATCTCGCACAGCTGTTGTACTAAAACTTAAATATTAGGGAAGCTTGCCTGTATAGTACTCGAACAAACTTCCTATAGTCCTAACTTATTATCGTCAGACTAGTATTCGTTTTCATCTCATTAAAGAAGCGCTAGAAGAGAATATTTTTATCAGATTAAAAAAGTTGAAAGAATTTTTGCGCAATTGGCTTCATACACGTTCTAATTACTTTTATGATTAAAAGAAAACTTCCAATATGTTGGGAAAAGTGTATAAATGTTAAAGAAAGTTGTGAAAAAAAAGAAGTTGAAATAATTTTGGTGAATAATATTTAAAAAATAATATTTTTAAAAGTTTCGTTCATAAATGATACACATTTGTATTAGGTAGCTTTCAATACAAAAAAGTCCTTCCGGCCTGTACCGGGAGGAAAAGGTCCTATATCTTCGTTTAAAAATTTTAGCTAATGTCACACGAAAACAGCGAGTTAAAATGCAAAGAAAACGTTTACAAAAGATTCGTTAATACTGAATTTGAATACGAAATTCGCCAAATTATTGAGAAATAGCCAAATTGGCTTCATTTATGAAGACTTATTTTGGTCGCCAAATTTGGCGATATTTCGCAAAATGTCGCCAAGTTTGGCGAGAATTTGACACTATCGGATATGAATATATAGTTTTATGCGTATGATTGGAAAAATTATTACAACAATGAAAATTTTTGTAATGTGCTATCTTGTTTCAAAATGTCAGCCACCCTAGAATTTCAAACTACTCTACTTCAGCCATTTTTAAAGATAGAGGTAAACCAAAAAATGCTCTGGAATCCTCGTATCAAGGCCTAACACTTAATTAAAAAAATAAACTTGATTTTTAACTCTTTTGTATATTTATTTTAGTTTAAAATTTTTAAATGGCCGCCATCTTGAAACAAAATGGCGGACCAAGCTGGCCAACGAGACATTGGTGAGCTTAATACACACAATAAATTTCATCAAAATTGATTTATAAATACGAACATTATCGTATGACATATGTCATATATATATGGAGATATATATATATATATATATATATATATATGGATATATATATATATATATATATATATATATATATATATATATATATATATATGGAGATATATATATATATATATATATATATATATATATATATGGAGATATATATATATATATATATATATATATATATATATATGGAGATATATATATATATATATATATCAACATTTGAACGGAGGTTGGTTTTGGGGTCTGGGGGTCATGATCAGTGAAAATATATCGAAATTTTCCGGAACTGCTTTCCTCCGAACGGCTGCAATAGGTAGCTTTATACTTTTTTGTATTGAAAGCTACCTAAAAGTATAAAGCCACCTATTGCAGCCGTTCGGAGGAAAGCAGTTCCGGAAAATTTCGATATATTTTCACCGATCATGATCCCCAGACCCCAAAACCACCCTCCGGTCAAATGTTGATTTATCTATATATATATATATATATCCATATATATGTATATATATATATATATATATATATATATATATATATATATATATATATATATATATATATATATATATATATATATGACTTATGTCATACGATAACGCTCGTATTTATAAATCAATTTTAATGAAACTAATTGTGTGTATTAAGGTCACAAATGTCTCGACCGAGTTCGTTGGCCAGCTTGGTCCGCCATTTTGTTTCAAGATGGCGGCCATTTAAAAATTTAAAACTAAAATAAATATACAAAAAAAATAAAATTCAAATTTATTTTTTAATTACATGTTAGGACTTGATACAAGGATTCCAGAGCATTTTTTGGTTTACCTCCATCTTAAAAAATGGCTGAGATAGAGCAGTTTGAAATTCTAGGGTGGCTGACATTTTGAAACAAAACAGCACATTAACACGATTACTCGCAAATTATTTTCTTTCATTGTTGTAATAATTTTCCCAATCATACGCATAAAACCATATATTCATATCCGTTAGCGCCAAAATTGGCGACATTGGCGACAAAATTGGCAAAATTGGCGACATTTGGCGAAATATCGCCAAATTTGGCGACCAAAATAAGTGTTCATAAATGAAGCCAATTTGGCTATTGCTCAATAATTTGGCGAATTTCTTATTCAAATTCAGTATTAACGAATCTGTTGTAAACGTTTCTTTGCATTTTAACTTGCTGTTTTCGTGTAACATTAGCTAAAATTTTAAAACGAAGATGTAGGAAAGCTACCTTTTCCTCCCGGTACAGCCCGGAAGGACTTTTTTCTATTCTTGTCAACCAACTTGAATGAAAGTTTCTTCAACTTTACTTTATATATCATATTATTTCGGGGGAAATAACTACTTACAAATGTTCTGTGTACAGTGCGCTATTTAACCTTCCAACAAGGGTTCTTTCAATAATACATATAAAATCCGGACAGATACTGTCCGAGCACCCGTGTAAACATGAAGCTACTATTCAACATCTACCTTAATTGTTGCTTAAGCTCGAAAACTTATTTCAAGCGTTCAAATGCTAATAAAAAATTACCTGATTGTACCTCATCGCAGCCGAAGTTTAGTTAGGTTAACGGCGAATACAATTTGAGCGGCTGACAGATGTTTTCACGCTTTAGCGGCTTTTGGGGTGGATGGTGAATGTGAGTGTTGGCAGCAACCCTTTTAGGTAGCTTTCAATACAAAAAAGTATAAAGCTACCTATTGCAGCCGTTCGGAGGAAAGCAGTTCCGGAAAATTTCGATATATTTTCACCGATCATGACCCCCAGACCCCAAAACCACCCTCCGTTCAAATGTTGATTTATATATATATATATATATATATATATATATATATATATATATATATATATATATATATATATATATATATATATATATATATATATATATGACCTATGTCATACGATAACGCCCGTACTTATGAATCGATTTTGATGAAACTAATTGTGTGTATTAAGGTGACTAATGTCTCGACCGAGGTCGTTGGCCAGCTTGGTCCGCCATTTTGTTTCAAGATGGCGGCCATTTAAAAATTTAAAACTAAAATAAATGTACAAAAAAAATAAAAATTCAAATTTATTTTTAAATTACGTATTATGCCTTAATACAAGGATTCCAGAGCATTTTTTGGTTTACCTCTATCTTAAAAAATGGCTGAGATAGAGCAGTTTGAAATTCTAGGGTGGCTGACATTTTGAAACAAAACAGCACATTAACGCGATTACTCGCAAATTATTTTCTTTCATTGTTGTATAAATTTTCCCAATTATACGCATAAAACTATATATTCATATCCGTTAGCGCCAAATTCTCGCCCAAATTGGCGACATTTGGCAAAATATGCCAAATTTGGCGACCAAAATAAGTCTTCATAAATGAAGCCAATTTGGCTATTGCTCAATAATTTGGCGAATTTCTTATTCAAATTCAGTATTAACGAATCTTTTGTAAACGTTTCTTTGCATTTTCGCTTGCTGTTTTCGTGTAACTTTAGCTAAAATTTTATAACGAAGATATAGGAAAGCTACCTTTTCCTCCCGGTACAGGCCGGAAGGACTTTTTTGGATAGACCCTTTTTTGTAGATGCCTCCCGAATGGATAGTAAAAAAAGTCCTTCCGGCCTGTACCGGGAGGAAAAGGTAGCTTTCCTATATCTTCGTTTTAAAATTTTAGCTAATGGTACACGAAAACAGCAAGTTAAAATGCAAAGAAAAGTTTACAAAAGATTCGTTAATACTGAATTTGAATACGAAATTCGCCAAATTATTGAGCAATAGCCAAATTGGCTTCATTTATGAAGACTTATTTTGGTCGCAAAATTTGGCGATATTTCGCCAAATGTCGCCAATTTTGGCGCTAACGGATATGAATATATAGTTTTATGCGTATGATTGGGAAAATTATTACAACAATGAAAGAAAATAATTTGCGAGTAATCGCGTTCATGTGCTTGCTGTTTTGTTTCAAAATGTCAGCCACCCTAGAATTTCAAACTGCTCTATCTTAGCCATTTTTTAAGATAGATGTAAACCAAAAAATGCTCTGGAATCCTTGTATCAAGGTTTAAAAAGAATTTGAATTTTTAATTTTTTTGCATATTTATTTTAGTTTTAAATTTTTAAATGGCCGCTATCTTGAAACAAAATGGCGGACCAAGCTGGCCAACGAACTCGGTCGAGACATTGGTTTGCTTAATACACACAATTAGTTTCATCAAAATTGATTTATAAATACGAGCGTTATCGTATGACATAAGTCATATATATATATATATATATATATATATATATATATATATATATATATAGATAGATAGATAGATATAGATATATATAGATATATCTATATATATAAATCAACATTTGAACGGAGGGTGGTTTTGGGGTTTGGGGGTCATGATCGGTGAAAATATATCGAAAAATTCTGGAACTACTTTCCTCCGAACGGCTGCAATAAGTAGCTTTATACTTTTAGGTTGCTTTCAATACAAAAAAGTATAAAGCTACCTATTGCAGCCGTTCGGAGGAAAGCAGTTCAGGAAAATTTCGATATATTTTCACCGATCATGACCCCCAGACCTCAAAACCACCCTCCGTTCAAATGTTGATTTATATATATAGATATATCCATATATATATATATATATATATATATCTGACCTATGTCATACGATAACGCTCGTATTTATAAATCAATTTTGATGAAACTAACTGTGTGTGTTAAGCTAACCAATGTCTCGACTGAGTTCGTTGGCCAGCTTGGTCCGCCATTTTTTTTCAAAATGGCGGTCATTTAAAAATTTAAAACTAAAATAAATATACAAAAAAATTAAAAATTCAAATTTATTTTTTAATTACGTTTTAGGCCTTGATACAAGGATTCCAGAGCTTTTTTTGGTTTACCTCTATCTTAAAAAATGGCTGAGACAGAGCAGTTTGAAATTCTAGGGTGGCTGACATTTTGAAACAAAACAGCACATTAACGCGATTACTCGCAAATTATTTTCTTTCATTGTTGTATAAATTTTCCCAATTATACGCATAAAACTATATATTCATATCCGTTAGCGCCAAATTCTCGCCCAAATTGGCGACATTTGGCAAAATATGCCAAATTTGGCGACCAAAATAAGTCTTCATAAATGAAGCCAATTTGGCTATTGCTCAATAATTTGGCGAATTTCTTATTCAAGTTCAGTATTAACGAATCTTTTGTAAACGTTTCTTTGCATTTTAACTTGCTGTTTTCGTGTAACATTAGCTAAAATTTTAAAAGGAAGATATAGGAAAGCTACCTTTTCCTCCCAGTACAGGCCGGAAGGACTTTTTTGTATGAAAGCTACCTAATAGAACAAGTTAAAATAGTATAAGTGATAGACGCTCTAGCTACGAGCAGAAATATTTTGCTCTGGCGAAAGTTTCCTTCCTTATTGCTTACTTTACTGTCTATCTTGCATTCTGCATTGAATTTTTACATTTGTTTTACACTGCACACACTCACACCCCGTCTGAAGCAAAAAAATCTGTATGTTTTGTCATGCTCTACATAAATTATACATTTTTGTTATGAACTATAATAACTTCAAAATTCTAATTTGTCAGAGAATTTTGAATTATTTATCTCAAAATTGAATTCATTGATCAAATTTTGACAAACATTTATATAAAATCTAAAAGTTAAGAGTTACTTTGCATATCATTCATACTTTAGAAGGGTCGAACTGAAGAGAAAAAAGTCCTTCCGGCATGTACCGGGAGGAAAAGGTAGCTTTCCTATATCTTCGTTTTAAGATTTTAGCTAATGTTACTCAAAAACAGCAAGCTAAAATGCAATGAAACCGTTAACAAAAGATTCGTTAATACTGAATATGAATAAGAAATTCGCCAAATTATTGATCTATAGCCAAGTTGGCTTCATGTATGAAAACTGATTTCGATCGCCAAATTTGGCGATATTTCGCCAAATGTCACTAAGTTTGGCGAGAATTTGGCGCTAACGGATATGAATATATATAGTTTTATGCGTATGATTGGGAAAATTATTACAACAATGAAAGAAAATAATTTGCTAGAAATCGCGTTCACTAATACTCAATTAATCGTTGGTTTTAGGTAGCTTTCAATACAAAAAAGTATAAAGCTACCTAATGCAGCCGTTCGGAGGAAAGCAGTTCCAGAAAATTTCAATATATTTTCACCGATCATGACCCCCAGACCCCAAACCCACCCTCCGTTCAAATGTTGATTTATATATATATAGATATATCCATATGTCTGACTTATGTCATACGATAACGCTCGTATTTATAAATCAATTTCGATGAAACTAATTGTGTGTATTAAGTTCACCAATGTCTCGACCGAGTTCGTTGGCCAGCTTGGTCCGCCATTTTGTTTCAAGATGGCGACCACTTAAAAATTTAAAACTAAAATAAATATACAAAAAAGTTCAAAATTCAAATTTATTTTTTAATTAAGTGTTAGGCCTTGATACAATGATTCCAGAGCATTTTTTTTACCTCTATCTTAAAAATGACTGAGATAGAGCAGTTTGAAATTCTAGGGTGGTTGACATTTTTTTAAACAAGAGAGCACATTACAAAAAAGTCCTTCCGGTCGGCACCAGGAGGAAAAGGTAGCTTTCCTACATCTTCGTTTTAAAATTTCAGCTAATGTTACTCGAAAACAGCAAGCTAAAATGCAAAGAAACCGTTTACAAAAGATTCGTTAATACTGAATTTGAATAAGAAATTTGCCAAATTAGTCAACTATAGCCAAGTTGACTTCATTTATGAAGACTTATTTTTGATCGCCAAATTTGGCAAGAATTTGGCGCTAACGGATATGAATAAATAGCTTTATGCGTATGATTGGGAAAATGATTACAACAATGAAAGATAGTAATTTGCGAGAAGTCTCGTTCACTAAAACTCATAAATTAATCGTTGGTTTTTCTTGTAATGTGCTGTCTTGTTTCAAAATGTCAGCCACCCTAGAATTTCAAACTGCTCTACCTCAGCCATTATTTAAGATAGTGGTAAAACAAAAAATGCTCTGGGATCCTTATATCAAGGCGTAACACTCACTTTAAAAATATTTGAATTTTTAACTTTTTTGCATATTTATTTTAGTTTTAAATATTTCAGTGGCCGCCATATTGTTTCAAGATGGCAGATCAAGCTGGCCAACGAACTCGGTCGAGGGATTGGTGAGCTTAATACACACAATTAGTTTCATCCAAATTAATTTATAAATACGAGCGTTATCATATATATATATATATATATATATATATATGGATATATCTATATATATATCAACATTTGAACGGAGGGTGGTTTGGGGGTTAGGGGGTCATGATCGGTGAAAATATATCGAAATTTTCCGGAATTGCTTTCCTCCGAACGGCTGCAATAGGTAGCTTTATACTTTTTTGTGTTGAAAGCTACCTAAAAATGCTTTTTCCTACTACTATCCACAAACATTAATCTTCCCGATCTTTATCTTATGAATATAAATATAAGATAAAAATAATTGACTTTCAACAGCGGCAGGATCAACATAATTTCCTTTCCGCTTCAAATTTTGAGGACGTGCGTGCTGCCATCTGGTGGCTCTTTATTTTGTTCCAGTGCTTAACGAAAGATCTGTATGTCTTTAGGAGGCTATGGTATGAGAGATTCCATGTGCAGAAATTCTTCGTTTCTTTTGAAAATGAATTTAACAAACTTTTTAGAGAAACCCGTAATATATGTACTCTAAGTGCATATTCATATCTAAAAATAAATAAATAAACCATATTTAGTACAGATTGTTTTTTTTTCAACTGTTTTACATCTTACAACAGTCTTATCTACTTCTACTAACTCTACTGAAAAATAACAGAAAAGCGTATTTTTACATCATATAGATAAGTTATCTGATAATATAAAGGACACAGAATTTAAGATATATTAGTAGACGTCGACAACTTGGAATATTAAAATAAAAATGCCTCTGATACGATTAAGGTGGTCATTTGACACATTTGCCCTATCTGGAGGCACGGTAGTGCCTTCGCCAAGTCGATAAAGCACAGTATCACAAAAACCCTAAACTTCGTTTTTCTAGAGCAGTGGTTCACAAACTTTTGGGCTCGCGGAGTCCTTTTCGGGGAAAATTTCTAAGGCGGAGCCCCTTAACCCCATGGTACCCTACGGTACCCTTTAACCCCATGGTACCCTATGGTTTACAATTACTGTTTTTTATGCCTATGAAGTAGAGAAAGATCTGCTGGATAAGAGTCCGAACCAGTAGTTTCCAATATGGGGCCAAGGTTCTCAGTTTGGCCCTTTTCTTGATACAGAAATTCTGAATTCATACTAGAAATTTTGAAAATTAATTTTTCTATTATTTAACCCCTTAACAGTTTTATTTACTATTATTATTATTGGACACAATAAATTAAAAATAAGGACTAAAAATCTTTTTTTTTGTATTAAAATATCTGCCTTGTATAATCGAGATATGTCCTCCAAATACAGCAAAAATTATAGTTAACTATTTGTGGTTTCTGAAAGCTTTTAGTAACGAAGAAAACAAATTCTTCTTACCCGAGCGATGTTCCAGCAATACTGTTAAGGTGTTAATGGAATCGATTTTTAAAATAAAAAATATTCTTTCGGGATTTCCAGTATGAACTCGGAATTAAAGATCAAAATGGTCACCCTGTCTGGGCCATGCATTGCACTAGAGATTATGTGAAACTATTATTATTTATGGCGAACACCACACACACAGAGATAAAAAAGGAAAGTTGTACAGTTTTCATTTACAAAGAGAGACTTCTGTATAATCCCAATAGGCTACTCGTGAAAAGAAATAAAATGCGTCAGCCCTGTCGGCCATCAGTAATTATATAAAGTGTTTTCGCCAGTCCCGCCCACCCGTAATAGAATCATGCGATTACGGATTCTTTTTTGGTTCTTCTTTACGTTTCCAGTACTTGAGTTAAATTTATATCAGGGCGGCTACTTATTGAAGAAATGTCTAAGCAAGGGGTGGACCTGCGCAAAAGTTTAAATTGTTAGTGCGATGACAAATGTAAAGAACCAATATATTCTTTTAAATTGCTACAGCCTTATTTCTGATAGGAAAAATGTGGCATCATAACATAAGAATCTTAAGTCAATATGCCGAAACCAATTAAAACAAAGTTTAATGAGGGGTTGTTAAGTGATACAAGATGTTAAAAAAATGCGTTGTCAGCAACATACATTACTTTAAAAATTAAGTACAATTATATAAAACAGCATCGAAAATTTAAATAACTTAGAATGAATAAAAATAAAATAAGCAGATTAAATAAATTAAAGTTACAAAAAGAAAAAAGAAAACTATATACACAACGTATACAAATATTAAATGAATCTAATGAGGGGTTTATTAATTGATACAAGATGTTACAAGAAAGGGCGTTTTAATCGACAAACATTGTTTTATTATGAAAAACAGTATAGAAAATTTAAATATACA
The DNA here is from genome assembly GCA_963931845.1 of Maratus michaelseni. Classification (NCBI taxonomy): domain Eukaryota; kingdom Metazoa; phylum Arthropoda; class Arachnida; order Araneae; family Salticidae; genus Maratus; species Maratus michaelseni. The sequence goes on along the minus strand of OZ007596.1, from coordinate 183,277,417 downwards.
AATAACATAAACAGATTAAAGAAATTAAAGTTATAAAAAAAAAGAAGTTATATACACAATATACACAAATGCAAAATGAATCTAATGAGGAGCTTTAAATGATACAAGATGTTCAAAATAATAGGTTTTAAGCGACAAACATTGTTTTACTATGAAAAACAGTATATAAAATTTAAATAACTGAAAAGGAATACAAATAACATAAACAGAGTGTTATGGTCAAGTCGCTTTTTGCGGTCACCGTAGTACTTCTGCTAGACTTGAGACCTTAGTCTTATGGTACTTGCTGCCACCACCCATATTAAACTGATACCGGACACGTTGGAAAAGAAGTTCTCACATAAATAATCACCTAATAATTTATTGATTAAATTAGCATGAAAAAATGTTACAGTGATAATTCTTATTGGTCAGTACAGATTAATATCACTTGCCGTATGCGACTGTGGAAAGACAATCTCCCTGATCGCACGTTTTACGTTATTTTGTTAAGCAGCACTCGTACACACCGTTCCGTCTACGCTGCTATTAATTCATCCTGGACCAAGCTGTCCGATGCACGATCTTTCTGAAATTTTACACCCTCCTCTGCACGTCTACCCTCTACTCTCTCCCAGTACACTGCCTGTACCCACTTACTATGCTGCACACGAAAGACTCTGGAGTTCTACACTCTTCACGGCACACCAGTGACTGACACCTCTCCCAATCTTCACTCCACTCTCCAAATCAACTGGGCTGTGATTCTTATTTCACTGAGTTTCCATACCTGTAGAAGCATTTCTTCTCGAAGATTCCACCCCTCTATTATCCTCTGAAGCCAGTTCGCTAGGAATCCAGTGCCATTGTATGCTCCTTCCAAAGCCGGATTATTTACTTTCACAATGATCTCGTGAACCTCCCACAAATATATAATCGGATCAGGGAAATTTCATTGTCAATCACATACGGAAGTTTTACAGAAAAAGAAATATATATATCAGAATACAGTAATATATAATAATGATTAAATATAATTATTTAAATTAATTAGAAATATACAATATAGATTCTGTTAAAGTCAGAAACCTGACACAGAGCCTTTGCTCTTTCGATTCACGTTGTGCATTCGCTTATTTTGAATTGAATTTTTAAAACACATTTAATGCAGAAACATAAAATAAGGTAGTTCAAACCAAAAATATTATATAGATAAATTTTTTAACTAAAAATAGAACCGACTTCAAAAACTACTACAAAGTAAAAAATATATATTTTTTAGATAATAGTTAATAAGAAATTAATTTAAGAGCATTGTATTTACCATGCATTTTATTATATTTATGTACATTAATTTGATTTTTTGGAGTCGGTGCCTGCCAAGCCAAATTAAAGTCATGTCACCATTTTTAAACATTTCATCTGATGTTATAAATGTGTATTTTCAAATGAGATTAGCAACTATATATATCGACAAACATTGCTTTGGAAATTAGTTAATCATTTAAATCATTATATTTTCTACCATTTTAAGAGTTGTGTATTTTTTTTTTATTGTCTCGTATTTATGTAGATATTTATTTATGCTCGTGTTACGATATATATATTGGATATTTTGTTTTGAATTTTGTACATGGCTTGGCTGGCACCGACTCCAAAAAATCAAATTAATGTACATAAATATAATATATGCATGGTAAATACAATGCTCTTAATTTAATTTCTTATTAACTATTATCTAAAAAAATATATTTTTTACCTTGTAGTAGTTTCTGAAGTCGGTTCTATTTTTGGTTAAAAAAATTATTTTTCGCTTTTTAGTAGTTTTTGAAGTCGGTTCTATTTGTGGATAAAAGGTTTATTTTTCGTTTTTTAGTATTTTTTGAAGTCGGTTCTTTTTTTTAGTTAAAAAGTTTATTTATTTATTTATTACTTTAGTGATATCCATATTTACATTAAACCATATTGTTGCTAATATCTTTTTTATTTCACGCTAACCTTGGCAGTAGACTCGATTACGGAAGATTAGAAAATTTATCATTATGTTCATCTAATGTCTTTAAAGCCTTTAATCTAATGAGGAGCTTTAAATGATACAAGATGTTCAAAATAAGATGTTTTAAGCGACAAACATTGTTTTACTATGAAGAACAGTATAGAAAATTTAAATAACTGAAAAGGAATACAAATAACATAAACAGAGTGTTATGGTCAAGTCGCTTTTTGCGGTCACCGTAGTACTTCTGCTAGACTTGAGACCTTAGTCTTATGGTACTTGCTGCCACCACCCGTATTAAACTGATACCGGACACGTTGGAAAAGAAGTTCTCACATAAATAATCACCTAATAATTTATTGATAAAATTAGCATGAAAAAATGTTACAGTGATAATTCTTATTGGTCAGTACAGATTAATATCACTTGCCGTATGCGACTGTGGAATGACAATCTCCCTGATCGCACGTTTTGCGTTATTTTGTTAAGCAGCACTCGTACACACCGTTCCGTCTACGCTGCTATTAATTCATCCTGGACCAAGCTGTCCGATGCACGTTCTTTCTGAAATTTTACACACTCCTCTGCACGTCTACCCTCTACTCTCTCCCAGTACACTGCCTGTACCCACTTACTATGCTGCACACGAAAGACTCTGGAGTTCTACACTCTTCACGGCACACCAGTGACTGACACCTCTCCCAATCTTCACTCCACTCTCCAAATCAACTGGGCTGTGATTCTTATTTCACTGAGTTTCCATACCTGTAGAAGCATTTCTTCTCGAAGATTCCACCCCTCTATTATCCTCTGAAGCCAGTTCGCTAGGAATCCAGTGCCCATTGTATGCTCCTTCCAAAGCCGGATTATTTACTTTCACAATGATCTCGTGAACCTCCCACAAATATATAATCGGATCAGGGAAATTTCATTGTCAATCACATACGGAAGTTTTACAGAAAAAGAAATATATATATCAGAATACAGTAATATATAATAATGATTAAATATAATTATTTAAATTAATTAGAAATATACAATATAGATTCTGTTAAAGTCAGAAACCTGACACAGAGCCTTTGCTCTTTCAATTCACGTTGTGCATTCGCTTATTTTGAATTGAATTTTTAAAACACATTAAATGCAGAAACATAAAATAAGGTAGTTCAAACCAAAAATATTATATAGATAAATTTTTTAACTAAAAATAGAACCGACTTCAAAAACTACTACAAAGTAAAAAATATATATTTTTTAGATAATAGTTAATAAGAAATTAATTTAAGAGCATTGTATTTACCATGCATTTTATTATATTTATGTACATTAATTTGATTTTTTGGAGTCGGTGCCAGCCAAGCCAAATTAAAGTCATGTTACCATTTTTAAACATTTCATCTGATGTTATAAATGTGTATTTTCAAATGAGATTAGCAACTATATATATCGACAAACATTGCTTTGGAAATTAGTTAATCATTTAAATCATTATATTTTCTACCATTTGAAGAGTTGTGTATTTTTTTTTATTGTCTCGTATTTATGTAGATATTTATTTATGCTCGTGTTACGATATATATATTGGATATTTTGTTTTGAATTTTGTACATGGCTTGGCTGGCACCGACTCCAAAAAATCAAATTAATGTACATAAATATAATATATGCATGGTAAATACAATGCTCTTAATTTAATTTCTTATTAACTATTATCTAAAAAAATATATTTTTTACCTTGTAGTAGTTTCTGAAGTCGGTTCTATTTTTGGTTAAAAAAATTATTTTTCGCTTTTTAGTAGTTTTTGAAGTCGGTTCTATTTGTGGATAAAAAGTTTATTTTTCGTTTTTTAGTATTTTTTGAAGTCGGTTCTTTTTTTTAGTTAAAAAGTTTATTTATTTATTTATTACTTTAGTGATATCCATATTTACATTAAACCATATTGTTGCTAATATCTTTTTTAATTTCACGCTAACCTTGGCAGTAGACACGAGTATCGAAGATTAGAAAATTTATCATTATTCTCATCAAATGTCTTTAAAGATTTAATGATACCTATATTTACATTAAAACATGTTGTTGCTAATATATTTTTTATTTCACACTAACCTTGGCAGTAGACTCGATTATGGAAGATTAGAAAATTTATCATTATGCTCATCTAATGTCTTTAAAGCCTTTAATGATATCTATATTTACAACAGTAGACTCGAGTACGGAAGATTAGAAAATTTATTATTATTCTCATCTAATGTCTTTAAAGCCTTTAATGATATCTATCTTTACATTAAACCATATTGTTGCTAATATATTTTTTATTTCGCGCTAACCTTGGCAGTAAGACTCAATTACGGATGATTAGAAAATTTATCATTATTCTCATCCAATGTCTTTAAAGCCTTTAATGATATCTATATTTATATTAAACCATATTGTTGGTAATATATTTTTTATTTCACGCTAACCTTGGCAGTAGACTCGATTAAGGAAGATTAGAAATTTTATCACTATTCTCACCTAATCGTCTTGGATAATGTGTCATAATCGGGCTGTATACTGCAGTTTTGATAACTGCATAACTCACTGATTTCGGTGCTTATGCTTTCTGTGTACTGATTTTTACGATCCGTACAAGGTAAATACACTTAGCCAACAATGTCGTCTATAATACTATTCGGAGTAACCCCTTTCTTTCTTTCTTTCTATATTGTCAATCTATAGCTAATATTATGTAGTAGAAATATTAAAAGACAATTGCAGAACTATTTATATACAACTGTATTGTATAATATAATAGACAATTGGATATTTTAAAGGCAGTTTCCAACTAATGCGCTACAGGTGATAAATCGTCAATTTTTTTCTGTAACTCGTACATTTGTATGGGAGTTGAAACAACAATGTATTTAATTATGCGCCAATAAACGCTTGTCAAAATATGCCAAACCACTGTGAAACTGCAACAATGGAACTTTTAAAAGATTTAAAAGTAGATTTGTTGTGGCATAATTTATAGTTTTTATCCGTACGTTTTATTATATTTATCCAATTCACAATTTTATGTAATTTTGCTTTTCAAATTTGGCAACACTCAAAAGTTGTAGATTTTGTTTGGATCTTAAAATGTTTGTTCGATGAAAATAAATCCTATAAGTTAAAGCTTATTTAAAAAGGTCAGACTTTTTATTATTTGCAACTTGAAAGTCGTCTGCCCAACAACTGGTGGCCCGAACGTAATAATTCTTAATAATATCCGATTTGCTTAAAATTTTGTATATACGTTCATTGTGATAAGGCGCCCATTGTTTAAGTATAAAGAGGGGGGAACAGTGGCTAATCCCCCTTTAATTTATTCATGCAGAATTATAATCTGATAAGTTAAAGCTGATTTAAATATGTCAGTCTTTTTATTTGCAAATTCACGTAATAGAATATTTTAGGATATTAAATGAAAGTCGTCTGCCCAACAAATTAACTATTTTTAAAATGCTTATTTTTTTCGTTTTTGTTGAATTTCTGAAAAAGTACTGAACCAATTTTAATAAAATTGAAATGGGACCAATTCGAGAGTATTCTCTTTAGAATAAAAAAAATCACATAAATAGGACGCATAGTTCCGGAGTAATCAGTGTACATACATTAAAAAAAAAAATACATACACGTCGAATTGATAACCTCCTCCTTTTTTGAGTCGGTTAATTAAATATAGATACATGTGTAATGCAAATTTTTATATGATTTTAAACCATATATTATAGTATTTTTCATCCCAGTGATAGATGTAGATATTTTTGACACAGACACACACAAAAATTCCTAAATACTTTCGAAACATTTTCCCTTCCAATATGCTAATTTCTTACATGTTTTGTTTATTTTCCTGAAACGCGGCGGAGCCCCTGAACAGTATAGGCGGAGCCCCAAGGGCTCCGCGGAGCAACCTTTGGGAACCTCTGTTCTAGAGTATATGGCAAATAGGACCAAAATTTAAAATTTCACATTTCTGTCTTTTCTAGTGCAGACGATATATGAACTCAAAGTTTCGAATTTTTGTCACTCACTCACGCGTCATCAAGAGAATAGGTAGATCCCGTATCCCGAGAAACTCTAAATTTGGAATAAAGGCAGTGCTTAATTTTAAGAAAAATTATAAAATCAGGAAAAATTCGAAAGAAAACATTCGAAAATTCAACAATTTCCAACAAAATTGAAAATGGCAAATAATACGATTTGGATTCTTCGAAATTTCAAATTTGGTGTGAAGGTAGTGTTTAGAGTTCAGAAAAAGAAAACATCAAAACTAAACAAAAATCGAAAATAAAATAAAAAAATCGATAAATTTTAAATAATCCGATTTTGTTGCGCTAGAAACTTGGAATTCGGAATAAAGGTAGTATTTAGGATACAAAATAACTAAAAATTAAAAAATCCAGAAAATTCGATAAAAAAGTAAAAAAAAAAAAAAAAAGAAAAGAAAAAAATCGAAAAATTTAAAATAATCCAATTTGTTGCGCTAGAAACTCGGAATTCGGAATAAATGTTGTAGTTAGGATACAAAATAAGAAAAATTTAAAAAATCTGGAAAAAAAATCGAAAACTCGAAAAAAAAAGAAAAAAAAATCGAAAAATTTAAAAGAATTCAATTTTATTGCTATAGATACTTGGAACTCGGAATAAAGATAGTATTTAGGATACAAAATAAGGAAAAAGTAAATATCGGGACATTCGAAAACAATTCGAAAATTCGAAAAAAATCGAAATTTTTAAAATAATCCGATTTTGTTGCGCTAGAAACTTGGAATTCGGAATAAAGGTAGTGTTTAGGATACAAAATAAGGAAAAATTTAAAAAATCCGGAAAATTCGATAAAAAAATTCGAAAATTCGAAAAAAAAAGAAAAAAAATTGAAAAAATCGAAAAAAATTCAAAAATTAAAAATAATTCGATTTTGTTGCACTAGAAACTTAGAATTCGGAATAAAGGTAGTATTTAGGATACAAAATAAGGAAAAATTAAAAAATCCAGAAAATTCGATAAAAAAGTAAAAAAAAAAAAAAAAGAAAAAAAATCGAAAAATTTAAAATAATCCAATTTTGTTGCGCTAGAAACTCGGAATTCGGAATAAAGGTTGTATTTAGGATACAAAATAAAAAATATATATAAAAATCTGGAAATTCGAAAAAAAAAATCGAAAACTCCAAAAAAAATTGAAAAAAATCGAAAATATTAAAATAATACAATTTCATTGCTATAGATACTTGGAATTCGGAACAAAGATAGTATTTAGGATACAAAATAAGGAAAAATTACAAATTAAATATTGGGAAATTCGAAAACAATTCGAAAATTCGAAAAAAAATCGATAAATTTGAAATATTCCGATTTTGTTGCGCTAGAAACTTGGAATTCGGAATAAATGTAGTATTTAGGATACAAAATAAGGAAAAATAATTAATTTCTCGAACATGTCTTCTAGCTCAATAGTCTTTTCGTTCCCTAAAACTGTAGGATACTAAATTTATTTCAAATTCTTTGAGCCGTTTTTAACATAAAAATAGCTTGACCCATAATGACCCATAACCAAAATGACCCACTAATCGAATTTTCTCGAACATGTGATCTAGCCCAATGATTTTCTCGCGCCCGAAAGTCGTAAGATACACAATTTAATCGAAAACGTTAGAGCCATTTTTTAGATACAATTAACTTGACCCGCGTTGACCCAAAAATGACCCACTAATCGAAAGTTCTCGAGCACGTGACCCAGCCCATATTTCTTCTCGTGTCCGAAAATGGTAGGATACAAAATCTATTCAAAATCTTTTGAACCGTTTTTTAGATACAATTAGTTTGATATTGACCCATGGTGACCCAAAATGACTGACTAATATAATATTCTCGAACATGTGACATAGCCCAATGGTTTTCTGCTGCCCCAAAACGGCAAGATGCAAAAATTCGTCAAAATCGTTAGAACCGATTTTAAGATAAAATTTGCATAACCACACATAAGATTCACTCGTATTAGGATATATGATTTAATTTGCATAAGAAATATGAATTGTTAAATGACGTTTGCCTTACAAAAAGTTTCACAGATCCCCTTTCCCTGACGACATTGCCGGCTGGTTATGGCTTGATAATCATGGTGACTCTAAGATACTCTTGATTTATCTCTTAATTGAACCTAAATGATCCTAAGAAGACTGATAAAAGAATTACTATATTGGCATGAGAATCAGGAAACTTAGAAGTAAAATCGAAAAATCAATAAATTTATAACGAGTCAAAAGTTTGAAAATAATTCGATTTTGCAGTCCTAGAAGCTTTAAATTTGGCAGAAAGACAGGGCTTAGGATACAAAGTAAGGAAAAATTGAAAAAAAAAGGACAAAATAAACCATTGAAAAATCGAATATAGTTTGATTTATTGGAGATTTCCGGAAATTTTAATTTTGGCCTTTTTTAATCCTAAAATGTACTTTTATGCTAAATATCAAGTATCTAGGGCTGCGAGTAATTCACAGATGGATAACACCTATCCTGAAAGCAATTGAGAGTACTTTGACACTCCCCCTCCCATAACTTAGTGCTTGCATATGAACCTGAAACTTCTTTTTATCTATATGACTTTGCAAACGAAACTAAAGCTTCAAATTTTTGGTACCGGCAAATAATAGGGACAGAATATCGGCTTAGCAAAAACCAGTGGATGATCTCTGAAAACAGCCCGAAATCATGAAAAGGAAGATTACTTACAAAAAGAAGTGAAATCCCATGAAAAACGTCACCTGTAAAAATGCAGCCAAGTCTCGTGACTCTTTTACCGTAAAAAGTTTTGAAATCATGTAAAACCAAGTTTAGCTATGTTATTAACTCTGAAATTTTCATTCACAAATCACTCCTATTCTCTACATCTATAGTTAATTATTATATTGTGATTTGGCAATTAAGTAGCACGAGAATGTGATGTATATAATTAGTTTTAATCAAATAGTACCATCCCATCCCATAACATATTAAGGTGTAATAACTTCTTTGTGCGTATATAATAAGCCTTAATCAAATTATCTCATCCCATCCCATAATATAGTAAGGTGTAGTAACTTCCTGTGCTGCGTAATTGCCAAGTCACAAAATAATAATTAGCTAATGATGTAGAGAATAGGAGTGATTTGTGAATGAAAATTTCAGAGTTAATAAGATAGCTAAACTTGGCTTTACATGATCTCAGAACATTTTACGGTAAATGAGTCATGAGACTTGGCATTTTTTACAGGTGACGTTTTTGATGGGATTTATATTACTAATAAATGCAACATTTCCATTATGTAATTATAACAATTAATTTTCGTTGTTTTAGCATTATTAATTGAAAAAAAACGTTTCCATATTCTATGTTTGCATGTTTGCGTTTTTTGTGACTTGGAATGATTTTTTTTAATTTCTTTTTCTGTTTTTGAAATAAAGGTGAGGGAAGTATAATAAGTTTTAATCGGCTGATACAGTACAGCTGAATAAAACACTGAACTTATAAGGTCATGGAATTGCATGCATGCATGATTTTGTACGTATTCAGAATTATAATATCTAATATCATACAATTTTTGTCTCTATTTTTGATCACAGGCAACTATAAACATTCTGTAAAATTTTCTCTGTCTACATAAAATAAGCTTATATAAAATATTTATTATGTTTTAGATATAGAGAGTTGGGACTTCATATAATGTTTAGTCGTATGAAGATTCAAAAGTTTCAGCAGAGACCAAGGTTTGAGGTAAATATTTTGTACGGTTTCAAATATTTCGTTATCCATTCTCACCATCTTGACCTTCTAAAAGAGCCAAAATTTTTAAATTACATGCAGTGTTAAAATTGCATAAACGATTATCAAATGTTTAATTTATTTCCTGTTCTTATTTTAGAGTATAGAGCTCTACAGCTACATTGGCGGCTACTTAGGGATGTGGTTGGGGATATCACTAGCATCCCTGTTTGATGTTTTCGAAATGATATATGACGTCATTGCTTACCGACTAATGAGAGGGAAAAGAAACCAAAAGAGTACAATGCCTGTTGAAAAATTTTAACATGATACTGTACAAAAAAATAAAAATAAAAATAAATAAAAATAAAAATAAATAAAAATAATAAATAAATTAGTAAAACTGTGAAAATTGTATTAGACATTGAATTGTCAGTACAACTGTTGTTGCCTTACGTATATGAAATAATAATACCTTTAAGATGTAACAGTGATACACGTCTAGTGAAATTATTGTTTTTACTAAATGAAAATACAATAAAATACGTAAACCGTACAGTTTATCCAAACAGCCAATTCATTCTCCGTATTTTTATGAAATTCTCTTTACAATGAACTGTACAGGGTGTATTAGGATGGTTCGTTCAAATTTGGTGGGGAGGCAGAAGACAGCAAAAAGAAGACAATCTCACGAAGGAAAATATAGGCACAAACGAATGCATAACATTGTAGAACTGACCACGCGAAAAGGGCAATTTGTAATCTATAATTGATTTCAATCAAGCAAAAATCATTTACCCATCATCTAATTACTATACATCCGTTATCAGAGAATCTATAGATATTTTATGTAAAGGAGATCAAGTTTGCAACGATACAGTATCATACAATATACCCAATATATGGTTTAATGTCCTAAATATTAGAAGATAACGTATATGACCCCCCCCCCCTCCTTTTGTTTCGCATTGTTCGCAAAGTTGCTTACATTATCATTCAGCGTATCCATAGAAACCAACTCAAATAACACCCAAGAAACAATGAACTTTTCAACCTCAAGGTGAAGCTGGAGTTCAGATACACAAGACGGCATTCAGTAAGAATTTTCGCTCCCTGATGATGGCGGCGGTAGCCGGCCGAAAGTACTAGGACAGTTGTAAACCTTTTAACATATTTTTATAAACATTTTAACATATTTGTGTCTTTTAAATTCTCTTATCACCTGTGAAGTAAACGGTGGGATCTGTATGGTCTCATATTGGAGTTTTTTGTAAAAAGAATAGTTATACGTTTAATGAATATTCAAATATGCATCTAACTTACGTTGCGGCAAGGAAAAGCTTTCGAAGAGTCCGCAAATGTATCCAGAACGCTAACCCAACCAGCGCAAATCTCAGAATCAAATGTTTGCTACTGGATCGGTTACCAGTACCTGACATTATAGAAGAGGCAACCGATCGACGCGAACAGTTCCGTGTACATGGCGTTATTTAGGTTTTTAGGTTTGCGCCCATACTTTCCTATGTAAGAAGAATTTGTTTGCTAGTTTCTACCACCCCACCAAATTAGAACGATCAATCCTGATACACCCTGTATAGTATATATAATATCAATAATTAAGAGACAGAAAATATTTAATTTATACATAATTGTTTGAATTATTACCAAATGTAGTACATTGTCACAATAAGAAAACGTAATGTGTTCGGAGTACTCTAAAGGGTAATATTTCCAGCGAAATATAACACAATTTAGTGTAAGTGTACAATGAAGTACACGATTTCGATTTTAAAAGAGAAAATAGTACCACAAGACTCCACGAGAGACGTTTTTGATTCTTTACGAGTAATCTCTCTATATAAAAGAACGTCCTGACTGGGGAGATCATCAATGCACTGGCCAAACTACTGAACCTAGAAACAAGAAAATTGGGATAAAAAATACTTCCCAGGATGTAGAGGTGACTCAAAAAGGATTTCCTAAAATTCAGCCCCTAAGGGGAGGAAAAAGAGGGACAAACAATTAAAAAAATTCTTTAAAAACCTGATATTATAGTCATATGTCGTATGATAACGTATTTCAATGTATTTTTCTATGCTGAATCGAATAATCTATATATTTAAAACGCTAAGCGATTTCTTTCGACAATCCGTGAGAACAAACTACTGCATCGAATTACATCATTCTTTTTTTAAATGAAAGATATTTGGACACAGATTTGTTATCGTGCATTCGTTTGTTCGAAAATTTAATTAATTAGCCGTAATTTTCAATTAAACTTTTTCATCTGCTTATGACGTCATAACGTCGGCAATCGGATTAACGCCCACTGTTGCGAGGCACATAGTTTATTCTCTGAACTCTGTGTTTGAGAGAATAAAAGAGAAATAATATTAAAAGCACATGGCTTTTAGACCGAATTTTTTAATTTGCAAGTTAAATTTCGGTAAATATATTTATCCGCGTGTTTTATAACCGAATAAAAATTCATATTTATTATGACGTCACGGGAATATTGTTCATTGGGTTTATTTTATTATTATGCATTATAACTTTGTTGATTCCATTTTTCATTACAATTAAATGCAAATACATTTTTATTTGTATACATGGTATTTACGCATAAAAGTAACATATACAAAGCAAGTGTGAAAAGTTTGCGCCGGTAAAAATTACGTTATGCTTAGCTTGAAACGCATTGCAACATTGATAAAACTAAAATGAAAAAATTATATGATTGTATCAACATGACGTAATTTTATTTTATTTTTCAATTTTTAATTTTAAAGATTAGAACTGGAGCCTTTTTTGATTGCTTCATCTTGATTGCATTCCTTAATTACATGTTACCGATTACTTTTTTTTTTAATTATAGATTAGAAGATTTCATTTAAAAAAAAAAATCACAAAAGGAAAGGATTTCAGGAAAATTAAAATTATTAAAAATAATGTTATGGTTAAAAAAAAATAAGTAAACAAAAAATTACCGTACTTTTGCTTTATTATTCACAATTTTGATTATGCCAAGGTTGTAGTTAAGATTTCGCCAAGATCATTGCAAAGCTTATATATGCATTCTATATACGCATATACATATATATTCCAAACACTCCTATATGTGCCATATGTGCCATTATACACATATTATTTACGTCTTATATGGCGTATATACATCATATACACATGTCATATATATACATGATATATGCATACTATAGGACTATAACTTGGCCACATACGTCAAGAAACGTTATATATATATATATCATATATTAGTATAATGTTATGCATGCTTTATAAATTGGCGATAAATCTTGGTCGCTTGGCGATTCATCCTTGGGTGCCACTATAACACGAAAGTACCAAATTTACAATATATTAATGAAAACAGAAACAAAAATATTTCATCCTTGGGGCCGCTATAACACGAAAGTACCAAATTTCTACTTTATTTTTCATATCTGATAATTTGCATCGATCCTTTTTGTAACTTTAACATTTTTGTAACGCTTTTACGCATTTCTATTGCCTATTCAAAGATAAATTCTTCTAAATTACAGGATTTCGTTAAAAACGGTTAAAATATTAAAATGCGAACCTCATTTGGTGCATTCTCGACCGAAAGCAACAACCATTTTCCCAATGGTTAAAAAAATAAAAATAAAAATAAAAATAAACTAGAAATAATGATTGTATTTTTAGCTACAATAAACAATATAAGGCTAATATTCTGTAGGAATTATTTTGGTAGGTTTGTTATAAGTTCATTTAACAGTTCCTTATTAGCGGCAAAGTCCTATTTCGCTTCTCTTTCGATGTCAAAAAAGGGTAGTCTAATTTTGGACGCCAGCCAAAACACAGTGGCAATTTTTAGAAATGTATAACGATTGTGACAACAAACGGCGCTGTCGCTTTAGATTTCATCAGGCTTACATCACTTCTAAATACTACAAATCTCAATTTTTTACTACATTTTAGAATTTCAATTCTTACATCATCAATTAGAAAGAAAAATTAGCTTTCCATTGAAATTTATTGGAAAATTGAAATTTATTGCTGCTTAATTTAACGACTTTTTAAATAATTTTCAAGCATGAAATATTTTTCAATTCTATCTCAACAATGACCATCAGTTTGATTTAATAATGTTAGCTCCTGGGAAAGTTGCCACAACTGAAAATAGATTTCCCTAACCATCATGAAAAGTGAAAAAAATTATAATAAAACAATCTGATAAATCATAAGACCAGATTATCCATAAGATAGACCATTTTGGCGCTAAACTAAAATCTGTCAAATATATATATATATATGTATGTATTCAGTTTATGATTAACATAAATCTGATATGTTGAATTTGTTGATGTATATTTCATCAGAATATGCTAGGAACTGTATTTTATTATTTTTTTAAAGATCCATTGGATATTTAACTGTATAAGAGGGAAAAGATCCCCGATTGTGATGGAAAAGGAATCATCATTCTGATTATGTAAAGGAACCGAAGAAACCATACAAATAAATTACACTTGAAAACATTAAAAATCTCCGTCATCTGCAGATTGATTTATTATTGTAAAAAAATTCTTCATCTTTACATAAAAATTAATTAGCTTAAAACAATGGATGCGTTTTAGAAGATATGGATTTGAAACGAACAATGAATAAAGAGGACATTTAAAAACTTTTAATTTAAACATTTTAAAACTTTTTTAACGTCGAATTTCGACGGTGTCTTTGGGCAGATGCAATGCATATGAGCATAGGAGCTCATTCGGTTAAATTATCACAGGGGGAGGGGGGATGTGTGCTTTATTTACTATGTTCTTTTATTAACTGAATATGCGATGAAAGTAGGGATATACTATTTGTATGATACTTCATAGGTCCATGAAATTTACTTTCTTGCCGTGGGGAATATGGCAGTATAATATTAAACTGATTTGCTTCACACAGTTGTTTATAGATTGTTTGTTTGGAGTTTGCATCGGAAATAGTACTGTATTTCACTGGGGGAAAAACTTCTAAAATAAAATATTTGAAAGTCTGTTTCATACGCACCCCTTCTTTTGTTATAAAGAAGCTTATTTTACTGATATTGTTATAGTAATTTTTTTTCCGTCAAGCTTTGACGGGTTTCATCTAGTACCAAATAAATTCTTCTAAGTTCAACAGTTCGTGATATATTGAACAATTTCGCGATGTTTTTGACGACAAAACCTCAAAATTTCTAATAATGCGAGTGATAATTTCTATATCTACATTCGTCCTTGTCAAATATTACACAATACTAGCGACAAGATAAGAAAAAAAATTATCTGAAACTTTGGTTAGATAAATTCTGAATGACGTCAAGTTTGGCCTCATGGTTTTTTTTTTTTTTGTTTAAACAAAAATTTATTTTATAATGTTTTTTAAGTATAGTGTTATTTTCACATATCGAAATATTGCTTCAGGAATTGGGAATTTAACATTATTCTTACAGAATATATTTATGTAATTGTGTTTTATTCCCATAAATGCCACGATTTTGAAATGAAACGTGCTAGCAGAAATAAAGTTTTTTCGATGGTCTGTTTTTTACACTGAGCTTTATAATAATACGGAGAGCTAACTCACCGATCCACTTTCTGCGGCAACCGAATCACACTTTCAGTGCGCGCAAATAATGAATCCTGCACTTTTCTGAATATTACAGGCAATTTTTTTAACTTTTCCGGACACTTTTTGTCATTTTTGGCTATTTCTACAGCTTTTCATATTTTTATGAGCAATACTTAATATATTTTTCTCTTTTTTTGATTTATCTTATATAAAATTTACTTTTTAACAATTATCAAATTAAATATTGGCGATGAATTTAAATAAAACCTGTAGATTTTACAATAAAAAATTATATATCAGTGAAAGTTGTAGCAACTTCGTTATATTTTTGAAAGATTATCTAATTTCTAAATATCTACCCCATACTATTCTATGGGAGAAAATCTGTGTTTTGCCAAAGATTTTCGGAGGAAAATCTTTGGCATTGTATTCATGGGCGGACCGCTGGACACAAGGTATTAGAATAGGAAGTTAGCTCTCCGTTCTATTGTAGAGCTCAGTGGTTTTTTATTATATGTTACTCCTTTGATTGTTTCCAGATTTCAGCCATATTTTGCCTTTTCTTTGGGTAGATATTCATACAATTCTCGGCTAATTCTCCGTAATCGGATTCCTGGCCAATAGGCGTATTAACGACTGTGTTGTAAGCAGCGTTTGTGTTTTAAGTAAAACCTTCATGATGAATCTTATTATAGAAAATCATATCATCATCTACTATATACATAAAACGAATATTTGCGTTTCAATCCGATTGTTTATAACATTAAGGCAGGGTTTACATTCTTAGTTAGATAACGTTTATCAAAATGTTTTAGTGTATAACATGTAGTTTAGTTATTCTACGTTGCTTAGTTATAGAGCTACAGAGGAAAGTTCTAAAAATAGGTGAACCCATTTATTAAAGATTACTTTTTTTTTAAGTTCTACTGATCGATATTTTATTCCGACCGTTTATAATTTGAGTTCTGCTGAACAGATTTTGATGGGGCTTACAGTGGTAATTTTTTGGAGGTGTTTGGATCGTCTCTGTAGCGAAGTTTTCGTCTGCATTTGTTTTTAAAGCGAAAGTTTGACAACGAATCAGATTACAGAAAATAATATTATCTATCTCAAGATCTAACTATATTTATACCATTTATTTTGTAAAATGCAAATTTGTATTTCATTCCTATCGGTTATAACTCAGGTTCTACCGAAAACATTTTTATACGCTTTACACTGTTAGTTAGGTAATTTGTTTTGTAAAGGTTTTAAAATAAAGCACATCGTTTTAAGTTGCTTAGTTATACAGAAAGCTACGTGAGAAAGTTCTAAAATTTTGTGAACTTGATTATGAAAGCATACATTTTTTAAAGTTCTGCTGAATGGATTTTGATGGAAATTGCACAGATACTTAGATTGTATTTCAGGGATAATTTGTCTACATTATTTACGTACGGTGCTATGGGGGGAGGAAGTTCTGAGTGGTGTAGTAGTAAAAAACCAGAGAGTATACGATATAGGCCAATGATATATATGTTATGACAGTTGAGTTTTAACTGTTTTATAGTTTTAAATGTACTTTTTCAGTTTTCTTCTAACCCCCCCCCCTCCCCCCGTTTTGTAAAAATTATATAAATAAATAAATAATATGTAATAAATAAATAAATAAAATTTAAATAAGTAAATAAATAAAACATTGTGTAAAGTTTAGCCCACAATTTGTATAGGGAGCAAAATTTTTCCTTCTCTCAAAATGGTATTCGTTTTAGATGTTACGGGTGGTGGTCGATGATTTCATCCCCTCCTCATAAAATTTTACTTGTAAACAAGATGTTCTCACGGGAGAGAGTGTGGCTCTTAAAGGACCACACAGTAGATATTTTTCTTTTACAACAGGAGTGGGAGATTTTATTGCAAAAACGTTTCAAGTAACAATCGCCTGTTTCTCTAAAACTCATAAAAATAAGGTTTGTTGTTCGTGTGTATTTAAAAGTGCATCTAACTGCATGTTATTGCTTCAGTAATGGGTAGGAGCTGTCATCATAAATTCAACAAGATTTTTCCATGAAACAGGGACCTACAGGGTTGTTTTATCACGTGGTTCTTCGGGGTGGACCCTAGCAACAACTTTGACCCTGTGTGCACCCTTGACCAATAGGGCACTCTCAGTTAAGTGTATGCAAAGAAGGGTGGAAGACACGGAAGGCTCATTGGTTAGGCAGATGGAAGAGATTTAACGGGGCTGGTGTGTATGTCAGTTAGGAGGTTTGAGACGAAGATGAAAAGGTGATTTTTGACAGAGAACGGGAATAATGAAGTAGGCAGCACAGGCAATGCGGCTGATTTTAAGAAAACGGGGCTGGTACGGCAAAATGAAAGTTTCTGGCGGCAGGAGTTATGCATGAGCACCGGTAGATGAATGCGGTGGGCCCTCGTCCCTTGAAAAGTCTCGCAAATTACGGCGACTGCGGTATTTAGCGTAACGTGCCGCGGAATATTCAACCCAAGCGGCAACAGACTTCATGCATTCGGTGGTCTTCGTCCGAGTTATACGCGGCATGTCGGGGGAGATGTGAGCGTTCCGATGCGGGATAACTTCGATGACTGACGGAAAGGCAACGGGAGAGACGTCAGGAAGGGGTCCTTAGACCTGGTCCTCAGCGGAGAGAATCCTGGTAAATACTGGCGTGGAGTGCGCTACTCTAAAATTTGACGGAGACAGGCGGCTAGATGCCTCGGTAATAGACTGATAAAACGAAAGCTGTGCCCAGCCGATAAACGGCGAACAGTAAGATTTGACGGAGAAAGGCGGCTAGATGCCTCGGTAATAGACTGATAAAACGAAAGCTGTGCCCAGCCGATAAACGGCGAACACCTGTCAAAGCTGTCTGGTGAGTGCTGTTTTTATTATATCATGTGAAGCAAAAGGACTATCCTGTTTTAATGTAAAAATGTTTAGTTATATAAATATCTTATGATTTTCGAAATTTATTAAAAAATTATTGTTTTATCACCTTTTCGGTATGCTGGTTAGGAAGTGTTCAGGTATGAGTTTTGTAACTTCTTGTAACTATGTCTTGGTTCGGATTTCTAATGATTGTGATCCTACGATATTGATCTCAATAGATATTCCTGGTATTTTATCCTATAAATTCAGTAGGTGTTCTTGAAAGAACCGATGTGTTTTAAAATTGCTTTCTTCCTTGTAAATAAACTTATTCACTTTGTTCAATTAAGTAGTTTGTTTATTGTATCTAAATTGACTTAATGTAATTAATGAATTTTTATGGTTCACATCTGTTAAGTAGGAGTAGTTCCGCCTATTTTGAGAGTCAAGATCAAACTTTGAAGAGTATTATTTTAAACTATAAGACACACTCAGTGTGAGGAACATAGCTAGTTTACTACATACTTTCATGGCTTCTGCAATTTACATTTATTTACTCAAAACTGTCAGATAATGAGGTAATTTAACTTAATATTATACTTTAATTTTCACAACGCAAAATTCCTTTTGTACTCATGTTTAAGACTTCAGTAGCACTTATGCAAAATTTTGGATGCTTCATGCTTGCCATGAAACAGAGTGTGCTTTTGTGATTTGCTCTTCTTGTGATCAGGTGCTGTCTTTAGCCACCACTAAATTATTCTCTTCACCTTAATTTCAGGTGGTTTTATTCAAAATTTAAAATCTTGATCGCACCTGTCATCTTAATGTTACTTGTGGATTCTCGGTTGATTATCACAAAAGGACACAATAGATTGTAATCTCAATCTACTATTAGAGGATATTAAGCATACTGACATATTCATGCATGTGAAGGCTACTGCTAATTGTGAGTAAACTTAAAGAAAGGTAATTAGTAACAATTAAAATTAAATTAAGAGAAATAATATAATAATAAAAAAAAGTACACCTAACATATACTAGAGATTATATGCTATAGCTACGGACGATGTTCTGTTTCTTAAACATTTCAGAAGGTATATGGCATGTACCAGCGCATACTCTCAACAACATTCCTGAAAGTTCTATATTGCGGTGGTGAAAATTATTATGAAAGAAATATTTATCTATCTGCTATATATATAAAATGCAAAGAGGAATTTTGTTTCAGACGCTTATAAGTTGACTTCTGCTAAATGGATTTTGATGGGACTTCCACTGTTAGCTAGATAATTTTTAAAGTGAGTTTTGAGCATAGAATATATAGCCCTGCGTTGCTTAGTGATGAAATTATGGGAGGAAGTTCTATAATCAGTTGAACTCGATTATCAAACATTACCCTTTTCGAAAGATTATGCTGAAATGAATTTGAGAGAACTTGAATTATTTTTTTTTCAGGGATAGTTAAAGTATATTGCGTATCATTCTATTGCTCTTTAGCAAACCCTACTGTAAAGGATAATTTAAAAGAGATCGAATTAATAGACCAAATTTTGTCTAATACATTAGAAAATATGATAGCTAAATGACTTTCGTATGGTATCAGAAATGCGGAATGACATTCCAGTCCAAAGATTTATATAGCTATGAAACACAACATGAAATTCACCGATATATTTCGTTCGATTCAAGATTTCAAGGTTCATTTGGAGAAACCGTCCATCGTAGCGGGATAAACCAGCTAGTATTTTTGATAAATGTATGCGTACTTTATAAATGAAACTGCAAACACAAAAGTTCTTCATAATAAATGACAATGTATATTGTTAATTACGAATGTGGTTCAATATGACCACTGTTCAGAAACACAAATAGCTGTATAGTATAAACGAGATTTCCCACAGCTGACTAGAATATGGAGTACTTTGATTCGCGCGAAAAATGAAAAAGAAAATTGCGAAAACTCCTGAATGTGTTTAAATGAACTGTTGAAACACTGAATCTGTTCCAATTTGCTGGCTTTAACTAGGACTTCTCTCAAAGGGATTAGTCTGAGTGATATTGTTGAGACCATAAGATTAACAATTACGATATAATGAAAAAGAGGAAGTTAAATGATAGATTTACAAAAGATTATACATAAATTTTTATACACTGTTATTAAAAATAGAAAAGAAATACCGTCCATCAGGTTTGTTTTTATAATATTTCGCAAAGAAACTCATTTTTTTAAGCGCGAATAGCGCAAAACTTAAAAAAAAAAACCGCAGAATATTTTATAACGCTAAGCTTTTTAAAGTTACGTAATCGGATTTGGAGCCAATAGCGTATTTTAGCATGCTTGGCTTAACGCAATTTTAATTTCAATTATAATTTCATTGTTACAACATTTTTTGTGATAATATTTACATTTGAATAATAAAAAAAAAATCTTCCTTGTTTATATAACTACTAGCAGGTTCTGCTCGCTACGCTGATCGGTTTTTGCAAACAAATCTGGAATTAAACGAAATATGTAGGTGAATTTGATCTTGTATTTTAAAGCAATGGACATTTACCGGGAATATCCACCCGCATTGCTGAAATAGATACAAACACCTTTGTGCTATTCTGTTTTCTAAATTTGCAGATTCAAATTGGGCTCATAAGGACATTAGTTGATAATTCATAGTAGTATTTGATAAAGAACGATAAAACGATATGCATTATACTACAATCATCCCTGAAAAATGAACAATGTAATTCTCTTCAAAATTCATAGATCTTGTTTCAAAGGCTAGTATTTTTCACCTACTTAAGAAAAGGAAGAGGTTATCAATTGGAACCGTATGTATGTATGTTTTGGTGTTGTTTACGCATAGCTCTCGTAAATGTGCATCGATTTTGATAATTTTTCTTTCGTTTGAAAGAGTAAGGCCCCCAGGTGGTCCCATTTCAATTTCGTCAAAATCTGATTATTAGAACAAATTATTTCAAATTTTTATTCAAATGCAATTAATTATACAATTATTTATACAATTATTTAATTTATTCATCTTCTTTATTCAAAATTGATAACAGGCCGTCAGTTTTTGTCAGGGTGTCCTTTAGGTATACGTACTCCTCACTCCTCAGCTTTTTCTGATTGTGTCGAATATAATTGAGTCTCTCGGTCTCAATTTTCGCAAACATATCAACTAGAAATTGATTGAGAAGGTTGCGGAACAGAAGTAGGTAGCATTCTTTGCCATCTTGCTCCATTATCCTGTATCTGTAAAAGTCAGCACCAGACACCATCTTATTAAGAGGAGCTTTGGTCTTCACGTCGCGCTGTGGTATACTGATATAATAACCATCTTCTCCATGGCAGAATATTAGAGGATATTGGAGAGTGTCAAAAGCACTGTGTGTCTCACTTATTCGTACTAATTTCTTGTTTCTACTGTTGAGAACAATATCTCTCTTCTCAAAATCCTGGCTGACAATGAGAACTGCCACTTTTCTATTTTTCGGAACATTGAAGCGATCTTGGTACTCTCCAGAAGGCTTTCTACTGGCGTTAATCACTACTCTGAATTCCTTCTGACCCTTAGGAATAGAATCAATAGCAGATTGCAAACCCAGAATATACTTGTTGTGTTCATGCAGCAAATATTGTAGTTGTCTAACCAGTTCTGAGTCAACTCCAGGGTAGATTCCACAACGAATGTTCCTCTCATTGTCATCGTCACCAACAAAGTGAATCTGGAGAAATTAAAGTTGTTGATGGTGCCCCACCATGAGACTCCCTATCCTACGGTATATCTGCCCTTGCACTTTAAATGTTGGCAGGAATCCTGGCCCTCCTTCACTTCCCTTGCTTCAAAAGCCGTCATTTGGAAGCAACCATTGTACTTTCGGCTAGTAGAAAGAAAGTGTTCAGACTTTGGATGCTGGTGGGTGAGGAGGCTATGTAAGGATTCAGGGTAAGGTACCAGGTCAGGTAGCTGGACTTTACCGCCACTAAAACACATCCCGGTAGTCTCATCCTGCCACTTCAAGGCACGGCACGAGGTACAGAGTAACCGAGGTCTGAGATCAACAGCCGTATTCCTGGAATAATCAATATGAGGATCACAATTAAAGCCAGACAAATACTTAGTAGTCAAAGGCAATAATTTGATATGTGATCTCTTTTCCTATTTTCCTGTATCTGTCTGACAAAAGCGTACATTATTAGATGCATGCTTTCTTATAGCCTTTCTGTTGACTTGGGATAACTTTGTTGATACATTTTTTGAGATAATTTTCTTATGTCCGGATTATATTTTACATATTTTGAATTAGCTTCTGTTACTTATTTTTTCCTTATCCAATTTGTAAATCTTTTTCTGCGTTTCGTCCCTTTTTTACATTTAACTTGCATTATGGTGGTAGGATAGATTTCGCCAGAATGGCATAGGTTGGGACTGGGACACTTTGCAGGACAAATTTGGCGCGCTTTCCATTGGCTCACTGGTAGTCGACGATTCATGCACATTATGAGGATTAATTGACTGAACATTATTTGTACTTGTTTCACCCCTAGGAATTAGTACATCAAAGTGTCCTTACTTAAAATATCCTGTGAAGCGAATTCTTTTGACACCCCGTAGTGCCTCTCCAAATGTAGCAAGAAGAGTTCCATAATGAAACATCTGAAACTCATAAGGATATGTTCCTCCTGCCACCTTGAGTTCGCATGTAGTTCCATAAATGTGAAGTCTAGACATTTCGTTGAGGTACCGGCGTTTAGTACTAAAAGGAGCCCCAGACCGTTGTTGAGTGAAGGGTTTAAATCTCTGCCAGCTGTTGGAAACATGTCTCACTATGTCAGCCGGAATTTGATGAGCCATTGAGATATTACCATACACAAGATAGACACAAGAAGGAGAAAAGACACGCACCGTCACCATGGATATATATAATTCGGCAAAGGATCTGTATTACATTATTACATTATTACATCATTATTGTAATTACAACAAATTATTTGTCCATTATAATGTCTTAAGTATCGATAAGCTACAATCAGAAATATAAATGACAAAACACATTTACGGTCTAATAGAATAATAGTTGGAGAACGAATAGACGATCGAGAAAAAAGTGCTTGACCAACAACTTAGTAAACAATAAAATTATTTCAAATCAATAAAATTATATCTTAAGCAACAATACGTTGCTGTTAGAAAAAACACAAATGGAAAACCACATAAACTCTTAACAAAAGAACCTTTAGATATCCAATATATCACTAAAGAAATTGCAGGAACAAAAACTTAGTATCTTTATTTACACTCACACACAAGTTTTAAAAAAAATAAATTACTTTTATAGCACGCGGATGCAGATGCAATAAATGAGAAACTGCTCATGTGGTGTATGAAATTGCCGGAATAAAGAAAGCAGTCTGAGCACAAACAACTATTTGCAGGAATAGTTTTCATCGCACTATATTACAAGGATGAAAATAAGTCCTACTCGCGTTTTATCGACAATTTGAAATTATTCCGTCGCTACAGTAACGGATGTATTTTTAGAAATGATAACTTGTAATGTTAGAAAAATTTATGTTTTGGGCTGAAGGCATCGCCAAATTATAGAAAATATGAAATATCGAAACCGTACAGACCATCGGAGCTTTATTTCAGCTAGGATATTTTATTTCAAAATCATAATTACATAAATATCCTTAGGAATATCATTCAATTCCCAATTCTCAAAGCAAAAATAACCACATTATTGAGATTTCATCTAATCAAAGTATCAGGTAATTTTTTTTCGTATCATGTATTTTATAAATCGATAAGTATTGTTTTATATTAAACAATGACGGATGTATTTTAAAAATTATCAGTTGGCGGTCACTGCAATAAATTTTTAGGTTTTGTCGCCAAATTCCCAAATGTGCAATATCTCACGAATTGTTAGACTTAGAATATTTTATTTGGTACCATTCCATTCAGCATACAAAAATACATTGAAATACGTATGTTATCATTTGACACTTAACTATAATACCTAATTTTTAAGGAATTTGTTTAAATTTTTCCCATTTTTACCTCCCTTACTGGTGAAATTTTAGAAAATCTTTCTTATTGTGCCTCTACATCCTAAGAAGTATTTTCCCCGCAATTTTCGTGTTTGTAGGTTCTGTAGTTTGGGCTGTGCGTTGATGATCTCCCCAGTCAGGACTTTCTTTTATATATATAGAATATATATATATATATATATATATATATATATATATATATATATATATAGTTTTATTTCTGTACAGATAAAATTAACCGTTATTTTTATTTAGCAGGCTTTGCCGCCTACGCTGATCGGTTTCTCCAAACGAACCTTGAATCAAATGAAATATATCGGTGAATTTTCTCTTGTGTTTTAAAGCAACATGAACCTTTACCTTTCATGTCCTTACGCATTGCTGTAAAACGATACGACCGCCATTGCGCTGTTATATTTTCTAATGTATTACACAAAATTTAGGCTGTTGAAGACATACTCGTTTATTTAATAATTTATAGTGGGATTTCCTTAAGAACGATATAACGATAATACAATACACTAAAACTATTCCTGAAAAATTAACAATGCAAGTTCCATCAAAATCCATATAGCAGAATCTTTTAAAACAGATAATCGTATATATTATTTCTCCTGTCAACATTCCTTTTTATCAGAAAATACGAAACGCAGAACGACAAATGAGATAGCATATGAAAGGATTTTGAACAGGCTTCTGACATAGCACATTTAACATTTCGTTAAAAAATATTTTTGATTAAAAATTGTAGTTAATTAAAAATGAAATCGGCATTGTTTTCATAAATGAAATGAAAGGTTTTCCTAAAATCAGTGTTGCCACAAAAATAAAATACTGCATTATCAGATGACGTCATTCTATAATGACATTAAAATACTTTTGTTAATTTATTTCTTGCGCGTACTTTTTGAAAAAATATCGATATTTTAATCGGTTTTTTATTTAAATTTTACGCGTTCGTAACCTATTGTTTATTTGTTTACTTTGTTTAATCATGGCTGTGTATATGCGTACTGTATCGGAGCACCAGTAGATTACATAATTTAAGGATTATCTTCCATTTAGATATACAGTTCATTAGGATTCACAAAAATTGTAAGTATTTATTTTTTTAATATTTCATTACGCTATTAATACGCCAGCAAAGTTTGACGTCACTTAAATGGCTGCTGTACCACAAAGTTTGAACATCCCGTGTTTAAGTTCCCATAGGCTTGCAAAAAAGTGGTGTACCAAATATTGATTTGCCGTATGTGCTCGTGTATAAGTCGAAGAATTTTAGACAAAATTTGGGAGCTGAAAATGGGGGGTCGACTTATACACGAGTAAGTAAAAAAAAAAAAAAAAAATAGCGGAGTGTAATACCGGAGTCATATTTTTTTCGCAGTTAATTGGTGAATGTGCAAGTCTTTTAATTAATCACATATGCGTCTAGGTTGGAGAGACAGATAAAAGCGGACAATGATGATTGATAAAAAAAAATCTCAACAATAATGTCTCTGTAATTGTTCTGCACTCATTTTCTCTTGGGACAGAATTCCTTTCAATACAGGGGCATTCCTTTCAACATTTTAGTTCCCCTTTTAAAAAGAGTTCAACTTGAGAATGCTTCTAGATTTCTCTCCTAAAAGTCCTACTATACAAAGTAGAACTATATTTTAACAGTTTAAGAAGTTATTTACCCTTGTAAATAAGACTTTAATAGATTTTTCAAAAAAAAAAAAAAAGAAAAAAAGTAAGTAATCATTAAATTGATGTGAATAGCTTTCAAAATAGTTTAAGCTTCTTCAGTCGTACATAATTACACAATTTTAAAATGTTGAGTTAAAAAAAGACGTCTGATTAGAAACGTAAAAAAGTTTACTAATTTAACGAAAATTTATTTATTTATTTTTTATCTTCGATTACAAATCATTTTTCAACATACTACCAGAAATGTGGTTCGACTTATACACGAAAATTCAATTTTTTCTAAAATTTTGCTTAAGAATTGTGGGGGGGCGACTTATATACGAGTATATACGGTATATATTTAAGACATTTCAGGAACAGTTTTGCCAAATCTGAGGAAATGCTTTCATATTAATTCCCTAAACGTCTGATCCAGTGTTTCATTTTTTTTTTTTTTTTTTTTTTTTTTTTTAGTACAGGGGTCTTGGCAACCTACAGAAACAAGCTTGTTGAGAGAAGAGAATTTAACAAAATATTTTCTGGCAATCTATTCCCATTTTCTTATACACAAGCAATCATCCTATATATTATTTCTGTTGTCAACATACTTTTTTCTATACGCATACAAAACATACAACGATGAATGAGGTAGCATTCGAATGTGTTTGAACAAGTTTCTGTGATAGTACACCCACATTTCGTTAAAACGCGTTGTTTGATTTTAAAAAAATCAGTTAATTAAAAATTAGTGATAAAACGTACCAGGAAATAATCTCAAAGATTGCAGTGCGAAAGCTTCGCACGGGTCTTTCTGGTGCTTCATAATCGGGTTCAATTGATTATAGAAATTCCCCCCTAATTCTATAACTAAGCAACGTATAATTATGTGTTATGCACTAAAAGCTTCCCACAAAATTTAGCTAACTAACAGTGCAAGTCCCATCCAAATTCATTCAGCAGAATTGAAGTTAAAAGCGGCCGGATCGAAATTTCTTTCTGCATTATATATATACAGTAGATAGGTGAATGTATCTTTCATAATCATCTTCACCTGGTGATAGAACATTCAGGGATGTTGTAGAGAGTACGTGCTGGTATACGAAGTCTACTTTCTGGAATTTTTAAGAAGAAACTCTCACACTGTAAAAAAATCAGAAGCATTTCGGCACAAGGCGAAAAGGTTTCCGGAAATTTATAGTAAAATTTGTGTTCTCCACAGTTACTTGTTATTTCAGAATCGTTACGCGTATTTTCGGAAAAATATTCAAAGCGGTGAATACGCTGAAGAAGTCAGAAACGTTACATTCCATAGCGGAAATGTTTTCGAATAGGTAGTGTAAAATGTTGGTTACTGAAACATTCGGAAATGTTACACTCATTCCGTGTAAAGTTTAAAAATGGAATTCGAAATGAAGTAATATTTGCGCATGCTCATCTACTCCGACCTACTGCACATGTCATCATCACGTGATTTGTATTTTTCTTGAGAGGACAGACAGCTTAAAACAGATGCAGATGCAACGTATTTATATGAGCTGAAAGTAATCTGTTTTATAATTTCTTTTATTTGAGAGAACAATGTGCTTTAAAAAAAATAATAATATTATCAGATTCTATTTTATTGCATATTAATATTACATTTGCAGTTAATCTTTTGCTGTATACACAAAGTTAAATAACTCGTTCGATAGTTTCTTTATAATCTTGTTCCATGAATCTATAATAAATATTAGATATTTGATTGATGAATAATAATGTAGTACTAGTATTAATGAAGTACAGATAGCACTGTATATACGTCTTTAACATATTTTCGTTTTGAGATCGTTTCCGTTTCATAACTTTTCTAATGATGAAATGTATCGTTTATATGACAGAACAAATTCCTAATTTCACTTATACTATACGTTTTTCCTTCATTTTTTATGAATCAGATATTTATAAATAAATATAATTGAAAATTTGATTTATAAATCTATAAATAATTCTTTTTTAAAATCCGGTCTCGTGAATTCCATGCTGTAAACAGATACATAAGCATTATGAAGTGCTTTATTTCCCAAAATAGATGTATTATTTTTATACCTTTAAATAAATATATTTTTTAATCTTGTAAGTATAGATATTATGTCAAAAGATTTCGTATCTGTAAATAATTATTTTATTTTATGAACTGTATACTTATAAAAATATATTTATTTTCTCAGGTTATCTCAGCACTTCTCAAGTTATACGAAAAAAATAATACCTTTAAATGAATATATTTAGAAGCATAATAGTTTTAAAACACTATATTAAAAATATTTACAAACAGACAAAACATTTTTATCAATATATCTCTTTATAAGTATACAATTCGTGAAAATAAAACAATTACCACAGATATAAAATATTTTCGAATAGTATAACTATTTACAAGATTAAAAAAAATGTTGAAAGGTATTATTAAAATCTATCTATTTATAAGTATAGGGAAATTAAATATTTTCATTGAGTATCTATTTAGAGGATGGAACTCATGAGGCTGCATTTAAAAAAAGAATTATTTATAGATCCATAAATCAAATTTTCAACGTTATTTATTTAGAAATATCTAATTCATAAAAACTGAGTGAAAAACGTATAGTATAAGTGAAATCAGGAATTTGTTCTGTCATATAAACGATACATTTCATCATCAGAAAAGTTATGAAACGGAACCGATCTCAAAACGAAAAGATGTTAAAGACGTATATACGGTGCTATCTGT
Organism: Maratus michaelseni; assembly: GCA_963931845.1. Classification (NCBI taxonomy): domain Eukaryota; kingdom Metazoa; phylum Arthropoda; class Arachnida; order Araneae; family Salticidae; genus Maratus; species Maratus michaelseni. Next base: position 183,248,732 of record OZ007596.1, on the reverse strand, counting down.
ACTTCATTAATACTAGTACTACATTATTATTCATCAATTAAATATCTAATATTTATTATAGATTCATGGAACAAGATTATAAAGAAACTATCGAACGACTTATTTAACTGTGTATACAACAACTTCTAAACTTTTTGTACTTGTAAACTTGTAGTAGGTAAACTAAAGAAGTTTTCAGACGACGCAACTCTGTTCCTACAAAGGAAAATTTGGAAGCCTCTCTTCAGTAGAAGAACATACTCTCAAATTTGGAGTTATTTTAAACTGACAGAAGTATTTGTCATAGAATTAAGTTTTTTCAAAGTTTATTTCGCCTGCATAAATAACTTTAAAGTGATATCTTGAGTAGCAGTCTAATAATAAAAGGTGAATAATAAAACGAGTTCAGAAAAATATATGTTTCACACCAGAAATTACAGAAAGTTTATAATATTTCTAATTCTAGAGTATAATTCATCTACAAGATCATACTTCATAGGATCATTTCTATAGTATGATTATCGAGTTCGCTCACCGAACTTCGCAGAAAACCCAACCATGATGATGTGGAGTGGGGTTTCGCCTCGAGCGAATGTAATGTTAATTTTTTTAAAAAAGCATATTGTTCTTTCAAATAAAAGAAATTATAAAACAGAAATACACAGAAACATTTCCAAAACACACAGAAACATTTCCGATGTATACAAAAACATTTCTGATGTATGCAGAAACCATTCCTATGGATACAAAAACATTTCCGATATATGCAGAAACCTTTCCGATGTATACAAAAACGTTTCCGAATATGCAGAATCGCTACTGAACATCTGACTGAAATACAAAGAAACGTTTCCGAAATGCACGTAAATGTTTCCGAAACATGCGAAAACTTTTACGAACATCTGACCGAAATATGCGGAAACTTTTTCGAACATCTGACCGAAATATGCGGAGACATAATAGAACCGATGGGCCACATTGCTGCCCCACCAGACAGAGTAACGTTTCCGATTTTTTTTTTACAGTGCACACCCTGCGTAGCTATAACATATATTCTCTAGTAGCCTCTGCCTATAGCGTGTTTTTTTACGACTACACCACTGACAACTTTATCCCATAGCTCCATAACTAAACAATGTAGAAAATTATTCCCTGAAATATTATCTAACTAACTGTGAAACTCCCCTCAAAATCCGTTCAGTAGAACTTTTAAAAAGGTTATCTTTCATAATCGGTTCACCTAATTTTATCTAAAACTTCCTTCCGTAGCTCTCTATATAAGCAATATAGAAAGATGTGCTTTATATTAAAACTTTCTAAAACAGATTACCTAACTAAAAGAGAAATCCTATAAAATATGTTCGGTAGAACCTGAATTTTATCCGATCGGAGTGAAATACAAATTTGCGTTTTGTAAATATAGCAGATGATGATGACATGATTTCTGTAATCGGATTCATTTGGCTTTTGCTTCAGAAAAAAGAACGCAAACGAAAACTTTGCTACAGAGAACTACCAACCATACGCATAAAATTGCCTAACAAACACTGTAAATCCCACCAAAGTCCGTCCAAGAGAACTCAAATTATAAACGGCCGGAATGAAATACGAATTTTTATTTTATATTTATAGTAGATATATCTTTCATAATTGCATTCACCTTTCCCAATCACTTTACCATTAGCTTTATCACCAAGCAACATAGAATGATTTGCTATAAGGTCATTAACCATACCTGAAAAATCACTTCCATCAAAATTTGTTCAGTAGATTTTTTTTTAAAAAAAGGTAATCTTTAATAATAGGGTTCACTTAATTTTAGAGCTTTCCTCTGTAGCTCTATAACAAAGCAACGTAGAATAGCTATACGCTAAAATCTTTCAAAAAAACATTGCCTAATAATCGGATTGAAATGTGAATATGCGGTGTATACTCTTAGTAGATGATGATATGATATTCTATAATAGGCTTCATCACGAAGCTTTCAACATTGTAGCTTAATTGGCGAGGTATCCGATTGCGAAAAATTAGATATTGCACATTTTTATAATATGGCGATGTCTTTGGCGCCAAAAATTCAAAATTTCTGACAATACAAGTGATAATTTCTAAAAATACGTCCGTTGCTATAGCAATGGAAAAAAATCAAATTAAATCTTTTTGTTATTTAATTATTTTGTTTATTTTTACAGATATAAACATTAACTGCTCAATTGGGAATTGAATATTATTTTTACGGATATTTATGTAATTGTGTATAATTATTATTTCTAGAAATCCCACGATTTAAAATAAAACGTGCTTGCTAAAATAAAGTTTCGAAGGTCTGTTTAGTATTATATATTATTTCTTTTTTTGTTTTCAGTCTTCAGACATGTTTGCCCTTTTCTTTGGGTAGTTATTAATACGATTTCGGTCTAATTTTCCGCAATCGAATACTACGCCAATTGGCGTATTAGCTACAATGTTGAAAGCATCGTTTATGTTTGAAGCGAAACTTTCATGATGAATCCTATTACAGAAAATCATATCATCATCTACTATAAGTATAAACCACATACTCACATTTTAATCCGAATATTCATTATATTTTGGTAGGTTTTACACTGTTAGTTAGGTGATATTTTTTTAAAGGTTTTAGCGCATAGCTATTCTTCGTTACTTTGTTATAGAGCTACAAAGGAAAGCTCTAAAATTAAGTGAACCCGATTATTAAAGATTACCTTTTTTTAAAAAATCTACTGAACAAATTTTGATAGAAGGGATTTTTCAGGTAGGGTTAATGACCATATCATTCAAAGTTGCTTTGTGATAGAGCTAATGGGAAAGTGATTAGGAAATGTGAATGCAATTATGAAATATATATATACTATACTAGGACTTCCCTCAAACGGATTAGTCTGAGTAATATTGCTAAGAACATAGGGTTAACAATTACGATATAATGATAAAGAGCAAATTAAATGTTAGAATTACAAAATATCATATATAAAGTCATATACACTGTTATATTTCATTTTTTTAGTACCATTTGGCAAAGAATCTCTTTATCGTTAGCGAGAATTGCTCTAAACTTAAAAAAAAAAGAAAGGAAAAAAAAACGCCGGATCTTTTAAAACGCCAAGATTTTTAAAGTCACGTAATCGAATTTGCAGCAAATAGCGTATTTTTAGCAAACTTAGTTTAACGCAAATTTTATTTCATTTTTGCAACATTTTCTTTGTGACAAATATTTACATTTGAATTTAAAAATTTTCCTCCGTGTTTATTTGTATAACTATTTATAGAAACTCGTACACTTCAAACCACATTGATAACATGCCTTACTACAAACCTGATTGCCTAAATTCCTATTAAATTATATAAAAAAACCTTTCGATGACTTCTATAAAAATAAATTTTACATTAAATCTCCATATCGGCGAAATTGAAAAAATATATATATTTCAAATTTAATACTTCTTGATTATTTTCTAGGAGGCTCTTCCCTCCCCCCCCCCCCCCCCGCCGAGCCTTTACTGCGCCAAACCACGTACTTTTCATTTTCCGTCTCTCTCTACAATCTGTTTGTTTCCCTATCCGTGCTTCGACTCGTCTCGCTACCTGTCTGTATATTTCTCTATTTGTCTCACTACACGCCTATCTGTTTCTCTAACCCTCTGTCTACCCGTCTAACTACTCGCATGTCTAGTCTTGTGTTTTAATATTTCCGAAATTAATGAAAGTCCTGACTAGGGAGATGATCAACGCTTAGCCCAAACTACTGAACCTACAAACACGAAACTTTGATGAAAAATACTTCTTGGGATGCAGAGGAGCACTAAGAAGGGATTTTCAAAAACTCCGGCCTTAAGGAGGGTAAAAAGGGGAACAAACTTTGAAAAAATTCCTTAAAGAGTTATTATAGTTATTAGTCAAATTATAACATAGTTTTATGTATTTTTGAAAGCTGAATAGAATGGTACCAATTAAGTACTCATAAATCAAATAGTTCGTGAGACATTGTACATTTTTCTATTTTGGTGATGTCTTTGGCGTCAAAACTTCAAAACTTCTAACAATACAAGTGATAATTTCGAAAATACGTCCGTCATTATTAAAGATCAAACAAATACATGGCGATTTATTATTTGCGACTGGATAAGAAAAAAAATTATCTAATATTTTGATTAGATAAAATCTGAATAATGCCAGTTTTTGGGATTTTTAACCATTGGGAAAATGGTTGTGGTTTTTGGTCGAGAATGGACCTCTTGATGCTCGCAATTTATTATTTTAACCATTTTTAACGTATTGCTGTAACTTTAGAAGAATTTATTAAGAATTTTTAACGGAATTCTGTAAGTTTAGAAGAATTTTTCTTTGAATAGGCAATATACGTGCATAAAATCGTTACAAAAATGTTAAAGTTACTAAAAAATAGATGCAAATTATCAGATATGAAAACAATCCGAATTCAAAAATTGACGTTGGATGAGAAGTCTTCTTATAATGCAAAAAACGTGATCTTCAACTTTAATTTCCTCAAAATACCTTTAGCTCAGACATCAATCTAAACAAGAGTTATAGTTATTGTAGGAAGGACACGATAAAATATTTTTACTTTCTTCTATCTTTACAAGAAAGTATTGGATTCATGAAAATTTTCGACTTCCGGTTTTCGACGGATTTATACGTTTTAGAAGGTCCTGAACACGATTTGACTATTTTTAGAAAATGTCTGTCTGTGACTCTGTCTGTCTGTATGTGACAAAAATTTTGTGGGCGCTCTATCTCAAGAACTAATGCTCGGAATTTAATAAAACTTTAGATTCAGTTAGTCCCTGATATAAATTTGTGCTGATTAGGTTTTGGTAAACATCGCCCGGCAGGTTGGTGCTGCTAAGCAGCATTTTTCGCGATTTCCGCAATAGCTCTATCTCAAGAACTAATGCTCGGAATTTAATAAACCTTTAGATTCAGTTAGTCCCTGATATAAATTGGTGCTAATTAGTTTTTGGTAAAAATCGCCCGGCAGCTGGCGCTGCTATGCAGCATTTTTCGCGATTTCCTCAATAGCTCTATCTCAAGAACTAATGCTCGGAATTAAATAAAACTTTAGATTCAGTTAGTCTATGATATAAATTGGTGCTGATAAGTTTTTGGTAAAAATCACCCAGCAGGTGGCGCTGCTATGCAGCATTTAGAAGGATTTACACGATTTTAGCGATATTCATATCTCAAGAAATAATTTACGGAATTAAATAAAACTTGAGCTTCAGTTAGATATTGATATAAATTGGTGCTGATTCATTTTTAGTATATGCGAAACCTGTGTGAGATGGAAGAAAGTTTTGGGATTGACACATCCGACTAGTTGTTTCTGTTTTCATTAATATATTGTAAATTTGGTACTTTCGTGTTATAGCGGCCCCGAAGGATGAATCACCAAGCGACCAAGATTTATCACCAAATTATAAAGCATGTATGGCATTATAATAATCTATCTCTCTATCTATCTATTATAAAGGACAAAAGTGTCCGTTCGTAACGCTGACATCATTTTGAGAATGGCAACAGTTGACGATGGAATTTCGGTTTTGCGATTTTTACAATTGTAATTTTTTTAGTTTCTAAACATCTCACATTTTAAATTTTTACACCATTATATAGGGAAAAAAGCTACTGTGAAATGCAATTTGTTTCAAAACTGTATTTTAATTGGCTGATTTATTATGGCTTTAAAAAAAATTGGTATTTTTCACTTTTTTCGCGTTTAATGGTTGCCATTGGTAATTATTTTCCCTCTTGGCGACCGCATATTATCGTTGATTAAAGAATTGAAATGACTATTATTAGTTAGAAATTAATACATACACCTTGAAAAGTAAAAGTAAAAAATTTAATGATTTTATATAAAATACAAAATAATAATAATAATAATAAACTTTTTGATGAGTGATCAAAATAATTTAATTTAAAAATCAAAGGAATGTTTGTGATGCATAAACATATTTTTCAATGTGAAATTGTGACTCAAAACAATATTTGTCTATTTATCGTTTGCGCAGGATTATCACGTTCAAAAATTAATTTTCGCTTACGAAGTTACCAAGTTACCAAGTTCAATTACCAAGTTTCGATTGCTGTTTTAAATGAAAATGCTAAGATTTATTTTATTGACGCGCCAGGATTGACATAACATTTTTACTTAATGCTGTTTTTAAATGATGATATCATATAATATTGTTGCCTTAGCTGTTGCATCTTCTGAGATCACAGCTTTGTTATTAGATCAAGGTAGAATAGCACATTCAAAATTCAAAATACCGCTCAATTTGAACGAAACATCTTCGTGTGCCATTAGTAAGCAATCTGACCTTACTGAATAAATGAAAGAAACAAAGTCAGTAGTCTGTAGGGTGAAGCCCCCTTGATGAGTAAATTAGCATTTGAATGTGTTGACCGTACTCTTAAAGACATAAAATCAAGTATTCGCTATTTGTTGGAATAATAGTTGTATTTGCTGGCGACTTTAGACAAATTTTGCCTTGATTCAAACATATAGAATAAAATTCTTTTAATAAATTTTGATGCCAATTTTCGTAACCGGCTCTACATCAAAGGAGAGTTACACATAAATGATATTGTCAAGAACAGGGTATAATGATAATAATAATTTATATTATAACATATGTCTGATTATTGCTGAGGTAATTTTTATGGTAGCAACAAACTGACTAATAAATTTCGCTTTTACTGCATCTTTTTAAACTTCTAAACATCGCACAATTTAAATCTCTACACCGTCGAATAGGGAAACAAGTGGGTAAGTGTGATCGAAGATCGCACAAAGGGTTTCGTGTAATATTCTTTTCAAAACACTTTATCCTTTCTTTAATAAATCACACAGTTTCAATGAAATTCCTAATAGACGCTTACGGTATGACGTCACTCTTGACGTTTTGGTTGGATACTGACAAACAAACGGTTTGTTTGTTTGTTTGTTTATTGATAACATACATCTGACTTGTATGCTTGACTTCAAGTGCCCGCTTATAAGTCATCGTCAATATACAGGGACGAGATAGCCACAAAGAAATTTACAACACCAGAGAGTTACATCCGTTAGCTCCACAAAGTGTGTGCAATGGAGCTGGCGGAAGTCGAACCCGCCGACCTGACTCCTACGCTCTCAAGCGATTAGCGGAATGGTGTCTTAACCACTCGGCCACGGAGGCCCCAACAAACGGTTGCTATGTTTCATTTCTTATTAAATATAAATCATACAAAATGTTACCAGTACATATAAAGTATTAAAACTTTTAATTGTGAGGTATAGCTATAAGATGTAGCTAAAATATACAAATAAAATAGAAAATACAACATAGCAACCGTTTGTTTGGAGTCAGTTTCCAAGCAAAACGTCATGACTGACGTCACGACTGAAAACTGAAAGCTTCTATTCGAAAACAATTTTTGTGAATCAGTACTGCCATTTATGGACTGAAATATAAACAAATAGCACAGAATATTAAGAAATCAATAACTATTGATTATTATTTCATTAATATACAGAAATAAATAAATGTTGCTATGCATAGTTACGCAAAACAAATCCGTTTCAATTGACGTCATAAGCACTTATTTATCAGCCGAGGGCGATAATTAAGAAAGATATTGTAAATAAATTAAAAAAAATAACATAACATTTTTTTATCTTTTCATTAATGTATGGCACAGATGTCATATAAGTACCACGTTGGTGCAATTCTTTCCCCCGCCAATTTGGCGAAAACTTTGTTTTTGAATATGATATACAAATAGCATGTGATTTTGTAATTCACTGTATAATCCCATTAATTACCCACTTGTAATTTTTAAATATCACTTTAATATATCTTAATAATATATTTAATTAATATCTTTAGTATATGTAAATTATCTTTTCTTTAATAAATCCAAATAAATTTCATTTTTCAAAAAAAAAAAAAATAATAAAAATAATAATAAATACCGGTAAATTTTCTTCGTTTTTTCGAATATCTGAACCCGCCCGATAGCGATCGAAGCCCGCTATTATACTCTGTCATAATAATATCTGTCATGTGGACTAAATGCGATTTAAAAAAAAAATAGTTTATATAAAATTGATATTTAAACTTATTGCGTAATTTTCTGCAATCCAGGTCCTACTGGCAGCTTGCGTATTTTCGAAAGTGAGACTTTTTGTGGCAATTCTTGAAAAATATCTACATTGATTTTAAACTAAATTGTTGCTAGCAAACGCCCGTGTTTCAAGGTAACCTTGCCCACAAATTACGAAAAATTTATTTTATACTGTACTACAGCGCCTAGAATATATGATGCGGAAATCTGCTACAAAATAGTGCTAAAAAATTGAATCCAATAAATACAATTGAATCCAATAGAAACACGTTAGGATGTATTTAGTACAGGAGAAAACGATTTCTATTAACATATACGTAGCACTCGACTTATATATATGATAACTTATTTAATGGAAAAAAGTTAAATAAGTACTATAATAAAAGCTTGGTAATTTGATATCACACCATTTTTTTAGCCACAACTTTCGTTTTTTTTTTTTTTTTTTTTTTTTTTTTTTTTTTTTTTTTTTAAGCTTGGCTGTTTTTTTAACTTTTGAAAAGTTATTTTTTGTAGATTATTGATTATAATTATTAAAGAAATTGTAGATTATATCTATAAAATAATGAGAAGAATATGTTGTGCTCCTAGTTTCTAATCTAAGTCTTCAAATTCGCTACTGATAATGAAAAGAAGAAATTTTAGCTACGAAAATTACCTTGTGATAATTTTAATTATACATTTCAACCGAAATGGCCTGCATTAAATGTTTCGATATACGTTTCATAATTCGTGAAGCTAGAATTAATATGATGGTATTGAACTTGTGCAGAGAAAAAAAACACAACGACAAATGTCTAGCCTACTGTAATGGAAATATTCTGGCATATTTGAATGAATTCGTACTTCCAAATCGAAAAGAGTCAAATGATCTTTAGAAAAAAAAATAAAAGAAGCAGACGATAAACAGTTTAAAAATGATTTTGAAAGAAATACTGTAATAAATTGAATGAAATCTGGATACATTTAGTTAGAAGTGAGTGTGCTTTGTTTATAAAATTAAAAGTAACTGATTTACACAACTTAGTAGTTCTACGTAGTTCCATTTAACATTTTAGCTAACTGAAGTGTACAAATATATTATGAAAATAAATCTTTTGATAAGTTAATTTGATTGGTTGTTAGGTCCTAGACCCAAGTACAATAAATAGACATTTTTTAAAATATTACAAATCAGTTACAAAGTTAAGATAGAAAATTGGGTACTTTTCGGCTTGCCGGGCGCCAGTGCTATATATACATACACACACACACACACACACACACACACACACACACACACACACACACACATATATATATATATATGAATTTAGGTAAAAACGTCAACGGTAAAAACGTCAACGGTAAGAAATTCAATGGTAAAACGTCAGCAGGTAAAAAGGTCAACGGTAAAAACGTCAACAGGTAAAAAGGTCAACGGTAAAAAGGTCAATGGTTAAAATAAAGATAATACATTACTTCATTGAACATAAAATTGATATATGTTATTTATCGGTTTCGGATTGGGTTTTGACTCTTGCGGGTCGGATTTGGGCAGCATGGGTGTAGGAGGGGAATCCCGGAAAAAATCAGCTCCAGAAAAAATCACAGTCCGTAAAAATCACCTCTGAAAAAAATCACCACGGTAAATATCAGTAAAAAGGTCAACGGCAAGTATAAAGATAATACATTTATACATTACTTCATTGAACATAAAATTGAGCTATATTATTTATTGAGATACATATATATGCTTAGTTATAGAAAACCGATTCTATGTTTTTTGAAGTAAAGCACGTGGTTTAAGCACGTGTATCTGTGAATATCTCTAACATTAAAAGCATTATATTATACATATCTTTATACTAAAGCATACAAATAAATAGTAGTTGTATATTGCATAAGTATTCGCTGACCGGAGACGTCGGTTATTCTTTAAGGGATCGCTGGAAGGGGGAGGGTTAGATAGAAAATACAATCGATAGTTTCTATCAATACATACAGCAACTTTTATATATTTATGGGAACTCTGATCGAGGGTATTCTTTGGGGGAGGGGGGTGATGAACATTAAATTGAAGACAAAGAAATGAAATTTTTTATTCTTTTTTTTACCTTTACAAAGGAGGAGGGGGCAGAGTTAAGGGGAGCAACAGAAAATATAATGAGTCAAAATTTGGAGATTTGGTCCAAAAAAACACAAATTATGCAACCTTCCAAAAGGTGATTTGAAAGAAAATTTAGGATCTAAATTAAATGGTTATGGTAGTTGTAGAAAGAAAAAAAGAAAAAAAAAAAAAACATTTTTTTTCCGGCTAACAACTAGAAACTTTAAAAGCATGAGTTTTTCATTTTTTTCATTTTTTGACAAGCGAAGTCTGAGTTATAAGTGAGTTTTTTCCCATGATGACATTTATCGGTCTGTCGCGTGCAGAAAGTCTGTTCAAAAAGACAACTTTCACAACATTTTCTAAAAGACCTCCTGCCTTTTTCGAAAAATGGAAAAAACTGTTGTTTCACTTTATAGTTTCTAAATAAGAGCATCTGCCAATTCCATCAGTTCCATCAGTTCCATGGGTTTATGAACGAAACGGAATTCAGAAAGCTATCAGAAAAGAATTAATTTCTATTCCAATATAGTTGAAAAGATTATACGATTTCTCTATGGTGATACGATACTCTCAAGTGGGGTATACGTCCAGAATCCCTCATAATTTAGTGTTCAAAAATTAGAAGAAGTTGCAATTTTATTAGTATACTTTTCTTTTCTACTTTATTCGAAAAACACAAAAGACATTTTAATATATTTTATGTGATATCTAAGTATCCTCTAATAAAAGTATTGTTTTAACTATATTTGTCATACAGTATTCACAAATGTACTAATGTTACTAAATGTACAAATTCTAATCATATGTCCATGTGAGATGCATATGTGAGATAGGGGGGTAAAAAATTGGATTTTCAAGATTTAGTTTATCATTTGAGCAGCATGATTGTGCAAAGTACAGTAATCTATATATTTAAAACGCTAAGCGATTTCTTTTGACAATCCGTGAGAACAAACTACTGCATCAAATTACACCATTCTTTTTTTAAATGAAAGATATTTGGATACAGATTTGTTATCGTGCATTCGTTTGTTCGAAAATTTTATTAATTAGCCGTAATTTTCAATTAAACTTTTACTTCTGCTTATGACGTCATAAAGTCGACAACTTCCATTTTTGCCAGGCATAGCATTTATTTTCTGAACTCTGTGGTTTGCCAATCTTTTGACATTAGCTAATATCAACTAGGTAATATTAAATTTATTATGGGAGGAGATGTGTGCTTCATTTACTATGTTCTTTTATTGACTGAATATGAGATGAACGTAGGTATATACTATTTGTATGATACTTCATAGGTCCAGGAAATTTTCTTTCTTGCCGTAGGGAATATGGCGGAAATGTCAAACTGATTTGCATTTTGTTTACGGATTGTTTGTTTGGAGTTTGCATCGGAAATAGTACTGTAATTCACTGGGGGGGGGGAAGAACTTTTAGAATAAAATATTTGAAAGACTGTTTCTTAAGCACCCCTTCTTATGTAATAAAGAAGCTTATTTTACTAATATTGTTATTTTAATTTTTTTCCGTCAAGTTTTGACGGGTTCCATCTAGTAATAATAATAATAATAATTTTATGATGTATAATGCTTTTGTATGTGTTATTGCTAGATTCTGTATGATAGCGACCCTGTTTTTACTTATATTAAAAAATAAGAAAGAAAAAAGAAGATATATTTACACATATTCGTATCTGTTATTTTAATTGCATTTAATCTACTGATATTTGTGAATAATTTGATACTTGTACTGAGCATTAGCATCTTTATTCTTATATAGTTACAGTTTTACAAAGAATTTTTGGGTCTAATTGTGAGGGATTTCAAAGAAACTTTTTCTCGCATCTTAGAATTCTTTGTTTTCAGAAAAAAAAATATTTTAGGTAAATACGTACTAAAACCAAAAACACTGGCATAACAAAACAATAAACGTAAATAGTTTTATTATTCAAATAACAAGAAATCGAACAATGTTTCTCTCTCTACTATAAGGGCATATGGTCTTTTGAAAGTATATTATCAAGTTGATATCTTATAAGCCAATTTTTGGCACACAACTTTCAGAAAAAGATCGGTATCGGGTAGCAATCAATTATAAATCTGGGGGATCAATTATAATATGTATAAGAAAATAAATATTTTTTCAAATCTTTTGCAACTAAATATTAATACTATCTGAAATTTCCATTCACCTACATATAAAAAGGAGTTATACTTGAATGTGTCGCATTGTTTAATAAAATAAAAAAATCGTGAACACCCGTAAGGAACTGAACCCAGTGTCCAAAACAACTCGTAATTTAGAAACAATATCAGTTTTGAATTTTTTCTATTAAAATAGTCTACGTGCATTAGAACAATATTTCATAAAAGTTTTTACAAACACTTGTAAACTGTTTCACCTAGTTGATGAAATCCTGAAATGCATTTAATTAAGTTCTGTTTTCCTTCTTTGTGTTTGTCTGTTATTTTTATCTTCAAAATGTTAATGCTTCGTCATATATTTATTTAAATATTTAAAAGGATTTCTAGTAGAATATTATATCACATGTAAAAGATTTAAGAATCAGATTTTAAATAGAATTTTATTTATTTATTTTCTTTCTCCCGCTTTTAAAATTTAAATATATTATCATTCATGATTTTTTTTTCTCCTGTGGTTTGTTTTCTCTTAAACTCTCTATTAGATGAAAACTATCCCTTCAGGCTCTTCTCAAATCTAAAAAAAGCCACTTTCTGACACTTTTCTGAATTCATTTTTGTTCAGAAACGCATAAAACTGGAAAGTGTTACTATTCAAAAACTTTGTAATTGAAAGAATATTTCCATTTTTTGGTAAAAGTAGAAGATCTTTCTGAAAATACTGTCAAAGCTGGCTTTTTGAACCAAATTTCCGACCCCACAGCACGAGAAAGGGGAAAAACTTGCCGTCACGCGACACAAATCACTTTTAACTCGATAAGTAATTTGTTTATCAAAAATGAAAATCTCATTTTAATTCCAAATCGCTTCAACAGTCAGGCCTTCCAATTTTATGCCAATGCGTTTAAAAATGGGTCAGAAAATTTGTGAGACAGTTTCTCGTTGCTGAGCAGGTCATTAGAGAAATCACCTTAAAAACATGTTTCTGTTCCGATCCCCCTTTTCTTTTCTTCAATGCTTTTCAATATATATATATATATATATATATGAATATATATAAATAAATAAATAAATAAATATATATATATATATATAAACTTATTGTAAAAATTAACCATTGAAACAGAAGCAACTGACCATATACAATGAAATTACTATACCATATAGCACTGTCAAATTATAATTATGATTTAAAAATATTAGAATATGTTAGAATGTAGAAATAATGTTAGAAATTATGAGGTTTTCAGGGTATTTCAATATTAATTGCATTCCTAGTTGCAATAAGTTTTGTTGAAACCGGTTGAAAAACATTACTGGATTTTGATACAGTTTACAAACAATTTAACTCTCTTTAAATACAAAGGGATATGAATGAAATTCATATTTCTATCCTAAACGTCTTTCTATTATTCTGGTCTCTATTTGTCTGGATTTAGTTTGTCAAAATCACAATACAAGTTTATATTTTACTTACTCAAACCTAAGCCCTTTTGTTACTCAAACCTAAAGGGCTCTAGTTTGTACCTGTTGTCTATACCCACCCCACGCCTAGGGAAAATAAATAAGTACAGGACAAAACAATGAGGATATCCCTGAGTAAAATGTTATATTTTGACGTTAGTAGACTTAATCTCAAAATTTTAGCTCATATTTATCGTCTTCTCTTTATTTTAGTCTCTTTAAATGCTCCGTACATATTTTTTTCCTATGCTCCTCCCGTCACCACACCTAAATACCATTTTTGATTAATATACAATTATTCATAATATATAATCATTTATATAATTATACATAATATATTATATATAATTTTTATAATATAATATAATAATATCATATAATATATTATATATAAATGTGTGTGCCCTTTCCACCTTAGGTAATGTGAGCTCTCTTTTAATGGTGATTTCATGGGAGAAAATTCACTTATAACTCAAGACTTCGTTTGTCAAAAAATGAAAAAACTCATGCTTTTAAACATGTTTTTTTTCTCTAGTTGTTAACTGGAATTTTTTTTTTACAACTACCATAATCATTTAATTTAGATCCTAAATTTTCTTTCAAATCACCTTTTGAAAAAACATTTTTACTTCGTACGTTGCATAATTTGTGCTTTTTTGTACCAAATCTCCAAATTTTGACTCATATTTTCTATTGCTCCCCTTAACTCTGCCCCCTCCTCCATCGTAAAAAAAAAAAATCATTTTTTTGTCTTTAATTTACCCCCCCCCCCCAAAAAAAAAAGGATACCCTCAGTCAAAGTTCCCATAAATATATAAAAATTGCCGTATGTAGCGTATTGATAGAAAATATAGATTGTATTTTCTATTTAACCCTCCCCCCCTTCCAGGGATCCCTTAATGAATAGCCGACGTCTCCGGTCAGCGGATACTTATGCAACACACAACTCCTATTTATTTGTATGCTTTAGCATAAAGATATGTATAATATAATGCTTTTAATGTTAGAGATATTCACATATACACGTGCTTTACTTGAAAAAACATAGAATCGGTTTTCTATAACTGAACATATACGTATCCCAATAAATAATATATCGCTATTTTATGATCAATGAAGTAATATATTATCTTTATTTTGACCGTTGGCCTTTTTACCGTTGACCTTTTTACCTGTTGACGTTTTTACCGTTGACGTTTTTACCTGTTGACGTTTTAACCGTTGACGTTTTTACCGTTGATGTTTTTACCGTTGACCTTTTTACCGCGCACCCATATATATATATACACATATATCTACACACACACATATATATACACATATCTACACACACATATATATACACACATATATGTATGAATTAATATATATATATATATATATATATATATATTTATAAAAGTACATGTATCTCTGGCGCCCAGCTAACCGAAAAGGGCTTATGGCGAGAGAAGGAAAGTTGGCAACCTATTCGTAGTTTCATATAAATAAGTATTTTTTTTCAATATTTATATAATTTATTTAATATAAAGAAGCCATTTATTTCTTTTTATATGCAGGTAGAACAGAATTGTATATATAAATAATTATATATATATAAATAAACATAAAAGTTCATTAGGTTTGTTTTCATAATTGTGTATATAATTTTAAAACATATCTAACTTTCTGAAGCCCGGATTACGCCAAAGCGTTAAAAAAATGTGTTAAGGTCTCTATAGTTAAAAAATGAGATTTCTCTATTTAAATTGATATTTATTGTGTTTTGGTGGTTAAATTATGGTATATAGTTGTAAAAGGGAGGAATGGGATTGATTTTGTAAAGTTTTTGGTAGATTTATTATATTTTTTGTACGTATATTTATTGTAAAATAATGTGTTTAGGAAAAGGTAAGTCAATGGGTTCAATCTGATTTATTAATCTTAGCATTTTTTTTTTATTTAAAACTTTTAATTTCCTTTACAAAAACAAGTGTATTAATTCCCTTTCATTTCACGATTATGAAATTTAATATTATTTATGTAATCACAAATTATAAGAGCGGAAATGCTCTTTTTATTACATCTTTCTGCTGCGATACATTGACCAAAGTGGATCACTATTGTTACGTCACTAATACTTGTAGCAGGCCCGGTTCAGGACACACAGCGTCAACTCGGAGGCCCCGATCAGACACAGTCGAAAGCAAAATGAATTGAACACCGGTACCTGCGTCAGAAATTTTCAAACATTTCTTTTCAAATTTTTCTTTCCCTTATTAGATCCACCTATCATCCAGAAATGTATTTAAAGATGGCAATCTTAAAACACTTATTTTTGAACGCTAAGTACATCAAGAAAACACTTGAAACTCATTTATCTATCTTTAAAATTATTATTTAAACATTTCTAAGTATTTTCATGTGTTTTTGTTCATTTTGTTTTGCATTAAGTGCACTTTCTTTCTTTACAAAACTGGAATGTCCACATCCCGTAGCGATCGCAATCGGAATAATTTTCGTGATAAACTTATGATTACAACTGGTATGATGTTCTTCAATATGAAACATATTTCTTTCAAACGGAATTTGTTTTCGATCTCTAGCGTTGCCTCTGTATCCTAAAAGCAATTTATAGAAATTGGCCTCCTACAAATCACATCTCTTTTTATGTCACCCCCACTCAGGGGGGGGGGCGCAAGTGGCTGAGAGAGTCTGCTCTCAAATCTGGTAGACGGAAGTTTCTGGGTTCAAACACCTGTCACGCTCGTCGACCTAACCGTTCGGAGTTTACCGTGGTTTTCTTCGAACCTTGCCGTAAATACGGGTCAGGATCACTTAGAACGATCCCCCCGGAGAGCACTCCCCCCTAGGGCCTATATCCCAAGAGTAGATCATCGGCCGTAATAAATCCACCAACCAACCACGCGAACTCAAGTTGAAAGCCTGGGAGAACACCGGAAATGTTAGACCCCCCCGTTTTTTAAAAACATTTCTCGCCCAATATGTCCCATGTGAAAGCCTATGCGAAATTATGAAAAATGTTACCTGTCCCTATTAATAAAAATAAATTGTAGAGAATTTAACTTCCCAGAGATAAAAGAAAAAGTTTCGACGAAATTTTTTTTTCGGTTTTCGAAATAAATGTGTTTTTAATTTTGAAACCGTGTGGAACCGGTTGCACTGGTTACACTGGTTCCACACGGTTGGTCCACACGGTGATTCCAACTGGTTCCAACCTGTTGGAATCGGTTTCAACCAGTTCTAAAATGAAAAGGACCACTTCTAAGAAAATAGGGACCCATGCAAATTGATTGAATTTGTGGACGACGAGCAACAGGCGATCGTGTCCTATGCCCGAAAAGTCGCAAACCGGTTGCAACCGGTTCCACAATGGAAAATTTTGTTTCTAAAAAAACTTTGGTTCAAGGCAGGCAGTCGGCGTGGATTCCTAGGCAATGCCTAGCACAAAAATCTACCCGTACTAAAAACTATCACAACCTGTATTGAAAAAAAAATCTTGGCGGAGAATTCTTTTTGGCAGAAAACAAAATTCTTGGCAGAAGCTGTAACCTCTCATCTCGCATTGGAGTTGGCTTCCTCTTCCATTTCGCAGCCTCCCCAAAATCTACTGGAATTACATCCCGATGTTTTATTCATCATTTTAAGAAATGTGCCTTTTCAAGATAAATTGCAGACTTTAATAGCTATGCCTGAATTTCGCACCTTATTAGAGCATCGTGCATCCTAGCTGACCACTTCCACCCATTTTTCCTTCCGGTATGTACAATTCTTAGTACATATTAAACCGGGTTGGTACATTTCTCCCCAAATATGAACCCAGCAGTTTTATTTAAAAACTAGCTGTTTAACCCGTTCTACGCACGGGAGTTCATGAATTTAATTCTAAATTTTGAATAAAATGAATATAATTCCCCTGTTGAAGTGTTGAGTTGTTCAATAACTATACGATTTAGAAAAAAAAAATTCTTCTACTGTGCTTTTATTTTAATGTTATTTTAAGTTATTTTAAGTTAATGTTATTTTAATGTTATTTTATTTTAAGTTAATTTATGTTGCTATGGCAGCAGACGATAAAACGATATCTTCGGAATAAGAGAATAAATAGAATAAAAGGTTTTGTTGATGTTTGTGATAAAATGCTTTTCTTTATTTTTTAGAAAAGGTAATAATTAAGCGCAATTAAATAATCTCTAATTATTTTCATGCGAGGTAAAAGAATTATCGTAATACCCGCTACATCTTCTTAGTATTGCAGCGTGGCGTCCGTAATATGTATATCTCACATTGCAGTAAACATTTAGAACTGGTTAGAACTCGCGCGATTACGGGTTAAATATAAAAAATGACAAAAATTCATTAAAAACATAAAAAAGAAAAAATCTATTTAAAATTTTCGAATTTTTTGCCCAATCGTTCATGGGCCTCCTACCAGCAACCCGTGTTTCAAATTTCGTAGCCCTGAGCTCTGTGCTTTCCGAGTTTTTGAGTTTACATAGATAGATACGCGCACGGATTTTAATAGGGTAGATTATTCTAGCTGACCTGCCCGGCGTTATCCGGGGCCCGTGTAATAAACTTAAATATCTTAAAAAACGAAATTCAGGCCAGGGTCTCCGATGGCTTGGGTACCGTATGCTCGTACGCTCCTGAAAATCTTTTATTTCCACCTTCCACCGCCAGGGGAGCATTCTGTTCAAAACAAACCTCTTTCCGAACGAACACCTGACACAGGTTGCCGCTGCCTGCGGCACGGTATTGTAGACGTGCTACAAAAGTGAGCTGGTTTGGAGAAGATGGGAACTTTATTAGCCGAGTTATTTAAATAAAACACAGTTAGAGAAAAAAAAAACCTTTAGAAGATTGCCGTGGGGTGGGGATGTTCAAGTTGCCTTCCAAAAATCACTAATTAGAAGGATCACTATGCATCTTTAAAAATTCGTTCGTTTGGTTAAGCTAGGAGCTTAATTACAAATTTGACTTAAACTATTATTCGTAAATAGTGGTAACTACTACTCATAAATTTACTGTAATGTTATAGAGGGTGACTATTAAGTTAATTATAATGTTTGTAATCAGCTGCGTTGAAATCGGAAAGATAGTTGCTGAGGTATGGAAACGGGCATAGTTAGAGATAAAAACCTTCAAGGAAGTGGTCGTGGAGGAGGGGATGTTCAAGTGTCCCACAGAAAATGACTAATTAAGAGGACCACTATGCATGTTTAAAAACTCATTCGTTTGGTTAAGCTTGGAATTTAATTATGCATTTGGCTTAAACTATTATTTGAAAATAGTGGTAACTGCTACTCATAAATTTACTTTAATATTATAGAGGGTGACTATTAAGTTAATTATAATGCTTGGAATCTCTTGCGTTGAAATCGGAATGATATTTGCTGAGTTATGGAAACGGGGCAAAGTTAGAGAAAAAAACCTTGAAGGAGGTGCCGGGGAGGAGCGAATGTTCAAGTTCACTTCAGTAAATAACTAATTAGGAGGACCACTATGTTTCTTTAAAAATGCGTTCGTTTGGTTAAGCTAGAAACTTATTTAGAAATTTGTCTTAGACTGTTATTGGGAAATAGTGGTACCCGCTACTCATGAATTTTTTTAATGATTTAGACGTTGATTATTAAGATAAATATGATGTTTGGAATCATTTACGCTGAAATCGGAAAATTAGTTCCTGATATATGGAAACAGGGTACAGTTAGATAAAAAGCCTTGAGGGAGGGGCCGGGGAGGCTGATGTGCCTTTCCGCAAATGATAAATTAGGAGAACCACTATATGCATTTTTAAAGGTTGATTCATTTGATTAGGCTAGGAACTTAATTTGAAATTTGGCTTAGACTATTATTTGGAAATACTAGTAACTGTTTTCTAGAAATACATTCTAAAGCTATGAATGCTGATTTTTATGATAATTTAGCAAAATGGAACCGGTTTGGGGAAGTTCGGAACATAATTTTTTGAGTTCTGGAAATAAAGAACAGTTAGAGAAAAAACCCTGAAGGAGGGGCCGCGAGGAGGCGCGCGGTCAAGTGCTCTACAATAAATCACTAACTTTGACTGTTGGTATGCATCAACTGAATACGGGCTCTGTAGTTTTATTAGGTGCATAAATTTAACATTTAGAAAAACTGTTATTCTAAAATAGCGGTATTATCTATCTAAAACAGCGATTAAACGTTACGGATGCAGCTAAAAATGTTAAATTTTTTAAATGTAATTAGTTCTGTTGAAATCAGAGCAGTAGATTTGGATTTATTATTAATTAGGGTCAATTAATGAAACAGCCGCCGCCAGGTGGCGCGCGGTCAAGTAAAATATAGTATGTGATATTTAATAAAAATTCGTTTAATTCCCACCCCTGCCCATCCCCGCATATTTAACAAATAATCTGCTACATAAAGTTTTCTGTATTAATAATATCTATCATACTAATATACGTCATGTAAAAAACCCTTAAACCCAGCTAATTGTCATTCATAAAGTCGATAACATCCTTTTAAATTAAGATTTTAGCATTTAGCAATGGTTAATAATTAAGTTGATTGTCTTCATGTTATATAATCTCTGATCCATCAATTTTAAACACTCGACTCGCAATGATTCCTGCCTTGATTTATTTAATGACTTCTGCGGAGATTTTATAAAACCAACCAACCGAAGATTAAAAAGCGTATTTTTGATGAGATGTCTTTGTAGATGGAGTTTAATTAATATTTAATCTATCAAAAATCCATTTAAAATTTTCGATTTTTTTACCCCAATCGTTCATGGCCGCCCTACCAGCTACCCGTGGGCAAAATTTCGAAGCCCTGCGCCCTGTGGTTTTCGAGTTTTTGAGGTTATACAGATACGCGAACGGATTTTAATAGTATAGATAGATAGAAGATAGATACAAAAACTGTCGTTTTTCTTTCAATCATTTTTTAGTGCACGATCAGTGGGATACATAAAACTATGTATCTCCGGCATACTGCCGGAGATACTGTCGGCATACTGTCGGTTGTCTTCGATATATCTATGGCGCGTTTGGGAAACACCTTCTCCGGTGTCTTAAACAAATTTTCGTTTTTAGAGGATAGAGAGATATCGACGTATTACCTGAAATCGTACGGTTTCATCCTCGTTCAAAATGAAGCCTCTCACGGTGTACATAAAATGCAGTTTTATAACAGCAAGTACTATTTCCTTCAGATGAATAGACCTGCAGTTATAGCAGATTGCCTAATATATAACAGATGTCATTTTAAAGTGATTTTAAAGAGTGTATCCCAATTTGTGGTTGAATGCGTGGTGCCTGCCGGTATTAGTGCTTGTCAAACGAAAATTCAAAGGTTGTCATCGCTCACCTTTAAAATGAACGATTCTTGCAACACTTTGACGTGGAATGAAGGCGGGCCCCTTCCAATGTTTGCGTGTCAAATGATTGAACCAATTGATGAAAATCGCATTCAAATGCATTATAACCTTTATGGGGATAAAATAAAACAACTGTGTGATACCTAACGGAAGCAGAAGTGTGAAAAGAAAATCCCTAAACATCTGAAAACTTTTGTATCCCTCTAATGGTATGAACGTTAACAGGCCTCAACTGTTTAAAATTTAAAAAAAATGTTCATGTATCCTGTTATTAGAGAATAAATATTCATTTTAATCTAATCAATCCATTTTTAACGATGCCTGCTTCCTTTCGAGTGGATTGAATTCCCATTTCATGAACCGGTCCATGTGACCCGATGTATCGATCCTTTTCAGAATAGTGATGAAACGGTTTTTTTCCCTTTATAAAACTGCAATGTCCAAATCTCATAACGGTTGAAATGTGAATAATTTTCGCGGTAAACTTATAATTACGAATGGTGTGATGTTCCACAATATAAGAAACATTTATTTCAAACAGAATTTGTTTTCGATCTCTAGCGTTGCCTCTGTATACAAAAAGCAATTTATAGAAATTAGCCTCATACAAACTGAATTCCTAAACACTTTTAAACCACGTCTAGGAATGTTTCGTTTACAGGGAGAACGCAAGATACGTATTTTGCGCGTTCCTGTGTAGACAAAATAAATCCGATTTTCAAACTACAGTATGAAAACTATATACTAGTTTAGTTACCCTTTACCCCAAAACTGTTATCAGAAGATGCTGCCCTCTGATCGTCAATTCGGTTCTAAAACAAATTGACAAGCAACTGTTAAATGGAAGAATACGCTGGCAACTGTAAGATTGTTGTCAGTAATAAACCAGATTTTAAAACATTCAAGGGAATGTTATAATGAAAAAAAAATAAAATATTATTATTATTTTATTTTATAAACGAAAAACGTCGGATTTTCCATTATTGACTTATTTACATTATGAAAAGAACGATATAGTATTAAAATTATGCTTCTGAATATCAATTACATTGTATAATTTTTTTACGATTTCTATACAATCAACAGCTTACACAGGAGTTTCGTAAACGGGAAGATGGTGGTATACCTCAATGGTACCTCGTTGATACATTATTTAGTGTTTCAAGTTAAATCTTACTATTTTAAAAGATTTAGCAAGGTGACTCCACTGCACACCAATCTCCTCCAATACATCCCACTTGTGTATGTCTATGAATGCAACTCAATTAGTTCAATGAAATTGATAACTCAATAACGTGATAAACATTTAAGGATTTTATAACAAAATGATTTTGATACAAGATTTCATGTGATGTCAAAAAACTTTTTAAATAAATAGTTTTTCTGCTTCAGTCTCATATGCACTATAATTTAATAAATAATCACAAAGTGTTAAATAATAAATTCATGCTATTACTTAAGTATGTTTGTCTTTCATCATAAAAAAATGCAGTTAATGACTTTTGGAGATCGCCAAACGCAGAATATAATTGTTAAATGTGAAACCGCCATGGAAATGTCATTAGGGTATGACGTCATGTTTCTATCCAATGACATTCGGCCTGCGAGTTCGATCATCCCAGATTTGAACCGCTTGTCATAGCGATACATCTTCTGCCCTTATTAAAACCATTAAACAAATTTAATATCTACCTATCTATCTATCTATCGATATATATATATATATATATATATATATATATATATATATATATATATATATATATATATATAAATCATTATTATTTTTTTATTTTAAATAAATAAATAAATGTACAAATATATATATTATATTTGAATATATATGTACATATAAATTATTATTATTATTATTATTATTTTATTTTATTTTTTTTATTATTTCCAGCGAAACGTTAAGACGTGCTGCCGTTAATGGAATATCAGGGGAGATCTTAACCCCGAACATTCTGTTTCATATTTGTTATTAATGTAAGTTTTCATGTTATGTAATATTTTTGACAGAACTAATCTGTATAACTGATTCGTCCCCCCTCTTAAGTCATATGCATATAGATAATTATGTAGATAAACCCATGTATAGATAAACCCGTCCTATTGATTGCGGCTGCGATTAAATATTAATTAATGCGATGATTCGTTTGTCAATCTTTATCTGATTGGATGGATTGGTCATATAGCATCCCAGGCCGTGGGCGGTGAGTTTTTATTTGCTTCGGATTTCTGATTTTAATTTCAATATACATTTAAATGCGTTTAAATGTATTAAAATATATATAATAGTTACATATTATATAATGGGGTTGAGGAAAATATGCATAACATTTAATAAAATGGGAAAAATTGACAAAAAGTTAGATTCTTGAATGAAATGGGGGAGGAGAAATAAAAATAGCGAAATGTGGAACCGCCGTTTAAATGCTTGTTATAGAAAGACGTTATATTCTCATCATCCAATGATTTACCGCTTGCGGATTTAGTCATCCCAGGATTGAGGCACTCTCTGTTTACAAGCAGTTCAAATCTTGTATGATCGAATCCGCAGGCTGAATGTGATTTGACAGAAACATGACGTCATACCCTAATGACATTTCCAGGGCGGTTTCACATTTAACAACTATGTTCTGCGTTTGGCAATCTCCAAAAGTCATTTACTGCATTTTTTTATAGTGCAAGACAAACATACTTAAGTAATAGCATGAATTTATTATTTAACACTTTGTGATTATTTATTAAATTATAGTGCATATGAGACTGAAGCAGAAAAACTATTTATTTAAAAAGTTTTTTGACATCACATGAAATCTTGTATCAAAATCATTTTGTTATAAAATCCTTAAATAGTTAGAGTGCAGTGGAGTCAAGTCACCCTGCTAAATCTTTTAAAATAGTAATATTTAACTTGAAATACTAAAGAATGTATCAACGAGGTACCATAGAGGTATACCACCATCTTCCCGTTTACGGAAATCCTGTATAAGCTGTTGATTGTATAGAAATCGTAAAAAAATTATACAATGTAATAGATATTTAGAAGCATAATTTTAGTACTATATTGTTCTTTTCATAATGTCAATAAGCCAATAATGGACAATCCAATGTTTTTCGTTTATAAGATAAAATAAAAATAATAATTTATAATTTTTTATTATAACATTTTCTTGCATGTTTTAAAATCTGGTTTATTATTGACAACAATCTCACAGTTGCCAGTGAATTCTTCCATTTATCAGTTGCTTATCAATTTTTTTTTAGAACCGAATTGAAGATCAGAGGGCAGCTTTTCCTGATAACAGTTTTGGGGTAAAAGGTAACTAGTATGTAGTTTTCATACTGTAGTTTGAAAATCGAATTTATTTTGTCTACACAGGAACGCGCAAAATACGTGTCTTGCGTTCTCCCTGTAAACGAAACATCCCTAGACGTGGTTTAAAAGTTTTTAGGAATTCAGTTTGTATGAGGCGGATTTCTGTAATCTGCTTTTTGTATACAGAGGCAACGCTAGAAATCGATAATAAATTCCGTTTTAAATAATTGTTTTTAATATTGTGGAACGTCATACCATTTGTAATTATAAGTTTACCGCGAAAATTATTCACATTTCAACCGTCGTCAGGTCGAAAAAGGTCTAAAGTATCAGGGATGTTGGTAGGCCTGGTTGACGTTTGAATTCTGAACCCGGCCATCCATATGGGCCAACAGGCGAGCGAGGGATTGACAAGTTGACCTGTAGTCCTTTGTGTCCAAGGATTTTTTTCTCTGACACCCAAGACATCGAAGGAAGGGGGGGATCGAACTGGATGCAGGACGTGCAGTGGTGGGCGTACGATGAGGAAGACAAATGAATGCCGCCGTAGGTAAAATGTTGGTAGACTAATCATGTAATACTGTAAATGTTTTCATACACTCTTTCATGCATAAATGTTTGCTTTTATGACAATAATCTATATATAAACGGTAATACGATATCCAAAAACCACGTTGCAAACTTTACACCTATCGCTTGAAATGCGTAATATAACCATGATAGTGTTTCCATCTGAACGAGTCCCTCTAAAACTTGTTTTGATTTTATGTTCATTCTAAAGGACACGTATTTTGTTTTAACTATACGAGGATTAAAGTTATATTCGCGTCGCTTATTTTCCAAATTGTATTTGATTCGGGGTCTACTTAAGTGGTACCACAGGTTACTTGTTTGGTGGAACAAGGTATGCTACAAATGCCTATTTTAACGCCAAAATTCACTCGCAATAACTATGGTAGATATTTGTAATTGTTTAAGAAGATTATACAGATTAAAAATGTTCAAGAGCAGCTAATCAGAGTGTCTAAATCTCGGTTTACGTGTCTATCATTTTTTCTAATGTAACGTGTCATTTCTAACATTTTTTCTAATATCCAGGTTGTTAAGAAGTTAGTAACACTGACATTAGATAAATTAATGAGTGAAATAAAACGTTTCATTAGAAAAAAAAATTATGCAAATAATGACAATTTTCGTTTTTTTGTTTTGAATTTTAGAAAAATACTTTCAACTATAAAAACAAAATTGAGTAAGCAAAAAACAGAAATATGCATAAGCAGTTGAGCATCGTAAAAAAACGATGGGTTATTCAAAAACAGAAATATGGATAAACAGTTGAGCGTCGTAAAAAAAGGTGGGTTATTCAAAAGCTAAAAAATGGATAGGCGGCTGAGCGTCGTAAAAGAATGTGGTTGATTAATAAACTGAAAAATGGATAAGCAGTTGAGCGCCGTTAAAATAATGTGGGTTATTCAAAAACTGAAAAAAAGATAAGCAGTTGGGTCTTGCGAATAAAAATATGTGTTATTCAAAAACCGAAAGAAAGGATAAGCCGTAGAGTCTCGCAAAATAAAGTGATTTATGAAAAAACTGAAAGAGATAAAAATGTATCGACAGCAGAGCATATGTAGCACAATAATAAAAAATAAAAAGAAGAATTTAGAAAAATGAGCTATTTTACTTGTAAAATACAAAGAAAACCACTTAACTGTCTCGCTAAGAATTCCCAGCGTTGCCACATTCATGGTTTTTGTCTTAAAATTAATCAGGTCATTAACCAATATTTTAGCGATCATATGAAGCGATAGGTTTCCGATGACATTTTTTTGGCCTCGTGGCGATAAAACACTGTCGTCCCCACTGTACGCCCACCACTGCACGTCCTGCCTCCAGTTCGATCCTCCCCTTCCTTCGATGTCTTGGGTGACAGAGAAAACACATCCTTGGACATAATGGACAACAGGTGAAATTGTCAATCCCTGGCTCACCTGTTGGCCCTCATGTATGGCCGAGTTCAGAATTCAAACGTCAAACAGGCCTACAGTCGGAAGCAAAATGAATTGAACACCGGTACCTCCGTCATAAATTTTTAAACCTTTCTTTTCAAATTTTGCTTTCCATTATTAGATTAAAATATGAACCCATTAAAATGGATCATAATTTGTCTAATTACTAAAATAGGTGTAAAAATGAAAAGGCTCTAAAACATTAAAACTATTTTAAGATGTTAAAAAAACATTCATCGGAGTCCCGAGCACTTTCGACCAGAACCTGGCCATCATCAAAGAATGGAAATGAGAAAAACTTCTAGAATATTTTTTCTATATATTTAATTCTACTATTAGATCCAACCTATCATCAAGAAATATATTCAAAGATGACACAATCTTAAAATCATTATTTTGAACACCTTTTCTTCAAAACACTGTTGATGAATGCTTTCTTTTTTAACATAGAATTTGTAAACGCGGGCAAAAGAGACGTGCAGAGAGGGGAAGGGTGAACAGCTCATATCTCGACCGACTATAAAAGGCCTCATAAGTGACATCACAAAAAAAGAACTGAAAAACTCTTTATTATTCTAAAGAACTTTTTTAATTTCTGGTTTATCGCGATGAAGACGTAACTGTATAACATTCTTCCATAATTTTTTTAAGATAATTCATAATGTTTAAAATTTAAATTAACTGATTAAAATTAACAATTATAATTAAATTCTTTAAAAAGGAAGAACTTTGTGTTTATTTATCAATTAATAATTATATTTATATTTTACTAGTATTAAAAGGATTCATCTATAATAGTTAAAAACAAGCCAAAGGAATTACTCTGGTTACACCTATTGAAAAATTAAATATTGCTCCTACTTTAGTTTCTCAACTCCTAAATAAATGATGATTACAAACATTTAAAAGGATACACATGAGCCCATGATCTGGATTGAAGGAGTACTGTTCCGTATGCTAAAATGAAGGTAAGCTGATTTACTTACCTATTTTCTTTTAGAGATAGAGTATTTACCCCAATTGCTTTAGAGCGCGCTATTTTACTACTGCATTACCTAACAAATGATTATTGAAACGGAGTCTTCTAAAGTATATACAGAGTATTAATAAAAATAGTGTCCTCGAATTCAATAATCGAAAAATAGTGTCCCTCGAAAAAAATAAATTTAGATATTTCAATATATACTAAATAAAGCGTTTATTAATAAATTTAAAGGTGAAAATATGGCGACCTTCAAAGAAGGTAACATAATTGAAAAACGAAATTCCATCAATTATGCAAATTGGAGATGCTCTTAATTAAAAAAGAGCTATTTGAAGTCATAACAGATAATCCACCTACCCCAATTACGCCCGAATGGCTAAAAAAATATAAAAAACCACGGGCAATTATAAATTTAAGTATCCAGGACAATCATATTGTCCACGTCAAACATTTGAAAAATGCAAAGGATACTTGGAACGCTTTAAAAAGCATATATGAGAGATGAAATCTCTCTAGAAAATTATTTCTTTTGAGGAAATTGTATGAAAAAAAATTATCCGAAGGAGGCAATATGATTGTACACATTACAAAAATTTTAGAAACAATCGATAAGCTATCCGCTATCGAAGAAATAAAATCAAACTACATTTCAGCATTATTGCTTTGTTCATTGCCAACTTCTTATGACACTCTCATAACAGCACTCGAAGCCAGATATGAAGACGAATTAACTCCAGAGTTCATGAAAAGTGAACTCACAGATGAATTTAATAAACGTAATGAACATTCGACTTCAACCGAAAGTGCAAACAAAGCCTTTAGAGTTGAAAGAAAATTTAACTGCATCAAGAAATCATAACTGCAACCTTGGCATGATAATAATTGTGCGGACGTCATATTGGTAATAAAACGGAAATTTTCAAACATTTCTCAATAATACAAGGAGTAGGAGTATATGTAAATACAGAAAGCAGCTTAATATGACGTCATTAGATAATTAAAAAGAAAACTAATCTGACGTCATATTGGAGGTTTAACGGATTTTTCAAATGTTTGAGAATAATACAAGTAGCGTATCAATATAATTAAGAGGGAATAGTAAATATATGAGTTTGAGGAACGTATTGATTAACATGGTAAAAACCTGATTATGAAAATATTAGCATATGTTAATATATTGAAGGTCTATATACAACATGTTTAGTTATGAAATTGATTTTTTTTAAATATCGCATTTAGTTCATATGACAGATATTATTATGATAAAGTATAATAGCGGGCCTCGCCCGCTATCCGACCAGTTCAGTTATTCAAAAAAATGAGAAAAATAGACCGGTAAATTTTTACTTTATAAAAAGCATGACTTTTTTTTTGTTGCTAAATGAAATTTATTTGGATTTCTTAAAGATAGGATAAAGTGTTTTGAAAGGAATATTAAACGAAACCCATTGTGCGATCTTCGATCACACATACCCACTTGTTTATTATTATTTTGTATGTAATTGTGTATTATTATCATTTCCATAAATGCCACGAATTTTAAATAAAACGTGTGCTTGCTGAAATAAAGTTTGTTTTGATGGTCGGTACGGTTTCGATATTGCACATTTTCTATAATTTGGCGATGTTTGTAGCACCAAAACATCAATATTTCTAATATTACAAGTGATAATATCTAAAAAAAACATACTCTACTATAGCAACGGAAAAATTTCAAATCTATGTGTACTAATATTATAAAGTATTTTTTTTTTGAAGTAATCGTTGGAAATCCCGATCCGATTGAAACTACCGAGCCGCGGGTTTTGTCTATATATATAAAAGAAAGTTCTGACAAAGGAGATAATCAAAACGCAGCCTACTGAACCTAGAAACTTAAGAATTGTGTGTGTGGGGGGGCGGGATTGTTACTTCTTAGGATGTAGAGGCGGAATAAGGTTCTATACTTACTATAGTTAGTACTATAGTTATGTGAAAAATGTTAACATATTTAAAGTAATTTTGTCAGCTGAATCGAATGTTACCAAATACATTTTAGGTAGCTTTCAATGCAAAAAGTCCTTCCGGCCTGTACCGGGAGGAAAAGTTAGCTTTCCTACATCTTCGTTTTAAAATTTTAGCTAATGTTACACGAAAACAGCAAGTTAAAATGCAAAGAAACGTTTACAAAAGATTCGTTTATACTGAATTTGAATAAGAAATTCGCCAAATTATTGAGAAATAGCCAAATTGGCTTCATTTATGAAGACTTATTTTGGTCGCCAAATTTGGCGATATTTCGCCAAATTTCACAAATTTTGCCAATTTTGTCGCCAATGTCGCCAATTTTGGCGCTAACGGATATGAATATATAGTTTTATGCGTATGATTGGGAAAATTATTACAACAATGAAAGAAAATAATTTGCGAGTAATCGCGTTAATGTGCTGTTTTGTTTCAAAATGTCAGCCACCCTAGAAATTCAAACTGCTCTATCTCAGCCATTTTGTAAGATAGAGGTAAACCAAAAAATATTCTGGAATCCTTGTATCAAGGCC
Organism: Maratus michaelseni; assembly: GCA_963931845.1. Lineage (NCBI taxonomy): Eukaryota > Metazoa > Arthropoda > Arachnida > Araneae > Salticidae > Maratus > Maratus michaelseni. The sequence goes on along the minus strand of OZ007596.1, from coordinate 183,218,686 downwards.
TAACACGTAATTGAAAAATAAATTTTAATTTTTAATTTTTTTGTATATTTATTTTAGATTTAAATGTTTAAATGGCAGCCATCTTGAAACAAAATGGCGGACCAAGCTGGCCAAAGAACTCGGTCGAGACATTGGTGACCTTAATACACACAATTAGTTTCATCAAAATCGATTTATAAATACGAGCGTTATCGTATGACATAGGTCAGATATATATATATATATATATATATATATATATATATATATATATATATGGATATATCTATATATATAAATCAACATCTGAACGGAGGGTGGTTTTGTGGTCTGGGGGTCATGATCAGTGAAAATATATCGAAATTTTCCGGAACTGCTTTCCTCCGAACGGCTGCAATAGGTAGCTTTCAATACAAAAAAATATAAAACTACCTATTACAGCCGTTCGGAGGAAAGCAGTTCCGGAAAACTTCGATATATTTTCACCGATCATGACCCCCAGATCCCAAAACCACCCTCCACTCAAATGTTGATTTATATATATATATATATATATATATATCCATATATGTATATACATATACATATATATATATATATATATATATATATATATATATCTGATCTATGTCATACGATAACGCTCGTATTTATAAATCGATTTTGATGAAACTAATTGTGTGTATTAAGCTAACTAATATCTCGACCGAGTTCGTCAGCCAGCTTGGTCCGCCATTTTGTTTCAAGTTGGCGGCCATTTAAAAATTTAAAACTAAAATAAATATAGAAAAAAGTTAAAAATTCAAATTTATTTTTTAATTACGTGTTAGGCCTTGATACAAGGATTCCAGAGCATTTTTGGTTTACCTCTATTTAAAAAAAATGGCTGAGATAGAGCAGTTTGAAATTCTAGGGTGGCTGACATTTTGAAACAAAACAGCACATTAACGCGATTACTCGCAAATTATTTTCTTTCATTGTTGTAATAATTTTCCCAATCATGCGCATAAAACTATATATTCCTATCCGTTGGCGCCAAAATTGGCAAAATTGGCGACATTTGGCGAAATATTGCCAAATTTGGCGACCAAAATAAGTCTTTATAAATTAAGCCAATTTGGCTATTGCTCAATAATTTGGCGAATTTCTCATTCAAATTCAGTATTAACGAATCTTTTGTAACCATTTATTTGCATTGTAACTTGCTGTTTTCGTGCAACATTAGCTAAAATTTTAAAACGAAGATATAAGAAAGCTACCTTTTCCTCCCTGTACATGCCGGAAGGACTTTTTTGTATTGAAAGCTACCTAAAAAGTAAAATGCTACCTATTGCAGCCGTTCGGAGGAAAGCAATTCCGGAAAATTTCGATATATTTTCACCGATCATGACCCCCAGACGCCAAAACCACCCTCCGTTCAAATGTTGATTTATATATATATATATATATGGGGTTTAGTTTTCTCTGACACCAATTCAATAAATAATTCACTCAATTTACTTCAAATAAATTAGAAATCATCAAGTTAAAATTGAGCTCTATATTAGTAAAACTAACTACAAAGAAAGTTAAAAAATACATGTAAGAATATGAATATTAATGAACCATCTGGATTATCTGCATTACATCTTATTTAATCTAAAACATCTCAATGTCGACGTCTTCAGTATAGTTCAAAAAACGACCGTCTTAACTCACCAACTTCATTGACTCTGCCAAAGCTTCCCTTCAATCCCAAAACACCTCTTTTGACTTCCTTTTGAAGTGTGGTTTGGAGCTTGCATGCTTCAACATAGATTATATGACGCAATATCAAGATGAAGTCGCTGATTGGCTTTGACTCTGTCGTTTTAGTTCAAGCAGGAAAACAGTTCAATTCCCACATATATATATATATATATATATATCTGACCTATGTCATACGATAACGCTCGTATTTATAAATCAATTTTGATGAAACTAATTGTGTGTATTAAGCTAACCAATGTCTTGACCGAGTTCGTTGGCCAGCTTGGTCCGCCATTTTGTTTCAAGATGGCGGCCATTTAAATATTTAAAACTAAAATAAATATACAAAAAAATTAAAACTTCAAATTTATTTTTTAATTACGTTTTAGGCCTTGATACAAGGATTCCAGACCATTTTTTGGTTTACCTCTATCTTAAAAAATGGCTGAGATAGAGCAGTTTGAAATTCTAGGGTGGCTGACATTTTGAAACAAAACAGCACATTAACGCGATTACTCGCAAATTATTTTCTTTCATTGTTGTAATAATTTTCCCAATCATACGCATAAAACTATATATTCATATCCGTTAGCGCAAAAATTGGCGACATTGGCGAGAAAATTGTCCAAATTGGCGACATTTGGCGAAATATCGCCAAATTTGGCGACCAAAATAAGTCTTCGTAAATGAAGCCAATTTGGCTATTGCTCAATAATTTGGCGAATTTCTTATTCAAATTCAGTATTAACGAATCTTTTGTAAACGTTTCTTTGCATTTTAACTTGCTGTTTTCGTGTAACATTAGCCAAAATTTTAAATCGAAGATATAGGAAAGCTACCTTTTCTTCCCGGTATAGGCCGGAAGGATTTTTTTAAGTTATTGCAGGATTAATATTCTCAATGTGTCTGTTTGAATCTTTTTTAGGTAGCTTTCAATACAAAAAAGTATAAAGCTACCTATTGCAGCCGTTCGGAGGAAAGCAGTTCCGGAAAATTTCGATATATTTTCAGCGATCATGACCCCCAGAACCCCAAAACCACCGTCCGTTCAAAGGTTGATTATATATATATATATATATATATATATATATATATATATATATATATATATATATATATATATATAGAGAGCTTAAGAATACTGATGAAATTTAGACGAAGTATACTAATAAAATTTGACGAAGAATACTAATAAATTTTAGTGGTGGGAATCAGCCCATTGGCGCCTAGATTTTTGCACTCTTGTCCATATATATATATATATATGGATATATATATGACCTATGTCATACGATAACGCTCGTATTTATAAATCAATTTTGATGAAACTAATTGTGTGTATTAAGGTCACCAATGTCTCGACCGAGTTCGTTGGCCAGCTTGGTCCGCCATTTTGTTTCAAGATGGCGGCCATTTAAAAATATAAAACTAAAATAAATATACAAAAAAATTAAAAATTAAAACTTTTTTTTAATTACGTGTTAGGCCTTGATACAAGGATTCCAGAGCATGTTTTGGTTTACCTCTATCTTACAAAATGGCTCAGATAGAGCAGTTTGAAATTCTAGGGTGGCTGACATTTTGAAACAAAACAGCACATTAACTTGATTACTCGCAAATTATTTTGTTTCCCTGTTGTAGTAATTTTCCCAATCATACCCCTAAAACTATATATTCATATCCGTTAGCACCAAAATTGGCGACATTGGCGACAAAATTGGCAAATTTGGCGACATTTGGCGAAATATCGCCAAATATGGCAACCAAAATAAGTCTTCATAAATGAAGCCAATTTGGCTATTGCTCAATAATTTGGCGAATTTCTTATTTAAATTCAGTATTAACGAATCTTTTGTAAACGTTTCTTTGCATTTTAACTTGCTGTTTTCGTGTAACATTAGCTAAAATTTTAAAACGAAGATATAGGAAAGCTAACTTTTCCTTCCGGTACAGGCCGGAAGGACTTTTTTAAAGTCTAATGGGTCGTGAGATATTGATATTTTGTTTAATTTGGCTTTGTCGCCAAAACCTCAAAATTCAAATATTACAAATAATAATTTCTAAAAATACATGCAATGTTATAGCAACGGAAGAAATTCAAACTGTCGACAAAACGTGGAGGACTTCTTTTTATCGTTCTAATATAATGTGCCGAGATATAATTATAATTAGGTGAAATTTCTATAATAAGGATAAACCCGATTATGAAAGATACCGGTTTTTAAACATTCTATTCATTGGATTTTGATGGGAATTGTATTTTTAGTTAGATAATTTTTCAGGAAATGTTTTGGTATATAAAATCGTGCTACGTCGTTTAGTGACAAAATTATGTGCCAGATGAATCAGTTTATGAAAGTTTAGTCCTTTTAAAATGATTTTGTTAAATGGATTTTGATGTGGTTTACACTGTTATATAGATTATTTTTCTGGGAATGTTTTAGTATATAACATACGTTCTCCGTTGCTTAGTTCTAGAATCACGAGAGAAATTTCTATAATCTGGTAACTCCGGCTTTAAAATACTAGCCTTTAAAAAAAAATTATGGATTTTGATGAGGCTTGCAACTAGTTAGTTAAAAAATGTTCAGGGATGGTTTTAGTATATTGCATATCGTTCTATCAGGGCAGTTTTCACCCCCTCCCCATATCTTTGCGCTGATGTATCTCAAAAACATGAAACTTTATTTATATAGAGTATGTGGCAAATAGGACCAAAATTTAAAATTTCACGTTTCTGTCTTTTCAGCTGCAGACGATATATGAACTCAATATTTTCGATTTTTTGTCACTCACTCACCTTTTATCAAAAAGATTAGGCAGATCCCGTAGCCCAAGAAACTTGAAATTTAGAATAAATATAGTGTTTGGGATACAAAGACAGAAAAAAATATAAAGTCCGGAAGATTTGAATAAAAAACATTCGAAAATTCAACAAATTCCAACAAAATTGAAAATTGAAAATAATGCGATCTTGTAGTCTTAGAAACTTAAAATTTTTGGTGTGCAGGTGGCGTTTTGAATTCAGAAAAGGAAAACATCAAAAACACAATAACAATCGAAAATAAAATAAAAAAATCGCAAAAACCGAAAAAAATCGAAATTTTTAAAATAATCCGATTTTGTTGCGCTAGAAATTTGGAATTTCGAATAAAGGTAGTATTTCGGATACAAAATAAGAAAAAATTAAAAAATCTGGTTAAATCGAAAAAAAAAAAATTCGAAAATTCGAAAAGTAAAAAAAAATTGAAAAAATGAAAACAATTTTATCATTTAGCTTTAGAAACTTAAAATTCAGCGTAACGATACTGTTTAGGATTCAGAATAAGGTAAAATGAAAAACACAATAAAATTTGAAAATAAAATCAGAAAATCGAAAAATAAAGAAAATTTGAAAATAATATGATATTTTAGTGCCAGAAACTTGAAATTTGGAATAAAGATAATATTAAGGATACTAAATAAGGAAATATTAAAAATCCGTAAAATTCGAAAAAAACATCCGGAAAATTAAAAAAACTTCAAAAAAAAAAAAAAAAAAAAAAAAGGAGAGAGAGAGAGAGAGAGAAAGTGAAAATAATTCAATATCGTAGTCTTAGAAACTGAAAATTTGGGGTAAGGGTAGTGCTTAGGATTCAGAAAAAAAAAGAAAAACACAACAAAAATTGAAAATAAAATAAAAAAAAATCCCTGACGGCTTATCCTACAAGCACAGGTAGAGTTCCAAGACGCAGACCGTGGGGCGCCTGTTTATTGGGAATTACAGAAGAAAAACCTATTTGTCATAATGCGCAGTTGGGACCACCCACTTCAAAATATACCTCTGCCTGTAGGCGGAGCCAGCAGGGATTTATTTATTTATTTATTTATTTATTTTTTCCCGTAAGAGTTGGTACTATAAAAATCTTGTTAATATGAAAGCTATAGATAATATTAAGAAGATTTATAATAAATTCAAGCGGATTTGATATCTTGTGAATTGACGAAGTTATGTTTTTTCCGGAAATCCTTATTCCCCCCCCCCCTTGGGGTCATTTTGGGGGCAATGAAATAAAAAATCTGTCATACATAAATTTTTGGCTAGTTTCCTAGAAGTAATAATAACTTTAAAGGGATTCGATATATATAAAAATTAAGAAGTTCTGGAGTATTTTTCTGGTTTCTCTTCCGCCTGTAAGCAAAACCAGCAGAGATTATTTTATTTTATTTATTTATTTATTTTTATTTATTTATTTTTATTTTTTTGCCATAAGAGTTGGTCTTATAAAAAACTTGTCAGTATAAAAGTTGTAGATAATATTAAGAAGATTTATAATAAATTTAAGCGGATTTGATATCTTGGGGAATTGACGAAGGTATGATTTTTTTTCTTCTGAAACCCCTATTTTCCCCCCCTTGGGGAAATGTGGGGGCAATGAAATAAAAAATCTGTCATACATAATTTTTTGACCCTTTTACTAGCAGTAATAAAAACATTAAACGGATTTGATACATATCATAACTAAGAAGTTATGTTTTTTGTTTTCTGTTTGCACAAAAAGTCCCCCCCCCCCATTTCCCTCTCCCCTTTGTTCGGTTTTGCTCATTAATGAACTTGACCGAGATTTTATGCCCCTTGATTTTATGTATCAGTTTGGAAAATATTTTTGCAGTATTATTGAAGTTATCGTGTCCATAAAAAAGTGACACAGATAGATAGATAGATAGATAGTTTTGAACTGGGGGTGATTTTAGGTTCTGGGAGACATGATCGGCGTAGATTTGCAAAAGTTTTCCAGATTTTCCAACATAGGGGAGAATGTAATAGGTAGTAGTTCTTACAAAATGTACCTAAAATCGAAAAAATCGTAAAAAAAAGTCGAAAATTTGAAAATAATTCAATTTTTTAGAGTTAAAAACATGAAATTTGTAATTAAGGTAGTATTTAGGATACAAAAAAATAAAAAAATCTGCAAAATTCGAAAAAATGAAAAAAAATCAATCTTGTAGCTTTAGAAACTTAAAATTCGGCGTAAAGGTAGTGTTTAGGATAGAGAAAAGGGAAAATTATAACACAATGAATTCGAAAATAAAATATAAATATCGAAAAAGATCGAAAATTTGCAAAATAATTCGATTTTGTAGCTCTAGATATTTGAAATTTGTAATAAAGGTAGTGTTAAGGATACAAAATAAGGAAAAATTAAAATATTCGAAAAATTAGAAAAAAAAATTCGAAAAAAATCAAACATTGAAAATAATTCGATGTTGTAGTCACAAAATAATAATTAACTAAAGATGTAGAGACTAGGAGTGATTTGTGAATGAAAATTTCAGAGTTAATAAGATAGTTAAACTTGGCTTTACACGAACTCAGAACTTTTTACGGTAAAACAGTCACGAGACTTTGCTGCATGTTTTACAGGTGACGTTTTTGATGGGATCGTTCTTTACCAAATCCTACTATAAATAATCAACTAAAGTCCGTGTCAGTTTTAAAATACTGGTGTCCAAAAAGCCGGAGACTTGGCTTGTATGTACTAAGAAGTTTTATAATAAATTTAATCGGATTTGGTATCTTGTGAATTGACGAAATTATGATTTTTTTTTCTTCTGAATAGGGGCATTTTTAATGAAATCAAAAATCTGTCATACATAAATTTTTGGCCCTTTTCCTAGAAGTAGAAATAACTTTAAAGGGATTCGAGACATATCATAATTAAGAAGTTAAGGGTTTTTTTCTGTTTTCACAAAAGTCTCCCCAATCCCCCTCCCCCCCCCCCTTGGTTCGTTTTTGCCCATTAATGAATTTGACCAAGATTTTATGCCCCTTGATTTTATGTATCAGTTTGGAAAAGATTAGTGCACAATTATTGAAGTTATCTTGCCCACAAAAAAGTGACATAGATAGATAGATAAAGTTAGAAAAAAATAGGAGTTATTTTGGGTTATGGGAGTCATGATCGGCGTAGATCTGCAAAAGTTTTTTTGAAAATCCAACATAGGGCTGAATGTAATGGGTAGTATTTCTTACAAAATCTACCTAAAATCGATAAAATCGAAAAAAAACAAAACGAAAATTTGAAAATGATTCAATTTTTTAGAGTTCAGAAACATGAAATTTGGAATTAAGGGTGTATTTAGGATACAAAAAAGAAAAAAAGAAAAAATCTGCAAAATTCGAAAAAAAATCGATTTTGTAGCTTTAGAAACTTAAAATTCGGCGTAAAGGTAGTGTTTAGGATAGAGTAAAAGGAAAAATTAAAATACAATGAATTCGAAAATAAAATCAAAAAATCGAAAAAGATCGAAAATTTGAAAAGAATTCGATTTTGCAGCGCTAGAAACTTGAAATTTGTAATAAAGGTAGTGTTTAGGATACAAAATAAGGAAAAATTTAAAAATTCGGAAAAATCGAAAAAAAAAAGTCCTTCCGGCCAGTACCGGGAGGAAAAGGTAGCTTTCCTATATCTTCGTCTTAAAATTTTAGCTAATGTTACACGAAAACAGCAAGCTAAAATGCAAAGAAAACGTTCACAAAAGATTCGTTAATACTGAATTAGAATAAGAAATTCGCCAAATTATTGAGCTATAGCCAAATTGGCTTCATTTATGAAGACTTATTTTGATCGCCTAATTTGGCGATATTTCGCCAAGTGTCGCCAGGTTTGGCGAGAATTTGGCGCTGACGGATATGAATATATAGTTTTATGGGTATAATTGGGAAAATGATTACAACAATGAAAATTTTTGTAATGTGCTCTCTTGTTTCAAAATGTTAGCCACCCTAAAATTTCAAACTGCTCTATCTTAGCCAGTTTTTAAGATAGAGGTAAACCAAAAAATGCTCTGGATTCCTCGTATCAAGGCCTAACACTAAATTAAAAAATAAATTTGAATTTTTAACTTTTTTGTATATTTATTTTAGTTTTAAATTTTTAAGTGGCCACCATCTTGAATCAAAATGGCGGACCAAGCTGGCCAACGAACTCGGTCGAGACATTGGTGAGCTTAATACACACAATTAGTTTCATCAAAATTTATTTATAAATACGAGCCTTATCGTATGACATAATTCAGATATATATATATATATAAATCAACATTTGAACGGAGGGTGGTTTTGGGGTCTGGGGGTCATGATCGGTAAAAATATATTGAAATTTTCCGAAACTGCTTTCCTCCGAACGGCTGCAATAGGTAGCTTTATACTTTTTTGTATTGAAAGCTACCTAAAATTCGAAAAAAATCACACATCGAAAATAATTCGATCTTGTAGTCTTAGAAACTTAAAATTTGGTGTAAATGTAGTATTTACGATTCAATAAAAGGAACAATTCAAAAATTCCTAAAATTCAAAAATAATAACGAAAAATAGAAATATCAGGGATGACCACCTCAGGAAACCCGGCCTAAGCCTTAGAGTTTGTGTGCAATCCTTAAAAAATCGAAAATTCGAATTCAATTTGATTTTTTAGTGCTAGAAATATGAGTTTTAAGATAATTTCCGGTTAGCTAGTACACCGCCGTAATTGTGTTATGTTATTTTCAAAGGATTATGCTTTTCTTTCATTTCGAATTTAATTATAGAAAAGTTCCACTATAGACTGGCTACGTTACGGGCGGTTTCTTATATAGACATGTTTGTTTTCTTTTACAGGTTATGCTCTATTTAATTTGCATATGAAATATGGATTGTTAAATGATGTTAGCCCCACAAAAATTTTCACAGCTCACCCTCCAAAAAATGAAAGCTCACCAAAAAATGAAAAAAAAAAGAAAAAGAAAGAAAGAAAACATCGAAAAATCGAATATAATTTCACATATTGGAAAATTCCGGTAAATTTAAATTTTGGCTTTCTTTCTTCCTAAACAGCACTTTTGTGCTAAATATCAAGTATCTAGTGCTGCGAGTAATATGTCAGATAGATAGCACCTTTCCTGGAAGCAATTGACAGTATTGTTGACTCCCCCCTCCCATAACTTAATGCTCGCCTAGGAACCTGAAACTTCTTTTTATCCACAGGACTTTGCAAACGAAAGTAAAGCTTTAAATTTCTTGGTACCATCAAATAATAGGGACAGAGTGTGGGTTTAGAGAAATTCAGTGGATGATCTCAAAAAAGGGCACAAAAATCCAGAAAAGGAGGATTATTTACAAAAAGAAGTGAAATACCATGAAAAATGGCACCTGTAAAAAATGCAACCAAGTCTCGTGATTCTTTTACCGTAAAAAGTTCTGAGATCTTGTAAAGCCAAGTTTAAATATCTTATTAACTCTGAAATTTTCATTCACAAATCACTCCTAGTCTGTAAATCTTTAGATAATTATTATTTTGTGACTTGGCAATTACGTAGCAAGAGAATGTGATATATATAATTAGTCTTAATAAAAAAATATTATCCCATTCTGTAAAAAATTAAGGTGTAATAACTTCCCGGATCGTATATAATTAACCTTAATGAGATTATCCCATCCCATCCCATAACATAGTAAGGTGTAATAACTTACCTGTAATTGTGTTGCGTAATTGCCAAGTCACAAAATAATAATTGTGTACCATTTCATTTGGTACACGATCAACTGCGCATACTTGAAAATAATCTACTTTTTTAGTAGGGGTCAATTGTATAGTTCATAAGATTAACAAATTGTTATTTTTTTTTAGATATTGCATTTATGAGTAAAAAAGTCCTTCCGTCCTATAACTGGAGAAAAAGGTAGCTTTCCTATATCTTTGTTTTAAAATTTTAGCTACTATTACTCGAAAACAGCAAGCTAAAATACAAAGAAACCGTTTACAAAAGATTCGTTAATACTGAATTTCAATAAGAAATTCGCTAAATTATTGAGCCATAGCCAAATTGGCTTCATTTATGAAAACTTATTTCGGTTGCCAAATTTGAGGATATTTCGCCAAATGTCGCCAAGTTTGGCGAGAATTTGGCGCTAACGGATATGAATATATAGTTTTATGCGCAGGATTGGGAAAATGATTACAAAAATGAAAGATAATAATTTGCGAACTCATAAATTAATCGTTGGTTTTATGTAGCTTACAATACAGAAAAGTCCTTCCGGCTTGTACTGGGAGGAAAAGGTAGCTTTCCTATATCTTCGTTTTAAAATTTTAGCTACTATTACTCGAAAACAGCAAGCTAAAATACAAAGAAACCGTTTACAAAAGATTCGTTAATACTGAATTTCAATAAGAAATTCGCTAAATTATTGAGCCATAGCCAAATTGGCTTCATTTATGAAAACTTATTTGCGTTCACTAAAACTCATAAATTAATAATTGGTTTTTAGGTAGCTTTCAATAGAAAAAAGTATAAAGCTACCTACTGCAGCCGTTCGGAGGAAAGCACTTCCGGAAAATGTTGGTATATTTTCACCGATCATGACCCCCAGACCCCAAAACCACCCTCCGTTCAAATGTTGATTTATATATATATATATATATATATATATATATATATATATATATATATATATATATATATATATATATATATATATATATATATATGGATATATATGAATATATATATATATATATATATATATATATATGGATATATATGAATATATATATATATATATATATATATCTGATATATGTCATACGATAACACTCGTATTTATAAATCAATTTGGATGAAACTAATTGTGTGTATTAAGCTTACCGATGTCCCGACCGAGTTCGTTGGCTAGCTTGGCGGCCACTTAAAAATTTAAAACTAAAATAAATTTACAAAAAAAATTAAAAATTAAAATTTATTTTTGCTTACGTGTTAGGCCTTGGTACAAGGATTCCGGAGCATTTTTTGTTTTAAATCTATCTTAAAAAATGGCTGAGATAGAGCAGTTTAAAATTCTAGGGTGGCTGACATTTTGAACACATTACAAGACAGCACATTGCAAAAAAACAACAACGATTAATTTGTGAGTTTTAGTGAACGCGATTTCCCGCAAATTATTTTCTTTCATTGTTGTAATCATTTACCCAATCATACGCATAAAACTATATATTCATACCCATTAGCGCTAAATTCTCGCCAAACATGGCGACATTTGGCGAAATATCGCTAAATTTGGCGACCAAAATAAGTCTTCACAAATGAAGCCAACTTGGCTATAGCTCAATAATTTGACGAATTTCTTATTCAAATTCAGTATTAACGAATCTTTTGTAAACGGTTTCTTTGCATTTTAGCTTGCTGTTTTCGAGTAACATTAGCTAAAATTTTAAAACGAAGATATAGGAAAGCTACCTTTTCCTCCCGGTACAGGCCGGAAGGACTTTTTTGTAATGTGTTGTCTTGTTTCAAAATGTCAGCCACCCTAGAATTTCAAACTGCTCTATCTCTGCCATTTTTTAAGATAGAGGTAACACAAAAAATGCTCTGGAATCCTTGTATCAAGGCCTATCACTTAATTAAAAAATTAATTTGATTTTTTAACTTTTTGGTAGATTTATTTCAGTTTTAAAATTTTGAGTAGCCGCCATCTTGAAACAAGATGGCGGACTAAGCTGGCCAACGAACTCGGTCGAGGCATTGGTGAGCTTAATACACATAATTAGTTTCATCAAAATTAATTTATAAATACGAGCGTTATCGTATGAAATATATCATATATATATATAACAAAATTTAAAATTTATCGCGATAAGCCAAAGTATTTTTATTATATCCTAGTCTAACTTACTCTATAATATTTATTTCCTCCGTTTATTAAAATATTTTAACTCTATTTATTCGGAAAAAACCTCATATCTAAATTCAATATTTTAATGGCTGCTATTTAGTTCAATAAATCGCGTCTTTACCTTTAAATTATAAAACTCCCTAATATTCATATTTTAAAAACCCGCATAATTCCCTTTTAATTTTCTAAATTCCTGAAAAGACTGTCTTTATTTTAATAAGTTCCGATATTAAAAATAATTCGCGAGATCATAAAATCTTTTTCTTATATTAAAATGTAAAAACATTTATTCTAATTCCATTCTGGCTATGTTCCAAATTCGATAAACAATTTCTCTTATTTTCTTTTTTTTTTCCTTTCCCTAAAAGTCAAAATTATTCCATATTCTCGAACCAATTAACTAACGGTAATCAAAAACTAAAACACTCTGGGTCATATCTAAATCATCGAACATCATAGAATTTTCGGGAATCTTCTTTCGCGCCAAAAATTTAGCGGAAACCATTTTATTCCTATATTCTGGAGCCGTCGCATAGAATCCCGGTTAGATCCCGGCTCACGATTGGCGCACAGTCCTCACGTGATCTCTGTATCCCTACTATTACTGAAATGATATATCGTCGCTTTTTCCGCTTCAGAGAGGAATTCGTTCGGAGAACATTCGAAGATTTGATGGACTGATGCAAGCTAGACGTATTCGTGTAATAGCATTCGAAGAGATGGCCGCTGGAACTGTGTTTGTTTGGTTAAATCGAACCTCTGCCTGGTATTAGCGAAGTGACCTGTAGTTTTTCTGATGCTATTCGGAATGAATATTTATAAAAGTTAACCATCCGGCTTCTACTGTAATAAAAATTTAGTCATCAAAACTAAAAAGATGGCTCGGGTGAAACCAGATCTACAAATGATGTCATTTACGTTTCTAAATAAAAGTTTGATTGTGTTGTACGATGAAGTTTTGTTCTTATGCAGACGTACACACGTCATCTACTGTGAATAACATGACTGTCATTAATCCGAGTGCTGAAACTTCCTCTTCGGGTGATTATGTGAAAAGAACACATCTTATTTTCAAAAAAACCATTTATTAAAAAATGGTACTGCTGAATCAGCTCGGCCCTAAATATCACCACAGAATTATGGAGTCGGACAGGATATATCTGTGTTTCAAAGGATGCGAGTAATAATTTTCGAAGGAATTATCGAGTGGATTTATATGTGCGACGTAGGATGCGAGTGATGGAACATTTTCATGGAACACCAGTTCTGACCGGAGACGTGTTTTTACAGTAAGTCAATGCACGAAAGTTTCGGTGATAAAAAGATGTCGCAATGTTGATTCTAAGGGGATTAAAAAGTGTACGACTTTGGTATTGTCAGGAAATTAAAGATTTTTTAGATTTGCGAAATCTTCTTGTGAAATATGTCCAGAGTAACTGTAAGTTGGTATTTTTATTTATTTTTATTTATTATTTCATGTTATATTTAAAACTAGCAAGCTACGCCCGCTGCGCTGGTCAGTTTCTACAAATGAACCTTGAATCAAACAAAATATATCGTTTAATTTGACCTTGTATTGGAAAGCAATCTGTATATTTACCTGGAATATCCTTCCGCATTATTGAAAAATGATGTGATTGCGCTATTCTATTTTCTAATGTGCAGTCAAAATTTTAGCTGTTATGGACCAACTCTTTTATTTGGTCATTTACAGTTAAGGTTTGCCGAAGAATGATAAAACTATATGCAATATACTAAAACCATCACTAACAATTGTCGACCTAACAATGCAAATAAATTAACTAACAAAATCCATTCAGTAGAAGTTTTTATTAAAGGCTAATTTTTGATAATCGGGTTCATCTGATTATAGAACTTTTCCACATAATTCTAAAACTAACAGAACGATATAAAATATACTAAAACCATCCTTACAAATTATCTACTTAACAATGCCAGTCGCAAAAAATACGCCCAGTAAAAACTTTCAAAAAGGCTAATCTTTCGGAATTGGGTTCACCTGACTATATAACCTTCACACATAACTGTTTGACTAAGCATCGTAGAACAATATGTAGTACATTAAAAAAATTCCTGAAATAGCATCTATCTAACAATACAATTCTCATCAAAATCCGTCCAATAGAACTTTTCAAAAGGGTAATCTTTCATAATCGGAATCAAATATTGAAAAGGCTAATATTTGATTAAAAAAATGGTCACCTGATTTTCGAATTTCCCCCTATAATTCTAGAACTATGCAATGTAGAATGATATGTTATATAATAAAACTTTCCCTAGAAAATTATCTAACAGTGTAGGTTCCATCGAAATCCATTCGGCAAAATCTTTTTAAAAGACTAAAATTCATAATCGGATATATCTGATTATAGAACTTCCTAGAATAATTCTATAATTAAGCTACGTAGAACGCTATGTTATACAATAAAACCTTCCCTGAAAAATTATCTTACAGTTTATGTTCTCCGAAAATCCATTCAGCAGAACTCGAGTTATAAGCAGCCGGAACGAAATTTCATATATGTAGAAGTAAATAGAAGTATATTACCATTAATATAGTTTGCATTTGAATAAAAAAAAAGGTGCTTTTCGGTTACCCGGGCGCCAGTGATATATGTACACACACACACACACACACACACACATATATATATATATACAGGGTGATTCATAATGAATGGGCCAAAAAGAATAGCGCAGTGTGACTGCCGTAATGGATTTATTCAGCCGAAACAAATTTATTCTGCAACTACAATTATACAAGTTTTATTTGGCAACAAGGAAAAATCATCGAATGACGAACTCGCCGCTAGAGGCGCTGTTAAACAAAATGTCGTCCATGCAGGAGAAAGCATACTGCGAAAGCCACGTTCCACTTATGTGGTAAAGTTAATCGCCATAATTTGCGATTTTGGGGCACGGAAAATACCCATGTAACATTTGAACATCAGCGTGATTCTCCCAAGGTGAAGGTTTTCTGCGCTTTATCAAACAGTTGTGTTTTTGGTCCATTTTTCTTTGCTGAAAAATGGACCAGATCTAACACCCTGTGATTTTTTTCTCTTTGGCTTCGTTAAAGACAAGGTGTTTGTGCCTCCACTTCCTCAGGACGTAGAGGAACTGAAGCAGCGGATAACTGCAGTGTTGAACTCCATCACAGGGGATATGCTATCACGAGTGTGGCAGGAGCTTGATTACCGTATAGACATTTGTCGTGTCACCGGAGGGGCATATATTGAACACCTGTAGAAACTTGAATAAATGTAGTTTTGAGGTAAATTTGAATTTTCTAAATATATTAATTACAACGTTCACAATCATGTTTTCTTTTTGTCCCATTCATTATGAATCACCC
Organism: Maratus michaelseni; assembly: GCA_963931845.1. Lineage (NCBI taxonomy): Eukaryota > Metazoa > Arthropoda > Arachnida > Araneae > Salticidae > Maratus > Maratus michaelseni. The sequence goes on along the minus strand of OZ007596.1, from coordinate 183,202,913 downwards.
TGTATATATATATATATATATATATATATGTATGTATATATATATATATGTATATATTCATACATATAAGTGTATATATATGTATGTATATACATGTATTTGTGTAGATATATGTGTATATATATATCACTGGCGCCCGGCAGTACCAAAAAAATACTGCAAAAATGCAGTCGTACACTTAAAAAAAACACCTTTTGGCTTAAAATCTCTCATAAAAACTGTTTTTTTTTTTTTTCTCTTTTTTAAATAAAATTAGTAACAGTTTTTTCTTTTATTTTTCCAGATGTATAGCCATTTCAATTCTTTCTGCAACAAAAAAAGACACCTTTTGACTTAAAATCAAATTGTTTGGGGTCAAAAGTAAAATCAAAATCGCCAAAAACAAACGATACATCGCCAAATATTGTTTCAATATAGAAATCTTGCCCCTTAAATAATTTTTTAAGCATTACGAACATTCCCAATCATGTTTAAAGTAAATATTTTCGTTTTATAATATTCTCTCATCAAAACTCCTTTTTTTTTCTTTCTCTTCCTTTTTTCTTTCTTTTTTTAATAAAATTAGTAACAGTTTTTCTTTTATTTTTCGACATGTATAGCCTTTTCATTTCTTTCTGCAACAGTAATGATCGCCAAAAAATTAGCAATGGTAACCCTTTCGGCCAAAATAACAGAACTTTCCATCATAATTCTATAACTAATATACGTAGAACGTTGTGTTATATACTAAAACCTTCCCTAAAAAATTATCTCTCGAACAATGCAAGTACCATCAATATCCATTCGGCAGAACTCGAGTTATAAGGAACGGAACGAAATTTCCGTTTGTGTTTTATATATATAGTAGATGTTTTATTTTCTTGTTCTTCGTTGTTTACTCTGAAATTTAAAGGTTTTATATACCACGTTATACTGATTAAAATTTTGTTTTTAAAATTTATTTCTGTTACAAATATTTAAGTGTTGTTAAGGTTAATTAATTAATTTATTTGATGATGTAGTATGATACGTCATCGTAATGTTATAGACAGCGGTATAAATTTTATATTTTCATGTTTTAAGAACAGATATTCTTAAGGAGAATTCTATTATTTTTTAATATGTTACTGAGATCTGATTTGTATTTTTTAAAGAGGCAACTTTTATTCTAAGGGAACATTTCTGGCACCATGCCAACCTGAGTTACAAAACAGCTATTATGAGAAAAAAAATGTTGAATAATAAAAGTGACTGGTGGTTTGAATTGTAGGTAAATTAATGAGCCACTGAAAGATTATTTATGATGTAAATAGCGTGTTAGTATTTTATTGTTTATTTAAACTGTGAATATATAAAAATAATTTTAGTATGTTATTGTTTATTTTCATTTAATGTAATATTTATGATGCATTTAACAACTTTCTAAAATATCTAATATAGTAATTTTGAAATTTTTGGTGGTGTTATTAATAAAATGCTTAAATAGAGTGCTAGGTCAGGTAGAAATTAATTTACTAGAATTGAGTACTCGGAATAATTATGATGTGATGATGAAGAATAAAATGAAGATAAAGTCATGTTTGAGCTTGATTAGATTCATCAAAAATTGGATTTAATCTTAAATTATTGCTGTTCATATTTACTTTATATTGCTTTCATATTGCTTTAGTGTCAGAAGGGTATTAATGGTCGTAGTTTGGAAACATGGAACAATTCGCAACCATATTTTTCACCAGATAATTTCAGACTATTTCATGAGAAACCCAGACAACAATCAAAACCACAACAAACATCAAAATCACCATCACAAAATCAAACTAAAATAAAAACAATAGAGTAAATTCTAATTCTTTAAATATCACTTATTACCATAGTTTCAACATTATCAGGTATGTTCTTGGTGCGCAACGAGAATTTACTTGTTTTTGAGAGTTTTTGAGGTTGAGTAGACACCTTATGCAGGCATAAGATGTGTATTTTGATTATAGGAATTTTCAAATTGATGTTGAAAAGTGAAATTAAATGTTTTTAATTCTATATCAAAATGAACTATTTTTACTTTATTTACTTTTCTTAAACCAATTGTTTCAAAATTTAATATTATGTTATTTATTTCAATAGATAATCAAATAGTAACAGTTTATGAATATTTCTATAATTATATAAATAATTGGATAGTTATGATGTGATTTCACAGTGATTGTTTGTGTGACAATAGAAAATTAAGTATCTAAACTAATTGCCTTTGTAGTCCATTTCTCAACTAAAATTAACATCTTTTTTTGTTATGTATTGTCTTTATTTATTCTAAGTTTACCAAAAAACAACTCTCTACATTTAGGATGAATACTTATAACTTAACAGTATGATTTTGTAAAAGGGTATCAGAGAGAAAAAAATTATTGTAAGGAACTACTGATTGAGAGTTCACTTTCTAAATATTTAGATTTAAATTTATTTGGATTTTGAAATTATTTTTTTTGTATACTTTCGACTGGCAAAAATACTTTCTTATATAATTAAAAAAAAAGAAATTATTTATTTGCTATGTAATTATTTCATCCTCAACCAATATTTTCCCTAACAAAAAATAAACAAACTGTGATATTTTCTTAAATTATACTATTGTATACTATATATGTTATTATATTATTATTATTTCTACTATTGAATTATATTATGAATTACTACATATGTTGAGAAGTATTAGTTATATTGAAAGTTATTATTGTTATGTTTATGAATTGAATTTTATTATAATATTTATTTATATTACTGAAGAGTTATATTATTTATTAGTGAAAAAATATTTGAAAAATATTAGTTAAAAATTGTTGGGATCCCACAGGAATATAACAAAGATAACATATTCCAGATACAAAATAAACGACCAAGAAAATAATTTGATAAACAAACCTTTAAAGGTAGTTTAATCATTACCAAAAGACTTGTTTATTATGTAGAAAAATTAATGTGATACTTAAGAGAAAGATGTGACAAAATGCTAGCATTGTAAAGTCATTATAAAATATTGGCAAAAATGACAACAGTTTTTAAAATTTGATGGAGTAATGTCTTTATTTTCAGCCTTTATATAAAAACTGTATTTTAAAATGAGGGACTGCAGCAATCATTTTTTTAAAACAAAATGAGAACTTATAACGATCCAAGAAAGAGACTGAATAAAAAAGTTGGATCTAATAAACTCAAATTTGAATGAAGTCGAAATTTTTTTTTTAACTTTGTTTAAACAATTTGCTTGTGAATACTTATTCTAAACTTTGTGAACTTGGTGAAAGCAAAAATTTTTATTAATATTATTTTGTTTTCTTGTTTATTAATATTTATTATTTATTGTTATTGTATTTTTCTTGTGCACTTACAAATGGTAAGTGAGATTGTAATATTTTTGTATTTCAGTGAGATCTTCTTTCACGCCCTTCTTCAAAACTGTTAACTTCAAAATTATTATACTTCGTTCTTTTTGATTGCTTCTCTTTCGCCAATGCCAGTGCAGGCTCACTCTAAACAACTTTAAAATTAATTTTTTTTCTCGTCTGAAGCCGCCGTTTATAAAACAGCTTGTTCAGTCAAGAGTTTTTAAGGAGAAGGGGGGGGGGGGATAATATAACAAAATTTAAAATTTATCGCGATAAGCCAAAGTATTTTTATTACATCCTAGTCTAACTTACTCTATAATATTTATTTCCTCCGTTTATTAAAATATTTTAACTCTGTTTATTCCGAAAAACCTCATATCTAAATTCAATATTTTAATGGCTGCTATTTAGTTCAATAAATCGCGTCTTTATCTTTAAATTATAAAACTCCCTAATATTCATATTTTAAAAAAAACCGCATAATTCCCTTTTAATTTTCTAAATTCCTGAAAAGACTGTCTTTATTTTAATAAGTTCCGTTATTAAAAATAATTCGCCAGTTCATAAAATCTTTTTCTTATACTAAAATGTAAAAACATTTATTCTAATTCCATTCTGGCTATGTTCCAAATTCGATAAACCATTTCTCTTATTTTCTTTTTTTTTTTCCTTTCCCTAAAAGTCAAAATCATTCCATATTCTCGAACCAATTAACTAACGGTAATCAAAAACTAAAATACTCTGGGTCATAGCTAAATCATCGAACAACATGGAATTTTCGGGAATCTTCTTTCGCGCCAAAAATTAAGCGGAAACCATTTTATTCCTATATTCTGGAGCCGTCGCATAGAATCCCGGTTAGATCCCGGCTCACGATTGGCGCACAGGCCTCACGTGATCTCTGTATCCCTACTATTACTGAAAGGATATATCGTCGCTTTTTCCGCTTCAGAGAGACATTCGTTCGGAGAACATTCGAAGATTTGATAGACTGATGCAAGCTAGACGTATTCGTGTAATAGCATTCGAAGAGATGGGAGCTGGAACGGTGTTTGTTTGAATGTCAGCCACCCTAGAATTTCAAACTGCTCTATCTCAGCCATTTTTTAAGATAGAGGTAAACTAAAAAATGCTTTTGAATCGTTGTGTCAAGGCCTAACACGTAATTAAAAAATAAATTTGAATTTTTATTTTTTTGTAAATTTATTTTAGTTTTAAATTTTTAAATGGCCGCCATCTTGAAACAAAATGGCGGACCGAGCTGGCCAACGAACTCGGTCGAGACATTGGTGAGCTTAATATACACAATTAGTTTCATCAAAATGGATTTATAAATACGAGTGTTATCGTATAACATAGGTCATATATATATATGGATATATATATATATATATACATATATAAATCAACATTTGAACGGAGGGTGGTTTTGGGGTTTGGGGTTCATGATCGGTGAAAATATATGGAAATTTTCCGGAACTGCTTTCCTCCGAACGGCTGCAATAGGTAGCTTTATACTATTTTGTATTGAAAGCAACCTAAAAGGAAAGAAACCATACCTAAAATATACAGATAAAACATGAAATAGAGTCATAAAGTACATAATCCTTTGGATTAAAAAAGATACATGTGCACCACAAGAACCACACATGAACACAACCAAACAGAGGTAATGAATTGCAAAAAATCATTACATGTTGCCAATTTTAGATTTAGAAAATAATTTACTATGTTGCCAGAATAGATTTTAGAATAATATGAATATTATTGTAAAGCAACAGAAACATATTTTTTAGTCATATTTACGTATTCATTATTTAATTAATTTAAACTAATTTATATTCATTAATATTAAGAATGTTTTTAATCTAATGCATTTGGATTAATGCCTACGGTGGACAATATCAAATTAACTTCTAATATAATGTATCATTTTCTAAAGTGTTAATATAATATATGTTTTAATTTTTTTAAACGTTCTACCCTTACCACTTATGTCAAGTGTCTTTAATTTTTAATTTTGTATGAAGAAACATTATATGTTACTAATTAATTTCAATATTTTATTGCTATTAATTTTTAAATCCTTTGTATCTTAATTCAAATATTTAGTATTTTAATTTACTTTAATTTATGTGATGTTGCATTTTTGGCACAGCTATTTAATAGTTGTTATGTCATTTCATGGTACATATATTTTTATGTTGCTTTAATTATTAATTTTTCCATCTTCCATCTTATTTTTAACATATAATTATTCATTAATACATCCATTACTTTAATGTAATTGGATATTCTATTTATTATTTATTAATTAATTTCATTTATTTATTATTTAACTAATTGCTATCACCTTTAGACAGTATATGGTTTAATTTTTAAATATTAATTTTCATCCAATACTATTTTTATTCAGCGTATATTCATTTCATACACTTATAGATGGCAGCACCAATGTTTCTGTTTCTTTACAAAATCATTCATATTATTCTAAAATCTATTCTGGCAACATAGTAAATTATTTTCTAAATCTAAATTTGGCAACATGTTATGATTTTTTGCAATTCATTCCCTCTGTTTGGTAATGTTCATGTGTGGTTCTTGTGGTGCACTGGTATCTTTTTTAATCCAAAGGATTATGTACTTTATGACTCTATTTCATGTTTATCTGTATATTATAGGTATGGTTTCTTTTTCTTTTTAATATTGTATTTATTTTTTTATTTTTTCACAGGTTTGACTCATTGTTTATGAGTAGGTAGTCCCAAAATCATATTCTTTAGCAATGTTATTGCTAATATGATGATGAAACCACTCCTTTTATTTGTGGTATTTAGGCATTTGGGACTTGAAAATTCTGTCTAAATTCCACAAATTTAATTTCATTCATTCAATTTCATTTATTCAATTTTAATTTAATTTCTTCTTCTTTTAAATAATGTTTTGGTATCCATATTCAATATGTTGGGGAATACTTTCATTGTTAACTAATTATTACATACTTAATCATTATTTCATAGTTTAAGTTGGTGTTATGGTAATGTTTTATTTATGGTTATATAACACATGGGCTGATAAGTTCCCGGTCTAATAAAGAAAACACAACTTTTTAACAAAGCTTTATAACTTTATGGCTTTATAACTTTATAACTTTAATAAATATCATAACTTTAATAATAAATAATAATAATTTAATAATAATAATAATAATTTTATAATAATAATTTTTTAATAATATTTTTTAATAATAATTTAATAAAAATAATTTTTTAATAATAATTTAATAATAATAATTTATAATAATAATTTAATAAATGAATAATAATAATAATTTAATAATAAATAACATAGTTTTATAACGAAAAAGCTCCAAACAGTGCTCAGAACTCGTTGTTGTTTTTGGTCAAAAGTCAACACGCGCGGCAGCCACTTTGATAACAGCTTTTTCATAAACAAATGTCCATTCAAAATAAAACCTACACGTTCCTTGGATATCTTCAGAATCTGAGCTATCTCCTGCAACTTCACTTTACGGTTCCCAAAAACGATTTTGTGTACTTTTTTTGTGTTTTCCGGAGTAACCACCTCATTTGCGTGGTGCATCACTGGTGTCCGTACGACCACGTTTATATTCAGCAAACCAGTCAATAATGGTTGATTTACCTGGTGCAGTGTCCGGATAACGCTTATCAAGCCAAGCTTTTGTTTGAACGGTGTTTTTTCCCATCAAATAACAATTCTTGAAATTCTTGTTTATCCAATTTTTTTTATCAACAAAGTCGTTCAACTGAAACCATTCTAACGTTTTATCCACACGGCGAATCGTTATGACATTTTTTCTGTTATCTTTTAAAGGTTAGTATTTACTAAAAAAAACATCGGTTCGGCGATTGCAACGTCATCTATGTGCCAGACCGGGAACTTATCAGCTCATGTGTTACATATATATATATATATATATATATATATATCAACATTTGAACGGAGGGGGGTTTTGGGGTCTGGGGGTCATGATCGGTGAAAATATACCGAAATTTTCCGGAATTGCTTTCCTCCGAACGGCTGCAATAGGTAGCTTTATACTTTTTTGTATTGAAAGCTACCTAATATAAATATTTTATTTGTCAAATTTAATAACATGTATATAAAAAAGATTATATGAGCAGTAAAAAACGACGTTTTATACACATTTCATCAAAATTACGGAAAAAGTTAACAATCAATGAAAAGTTGCAAAAAAAAAAAAGATACACGAAATTCTTTAATGCAGGGATCAGTGTACCGCATGTATGATCCCTTCGCGAAGATGAAACCTAAAAAAATATCACTGAATGTAGCAACCTCGTTTATTGGGATCCCAAGAAATACACGAAATGCGTTAATGCAGCGATCACTGAACCGCTTGTATGATCGCTTCGCGAACATGAAACTGAAAAAAAAAAAAAAAACATCACTGGATGCAGCAACTTTGCTGTATTGGGATCCCAAAAAATACACCAAATTTGTTAAGGCTGTGGTCTCTGAGAAATAGAGTATATCCGAGATATGAAGAAACAATAGCCACCGTCCGGTCTGAGTCGTCATCAGGTAAACAATAATTAGTAAGAAAACAAGCCTTATGCGATTAAATTAACTATCACAAAAATTAACTAAACTACTAGCTTTCAACACTCGAATATAAATGAGCAGAAACACGTGCCGAAATTAGGAGCGAGATTAGAAGTTACTAAATATTAAATTTAATAAGTTTTATTCAACTAAATATTAAATAACTACTTTCCGTATTGAGAGTACGTGGTTCCTGAAAAAAATACATCTGTAAATTTATATTATTTAAATTACTGGTCATGATTTCTTCCTTTAAAATTTGTTTTTACAATCATTCCTTTGCAGCATATGAAAATTTTAACACGTATGTCAACAATACGGCGTAAACACCTTGTTGAGGCTTAAAATTTTTAGTCTTGTATACTTGTTTTTCTTTTTTCATTGTATATTTTGCACATGTTTCACATTTTAATTGGCACTTGTCTTTTCCTGTATTTTGTTTAAAATGTTAATTGTATTTATATTTTTTTGTGTTTCTCTGCCCCTCCCCCTTTTTCTCTTATAAATACTCATGGGTTGCAACTTGCAGTGGCGTAGCCAGGGTGTGGGTCCAGATACTTTTGATACCACTAATTTTGTAATCGGATAACTTTCTGCGTTAATCAAAGCGAAGAAATCTTTACAATTTTACTGGTATCGAGAGAGTTTTGACCCTTCCCTGGCTACGCCACTGGCAACTCTTATAATCCCTCGTTCCTTTTCATTTTGTTTTTTTTTATTTGTGTTTGTCCTTGTTTTTTTTTGTCCTATGTGTGTTTTTGTCAAGTACGTGATAATTTGTCCTATTTGCACATGTTTTTTAATAATTTAAGGTACCTATTTATGTAAAGAATTTTATGCTAGCTACTTTTAGAATATGTGTACACATATTATGAAATTTCAAAGTACAATGAAACTTTACCATGCATTTTTTAAAACTTTTAAAGTATTTTTGTGACATTATTGCAATAATAATCTCAGCAAGGTAAAAAACTTAAAAATTTTTAACACAAAATGTGAGATTAAGTCATGGTAAAACTTGCAAACATTACCTTACCGCAATATTTTACAGGGTATGTTCAGCGACTTTGTAGATGATGATTTCACTTTTTACATTCCACAAACTCTAATTAAAATCTTCATTTTAACATGTAACCTTCACATTTACAGCTCTATGTTTTTCATGGTGTTTTCAGCACTTACTCAGTTAGTTATTATAGAGATTTACCATAGGATATTAAACGGGAATTCTGTTGGTGAAGCAGTATAGGAATTATAGCGATTTAAACTCCTATTATTAATGTCATTTTCAATCGTTGCAAAACAAGCTGCCAAACAGGTAGATTTTCAACCATAATTTAAAATCTATTTATCGGATTTTGCTGTACTTTTTTATTCGCACATTTAAAGCTTCTAGTATATTTCTGTACGAGTTTTTAAAAGTTACTTTCATAGTTTTTCATATATATATATATATATATATATATATTAAAATATAAACATGGAAAGTAGAATATGCATTTTTTAACAGAAATAGGTTTCTAGAAGTTCCAAATACGCAAATCTAGAATTACAGCTCATTCTGTCAAATAGGTTTTCAGTAGTTCTTAATAAACTACCGACATTGCCGTTTGTTTCGTAACTGTGGAGTTTGACCTTAATGTTTCAAAAATTTCAATCTCTATAATTTCTAACCTTTTTCATCGAATGACTTTCTGTTTGATTTCCTATGGAAAAATATATTTTAAAAGTTTTTTTCCCACTGAAATACAGTATTATTTTCGATGCAATATCCAAACAAACAATCCGTAAACAACTGTGTAATGCAAATGAGTTCGACATTAGCGCCATATTCATCACTGCAAGAAAAAAATTCCATGGACCTATGAAGTATCATATAAATAGTATATTCCTACGTCCATATTATATTCCATAAAAAAAGAACACATTAAATAAAGCAGACGTCTCTTCTCCTTTTATAATGAAACCGAGTGAGCACCTAAGCGCATGTGCATTGCACCCAACTGCATGTACATTGCAACTGTCCAAAGGCACCGTTGAAATTCGACGTTGAAAAATGTTTAAAATATACCCTCTGAGTATCTGAGGGCTTTCTGCATTTTCGTGAAATTGCTCATAAAACTTAACATAAGTTAATTTAAATTTTATTTCACTGTTTGTTTGTAAAATATATTTCACAGTCCCTTATCTTACATATATCTAAAAATGCAATGATGTTAATAATATTTTGCAATACAGCCGATCTAATTTGTTTTTCGAAAACGGAAAAATACGGGTAAATCGCACAGAGGGTTTTAAATAAAAAGTTTTAAAATGTCCTATTTAATATCACTGGTCGTTTCAAATCCATATCTTTTAAAACGCATCCATTGTTTTAAGCCAATCAGTTGTTATGTAAAGATGGAGAAAAGTTTTCACAATAATATTATAAAATCTGCAGATGAGCAGATTTTTAATGATTTCAAGGGTAATTTATTTGTATGGTTTTTTGGCCAATTTCCATAATTAGAATGATTATTCCTTTTCCACAGCCAGGGATCTTTTACCTCGTATACAGTGAAATATACGCAATGGATGTTTAGAAAAAAAAAATAAAATACAATTCCTACCATATTTTGATGCAACACATACATCAACGAATTCAACATGATATTAATTTTATGTTCAACATAAACAGAAAATCGTTTTTTTTTATTTTGTTGACAGATTTCAGTTTAGCGCCAAAATTCTTTATATCATGAATAATCTGATCTTATCAGAGTTTCTTTTATTATTGTTTTATGTTGGTTAGTTTCTTTTGAAAAAAAAAATCCCAACTGTGGTAATTTCCCCCTGGGTTATTTTACATTATTGAAGTAAACTGGTAGACATTGTTGAAGTAGATATAAAAAATAATTCATGCTTGAAAATTAATTAAAAAGTTGTTAAATTAAGCGGCAATTTTCAAAAAATAAATGGTATTCCAAAATTAACATTTTTCTAATTGATGATCTAAGAATTCAAACTGTACGGTATTTAGAAGTAATGTAAGCACGATAAAAAAGAAAGCGACAGCGACTTTTGGTGTCAGAATCGTTATACATTCCTAAAAATTGCTTCTGGATTTTGGCTGGCGTCCAGAAGCAGACTACTATTTTTTGACTTCGAGAGAGAAAGACACAATAAAAGAAATTTGACTTTGCCTCTAATAAGAAACTGTTAAATGAACTTATAAATAACCTACAAAAATATCCGATGCAATACCGGTAGATTTTTAAACTCAAAATCTATTTATCGGATTTTGCTGTAATTTTGGATTCGCATATTTAAAGCATCAAATCGATTTCTGTACGAATTTTTAAAGTTTATTTTTCATAGTTTTTCGAAAATTAATTTAATGTATATATGTTAAAATATATTCATGCAAAGTGGAATATGCATTTTTTATGCAGTTTTCTAGAAGTTCCAAATACGCAAATCTAAAATTACAGCTCATACCGCAAAATAGGTTTTCAGTAGTTCTTAATAAAATATCAACATTTACGTTTGGTTTTTAACTGTGTAAAATGAATTTGACATGAGTGTTTCAAAATCTTTAATCGCTATATTATCTAATCTAATTCTTCGAAAGATTTTCCGTTTGGAATCCTATGGTAAAATTTGCCGGATAATCCAAACATGATGTCAAAAGTAGGCATTTGTTTTGAAAATTTTAAAGTTGGATACAAGTTCTAGATAAAGGAGTTTCTGTAATCTTAATTTTTTTTAACATACATTTAAAAAAACATAATTCCCAATTGAACAACTATTTTTGCTTTTCTCAGTATCTATATTATTATAATATAAGTGAAGTGGGTAGAAAGCAGTTTTGTTGTTGTTTTTTCTTCCACCGACAGTACATGTTTTTAAACCTAATTCCAATGCATTCATCGTACAACCCATAGTACATACATATACATATATGGTATACATTGTATAGACTTACACACAACAACTTGCGATACGCTCTGCATACTGAAAAAACTTACAGCTTACAATATATACAATGCATATGATGCATGTCTTATATTTAATGCATACAATAACGCTTTTACAACCTAATGAAAGAAATAACAAACAATTCCGTTGCTAAGGAAAACTTTCATAAATATTCGAGTTGAAAAAACATTCATAATCCTATATCAACTAAGTTCTTATAAATATTAATTAAATTGAAGAATCTTTTCTACTTTTTGGTATGAATGTTTTTCCAAAAAATTAACGAATAGATACCATGTGGCTAGAAATACTAAGCTATGTTCAAGTTAAATATATATACTTTAAATATTGACATTCAAAATTCGAAGCGAAAAAGTATGTAACTATATTTTCTTTTAATACATAAAAATATATACTCGTACATAATTAACATCACCCAATGCGCATTTCCGAAAAGTAACTGAATATAATGAATTGATGTAAATCTCAGAATAGAGCATAATAAATGTAATTTTTTTTTAACATTTACATATCAGTTGAACATTTAGAGATCTGTTCGTATATCAAATACATTTGTATAGAAAAAATACATAGTCTACTTATATATGTAGTAACATTAGTGTTATTAACTTGTAAAAGGCTACTCTAAGCACGGTGAAATGGAATATATCCCATGCAAAAAAAATCCCACTTTAAATGAAATTTATTGTTTATAGTATACGTAGGTTTTAATAACAACGTTTCGACAGAAATAATAAACATATTTGCATGCAAAGCATTTATACTCTTTTGTTTGCCTGCCAGTTGCTATAAGACATTCAGATATCAGAAAATAATGGCTTCTGTTGCAATAATATGTTTTTCATTTAAAAAATCATTTATTCTCATTTCAATCAATTTATTGAATAGAAAGGAAATTATTGAAACGTTAAATTAGAAGTCCATTTTTTTTTTTTGATTACATAAAGCTAAATATTTCTGTACCAGGCAAATAAAAGCATGTTTAGCTTCCAAGCATTTAATTCCTTTCTGCTTTATGCAATATATTTACGAAGAAATGTTTTGAAGTGTTTATAATATAAGTGTTTTTTACATTTTATTTTATTTTATTGCATAATTTATTCTTTGTTTGGGTACAATTGCATATATTTTAATGTCATGCAGATATCGTGTTTCTTTGTGTCCCATATCTTTTGTAATCATTAAATAATTTGAATTTTTCCAGCTTTTTCTTTTCGTGTATATACATTAAATAAATCCATATTTCATATGTATATTTTAACTAGAAAATGTTTATTTTGTAACGTTGGTGATACATTTTATTTGTTAAATGCTAGTGTTTATAAATTATTCATGAAATATTATCAATGTAATTAATAATTACATGTTAAAATTTGCATCAAAAAGTGTTGATGTTATTGGATCAATATACCGTTTCGTGTTACTATTCAGTCTATCGTAAAAATTAATAAATATATATCAAATACATTATAAATATAAGGTACCTGTCCCAAATAATGCCTGGATCTTAATAAGACTATCAGCTTATATCTTGTATATAACGGTCTCGGGAGCACATATCGCAGCACATACCTGACAGTTTACGTGCCCTTTACATGTTCGGATAGTTTCAGCCACAACCGATACCGGCTTTCTCGTTATTTTCAGAGCAATAAATCATAGGACACGTCGTTGTTAAAAACAGTAAGTAAACTTTCATATCCGTTAAGCGTAAATTAATGTTAGACTTTTACAATATTTGCATTATGTATGAGATATCTTAATGGTCTTTTCGAATGTATATTGCAATAATCTGTATTTTTAATACTGTTTGTGTTATAACTTATATGTGACATTTTATTGTGATTTAAATGCTATAACGTGGACTATTTGGTACATACACTGTATTAATTGAAATTTTTATTTGTCCTAAGAATAGCTAAGTCATTAATCTATGCTTTATCAGAGCAACATTTTAAAATAATTATTAATATCTTTGTTTTTCCTTCGTAACTCAGCTGACAAAACAAAACAAAAATAATCGCGGTTACATAGGACACATTATAGACCGTAGTGTAAATGCAGGTTATAGTAACAATTGTATTAAAAAATGTGCATTGATATTTAGCTAAACTCTAAAAGCGATCTAGTGATCTAAAACGTCTTTTAGGAATATCCTAAACATGCAAAATGAAATTTTCAATTAATCATTTGTAGTATAAAATTACCTATAACGTTTTGGTTTAATAGGTACTTAATTGACCCAATTATTTTCAAAATACGTGCCAATTACATGCTTTTAAATTGGCAATTTTTCACTACTGTCATGAAAACATCATGCCTACGCCTGAAAATAACTTAATTTTCTTTGTTATAGATCAGTTACTAGAGAGATAATTGAACTGTAGAAATAAGAGACATGTTCAATAAATTTTTCTGAAAATATACTGAGTGCATCTGATAAATCGGCGACAACTTTGCATCTCTTTTCAAAGAAATGTTTATTAATTTTGTATAAAAAAAAAACAATGTTTCTAATGTTAGGATATAACAATATTCTTATATTTCTTTAAAATGGTGAAAGGCATAAACTAAAATCATAATATACAGTAAAATAACTTTTAATATATTTTTGACATGTTTCAACTCACTCCGAGCCATTATCAAAACACATGAGAATATTCTATAATTGCGCGATCTTTGAAATTATTATTTTAAATACTATCATTTAATTTTCATGTACTTTTTAAAATTACGCAAGTTATTTTTTACTTTTAATTGGTTGTTTATTTGCATATTTGCAACCATGGAGCAACTCGGGCGACAATTTCTGTAAGTTAAAAGATCGTGCATCGTTACATATTGTATATTTTTCCTGTACTATCTCTATGGTTTCTCTTATTAAGCATGGAGAGTAAAGACTGGAGGGAAAATTTATTTTCCTTTCATTGACAATTATTTCCAGTTATATAATATTCTCATTTGTTTTTGATAATGGCTCAGAGTGAGCCGATATATGTCAATCCTAATAATATTATAGATCTGATTGTGTGCAAATGTTAGGCTGAAGCCAGCGTCAAAATGGAACATTTAATGATCCTGTATCTTTGCATATAGGTTAATTATAACCCTCATTTGAACATAGGCTGGTTTTTGTTTATTTTATTTCAATATTTTTCTTAATAATTTAAAATTTCATTATTTTCATAGAGAATAAATGGACATTTTTTCGTATATTTTAAAATGGTTGGTTGGTTTGGCCCAAAGGGCCCGGTTTTGCAGCTTTTTTTAAAATGGTTAAATTTATTTTTACCGTTGCTAATACTTTATCGTTGCCAATATAAAATAAAACCCCTGAGTAATAATTTTTAATCAACAATTTATTTTCAAGTGAAAAATTTCCACGTGAAAAATGAAAAGGAAATGAATTATTTAAGAATTAAACAGAATATGAAATGATGTCATATTAGAAACAAAACGTGCGTTTTCAAATATTTGATAATAATACAAAGTGCATAAATACGAGTAAGTATGGAAAGCAAGCGAATATGATGTCATATATAGAAAAATAAAACATTTGTTTTGATGTTGGAATAAAATGATATTGGGTTATAAAATTATTTGTGATTAATTTCTCTCTTTTTTTTTCTTTTTTTTTTTTTTTGACATGAAAGGAATTATTTTAAATATACGTAATATATGTATTTTAAATGTATGTGTTGTAAATTAAAGTTCTGTGTTTTAAATGAAATGAGTGAAAGATTTATATTTTTAATGAATTCAATACGAATGATGGGATAGGTTGGCGATTTATCGTCTGCACACGGCTAACATAAAGATACCATATTTTTAATTTAAATTTTAAAAAGTAGAAAAACAAATAAAGTAAATAATAATAAAAAATATATTGGATGGCAAATGTCAATGATATGCATCGCAAAATTATCCGTACCGAAAATCAGAAAATCTTAATAAAAATATTTTTTTTAAAAGAAAGTTGCTTTTCTCATAAAAGCTAAAGATTTAATATGACTGTGTCGAAGTAACAGCATTTTTCCTCTATCATTTTCCCACAATCGAAACACATTTGTAAATCGTCGTTTCGAACCGGAATTTAATTTTACATTTCTTTTAGTTTTAAAATAGGAAAAACTTTGTTGTCGTTTTTAAATATAGCTTTTTTTAAAGTTGTTTCATAATAGATTTTTGTAAAGTCTTGTAGGATAAGAAAAATTGCATAGATTTTAAAGCAATGTCTAAGTAAAATTACAATATTTTTTAAACTTAAAAAACAACAATGTTATCGAAAAGAAAATCGATTTTACCAACAAATTCGCGTAATGCAAAAGCAAAGAAGAAATAAAAAAGTAATGAATCTTTTCTTCCAGCCAAATTGTGTAAACTTGAACAATCCGATCGTGCCAATTCATAACATTTTAAACGTGAAAGCGCGTTCTATATAGTAGAATTTTTTTTACATATAGGTAGAAAATTTCCGAGATTAACAAGGTTAGAGGTCTGTAATTAAGTCCATAGTCAATTTGCTTTTTTTTTTATCAAGTGAAATTTGGTGCAAAATTAAATACATTGTTGTAACCAGATTTGTTTTTTGCGTGGTAAACACTTAATGGTAATTTAGAAGATCATTTCCCCGCTCACCTTTGATGCCAACTATGACTGTAAAACATATTAAAAACTATTAGCCGATAATGTTCTAATTTTCTTATTGCTTCATGATGGTTCATACTTTAAACCTGAATCGGTCATGCCATTGTCGTTCAATTTTTATTCCTAATCCTAACCCTAATGTATCCTATCCTAATCCTGATAATAACTTTAAAGAATATTCTTTGACACGAATATGTAAATTAAATCAATATCCATAAATGGAATGAATGGAAAATAGAATAAATAGAAATGGCAAAATAAAATAACAAGAAAGTACATTTATTCGACACCTAACCCTAGAGAAAGCGTAAAAAATTTCAAGTGCATGAAATAAATTAAAATAATCCTATATATACTAACAAAAATATGTAAATTTAGATAATGAGATTTGTGTCATCGGTATTTATTTGCTGATGGTGTTCTTGACGCGATAGAGAAAATATCGAGGTTAAATTGGGCAGAATTTAAAGTACTTTCTAGCAACCTTTATTTACATTTTAGAATCGCATCAGATTGTTATATCTTTGTGAAATATCTATCAATGTATAAAATCCACAAGCAGTTTGTTCACTATTTACACCACTTAGCGTGAAACACTTAATTTAATATATACATAAACAAGATAATGTAGTAAGGAATATATAACATATGTCTATGCAAATAAACAATATAATAATGCCCATTTAGCAATGCACACATATACAAATTGTACACCAAATACCACCTAAAATGCATTGTTGTATAGAAGAATTCTGCCAGTGATGTTTTTCGTTTTACGAAATGGAATTCCTCGATTTTCACGATTTTACTGGGTCCTCCTTTTTTCATTAGTTGCAGTTTCATTTTCGCGATTGTATATATTATTTGGCATGAAATTTCACTTTTTTAAGACTGGGTTATGTCAAGGCCCCTATAGCAAAGAATTACCGTATGGTCTCCTATAAAATGTGATAAAGCTTTGGTTAATTATATATGTTGTTAATTATCAAGTGAAATGTTTTGCTAAAATAATGCATTTATTTTTTTTTTAATGTTACGTGAACGAAGTCACGGGTAACAGCTAGTAGTCTAATAAAAGTTATTTTACTGTATAATATGTTTTTAGTTTACACCTTTTAGCATTTAAAAGAAATATATTATTACAAGGTTTTATAATGTATTATATTTTTAATGTTATTATAGATATATGCGTCAAATGTTGATAGACATTATATCCACTTTAAAGAAATATAAAGATAGTATACATTAATCACTGTGAGAAGGAAGAAAAGCTAAGGAAATTGGATACATCAATAACATTCTTTACGTACGCACTGCAAAAAAAAGACGATTCTTTCTTATTCGACAAAAATATAACATAGCGACGAACAAAAGTATACAATAACCTATCCCGTGTTACCCATCACTCCAAAAAGTATTTTCTGTTTTTAGACACTCAAAAACCAATATATATTGAACATAAAAAAACAATGATTGAGCTGGACCGTTACACCATCAAAACATTATTGTATAAAAATATTGTGTATAGTAAACTACACGATTTTACTGAATGGCGTATGAAAAATTTTATGTAAAATAATACTTAAAATTACATTAAATTGACGTTTCGGTCAACTTCTATGACCATCTTCAGAATAACATCTGTTACAATTACATTTATAGACAAAACGCTTCCATCTTGAAATATTTACATAACTGATTCATGCTTAACATGAGCAAGTTCAAATCACAGGCCATGAAGTGGCGCCACCTACTAGAAAAAATTTGAGTTACAGAACTATTTAGGACCCAAAATAATAGTATGAAATTATAGTTTAAAAATAGATAATTGTACTTTCACAGAAGACATAAAAACATAAATTGCATAAAAAAAATCCAGTGATGTGTGGTTATTTACGCGGTGAAATAACCACACATCACTGGATTTTTTTTTAATGCAATTTATATTTTTATGTCTTCTGTAGCGATGGGCGATTCTGAAAAATTTGATAATCGATCAACATCGATACTGTACAAAACAACATCGATTAAAAAAATAATCGATTAACAAATTCTAGTATCGATGTCTTAGAATCGATTCTTACACATATAGCTTAAAAAGAGTAACTCCTAAATTTATCGATCAAATGTCAGGAAATTTGATCATACATCGCGATAATGGGAATTAGCAGATAATAATCGATATTTCCGGCTCTCATTTCTTTAGCAAAGCAGTATATATTATATTAGCTACTGTCAAATTTTGTTTCAAGGCAGTTTTTTTTGTTTCTTTCCAGTTAAAATTGTTATCTTTTCAGTTTAGAGGTAGGGGGTACTAAGAATGAATCCAGAAAAGAAATAATATTCAAAATATATACGATACGCGTAGGGAAGGGAAACAAGGAATGGAGGGGGAAAAGGACAGTGTTGAATTCAGAGGTTGGCTTGGGGCGGGGGGGGAACATTCACCCCCGGATCATTGAAATGTCCCCCTTCCCGAAAGATTTGAGATTTTCAGCTTTTAATGGTTAAAAAGTGCAATTTCGTACCGGAACTGTACAATACCCCCCCCCCCCCCCCCCTGGAGCCACAGAAATCCCTCTCGGAAAAAAGTGTCTGAATTCAACACTGAAAAGGGCTAACTATATTTTAGCTAGAATTTCTTGTCCGAATATAATAAAAATTTAGAAAGAAGTAGGGCTGATGCCCAAGCCGCCGAAAATAAAAGATCCTGAATGTGAGACAAAAATTAAGGGAGGGGGCAGTCTCCCTCCCCCTGAAATCATAACTTTTTTAATTATGGTCAGATTTGAGCGGGACCTTTTCTGACATTCTTCCAAAGTCATTTGGTTAATAACTAAACATTTGTATTATATCTGCAACTCTTTGTCACCACTATTTAAGAACAAGGGGAGGGAGGGGAGCGCGTTTTGCCCACACGGGGGCACTTTTCTAAATTTTTGCCGATACCTGTCATGTAATATATCGTCGAAAAGATCTGTGAACTCTTAATCATATTATGCATCTCCTGTGTCCATCCCCCACTTTGCCACACCCAAGGGGGGCACTTTTCTAAATTTTGTCGATACCCCTCATGTGATATATCGTTCGAAAGGTCTGTGACTGCTTAATAATATTATGTATCTCCGGTATCCATCCCCCCACTTTGCCCCCCAAGGGGGGCACTTATCTAAATTTTGTATGCACCCAGCTAAAACTGAACAGCAGTTTTTCTGCAGAAGTGAAGTAATTTTGAAGTTTTTCTACAGTCAACTGTAGATTTTCTGTAGTTCAATCTCAACTGTAAAAATACTTCAGTTATTTTGCAGCTACTGTGAAGTAATTTTGCAGTAATTTATTTCAAAAAGACTGTGAGCTATTATCCGCAAAAATACTGTAGTTTATGTGAAGTCATTTTAGAATCATAAATTTAAAAAATAATGAGAGTTTACATTTGTAGAATTACTGCAGTAAATGTGAAGTCATTTTACAGTCATATCAGAAGTATATTTTCTGACGTATCTGCAGTATAACTGTAATTAGTGAGAGGTAATTTTACATAACTTAATTTATAAAAAGCTTGTGTTATATTTTCTGTAGTTTATCTGCAGTTTTTAAAGAGATGTTAAAGTTTTCCAGTTTTTGATATTATTGCATGACTTACTATTTACTTTATAATTAATAATGTTTTCAAGACTTTTATTTTAAAGATCTAATTTTAACACCCGGGTAAGTCCCCGCACCCTTTAAGTGAAATAAAACAAATATTAATAGAAATTAAACTTTTAAATTAAAATATATATATGTACATATAAAAATTATCAATGTTGTTTATCGTTAAAAACTCAGGCCTAATCAGGGACTGACTTATATATTTTGAGGCCCTAGGCATAAACATAACAAGGGCCTTCTCTAACATTTTAAGTGCAAAACTAATGCATTGAAACCCTATCATGTGTTATACTAATTTGCTATTCTTACAATATTATATCATTATCTTACACATTAATTACAAAAATAAAATTACTATGAATCATAGACATATTACAAAACATATTTTAAAAATCAATTAAAGCTTTTAATTATATAAAATAATTATATATACATATATAAATTAATCAATGTTGTTTATCGTTAAAAACTCAGACCTAATCAGGGACCATATCAGGGATATACCACATGATATATCACAGGGATATATCACAGGGATATATCATCCAGGGATATATCACATGAGGGGTACCTCATGTGATATATCGTTGGAAAGGTCTGTGAACGTTTTAACAGCGCTTATTCATATTATGGCCGGTATACGGTGCCGACTCGACATGACATCTATAGCCTTAACGATTTCAGTGCCCGAAGTTCGTGTAGAACAGATGACGCCACCTTGTGGTGAAATGTGGAATTAATGCATATTGCAGACGACTGCTATACGGTGCCGGAGGTTCGTTCAGTTAGAGGTTTATACTATTCCATGTACAAATTAAGGGATTATCCGGTGCCGAAGGCAGCGGGCACCCGGGTCGGAGGTTCGTTCGGTTAGAGGTTTAAACTATTTGATGTGCAAATTATCGGATTATCCGGTGCCGAAGGCAGCGTGTACACTACACGATCCGGAGTTTCGTTCGGTTCGAGGTTTATCATATCCGAGGTTTTACAAGATTCGAGGCCCCGATTTAAATTAAGGGCCCGCTAGCCGGCAAAGCCATTTAGTTCTTTAAGTTGTATTTTTCAAGTTCGTCCCCTTTCTGCCCCCTGCCCCCCCCCAATCATAACTTTATTAGTTATGCACAGATTTGAACGGGACCTTTTGTGACATTCTTTCCAAGTCATTTGGTTAATAAATAAACATTGTATTATATCTGCAACTGTTTGTCCCCACTATTTATGAACAATAATCAAAATTTTCGGCTTTTTTTGCAGTTAAAACACTTTTTTCTTGGATTAGAGCCACATTACTCAGGGTTATCGTTAGTTAAGTTGTGTCGCTCAAGTTTATCAAAATGCTTGCAGAACTTATATTTTAAAAATTTCTCCGTGCTCTGTTAAATAAAACAGTAAAAATTCCAGTCGTTTAGAGTGTAGAACCAAACCCGCTGAGTTATGATAGTTTAAATTTTATGAAATATCGGAGCTTTCTGACACTAAATAATCAACTGCTTGTTTTTAATGTTTTTCAAGAGTACACGTATGATAATACTTTAAAACTTATTTTTTAAATTAATGTATCAAATAATTTAAATAAAATGACCCCGAGAATTTTGCACATTTGAAAATTTTGTTGTTTTATATCTTATATACAATACACTATACAGGAAAAAGACTAAACTTGTGGATATTCCAATTAAATATTAAGCTTGTACTGTGTATAAGAGCATCATAAAACAAAATAAAAATAAAGTCTTTAGAAAATCAATAATTTCAAATGGATTAGAAAATAACATTATATGAAAAACATATGCGAAAAACCTTATGCAAAAATCATTTATATATATTACATATATATTCTGAAAAAATATTTGAGGTAATGGTGTTTATGTCTTAAAACGTGGATTTTTTTTTCAAATAAAATTTCTGCTAATAGTACTAGCTGTAATGTTAGAGCAAGACATAATTAAATTTCCCGTCGTATTAGGACTAGGAGCTCTGAAGGGTCCTCTTCACGCACTTGAAAACACTCGCTCGCTATAATATTAATCCTATGGGGCATTATTTTTCTAATATCTCGTTGGCATTTGTATATTTTTAAACGATTTTTTTGCATTGGATAGTAGATATCAATCTCTATTTCCTCCGCTGTTGATTACTTTTTCGATTTTCTTTGAGGATTTTTTTTAGAAAGATACTTTTACTTTCGAAACCGATTCGGAAAGTGAAAGTATCTTCGTTAAAAGTTCTGTTACAGTTTTTGCATTCTACTGATATAACTCTATCGTTTTCATATTTTTTATTAAAAAACTGTCAAACTACTAATTTTGAAAAGCGCCCCATTTTCTATTAAAAAACAAAAAAAAAAAAAAAAAAAACGCATTACTAATACTTGGAACACTAGTATGGATCAATATCTATGAAATAAGTAGCATTAAAAGAATTCTCTATTCTGGTCTGTGGTTTTGTATTTTTTTTTAAACAAGATAACGTGTGCTTTGACGCCTTTCTAAATTCACTTATCCAACTTTTCTTTTTCGCCTTCCTTGGCATTCCGAAAGTCCGAGGGTGGGGGCGCAAGCGTACTAAATAATGAATCACTTGCAATGCAGCAAAAGTTTGTATATACGCATTAGCTGAATTAATAAACAAAGTTTTTCTACATGTGTGATAAAAAGTCGCGAGCAGTCCCCCCCCCCCCCAAAAAAAAAAAAGTGGCGCAGGCGAAAATCATCTTAACACTTAACAGTAGACAATGATTTTCGTATACATATTTATCAGTTTTTAAGCGTTTTGAAAAATTACATAAAATATTAATCAATAATAGAGTCCTGCAACGAGTCGGGTTATCCACATTTACCCAAAATAGAAAAAGACAAGATACGTGGTTATGCGCAATATATCTTCATTGTGAGCCGGGCTGTCAAGCTGGCTGACATCTACTTTTTTTCTGCAGGTAGGGTTAGGAGTTAGGGTCAACTTTCATTGTTTCGGGTTCGAAATCGATTTCGGATTGTGTTTTGCTTTGACTTTAGAGGGTCGGTGTCAGGCCAGGTTGACCAAATTTTTAAAAAGAATGTACGAAATATTTTTTCACCTTTTAGGTGAAAACTTTATATACAATAAAACCTCCAGCAATAAAACCGGAAAGTAGAGAGTACAAAAGACAAACTTACTTAATACGTGTACCCTTGAAAAACATTAATAACAAACAGAAGATTATTTTGTGTCGGAAAGCTTCAATATTAAAATTCAAAGTATCATAACTCAACATGTTTGGTTCTAAATTCTAACAAACTGGAATTTTCACTGTTTTATTTGTCTGTGCACGGAAAATTTTTTCTGACAAACTTGAGAGATACATCTTAACTAAGGAGCATTCTATGTAAAGTGGCTCTAAACCGAGAATGGAGTGTTTTAACTGGAAAAAATCCAAAAATTTTTATTATTGTTTATAAATAGTGGTGAGAAACAGTTGCAGATATAATTCCAATGTTTAGTTATTAACCAAATGACTTGGGAAGTATGTCAGAAAAGGTCCTGTTCAAATCTGTGCATAACTAAGAAAATTATTATTTTGGGGGTCTGGGGCGAACTTGAAAACTAAAACTTAATAAACTAACTAGCGGGTGTCACCCGCTAGTGGACCTTTAATTTACATCGTGGCCTCGAATATTGTAAAACCTCGAATATGATAAAACTCGAACCGAACGAAACTCCGGTTCGGGTCCCCGCTGCCTTCGACACCGTATACTGGTCGTGGTACGCACGCACCAGATAATTTCATAATTTTCACATCGAATAGCGTAAACCTCAAACCGAACGAACCTCCGACCCGGGTCCCCGCTGCCATCGGCACCGGATAATTCCTTAATTTGCAAACCGAATGGTATAAAACTCTAACTGAACGAACCTCCAACTTGGGTCCCCGCTACCTCCGACACCGTATAGCAGTCGTGCTGCAATATCCATCAGTTTTACGTTCCACCACAGGTGGCGCAATCTGCTCTACACGAACTTTGGGCACTGAAATCTTTAAGGCTATGGATGTCGAGTCGGCACCGTATACCGGTCATAATATGAATAAGCGTGATTAAACGTTCACAGACCTTTTCAACGATATATCACATGAGGGGTGCGTGCAAAATTCAGAAAAGTGGGGGATGGACACCGGAGATGCATAATATGATTAAGTGGTCGCAGACCTTTCCAACGACATATCACATGACGGGTGTGTGCAAAATTCAGAAAATTAACCCCATTGTGGCGGCAAAGGGGATGATTGGACACCGGAGATGCATAATATGATTAAGCGGTCACAGACCTTTTCAACGATACATCACATGAGGAGTATCGGCATAATTTAGAAAAGTGCCCTTCCTTGGAGAGGCAAAGCGGGGGGATTGACACGTCAGATGCATTATATGATTTAGTGATCACAGGCCTTTCGAACGGTATATCACATGAGTGATGTCAGCAAAATTTAGAAAAGTGCCCCTCCCGTGTGGGCAAAACGCGCTCCCCCACCCCTCCCCATAATTTTCAACGTGACCTCATTTTTTAAATTTATTTTATGTGTTATAAAATTTCGTAAAGTTTCAAACAGATCACCTTATTGTTATTCCTAATTGTGTTCGCGCCCCTCCCGAAAGGTCAAAACGCCCCCCCCCCTCCCCCGTTCCCCACAATTTTTGACGCTAGCTAATTATTAAAATTTATGTTATGCGTTATAAAATATTGTAAACTTTCAAACAAATCGGCTTATTATATTTCCTAATTTTGTTCGCGCTTCTCCTGCCCCCCCCACTTGAAATGTGACGCGAATCCTTTATTTATACGAAATTTGAGAGCAACAGCTGCTCATCTGTGCCGCTAAAATAATCAAAGTGAAAGAATAAAGATCTTTCCTCAGATGGTGATAAGATCGATCTGCAAGGACGATTTGAAAGAAAATAAACGAACGATAATATTCGTAGAGACACCGATAAAAAAAATTGATAAAATCGATCTGGCCATAGTATCGATTAAATTGATAAAAAAGATCGACATCGATATAAATTTGATAACATCGATTAAATCGATCTGGCCATAGTATCGATTAAATCGATTAAAAAGATCGATGTCGCCCATCACTAGTCTTCTGTGAAAGTACAATTATCCATTTTTAAACAGTAATTTCATACTATTATTTTGGGTCCTATATAGTTCTGAAACTCGGATTTTTTCTAGAAGGTGGCGCCACTTCATGGCCTGTGATTTGAACTTGCTCATGTTAAGCATGAATCAGTTCAATCAGGATCCGGGGGTGAATGTCCCCCCCCCGCCCCAAGCAAACCTCTGAATTCAACACTGTCCTTTTCCCCCTCCATTCCTTGTTTCCCTTCCCTACGCGTATCATATATATTTTGAATATTATTTCTTTTCTGGATTCATTCTTAGTACCCCCTACCTCTAAACTGAAAAGATAACAATTTTACCTGGAAAGAAACAAGAAAACTGCCTTGAAACAAAATTTGACAGTAGCTAATATAATATATACTGCTTTGCTAAAGGAATGAGAGCCGGAAATATCGATTATTATCTGCTAATTCCCATTATCGCGATGTATGATCAAATTTCCTGCCATTTGATCGATAAATTTAGGAGTTATTCTTTTTAAGCTATATGTGTAAGAATCGATTCTAAGACATTGATACTAGAATTTGTTAATCGATTATTTTTTTAATCGATGTTGTTTTGTACAGTATCGATGTTGATCGATTATCAAATTTTTCAGAATCGCCCATCGCTACAGAAGACATAAAAATATAAATTGCATTAAAAAAAAATCCAGTGATGTGTGGTTATTTCACCACGTAAATAACCACACATCACTGGATTTTTTTTATGCAATTTATATTTTTATGTCTTCTGTGAAAGTACAATTATCTATTTTTAAACTATAATTTCATACTATTATTTTGGGTCCTATATAGTTCTGTAACTCGGATTTTTTCTAGTAGGTGGCGCCACTTCATGGCCTGTGATTTGAACTTGCTCATGTTAAGCATGAATCAGTTATGTAAATATTTCAAGATGGAAGCGTTTCGTCTATAAATGTAATTGTAACAGATATTATTCTGAAGATGGTCATAGAAGTTGACCTAAACGTCAATTTAATGTAATTTTAAGTATTATTTTACATAAAATTTTTCATACACCATTCAGTAAAATCGTGTAGTTTACTATACACAATACTTTTATACAATAATAAAAAAAACAGTTATAAAAATCAAGTTTATTTTGCTCCCACCAATTTTCGAAATTATTATGGAATAGTTTATTCATTATTTTTCTCAACCCGAAATCTGGGATTTTTGAATGCTATAAATTCCCAAGTAAACATTTTCATGCTCAACAATCAAGTTTTACTGACAAACAGGATAATCTAACAGCATTATTATTACTATTAAAATCAACATTATTTTGTATCTCTTGCATCAGTAAATTCATTTACACAAGTTGAAAAGTGTAATTATAAAAATTATTGCCTTCGAAAAGCCGATATAATTGATTCACTATAAAATCTACACGGAAACGTTTCCAAAAATCAGTGTGAGCATAAGAAACTATTTTTATAACAGCTTCTTTAAATCTTGAAAATATATTGGTTTCTTAGGTTTCTAAACATAAAGAACCTTTTTTGGAATCGTTAGTATTGCGGAAGAGGGTATTATATATTTGTGTTTGGGGTGACATTATTTTTTTCTTTTAATAAGAAACATTTGTCTGATTTTACAGTTTAGTTTGTATCGTGCAGTAAATGTTGATTCTGAGGTCACCACATGAGCATATATATATATATATATATGTGTGTGTGTGTGTGTGTGTGTGTAAGATATTGATACGTAAATAGTAGATTTACTTGAATTATATGAACAAATAGACGATGAATATTAAAATATGAACTTTAATACAGTCCCAGGCAGATTACAATACTTTACTCATAATTTCTTTTCAAATAAAACAGTTTTCGTACAATATATACAATATGTTTATATTCCAAAAAACCAAATAGGCCTAACGGCGCCTTTACTGGCTATATCTCACTTTTATACTTGCTTCACAACAAAAATTAGAAGACTGGCCCTTTGCCAATTTTGAATATGTTCATATCTTGATCTCGCTATCCAAAATATTTATAACTCGCGCATCATGGATAATAATAGTACACTAGAGTGTCAGTTCACTTGATGATCATTTACGTCATACAGGAGATGAAGTGTTCAAACTGAAATCCTACAAATCGGTCATCCTGCCGTGATGGCGTCTCGACATCAGCATCTTGATTTGTTATGTTTTTTCATGCCTAACAGTTATTTTTTTGAGATTTTTATTTCTTTCTGGATATTGCTCTCTGTCTTTAGAATCTGCATATCTAATATCTCTGTAATTTCTTTCCGGATATTGCTCTCTAACTTTAGAAGCTATATACCTATTTCTTCTAGAATGATAAGAATTTGAATAAGCATCTCGTCCACTATAAGCTGCTTTAAATCCATGATGAGAATTATTCTTATGTGATGGTTGTGAATATTTTTGTTCATTATAACTAGCCTTGCATGATCGTCGGCCACCCTAATTATAATTATTTCGACCATGATAGTAGCCTCTATTCATGTATCTTGGGGAAAAATTTGGATTATACCTTGCTTTTGAAATAGGTAAAGTATTTTCTGTTATGTCTTGAGGTATCAAAGAATCTTTAGTTTCAACGTTTTCAGGAATCTCAGATTCATTTTGGTAAGAAGTCTCGGAACTCTGTTTCGTATATCTATATTTATTGTAATTTCCATGGTTAAATTACTGTTCAAAATATCTATGGCCATATCTATTATTGCTTCTGTTATTAAATGGTCTATTAAAATTTCTGTTTGCTAAATTTTTAATATGAGTCAAATTCACCTCGTCATTTACGCAGTCGATATTAACCATATCTTCAAAACCTCGATTATGGTTGTTTATACTTGCTTCATCAATTTTTGTCGTTACTTCGTTAATTTTAATGTTTCCTACTCGTACTGTGTTGCTGCTTATTATTCTAACACCCTCTTCCGTTACTTTAAACGTCATACCTTCTACTGCTTTTCTACATATTATTAAATCGCAGTCCGTCTCTTGTACCACGTAAAATTTATCCTGGATTTCTATATCGTCCACGTAGACTTTATACCAGAAAAACCCGCTGGCTTAATTTCTTTTCCACCTATGCCCGATACAGATATATTGCCACTGGTTAGTTTTGGCGCGTTTATTGCAGTATGATATCTTGAATTGGCGACTGAAATATCACTCCCTGTATCGATTATTACGTTTGTTTTTATTCCGTGAATATCTAAGATTCTTCCTTTTTTACCATTTAACATGCCCATATTAACTATTTTTCTTTGCGTGTTTTGAGTCTCATCTTGGTATTTTGTTTCTCGCCAATTTTGATTACGTTGCGGGTAAAAATTTGAATATTTTCGTTCGGTACTACTCGCCATGGCGCATTTTGCATTCACGTGACCAGGGTTGCCACACGTAAAACAGATTATATGCGACTCCTTGATTCCATGATTCACACTGTGCCTATTGTCAACTTGGCGCCTTTCAAATTTGGCGTAGTCTGCCACTCTCGATCTTCTGTCATCAAAATCGCCGCTTGTACTCCTAACTGATTGTTTATTGCAAACCCTTCGTGCCGCTTCGTAGTTATCCAATTTATTAACTAAGTCATCAATTTTCTTTATTACTAATAATTCCTCTGCAAAAGTGTCTTCGTTTCCGCAGGTAAATTATGCCTGATTTGATTAATTACAATTAATTCTGATAAATCTTCAAAGTTATCTACTTGAAGACCTTCAATCCATTGTTGAAAATACACCTTGATCTCATTAGCGAAATCTCGCCAATTGGTTAAAGTCTCCTTTTTAGATGAGAAAAATTTCAGCCTAACTCTTCTGGCGATAATTTGTAGCGTTTTAGCAAATATTATTTATGTAATCATAATCGTGAATTTAGGGTTCGTTTTCCCTCGTTATTATATTGATCACATCTAATGGCATTAGATTAATTAAATATTTTACCCATTCTTTTTTATCAATGACCGTTTGCGCCATTCGCCTTTCGTACATAGCCAAATATAAACTAATATCATTTGAACTTTCGTATTTAAGTTAAGAATCTAAGCAATTCAAATTGCTTACCTGGATTTGTCCTTGGGTTTTCCTCAATGTGTTCTCTTGAATTTTCTTGTATCTGCACTTCTTAATTTCGAAATCTCTTTCGCTTTCGCGGTCTTTTTGCTCCAAATCTACTTTCCATTTTCTCTCTTCCATTTCCATTTCTATTTTCAATTTCTTTTCTTCAATCTCTTCTTGTAATCTTTTCTCTTCCATTACCATTTCTATTTTCAATTTCCTTTCTTCAATCTCTGCTTGTAATTTCTTCTCTTCTAGTTCTGCTTGTAATTTTTTCTTTTCTGTTTCTTTTTCTGTTTTTTCTTTTCTAGCTGCTATAATTACTTACAAGCGATCTGTTATAAAATCTTTTTCGTAACTCTCCCAACTTTTTATCAGCTTTTCTAGGACGGGTAGTATCGGTTTTTCTGGTGCTTAAATTCCGCATTCTTCGCAGATATTTATTAGATCTATTCTCTTAGCTTTATTTAGAGTTCCCATGTTTATCTTTCAAAATTGTACTTGGAGTAATACGATTACGGTTTCACCTTGCCAATTCGTAACACAACTTTTGATACTGGCGTTTTACAACACTTTGGCTTTGGTTTCCATTTCACTACTAATTGCTTTTATTTTTAATTATCTTGGCATCCGAGGCCCCATAAATGTAAGATGATGATACGTAAATAGTAGATTTACTAGAATTATATGAACAAATAGACGATGAATAACAAAATATGAACTTTAATATAGTCCTAGGCAGATAACTCTACAATACATTACTCATAATTTCTCTTCAACTAATACACTTTTCGTACAATATATACAATATGTTTATATTCCAAAAAACCAAATAGGCCTAACAGCGCCTTTACTGGCTATATCTCTTTTTTATGCTTGCTTCACAACAAAAATTAGAAGACTGGCCCTTTGCCAATTTTGAAGATGTACAAATCTGGATCTCGCGATCCAAAATATGTATAACTCGCGCATTTAAATCATGGATAATAATAGTACACTAGTGTGTCAGTTCATTTGATGATCATTTACGTCATACAGGAGATGAAGTGTCCAAATTGAAACCCTATATATATATATATATATATATACAGGGTGTATCTGAAATGCTTCAACAAACTTAGAGGAATGATAGTACTCATGCAGACGAACAAAAAATGCAATGGAACATGGGGTCGCAAATGACGTTTAAAGGATGAAAATCGAGAAAATGCGTCTGGAAATGAACAAACTGAGACAAGAAAGAAATACTCCAGAAAATTATTTATTGCAGAGAATAGGTACAACACAGCTCGTGATGTCCAGAGAAAACAAATATTTTACAACAATTGTTCAAAGTGTCGACGTTCAAAGTGTGCGGACATTATTACACATAGCGTGTCCGCCAGTCGTTGCTCCGTAGATATACTTTGTGTAATAATGTCCGCGGTCATTTTCTCGATTTTCATCCTTTAAGCATTTCAGGGACAAAGTACTTTTAGTACTAAAATGTTGAAATAAATGACTGGCACCGGAATTTACAAAAATATTTATTTGTAAATAAGAAAAAGGCTATATTTCACATACATATTAAATGAAAATATTTTAGCAAAATTCTGGTGCCATTGTGGCGTTTTGGAATTAAAATTAAGTGGTTTCATAAACATACCACTGCCCCTGAAAGGGTTAAACGTCAATTGCGACCCCGTGTTCCATTGCATTTTTTGTTCGTCTTCATGAGTACTATCATCCCTCTAAGTTTGTTGAAGCATTTCAGATACACCCTGTATATATATTTCAAAGGAATTTTTCCCTTTGAAAAAGTTCAATTTTATTTTTTAAATATTAAATTTACAATTTTACAAGCGCTATATGTTTCTGTTTTTATCATTTAAAAAACAATTGCCCTTTTTGTGCTTTATTCTATTTTCTCAACTTTTCAAAGCGTATTGAAATTGTTTAGAGCACTGTTGGTATGCTTGACTAATTCTTTAGCTTATTGCAGTATTAAAAATACGCAAAATAATCTTATTTGACACATTTTAGGAAATAGAATTTATTAAATTTCAATGTAAACTTTATCTTTTGTCATAGCTATTTTACTACTTTAAATTTCTTAAACCTTAAAATAATCCCAACACACTATCCTGCCTATAAATGTTAATGATTGATTTATTTTTGGTTTTAATTCGAAATGGCTATTTCCATTTCGAAAAGTTGAAAATAATTTTTTGGGGTTTCGTTCATCTCAAACCCTATTACTCCCGCTCCGTTGTCTGTCCGTCACAGAGATTCTCAAAAACTATATAACTTAGAGTTAAAACTATAGAGCTAAAACTTATAGAATTAAAACTTTGTGTATATAGATGAATATCATCTGTGAAGAGCTCAAAATATTAAAATTTTAAAAATTCGTATTATTTTAATAAATAGAGATAAAAAACCAAAATTCTAACAGTCTTTTCCTATTAAATTTAAACATTTTTCGTTATAGCAGATGCCAAAAATTTAAAATCCACAATGAAATTCTTTCTACACTAATTAATTTTCTATCAGACGATTTCCACGTGAAAAATGAAAATGAAATAAAATGTTTCATCAATTGAAAAGAAGATTAATATGAAATAAAATTGATTGACATCATAGTGGTAATAAAACAGAAATCTTCAAAGATTTCTCAATAATACAAGGAGTATGAGTATGTGTATGTACACTAAGCAGATTAATAACACGTCATTAGAGAATTAAAACGAAAATCTGACGCCCTATTGGATGTTTAACGAATTTTTCCAATGTTTGAGAATAATACAAAGCGAGTATCAAATGAGTAATAGAGAATAGTAAATATATGAGTTTGAGAAACATATTGAATCGTGATAAAAATCCGATTATGGAAATATTCGCATATTTTAACATTTTGAAGGTGTACAACTTGTTTAATTTTGAAATTATTTTTCTAAATATTGCATTTAGTCCGTATGACGGATATTATTATGATAGAATATAATAGCGGGCTTCGCCCACTATCCGGCTGATTTAGATATTCCAAAAAACGAAAAAATAGACCTGTAAATTTTTACTTTATAAAAAAACATGACTTTTTTCTTGTTGTTGTTGCTAAATGATATTTATTTGAATTTATTAAAGAAAGGATAAAGTGTTTTGAAAGGAATATTAAACGAAACCCTTTGAGCTATCTTCGATCATTATTACCCACTTGTTTAGGGTTTCATTCATCTCACGAAACCCTATTACTCCCGTTCCGTTGTCTGTCTGTCACAGAGCCATTCTGAAAAACTATATAACTTACAGAGTTGAAACTTTGTGTATATAGCTGAATGCAAGCCATGAAGAGCTCCAGATAATAAAATTTGAAAAATTCGCATTATTTTAATAAATAGAGATTAAAAAACCAAAATTCTAACAGACTTTTCCTATTAAATTTAAACATTTTTCGTTATAGCATATCCCAAAAATTAAAAATCCACGATGAAATTCTTTCCACAATAATTAATTTCCTATCAGACGATTTTCACGTGAAAAATGAAAATGAAATAAAAAGTTTCACCAATTGAACAAAAGAAATATGAAATAAAATTGATTGACGTCATAGTGGTAATAAAACGGAAAATGTCTAAGATTTCTCAATAATACAAGGAGTATGAGTATTTGTATGTACACAAAGCAGATTAATATCACGTCATTAGAGAATTAAAAAGAAAATCTGACGTCATATTGGTAGTTTAACGAAGTTTTCAGATGTTTGAGAATAATACACAGCGAGTATCAATGTGAGTAATAGAGAGTAGTAAATATATGAGTTTGAGAAACATATTGAATCGTGATAAAAATCCGATTATGGAAATATTCGCAAATTTTAACATCTTGAAAGTGTACAATTTGTTTAATTTTGAAATTATTTTTTTAAATATCGCATTTAGTCCGCATGACGGATAATATTATGACTGAATATAATAGCGGGCTGGTTTAGATATTCGAAAAAACGAAAAAATAGACCGGTAAATTTTTACTTTATAAAAAAATGACTTTTTTTTATGATGCTAAATGAAATTTATTTGGATTTATTAAAGAAAGGATAAAGTGATCTGAAAGTATTATTAAACGAAACCCTAGCGATCTTTGATCACACCTACCACACTTGTTTAAATATGTTGTTCACTTTTTTTTTTGTTGTTGCTAAATGAAATATATTTGAATTTATTAAAGAAAGGATAAAGTGTTTTGAAAGGAATATTAAACGAAACCCTTTGAGAGATCTTCGGTCACACTTTCCCACTTGTTCGTATAGCCGATGCCAAAAATTAAAAATCCACAATAAAATTCTTTCTACAATAATTAATTTTCTATCAGACGATTTCCACGTGAAAAATGAAATAAAAAGTTTCACCCATTGAAAAAAAGATTAATATGAAATAAAATTGATTGACGTCATAGTGATAATAAAACGGAAAGATTTCTCAATAATACAAGGAGTATGAGTATGTGTATGTGCACAAAGCAGATTAATATCACGTCATTAGAGAATTACAAAGAAAATCTGACGTCATATCCGAAGTTTAACGGATTCTTCAAATGTTTCAGAATAATACAAAGCGAGTATCAATATGATTAATAGAGAAAAGTAAATATGTTATATAAATGCTGGACGATTACACCATGAAACATTAAAACATCACAAATTTACTGAATGGTGTATACAAACGTTTTGTATACACCATTCATTAATTTTGTGGTGTTTTATACTCACGTCTTTAATGTAGTTAATATATGAGTTTGAGGAACGTATTGAATCATGATAAAAACCCGATTACGGAAATATTCGCATATTTTAACATGTTGAAGGTGTACAACATGTTAATTTTGAAATTATTATTTTCTTAATATCGCATTTAGTCCACATGACATATATTATTATGACAAAATATAATAGAGTGCTTCGCCCGCTATCGGGCTGGTTTAGATATTCAAAAAGACGAGAAAAATAGACCGGTAAATTTTTACTTTATAAAAAACATTACTTTTTTTTTTTGGTTGCTAAATGAAATTTATTTGGATTTATTAAAGAAAGGATAAAGTGCTCTGAAAGGATTATTAAACGAAACCCATAGAGCGATCTTTGATCACACTTACCACACTTATTTAAATATTGTAGTTAGATTGTTATAATAGCTACATTCTGTTGTTTTTTGTTTATTTATTTTTTTAATGGGGGTAATTTCCAAAATCGCTGAAATACATTTTTTTCATTTTTTTAGTAGATTTGTTTTCCTGATTTTTTCGCTCTTAACTAAAATTGCTGCTGAGATATGGCAAAATGACCTAAAACATTCGATCTCCCTTTAACCCCCTCCAAGAGGGGAATTTCTAAAATCGCTTAAATACATATTTAATCATTTTTTTAGTAGATTTGGTTTCCTGATTTTCGCGCTCCTACCTATAACTGCTGCTGAGATATGGCGAAATGACCTAAAACATTCGACCACACCCTTTAACCCCCTTCTGGGGGGAATTTCTAAAATCGCTGGAATAGGTGTTTAATCATTTTTTCGTAGACCAGGGAGCTCTGCCCCTTGCTCGCTACGCTCACCAACCCCCGTTCTGATTTCACAGCCTCTTAAAACCTGGTAATGTATCCTGTTTTAAAAAGATGATGATGATGATATCACGAACGGCGACTTTCTTCTGTAATCAGGTTATAATGCTTTTTCATTTAACAGGTTATAATGCTTTTTTTTAATTCATCTTTTTTATTTTTAATATTCATGTGTAAACACAATTTTTATGACGTAATTTTCTTTATTTCCTGCTTTCAACACGTGATCATTTAATTATTATTTTAAACTTTCATTATTGTTTTTAATAGTCTCGCGCAAATACATTTTTTTATTTGAGATAAAACATAATTCTTTGCGATTATTTAAAAATTGGCAACAATATAAAAAAATGACTTTTTCAATAAAAGATTTTTTTACTCGATTTTTAAGAATTTTTTGAGTTTTTATTGTCCGACCGTGATATATTTTTTAATTTCTGAAAGCTTGTTATATTTCGCGTCTGCTGGTATGATTTTCGAATCCGTAGGATGGCTAGAAAAAAAGTAATAGCTCCTCAAAAAAGTCCCTAGTAAAAAAGCGATGAGAATAACCCGGAATATCTACGCAGAATTTGATTGTTCCATTTCGTTTTTGGCTCAGATCCAGGTAACTTTTTTTTAATATAGAAGGGTTTGTTTTCCTGATTTTCGCGCTCCTACCTATAACTGCTGCTGAAATATGGCGAAATGACGAAAAACATTCGACTACCCCCCTTTAACCCACTCCTGGGGGGAATTTCTAAAATCGCTGAAATAGGTGTTTAATCATTTTGTAGTAGATTTGTCTTCCTGATTTTCGCGCTCCTACCTATAACTGCTGCTGAAATATGGCGAAATGACCAAAAACATTCGACCACCCCCTTTAACTCCCTTCTGGGGGGAATTTCCAAAATCGCTGAAATAGGTGTTTAATTATTTTGTAATAGATTTGTTTTCCTGATTTTCGTGCTCCTACCTATAACTTCTGCTGAGATATGGCGAAATGACCTAAAACATTCGACCACCCCCCTTTAACCCCCTTCGGGGGGGGGGAATTTTCAAAAATCCCTTCTTATTGCTTGCCCAGGCTATAACAGCAATCTACAGTCCAAATTGCGTGAACCTGACCTTAGTAGTTTCGGCTGTGCGTTGATGAGTCAGTCAGTCAGTCAGTCAGTCAGTCAGTTTCCTCTTTATATAATAGTATAGATTAGGATTAGGATTAGGCGAGGATTAGGATAGGATGAACATTAAAAAAAGTTATCTATTAAAATGACAACAAACTTTTACTCTTTTAAAACGAAAAGAAATGCGAAAATGAAATCCAGTTGCCAAACTACGATTTACAATATATCTTGATTGTAACAATATACTTCACGCTCTGGAGCCTTAATTTCAACACTGGCATAGGGGAAATTATGTTACGGTAAAGAAATAATATTAAATCTTTAGGTTTTATCAACAAAAATGGAACTATTAACATTCGTCATTTTTTTTCAGGTAATCAAGTTATTATTTTAGTTTTAAGAATTAAATTAACTATTTCCCGCTGTCCATGGCGTCATTTTCGACATGGATAATTTTGTTGAGCATATTATTGACATTTGCTATCTATTTTCTTTTCAAACTTCTTTTTACTTTTAAAAAATTTAAATCAAAAATACGATATAGTTATATTAGCCATGCGCAGACGGTAAAACGCCAAGTATTGTTAGCGCACAAAGGAAAAAAAAAGAAAAAAAGTAAAGAAAAAAACCCAAGATCATTTTATTTCACCATCTCTATAATAAAACCGTAAGTCATGTGACTGTCATCAACAGTTCCGGAATGTCCGTTTCACTTTTTCATATGCCAGGCGGCCATTTTTATTAAAAATTATTTTTTCGAATAAAACTTCATAAATGTGACATTTTTAGAAAGATCGTTCAAAATAAATTAATATTTGAGAGATGACTTACGTTCAATTATGTATATATTCTCCAATAACTTCAGTTGAAATTAGCTTCGCAGTTCAAATTCTCTATCCATGAAAGTAAACAAAAAAAAAAGATTCATTCGTCGTGAAGGTTTAAAATATTAAACCATTAAACCATGGAGATAATCGTTCGTAAAGTTAGTTTTCCGTGAAAGATTTTTTGGAGCGCTGCCTGGTGTCAAAAAAATAATTCGTACCAGTGACACAATCAAAGTTTACCATAATTATGTGCAATACAACTCAACTTCATTCTTTATCTTTTCTTGATGTAAGCTGAATGTAAACAAATACAACTCATGTAATGATATTTAATGAATCAAATTTCGAAACAAATTGTCAGTTAATTTGGTATTTATGTATTATACGTGAAAGGAAGAGAGACCACCGAAAATGATTGTTAATCACCAATCATATTTACCATTATTAATGACCAATCGCTTTCAAAACAGTAATTTAATATACATTTACAAGATACATAACATCATTAAGTACTTTTGTGTTATTTGGGCGCAAATCTCGCCAATAGAATTTTTAAAATTGCCAATACCAGCTTTTATTTTCCACGTGTGCAAATTAGAAACGATACTTTTATTTTGAAATCAAATGTTTTGATGGAGCAGCTGTCGTAGACGCACCGGGGCACTATATTAACTATAGAGTTGCAATATAGAGAGAAAAAACGGGTTGCTGTAATTAGAATTATAGGCGGTAATGTTGATGTGACATATTTACGTGATTATCAAAACTGGCTTCCAAAAGTTTGTCAGTGTTTCACCAAACCATACTCGAAAATTACGTGTTATAATATGCACTCCGATTATGTCACATTATTCAAGACGTTTTAAATGAGAATAATGATAGATTTTCTTCTTGATTCTCCCGTAATCAAGTCTACAGCCAAAGTTAGCGAGAAACAAACAAACAAACAAAAAAATATTGGCAACAATATGGTTCAGTGTAAATGGTGGATATCTTTAAAGACTTTCACAAAATAGACTTCATTGCACCAAATCGTATTAACTAAAATACGCCATTTGGCAATGGATCCAATTACGGAAAACTACTTAATATGTTTAAGAATCTCTTCATTAGCAAGCATATTGCAACTGATAAACAAACGGATATGAAGCATAAATGCTTAAGTTGGTTAAGCGGTTTTTGTCAAGAAAGATGAAATACATAACAACAAAAAATATGCGAAATGCTACCATGATCGCATAAGTTTTTGATTTGTCTATTAGAATCTTCCGGTTTGGCGAAGGATTACGGAAAAAAAATAAATTATGAATAAAAGTAACGTGTTTCAGTGCTTAACATACATTTAAGGGAGACCAAACTGGTCGCCAGTGGCGGCTAGTCAAAGCATATCCGCTTTATTTTCGATGTATGACGTCATATTTGCATGTTTCCTATAGTTACGTATATTGAAACCATGTATTATTATCGAAGACTAAAAAAAAGTACGTTTTATTTCTAATTGCCGAAACGTTAGTTGAGGCTCACTGTGGAGACCCGAAAAGTTTTTGGTTTCTGTCTGTCTGTCGGTCTGTCTGTTTGTCCAACTGTCTGTCTGTCTGTCTGTCTGTTCCGCGATAACTGCCGTAAAAAATGATCCGATTAGTTTGATTTTTGGTAGGTATGTTGGTGAGATACCCGGAATTAGCTTTATAGTTTTTAGTTACATTTGGTTCATTCGTTCATAATATAGAACATTTCTTTTTTGATCATAATGCTTTCCTATGGGAATTCAAACGATTTTGAAAGTTTTCAGTCGTTGAAAATAAAATGTCGCATTTGATTAATGTATTTAAACGGTAAGTTATTAAGGCTAAAATTTATCAAGTCAGGTGTTAAATTGTTCAAATTAATTTGAAATTTTGTTTATACATTTGTCAGATTTTTTAAATTAGGTGTATAATTTTTGGTGAAATTTTATACATATGTTATAATAATATAATACATTTTATTTTATCGTTTTTTTGCAAATATTAAAATGCATTCATTTTTATTTTCCTTTTCAATTTAACCGTAACCTAGCAACCATATATCAAAGAATATCAAAATGATAAAATTCAAGTAACTCAGTATTCAAGTAAGACGATTTTGCTACAATATTTTATTCGCAAAATAAAATATTATTGGGTGATTTTAATATTTTATTGAAATAAATGAGAATTTATTTTGTACATGTTATCTTTTAACTACTAGAATGATAGCCGAAACATTTTTATATGAGATATTATTACATTTCTGGAAGAGATGTGGATTTTTAGTGGTTGAAAATTAGTGTTATTTTAAAAGTAGACAGTAATATCTCGTACAACGAGATAGTTAATCTAAAGAAATTAGCGTAGTAAAACGCATCCATACAGCCTGAAATAGCACAATTACTGGAAACTAAGATCATAAAAAGTTATCACAAAAAATACTTTATAGCGCCGAATCAAGGTTGCTATTTAGTGAATAGGCAGTGGGCACGATTATGAATGATTACACAATAGGTTTAAAAGTTTCTAAATAAGCCTATTTTGGGGAGATTTTAGTAGGCTATTACAATCAAATTAGATCAGGATGTACTTAGGTCAAATAAATATTATAAAATGACCATCAAAACTGTTTTTCCGAAACAAAAATTGTAATAATACTAGATTTCTGAAATAGATAAGTGAAATATATAGTAGATTCAGTTTACATTTCCATAAGTTACTTTTGTACACGAGATATTATTCAACGTATCAATCAGATACGAGTGTTTCGTGATTGGCAGGTAAGTAAATATTGCTATTTAGGTACTAGGATAACATGAAATTATTTTCAAAATTTTTGCTTTGGAAGATATACTAGAATCATTCACACAAATAATAGGAAATCACGAATATAAATTTAA
The DNA here is from genome assembly GCA_963931845.1 of Maratus michaelseni. Taxonomy (NCBI): domain Eukaryota; kingdom Metazoa; phylum Arthropoda; class Arachnida; order Araneae; family Salticidae; genus Maratus; species Maratus michaelseni. The sequence continues at coordinate 183,163,039 of OZ007596.1, read as the reverse complement.
TAAGATTACGAAGGGTTCAGCGGGGCAGAGCCCCCACCCCCTGAAGTAATGTATTTTTTTAATCTAAAAAATATCTAAGAAATTCATAAGAATGTCAGAATATTATTGCATACACCGTGTTTAATTTAACGTTTATAAGTTCTGAAACCTTCGAATTATTTTATATGCATATAAATATATACGTAGTAATTTAAATAATATAATTTGTGGATTGTAAGATATTAAATATTATGAAAAGTGAGTTTAAAAAAATTGACTTTCAGAGCTGACGTTAAGGCTCCTGATCTGTAGATTTACTAGTAATTGCCGAAACGTCAGTTGAGGCTCACTGTGGAGAGCCGAAAAGTTTTTGGTTTCTGTCTGTCTGTCTGTCTGTCTGTTCCGCGATAACTGCCGTAAAAATGATCCGATTAGTTTGATTTTTGGTAGGTATGTTGGTGTGATACCCGGAATTAGCTGTATAGTTTTTAGTTACATTTGGTTCATTCGTTCGGAAAATATAGAACATTTCTTTTTTATCATACTGCTTTCCTATGGGCATTCAGACGATTTGGAAATTTTTCAGTCGTTGAAAATAAAATGGCGCATTTGATTAATGTATTTAAACAGTAAGTTATGAAGGCTAAAATTTATCAAGTCAGGTGTTAAATTATTCAAATTAAATTGAAATTTTGTTTATACATTCGCAGATTTTTTAAATTAGGTGTATAATCTTTGGTGCAATTTTATACATCTGTTCTAATAATATAATTCATTTTATTTATCATTTTTGCAAATATTAAAATGCATTCATTTTTATTTTCTTTTTCAATTTAACCGTAACCTAGCAACCATATTTCAAAGAATATCAAAATGATAAAATTCAAGTAACTCAGACGATTTTGCTACAATATTTTGTTCGCAAAATAAAATATTTTTGGGTGATTTTAATATTTTTTTGAAATAAATGATAATTTATTTTGGTACAATTTTCCTTTTAACTACTATAGAATGATAGCCGAAACATTTTTATATGAGATATTATTAATTTTCTGGAAGAGATGTGGATTTTTCGTGGTTGAAAATTAATATTATTTTAAAAATAGAATATAATATCTTGCACAACGAGATAGTTGATCTAAAGAAATTAGCGTAGTAAAACGCATCCATACAGCCTGAAATAGCACAATTACTGGAAACTGAGATCATAAAAAGTTATCATGAAAAATACTTTATAGCGCCAAATCAAAAGTTGCTATTTAGTGAATTGGCAGTGGACACGATTATGAATGATTACACAATAGGTTTAAAAGTTTCCAAATAAGCCTATTTTGGGGAGATTTTAGTATGCTATCGCCATCGAATTAGATCAGGATGTACTTAGGTCAAATAAATATTGTACAATGACCATCAAAACTGTTTTTCCGAAACAAAAATTATAATAATACTAGATTTCTGAAATAGATAAGTGAAATATATAGCAGATTCAGTTTACATTTCCATAAGTTACTTTTGTACACGATAAATTATTCAACTTATCAATCAAATACGAGTGTTTCGTGGTTGGCAGGTAAGTAAATATTGCTATTTGGTATTAGGATAACAAGAAATTATTTTCAAAATTTTTGCTTATCATCGTAATAAAATCACTGTGCAGAACGAAATGGAAGATATACTAGAATCATTCACACAAATAATAGGATATCACGAATATAAATTTAATAAGATTACGGAGGGTTCAGCGGGGCAGAGGCCCCCCCCCCTGAAGAAATGCATTTTTTTAATCTAAAAAATAGAATAAGAAGTTCATAAGAATGTCAGAATATTATTGCATAAACCGTTATTAATTTAACGTTTCTAAGTTCTGAAACCTTCGAATTATTTTATATGCATATAAATTTATATGTAGTAATTTAAATAATTTAATTTGCAGATTGTAAGATGTTAAATATTATGAAAAGTGAGTTTAAAAAACATTGACTTTCAGAGCTGACGTTGAGGCTCCTGATCTGTAGATTTACTAGTAATATTATTGCCGAAACGTCAGTGAAGGCTCACTGTTGAGACCCGAAAAGTTTTTGGTTTCTGTCAGTTTGTCTGTCTGTTCCGCGATATCTGCCGCAAAAATGATCCGATTAGGTTGATTTTTGGTGGGTATGTTGGTGAGATACCCGGGATTAGCTGTATAGTTTTTGGTTAAATTTGGTTCATTTGTTCGAAAAATATAGAACATTTCTTTTCATTTCATAATGCTTTCCTATGGGAATGCAGACTATTTTCAAATTTCATTTTTAACTAAAATGAAAATCGCATATTTGAATAATGGATTTTAACGTAAAATCATCGATGCTAAATTTTCGATATGGAGGTTTTATTTTTGGAAAATTTGCCGATACATTTATTAGAATTTAGAAACTGTTTAAATTATTGGAATTTTTTTTGCATCTGTTCTGGGAATATAAAACTTTTAATTGCCATATTTTTTACAAATTTTAAAATGCATTTCTTTTTACTTTGCTCTTTAATTTTTCAGTGGCTTAGCAACCATATTTCAAAGAATATAAAAATATTAAAATTCAAGTAACTCTCACTGTTTTGATGGAATATTTTACTAGCAAAATAAATTATTTTCGGGTGATTTTTAACATTTATTGGCATAAAAGAGAATTTACCGTTTAACTGCTATAGAATGATTGAAGAAGAAAATCTAAAGAAATTAGCGAAGTAAAACGAACCTTAAATATTATAATTACTGGAAATTGAGAATATAAAAGCTATCGCAAAAAAATAGTGGTTAGCGCAAAATCATGTTCGCTATTTAGTGAATTGGCAGTTGGCACGATTACGAATGAACCCAATAGGTTTAAAAGTTTCCAAATATGCCTATTCTGGGGAGATTTTAGTATACCATTGCCATCGAGTTAAATCAGGATGTACTTAGATAAAATAAATATTATAGAATGACCATCCGAATTATTTTTTCGAAACAAAAATTGTAATAACGCTAGTTTTCTATAATAGATAGTGAAAATAGTAGATTCAGTTTACATTTTATAAGTTGCTTTTGTACATGAGATATTATTCAGCTTATCCATCAGATGCAGGTGTTTAGTGGTTGGCATGTAAGTAAATATTGCTATTTGAGTATTTAGGATAACATGAAATTATTTTCGAAATTGTTGCTTATCGTAATAAAACCACTGTGTAGAACGAAATCCAAGATATACTAGAATCATTCACACAATCAATAGGAAATCACGGATATAAATTTAATAAGATTACGTGGGGTTCAAGTGGGCTCCGCCCCGCTGAAGAAATGAATTTTTTTATCTAAAAGATTTCAAGAATAAGAATTTCATAAGAATTTCAGAATATCATTCCGTAAACCATGCTTAATTTAACGCTTCTAATTTCTGCAACCAACGAAGTATTTTATATGCCTATAAATATGTATGCAATATAAAAAAATAAATAAATTGCGGATTGTAAGATGCTAAATAATATGAAAAGTGAGATTAAAAAAAGAATGACTGTCACAGCTGACGTTGAGGCTCCTGATCTGCAGATTTACTAGTTTAATCTTCTTTTAATTCGTTATTTTTTATTTCATTTTCATTTTTCACGTTAAAATTTTTCAATTGAAACTAAATTGTTGAGTAAAAATTATTATTCCGGGTTTTAATTCAGTTTTGGCAACGATAAAGTCTGCCCCGCTGAACCCTCCGTAATCTTATTAAATTTATATTCGTGATATCCTATTATTTGTGTGAATGATTCTAGTATATCTTCCATTTCGTTCTGCACAGTGATTTTATTACGATGATAAGCAAAAATTTTGAAAATAATTTCTTGTTATCCTAATACCAAATAGCAAAGTATTAGCAAAGGTAAAGTAAATCTCATCAAAAACATCACCTGTAAAAAATGCAGCCAAGTGTCGTGACTCTTTTTCCGTAAAAAGTTCTGAGATCGTGTAAAGCCAAGTTTAGCTATCTTACTATTAACTCTGAAATTTTCATTCACAAATCACTCCTAGGCTCTACATCTTTAGATAAATATTATATTCTGACTTGGCAATTACGCAGCACAGGGAAGTTAATACACCTTACTATGTTATGGGATGGGGTAAGATAATATGATTAAGGCTTATTATATAAGCACATGGAAGTTATTACACCTTAATATGCCATAGGATGGCATGGTATTATTTGATTAAGACTAATCACATACATCACATTCTCGTGCTACGTAATTGCCAAGTCACAAAATAACATTTAACAAAAGATGTAGAGACTAGGAGTGATTTGTGAATGAAAAGTTCAGAGTTAATAAGATAGCTAAACTTAGCTTTACACGATCTCAGAACTTTTTACGGAAAAAGAGTCACGAGACTTGGCTGCATTTTTTACAGGTGACGTTTTTGATTAGATTTCACTTCTTTTTTAAAGTAATCCTCCTCTTCTTGATTTTGGGTTCCTTTTGGAGATCATCCACTGATTTTCGCTAAGCCCACACTTTGTCCCTATTATTTACAGGTATAAAAAAATTAAGCTTTAGTTTCGTTTGCAAAGTACTGTAGATGAAATGAAATTTCAGGTTCCTAGGCAAGCACTAAGTTATGGGAGGGGGGAAGTCAAAAGTACTCTCAATTGCTTCCAGGAAAGGTGCAATCCATCTGAGATATTACTCGCAGCCCTAGATACTTGATATTTAGCATAAAAGTACTTTTTAGTATAAAAAGAAAGCAAAATTAAAATAAAATTTCCGGTAATTTCCAATAAATCAAACTATATTCATTTTTTCGATGTTTCTTTTTTTTTTTTTTTTTTTTTTTTGGGTCATTTACGGATTTTTAAATTTTTCCTTACTTTGTATACTAAACCTTACCTTTCTGCCAAATGTCAAGCTTCTAGGACTACAAAATCGAATTATTTTCAAACTTTCGACTTGGTATAAATTTATTGATTTTTCGATTTTAATTCTATATTACCTGATTGTCATGCCAATATAATAATTCATTGATCCGTCTTCTTAGGATCATTTAGTTCAATTTAGAGATAAATAAAGGAATCTTAGAGTCACCATGATTTAGAAAGGACTATCAAGACATAACCAGCAAGTAATGTCGGAAGGGGAGGGGGAGCTGTGAAAATTTTTGTGGGGCTAACATCATTTAACAATCCATATTTCATATGCAAATTAAATAGAGTATAACCTGTGAAAGAAAACAAACCTGTCTATAAAGGAATCGCCTATAACGTAGCCAGTCTATAGCGGAACTTTTCCATAACGAAATTCGTAAACGAAAGAAAAAACAGCATAATCCAGGAGAAATAACATAAAACAATTAGGGGCGATGACTAGCTAATAGGACAATTATCTTAAAACTAATGATTCTAACACTGCAAAATCAAATTGTTTTCGAATTTTTGATTTTTTAAATATATTTCGATTTTTCGATTTTATTTTCAAATTTAACGATTTTTTTAATTGTTCCTTTTATTGAATAGTGAATACTGCCTTTACACCAAATTTTAAGTTTCTAAAACTACATATGATCAAGTCATTTTCGATTTTTGATTTTTTCGATTTTTTTTTTCGAATTTGCTGTTTTTTTTTTTCATTTTTTCTTATTTTGTATGCTTTATTACAAATTTCAAGTTTCTAGCGCTACAAAATTGAATAATTTTGAAATTTCGGATCTTTTTCGAGTTTTTTTATTCTATTTTCGAATTGATTGTGTTTTAATTTTTCTTTTTTTTTGTATCCTAAACCATAATTTTACGCCAAATTTTAAGTTCTAAAGCTACAAAATCGTTTTTTTTTCCAATTTTTTGAATTTTCGAAATTTTTTCGAATTTTACAGATTTTTTTCTTTTTTCTTTTTTTGTATCCTACTACCTTTATTCCAAATTTCAAGTTTCTAGCTCTACAAAATCGAATTATTTTCAAATTTTCGTTTTTTTTTTCGATTTTTGTTGTGTTTTTTATTTTTTATTTTTCTGAATCCTAAACACTACTTTTACACCACATTTTCAGTTACTAAGACTACGAGATTATATTATTTTCCTTTTTTCACTTTTTTTTTAAATTTTTCGATATTTTTTTCGAATTATCCATATTTAAAAATTTTTCTAGCTCTACAAAATCGAACTATTTTCAAATTTTCATTTTTATTTTCGAATTTTATTGTGTTTTTTATTTGAACTTATTCTGAATCCTAAACACTATCTTTAACGCGAATTTTAAGTTTCTAAAGTTAAAAGATCAAATTATTTTAATTTTTTCATTTTTTTCGAAATTTTTGTATTTTAGAATTTGTTTTTCGAATTTTCCGGATTTTATAATGTTTCCATCATTTGCATCCGAAATACTACCTTTATTCCAAATTCCAAGTTTCTAGTGCAACAAAATCGGATTATTTGAAAATGTTCGATTTTTTTCGATTTTTTGGATTTTTCGATTTTATTTTCGATTTTTTTTTGTGTTTTTTTTTTGTTATCTTTTTCTGAACTTAAAACACTACCTTCACACTAAATTTTAAGTTTTTAAGACTACAAGCTAGTGCTATTTTCAATTTTCAATTTTGTTCGAATTTCTTGAATTTTCGAATGTTGTATTTTGGAATTTTCCTGATTTTATAATTTTTCCTTTCTTTCTATCCGAAACACTAGCTTTATTCCAAATTTTAAGATTCTATGACTGCGGGATCTACCCAATGTTTTTGATGACGCGAGAGTGAGTGAGTGACAAAAAATCGAAATTTTGAGTTCATATGTCTTCTGCACTAGAAAAGACAGAATCGAGAAATTTCAAATTTTGTTCCTATTTGCCACATACTCTATATAAACGAAGTTTCAAATTTTTGGGATACTCCAGCGATGTGGGGGGAGGGGGGGTCAAAAGTGCCCTGAGTTGCTTCCAGAAAAGGATGCTTACGGCTGTGCTTTCTCGACTTAGCGGAGGCACTGCTCTCCAGATTTAACCAATTTAAAATATTATACGGAAAAATGTCCATTTGTTCTCTATGAAAATAACGAAATTTTGAATTATTAAGAAAAATATTTGAATAAAATAAACAAAAACCAGCCTATGTTCATTCCCATGTTATAATCAACCTATATGCAAAGATACAGAATCATTTAATTCTGCATTTTGACGCTGGCTTCAGCCGAACATTTGCACACAATCGGATTTATAATATTATTAGGATTAGGATAGGATTCAATCAATGCTTAAATCAATTCTAATCCTACTGTATTTTTTTAATTTCTTTATATAAACAAATTCTTCGTTTATTCAAATAAACTTAAATTCATATAAAGGAATCGCTTACCTCTATACCATTTTCCATTTTCATCAGAAGGTTTTTCTTTTTAACACTTTCTAATCTAGTTGAAAAGTGTATAGAACTTCGGTTTCGGTGTTTATGACTTCGGTTTATGACTTCGGTCTTTCGGTTTGTTCAGGCGGCAGACGGCCGTCTGTCCGTGTTCTAAATTCCGTAAATATGTTCGGATTGCCTTGCAGTTTTTATATGTTATTGTTGTTATCTATAGCATGTTCTCTATTTCAACTGAAGTGAGTAGCACTTATAGTTTTTTACAGGAACACTCAAAAGAATTACGTTACATTACGGTCTATGGCGAAAAATCATTTGCGGTTTATTATAATGATGTTACACAATTTCAAACACATTGTAATTGATATATATCACGAAGGTGCATTACAAGAAGCTTAATATGGAGTATGGTGTGCATAGCACTTATAGTTACTTTACAAGGACAGTCAAAAAAATTACATTACATTACGCCTAAGGAGAAAAAACGTTTGCCGTTTAATTACATAATGTTTCACTATTTTAAACGCATTGAAAATTATATATATCACTAAGGTGCATTACAAGAGGCTTATTACAGAATATTGTGTGTATAGCAGTCATCGTTTATTTACAGGGACACACAAAAGAATTTTCTACTGTCTGTTAACAATAATTCCTGGAAGTGCGTTTTAAGTTGCTAAACGCGATTTTAAATTTAACTCACTTTTTGTCTATTACTTGGTGTGTATAAATTATGTAGATCATATACAGGGCAGCACAAAAGTTCGCGAACACATTTCCGTTTATTTACAGAAACTCCAGAAGGAGAATTTTAAACTGTGCGATGCGTTTCTTAACTAAACTAAAATTTAGCATCCTATATAGTATATATACAAATCTGTAGATCATATGCAGGGCTGAATAAAAGTATTCCGATATTTTTCTGAATATTGTATATGTTGGAGATTCCTGAAATTACGTTTCTTAAATATGTTATGCGTTTTCCAAATTGTTTACTTAGATGTTATCTTTCAGCTTATTAAACGGTAATGATTTGTAAAATTATTTTGGAAGCGTTGGAAACTGTTACATAATCTATGCTTGACGCATGATTTTTCATTCTTGTTTGTTATTGCATCACGTCCGCTTGTCACCGGAAATATGATTCCAATTTATTACGCAGTAAGCATTGTTCTTTTAATTTTTACATTTAATTATTATTTTTTTTAAATAACCAAATTCGTGTTTATTTTTACTTGAATAATGCTTCACTTTTAAAATCAAACTATTTAATCTCGTTATATTTACATATTTACAGCATTTTCAATTAATTTTACAAACAGCTCAAAGAACAAATTTACATTCCTACTTCCAATTAATTCGAAGCCAATCATTTTCAAAACAATAAAGAATTTCAGAAAAGTAAAACAATAGTACCCCTAGCACCATCTCCAGGGAAGATTTTCATCGAGCAAAATTCCGTATATTATTAAATTGCCCATAAAAATTTTCCCGTCTAAAATCATCCTACAACACTAATTTAATAAATTATTTACTATCTTAAACAATATTCCATTTAATTTATTTTAATCCTATTCTATTTGAAAAGCTTATTTAATATTTTCCCCCTTCAAAATATCCTAAAATCACTTCCCGTAATTATTTTCCTCCCAAAAACCTTTTTTATTTCCCTACATTTTATTTCCCAAGTCAAATATGTTCCTTTAAAATTATCACCTGTTCCATTTTCTTTTCCTTTTTTTTATTGCAAAACCCCTTTCTGCGGTTACTTGTCGACGCCTTTTCACTTCAAAATTCTGTTGCTTTCGTTAAAGAATTCAGACATCACATAGCTCTCTGATTGGTTATTAATACTGAAATGCCATAATTAGCTTTGCGTACTCGAGTATAAAGCGTGATGCATGTGTTTAAGAACTAAGAATTTCTGTGATCCTTTGTTTCCTAATAATCTATAGCTCTTTTCAACTAGTTTATGACACATCGAATAAGCTTGTATTTAACACCCAATTTACTTAGCAATTTTAAGATGTCTAAAAGACAACGAAAATGTTTTAATATCTATTTATTATGGAATAATAAAATGTCTTCAAATAAGTAATAGCGTCTTTTCTTGAAGTTTCAATTCCAACAATTCCTTCAATTTCAACATTTATCGGCCAGAACCGATAATAATGGACTGCAACTGTATTTTTACGTGTGATTTAATCTGCTGATCCTGATATTGGATGTAGGATGTATTTAAAATATTGACAAAATTTTTTTAAAAATTCGACTGGAGTGTTAATGCCATCACATACACACACGCATATATAGAGAAATTGAGAGACAGATTGATAGAGAGATAGGTAGGTAGATAGATAGATTCGAATATATATAGATACTTTCAAATGAGGTTTGCTTAAATATTTTTCTTATTATTATTTTCTACCAAATATTTAATTTAAAGTTTTGTTTAAAAATCAGATTTCGAAAATTTCCATATTTTAAATTTTAGGAATTACTATTTATTATGTAATAACTGATAACTTTCTTTTTCAGGGAGTGTAAATGATTTACACTATTATAGTCTTGGCTGTCTATTATATCTTTTATTGAAAATAAATAAAACTTGACAATGTATAGAAAGCTCTCCCGTATGATAAAGACTGTTTTTTCAAGGTAGGTTAATATATATTAAATATTATTTAATGTAGCATTCTGAAAAAGTTCAACATGCAATATTAATAATAACTTATTCGTTATGTTTGAGAGTAGGTAAGTTTGAAATTCCATTATATTGTGGAATAACAGTTACTTTTTAAATTATTCAAAGGAGGTTAACGATGTGAATTTCTGTCATGTTATTTAATAGAAGTTAGGGGCTGGTTTCTATTTGACTCCACCATCTGACGAAATCTTGCCAAATTGTCGATATAGCCAGATGTAGCGCTTTTATTGTTGGAAAGGATGAGCAATGATATTTTTCGAGGCTAACGACAGGCTATATACCGCGGTACATTCCACTTATCTTTTTTTACAGACCGCTAGAGTGACGTGATACTCTTTCCGTACACCTGCATTGGTGCATTCGAGCACCACGTGACTCCGGTGGTCTGTAAAAAAGATACACGTAAAGCACCGCGGTAGCTTTTCTTTTTCGTTAGCCTTGATATTTTTGTGATGACGCGTTTGTTACCTATGAAGTTTTTGTTACATCAAGTGTTTAGGATTCAAGTGACTCTTTATTCGACATTTATCTGTACATTTAATGATGTTTATTTATTTATTAGTTATTTAAAACATGTTTTTTTTTTCTTTTTTTATACAATTAAATAACACTTACGTCATTAAACGGTTACGTCATGATATTAAAAGAAAAAAAATCATCATATGCTTTATTTAAAGCTTGATTTTTTTTTCTTTTTGTTATGTATGTGAGTGGCTACTCTTGTTACTTTAAAACAGTATAATTCAATTGACTGCAGTTTTCATGGAAGTCGCATGTTCGCGAAGCGATCATAGATGCGATATAGTGATCTCCGCATTAACAAATATAGTATATTTTTCGTGATTCCTATACAACGACGTTGCTGCATCCAGTGATTTTTTTTTACTTTTCATGTTCGACAAGCAATCATATATGCGGTTCAGTGATCGCCACATTAAGCAATTTCGTGTATTTTTGGAGATTCCGATAAAAGGTTGCTGTATACCAGTGATGTTTGTTTTTCGGTTTCATGTTCGTGAAGCGATCACACGTGCGGTACAGTGATCGCGTCATTAACGCATTCCGTGTATTTTTGGGGATTCCGATGCAACGAGGTTGCTGTATTCAGTGATGTTTTTTCTTCGGTTTCATGTTCGTTAAGCGATCATACATGCGGTACAGTGATCGCGGAATTGACGAATTCCTTTTATGTTTTGGGATTCCGATGCCACGAGTTTGCTGTATTCAGTGATGTTTTTTTTTCGGTTTCATGTTCGTGAAGCGATCATACATGCGGTACAGTGAACGCGGCATTAACGATTTTCGTGTATTTTCGTTTTTTCAACTTTACATTAATCGTTAACTTTTTTGTAATATCGACAAACTGTGTATTAAAACGTTGTTTTTTACTGCTCATATTATCTTTTTATATCTATTTTATTAAATTTGTCAAATTAAATATTATATTTCACTCATAAATGCAGCATCTAAAAAATCAACTGTCTGTTTATGATTTAATTTAATAATTCTTTATTTAAATTATCATTCTTTTTTCCAAAATTGTTTGAACGAATCAAGTTTTACATTCGGTACCTTGTTGCTCTCGTATAAATGCAATAAGTACGAGACGAGTACGAAACGTCACGAGAATTCAGTGACGTTTTTATCGCTAAATCCATTACTTTTCCTGTGTGTAGCTATTTAAAAATTAAGAATAGCAACATTTTACCACTTGTTTATTGGGGGTTACAATATGATAAATGTAAATAAACAATTTAGAAATCGCCAATGTGGCATCATTTTTAATAAAAAAGAAAACTGCCCAGTTAAACTGAGGGCATTGAGCTCACAGGCTATTCACACTAATTGTATATTATACTCTTATTTCAAAGAATTTGAAATATGCCCCTCGAAAAATAAAGAAATCAACAATATATTAAGGGGGGGTCATCCCCCCGTTACCCCCCTCATAGTTAACTATTGAACCCCTTAAACTAATCAGGGAAGTCTCTAATTACAATGAATATATATACAAAATTTGAAGAAAATCAGATAATTCTACATGAAAAACCCATTTATCTAAATTAAGGGGGGGATTAGCCCCCTTTACTTCTTTATACTTAACCAATGAACCCCCAAAACTATTCAGAGAAGCGCATTATCACAATGAACCTATATACAGAATTTGAAGAAAATCTGATAATTCTGCATGGAAAACCCATTTATCTAAATTAGGGGGCTATCCCCCCCTTTCCCCCTTTATACTTAACCAATGAACCCCCAAAACTATTGACAGAAGCGCATTATCAAAATGAACCTATCTACAAAATTGGAAGAAAATGGGATAATTCTGCATGAAACACCCACTTATCTAAATTAAGGGGGGGGATTAGCCCCCCCTTTCCCCCTTTATACTTAACCAATGAACCCCCAAAACTATTCAGAGAAGCGCATTATCACAATGAACCTATATACAAAATTTGAAGAAAATCGGATAATTTTGCATGAAAAACTAATTTATCTAAATTAGGGGGTGGGAGGTTTATCCCCCTTTCCCCCTTTATACTTAACCAATGAACCCCCAAAACTATTGACAGAAGCTCATTATCAAAATGAACCTATATACAAAATTTGAAGAAAATCGGATAATTCTGCATAAAAAACTCATTTATTTAAATTAGGGGGGTGGGTATCCCCCTCCTTTCCCCCTTTATACTTAACCAATGAGCCCCTAAAACTATTGCCAAAAGCACATTATCAAAATGAACCTATATACAAAATTTGAAGAAAATGGGATAATTCTGCATGAAAAACCCATTTATCTAAATTATGGGGGGTTAGCCCCCCGTTTCCCCCCTTTATGCTTAACCAATGTACCTTCAAAACTAATCAGGGAAGCGCCTTATCAGAAGGAACCTATAAACAAAATTTAAAGTAAAACGGTTAGTTCTATCAAGAGTTATCGCGTTACGTACATACATACATACCTACGTACGTACATACAGAACCGGCGGGCACATAAGCTCTCAGGTTTTGATAGCCTGTGAGCTAAAAAGCGTCAAATGGTAGAGTGAAATAGGATTGTGCCGAAATTAGGTATCTTGTTTCAAATTTGAAGAAAATGGGATAATTCTGCATGAAAAACTCACTTATCTAAATTAAGGGGGGATTAGCCCCCCCCCTTTCCCCCTTTATACTTAACCAATGAACCCCCAAAACTATTCAGAGAAGCGCATTATCACAATGAACCTATATACAAAATTTGAAGAAAATCGGATAATTTTGCATGAAAAACTCATTTATCTAAATTGGGGGGGGGGTTATCCCCTTTCCCCCTTTATACTTAACCAATGAACTCCCAAAACTATTGACAGAAGCTCATTATCAAAATGAACCTATATACAAAATTTGAAGAAAATCGGATAATTCCGCATGAAAAACTCATTTATCTAAATTAGGGGGGTGGGTATCCCCCTCCTTTCCCCCTTTATACTTAACCAATGAACCCCCAAAACTATTGCCAGAAGCACATTATCAAAATGAACCTATATACAAAATTTGAAGAAAATGGGATAATTCTGCATGAAAAACCCATTTATCTAAATTATGGGGGGTTAGCCCCCCGTTTCCCCCCTTTATGCTTAACCAATGAACCTCCAAAACTAATCAGGGAAGCGCCTTATCAGAAGGAACCTATAAACAAAATTTAAAGTAAAACGGTTAGTTCTATCAAGAGTTACGTACATACGCGTTACGTACATACATACATACATACGTACGTACGTACATACAGAACCGGCGGGCACATAAGCTCTCAGGCTTTGATAGCCTGTGAGCTAAAAAGCGTCAAATGGTAGAGTGAAATAGGATTGTGCCGAAATTAGGTATTTTGTTACTTCATTTTATTTATTGCGGTATAATTTTCTTAAAAAGCACGTTTTACCTGTAGGATTTGCTCATTTTTATATGATCTTTAGTGTGCCCAGGTATCCTTGACAGTCGTAAGATTCTGCACATATATTAATAGCCAATTTTCGATGCTTAAATTTATTAGAGTTCTTCCTTCCCTATCTTTCTGTTTCCTTTCAATTGTTACTGGGGTCGTTTGATATTCTGTAATTACATCACATATTTCTTCTTTTATTAGCAACATATAAAGTCTAAACTTCCAATGAAATTAGTTGCTCAAATTTCAATTCAAAACGATTTGAATTTTTTTAGGGTAAACTTCCACCTTAATCCATATACTTAAAGCTAACCTGCTTTTTAGTTTTTCGTGCAAAAATGCTATTTATACGCATGCGCGAGCATTCAGCTAATCAGCTAGAGGCTTTTACTATCTTCAGACGCGATGTTCCAGCCAATGAGGTGAAGGCTTTATCCTCTCTCTAGAAGCGTATGTGTTCCATTTGGTTGTTCGGTTGTTGAAACTTTATAGATTTCTTTTATTAAGGTATTTTTTCATTTTACCGTATTTATTTTCTTTTTAAGGCGTATGTATTTTACTACTTTGAATTTTTTTATAACTAACCCTTTTTTTGAGAGAGAGAGAGATTTCGTGGCACGAAATTCCGCGAATCGTTTCCGATGTAAACAAACTAATTTTAAACTTTTAATATGTAATTCTGTGTGATATGATTAAATTCAGGTTTTCTCAGCGACGATCACAGTATTTTTACCAAATAATTTTTGTATTAATCAAGCTTTTTTGGTTATTAAGCATAGCTAAACACGAAAGAAAACTTTGTTATTTTAAGATTTTGATGTGAATTATTTGCGTACATTTATTAGATGAGTTTCACTGAATAATTCAAGAAAAAAAAAATCTCATCATTATACATATTTAGTTATGCATTATTAATTATTTACTTGGCCTTTACTTTTAATATTTCAAACTTACAGCTGAATGTAACTATTAAAACATTTGAAATACTGTATTCGTAAACTGAAATTTCAGCTTAAACACTCGACAATTACTTTTAGTTATGCATTATTAATTATTTACTTGGCCTTTACTTTTAATATTTCAAACTTACAGTTGAATGTAACTATTAAAACATTTGAAATACTGTATTCGTAAAATGAAATTTCAGCTTAAACACTCGACAATTACTTTTACTTATGCATTATTAATTATTTACTTGGCCTTTACTTTTAATATTTCAAACTTACAGCTGAATGTAACTATTAAAACATTTGAAATACTGTATTCGTAAAATGAAATTAGTTTAAACACTCGACAATTACTTTTAGTTATGCATTATTAATTATTTACTTGGCCTTTACTTTTAATATTTCAAACTTACAGTTGAATGTAACTATTAAAACATTTGAAATACTGTATTCGTAAAATGAAATTTCAGCTTAAACACTCGACAATTACTTTTTGTTATGCATTATTAATTATTTACTTGGCCTTTACTTTTAATATTTCAAACTTACAGTTGAATGTAACTATTAAAACATTTGAAATACTGTATTCGTAAAATGAAATTTCAGCTTAAACACTCGACAATTACTTTTTGTTATGCATTATTAATTATTTACTTGGCCTTTACTTTTAATATTTCAAACTTACAGCTAAATGTAATTATTAAAACATTTGAAATACTGTATTCGTAAAATGAAATTTCAGCTTAAACACTCGACAATTACTTTTAGGTTAAATTCAGGTTTTCTCAGTGACGATCACAGTATTTTTACCAAATAATTAAAAGTACTACATGCATGCATCTATCTATCTATATTAGAAATTGTGCAGGTTTCTGGTCACTGTTTTGTTTACATATTTTAAACAAAAATTTCAATTTAATAATGCACTGAAAATTATAATGAATGCTTACTATTAAACACAAAAACACAAAACAAAAAATTTCACAAAAACACATTATTTCCCCGATATTTTCCCACAACTAATCAATAAATTTCATGATATTTTATTGCGATTTTAAACCATGAACTTTAGTACTTTTCTGTTATACGGACACTATGCCAAAATGTATGTATGTATGTAAATGTATGTATGTATGTTTGGCGAAAATGGTGTACGTATAACGGAAAAGTGCCTGAATTATTATTTATATATATATATATATAAAATATAAACATAATTGGCGACACAGCAAGTTTTCTGGATTTCTCCCTGTCTCTCTAACCACATTGTTAACAAGACAAAAAAATCACGAAAAACACATTATTTCTCCGATATTTTCCCACAACTAATCAATAAATTTCATGATATTTTATTGTGATTTTAAACCATGAACTTTAGTACTTTTCTGTTATACGGATACTATGCCAAAATGTATGTATGTATGTATGTTTGGCGACAATGGTGTCCGTATAACGGAAAAGTGCCTGAATTATTATTTTATATATATATATATATATAAAATATAAACATAATTGGCGACACAGCAAGTTTTCTGGATGTGAAAGGCGGAGATGAATTTCATTCATTCAATGACCGTTTTAAAAGTTTCAAGTTTGGATTGAGTGCACCTGAACATAAAAACCGATACCTATTTCTATGTTCATGATTGAGTTATTTGGATATCTTTTCGTATAGCACAGAAAATCATTTCTCCCGCTTTCGTAATACAGATAAATTCTGGTGTATTTTTTTTCTTCTTTTTATATCATAAGTACTTTTCTACTTTAAATTTTTTAATTGTCGAGTTTCTAAGCTGAAATTTCATTTTTCGAATGCAGTATTTCAAATGTTTTAATAATTACATTCAACTGTAAGTTTGAAATATTTAAAATATTAAAAGTAAAGGTCAAGTAAATAATTAATAATGCATAACTAAATATGTATAATGATCAGAATGACATATTAAAATGTGTACAGAATGACATGAAAATTTTAAAAAACTGAAATTTTGCACTTGCAACTTAATTGTAAATTTCATTGTTTACATTGGAAACGATTTGTGGATTTTAAGAATTTGCTGAACTTCGTGTCACCAAATTACTAAATCTCTCTCTCTCACTCTCCAAAAAAAAAAAAGGGTTAGTTTAAAAAAATTCAAAGTAGCAAAATACATACAACACAAAAAGAAAATAAATACGGTAAAATGAAAAAATTACTTTAATAATAGAAATCATAAATTTTCAACAACGACATCAAACGAACGTATCTCATCTTTCGTTTGTGATAAGGAACGCTCCTTTGCCCCCCTCCACTCATTGGCTGAATTGTAAAGGGCGAAATTGGGGGACAAAATGACTACAGCATTTCTGTCAAAAGAAAAAATCAGAAAATTCACAGAAAATAATTATTTTTGTTGCAAGTTGAGTTAACTGTCTTTATGGTTCGAGTCGATTTCAGACTGAGTGTAGATTTCTGCAAGTTGGATTTGGGTTAACCCGATTTTTCAAAAGTTAGTTCAAGTTCAGTATATTATTTCAGATTAAAACTATACCTATCAGGGCTTGAATTTCAGGGCGGGATTCGCGCGGAAAATTTTGAAATCCCGCCCAAAAAAGATCATGAGCGGGAGCATCCCGCCAAAAAAATTTCAGCATTTTTGGAGAAATTTGCATTATTTAATTTACCTGCAACCGAACGATAAATTTCGTGATTTTTTTTCCCCGCAACCGATTGACGGACTTTGTGTTTTTTCCGCGACTGATCGACGAACTTTGTGGTTTTTTCCGTGACAGATCAACGAACATTGAGTTTTTTCTGCGACAGATCGACGAACATTGCGTTTTTTGAGCGACTGATCGACGAACCTTGCGTTTTTTGGGGACATATCGACGAACATTGCGTTTATTCCGCAATCGTTCGACGAAATTTTTCTTTCTTCCCTGACTGATCGACGAACTTTGCATTTATTCCGCAATCGATCGACGAAATTTGCTTTTTTCCGCAACTGATCGACGAACCTTGCGTTTTTTGGGGACAGATCGACGAACTTTGTGTTTATTCTGCAATCGATCGACGAAATTTGCTTTTTTCCCACGACTGATCAACGAACTTTGCGTTTTTTGGTGACAGATCGACGAACTTAGCGTTTTTTCCGCGACAGATTGATGAACTTTGCGTCTTTTCCACGATCGATCGGTGAATCTCAATCAAGTAAAATCTAAAGTCAGAAATTTATTTAACAACCTAATTGTTAAGGGTCCCTAACACATTTAATGGAACTTGAAAAATACACTGCATATATAAAACTTAACTTTCTTCCCTTTTTTATAATAAAAATAAACATTTTACATAATCATTCTCAGTTGACTTAATTTTTTCAATGGTATTTTGTCATGTCTGCGTTAATGTAATTCTTTAAATAGCACGTAAAAGAATAGTGGGGTTTAAAGATTTTTTTTCTCCCTCCCAAACATTACAACTCCCCTCCATTTAAATTGGTAGGGAGGCTCCCGTCTTTGGAAAAATTGAATTTCAAGCCCTGCCTATAATATGTTTGTGTGTATTGAGGTTTGTATAGATGTTTGTGTGTGTGCTGTTTTTAATACAGACAGTTTCATTTTTCACACGAACCTTTCAAAAAATTCACATTCTTTGCGCAATCCTTTAACAAAATTCGCATTTTTTTTCGTATATTCTTTAATGAAATTCGCATTTTTTTCTGTATCTTTTTTTTGTCGAGATTCATAATTTTCTCAGCTATCCTATGACGTAATTCGTGTTTTTTTTCAGCGATAATTTGACGAAATTTGTGTTTTTTCTGCGATTTTTTTTTCACGAAATTTGCGTTATTCTCCACGATTCTTTTATGAAATTTGCGTTTTTCTGTGATCCTTAGACGAAATTTTCTTTTTTCGCAATGCTTTGACAATAATCACATTTTCTCTGCTGCCTTTTGATAAGATTCATGAATTTTCAGCAATCCTTCGATGAAATTCGCGTTTTTTCAGCAATCTTTGAAGAAATTCGCATTTTTCTCGCGATATTTTAACGAAATGTGCGTTTTCCAGCGATTTTTTGATAAAATACATTTTATTCCGCAATTTTTAGACGAAGTTTGGCAAGAAAGCGCTATCTTTGGGTGAAATTTCCTGTTTTGCGATTCTTTGACAAAATTTGCTCATCTTTTGTGTAAATCGTGTTTTTCTGTGGCCTTTTAACAAAATTCACGTTTTACATGATCCTTTGATGAAATTAGTGTTTTTCCCGTGATAATTTGACGAAATCTAGGATTTTTTTCCCACGAAGATTGATTATACGTTTTTAATCTGCAGGTGCCCTAAAAAGTTTGTGACGCCTGTCGCTGCATTGCACGCATTCTGCCACGGTGTATCAAACAAACAAAATTTATCCTAAAGAATTATTGTTTCGTTTCTGGAAATGAACAACCGTCAACTCATTGGCTGAATTATAAAGGGTGAAATGTGTAGGCACTGAGTATCATCTATACTATTAATGTCGGTAAACGTCTGTCTGTGTGTGTGTTGTTGTGTCTGGCGTCAGTAAGCACAAAACTCTGCATGCAGACGACGGACATAAGTGCTTTTGGTATAAAAAAATTCGTAAGTGGAGTTTTTAAAATTCACAACATTTTGCGGGAGAAGAGGGGTGCGAACGAATTTAGAAAATGAGTCCGCATCAATAATTATGGTGGCGGGGTGGAGTATGTTTTGCCTACACGGGGCGGAGACTTTTCTTTGTTGACACCACTCATATGATATATCGTTCGAAAGGCCTGTGACTGCCTTTTCATGTTATGCATCTGTGTGGTCCATCCCACCCCCCCCCCCGCCAATTAGGGCACTTTTCTAAATTTTGCACATACCACTCATGTTATATATCGTTAAAAAGGTCTGTGACCGCTTAATCATATTATGCATCTCCGGTGTCCATCCCCCCACTTTGCCCCCCCCAAGGGGGTACTTTTGTAAATTTTGCACAATCCCTTCATGTTACGTATTGTTGGAAAGGTCTTTGACTGCTTATTCATGTTATGCATCTCCGGGGTCCATCCCGCCACTTCCCCCCCCTTAAGGGGGGCAATTTTCTAAATTTTGTTGACACCCCTTATGTCATATATTGTTAGAAAGGTCTGTGACCGCTTAATGATATTATGCATCTCCAATGTCCATCTCCCGCCTTTACCCCCCACCCCCTCCCCCAAGGGGGTACTTTTCTAAATTTTGCAGACAACCCTCATGTCATATATCGTTGGAAAGGTCTGTGACTGCTTAATCATATGCATATCTCCAATGTCCATTTCCCCACTTTGCCCCCCCCCTCCCCCAAGGGGGTACTTTTCTAAATTTTGCAGACAACCCTCATGTCATATATCGTTGGAAAGGTCTGTGACTGCTTAATCATATGCATATCTCTGATGTCCATCTCCCCGCTTTGCCCCCCCCAAAGAGGTACTTTTCTAAATTTTGCACACAACCCTCATGTTATATATTGTTGGAAAGGTCTGTGACCACTTAATCATATTATGCATTTTCCGTGTCCATCCCCTACTTTACCCCCCCACCAAGGGGGTACTTTTTAAAATTTTGCACACACCCCTCATGTTACATATCGTTTGAAAGGTCTTTGACTGCTTATTCATGTTATGCATCTCCTTGGTCCATCCCGCCATTTCCCCCTCCCCAAGGGGGTACTTACCATTTACTTGCACAACAGCGCTAAATGTGTCAGATGAAAGAAATTCCGCGAGTACATGTGCCAGTGAAACTGAACCAATTGCTGTTCTTCAACCTAGCTTTAATTCAAAGTGGGTTTTTTATTTATTTGAATTATTCTGCAAAAGTTTCAAACATTTTAAAGCAGCTATGAATTTTATTTTTATGGTACTATCAAGTTTTTTTGCCGTCAAATTTTGACGGGTTCCATCTAGTTTAAAATTAAAGAACATTAATGTTAGTACAAAGAAGAGTGGTTTTTAAATCTTTTGAGATGTAGTTTAGTTTTATTAAGAATAGGTAGGAATTATCACTTACCTTCAGTTATATCTATGCAGACATCGCCAATTTATGCATTGATTTATCGAAAGGCTCGGCTGACGTTGGAATGTGCTTCCTGAAATTAGTACGTTCTACGTTGTAGTTTCACGTTGTAGTTCTACAGTGTAGTTTCGATGAGCTAATGAGCTGCAAAATATATCACATATTAGTATATGTTTATATATCTGGGAAATGGTGTATAAGGATTTTGTTCATTTATAAAGGCTGTATTATATGTACAGTGTGCCATCACGCTTTTGGAGTCTATATGATAATGTATTTTTAGGGTTTCGTTCATCTCACGAAACCCTATTGCTCCCGCTGCGTTGTCTGTCTGTCACAGAGACATTCTCGAAAACTATGTAACTTACAGAGTTGAAACTTCGTGTATAAATCAGAATATCAGCTGTGAAGATCTGAAAATATTAAAATTTGAAAATTTCGTATTATTTGAATAAATAGAGATAAAAAACTAAAATTCTAATAGCCTTTTTCTATTAAATTTAAACATTTTTCGTTATAGCAGATACCAAAAATTTAAAATCCACAATGAAATTCTTTCTACAATAATTAATTTTCTATCAGACGATTTTCACGTGAAAAATGAAAATGAAATAAAAAAGTTTCACCATTTGAAAAAAAGATAAATATGAAATAAAATTGATTGACGTCATAGTGGTAAATAAAACGGAAAATGTCTAAGATTTCTCAATAATACAAGGAGTATGATTATGTGGATGTACACAAAGCAGATTAATATCATGTCATTAGAGAATTAAAAACAAAATCTGACGTCCTATTGGAAGTTTAACGAATTTTTCAGATGTTTGAGAATAATACAAAGCGAGTATCAATATGAATAATAGAGAATAGTAAATATATGAGTTTGAGGAATGTATTGAATCATGATAAAAACCCGATTATGGAAATATTCGCATATTTTAACATTTTGAAGGCGTCCAACATGTATAATTTTGAAATTATATATTTTTTAAATATCGCATTTAGTCCGTATGACTGATATTATTATGACAGAATGTAATAGCGGGTTTCGCCCGCTATCCGGCTGGTTTAGATTTTCGAAAAAACGGAAAAATAGACCGGTAAATTTTTACTTTATAAAAAACATGACTTTTTTTTGTTGTTGTTGCTAAATTATATTATTTGAATTTATTAAAGAAAGGATAAAGTGTTTTGAAAGGAATATTAAATGAAACCCTTTGATCTTCGATCACACTTACCCACTTTTTTTCTTTTACATACGACATCATTTTCACCGTTCATCCCTTTTGAGAATAGAGAGTCATTCAAGCAATTGTTTTAAAATTCCTGATAATAATAATTTTTAGCTCACAGGCTATCAAAGCCTGAGAGCTTATGTACCCGCCGGTTCTGTATGTATGTACGTATGTACGTACGTATGTACGTAACGCGATAACTCTTCATAGAAATATCCGTTTTCCTTCAAATTTTGTTTATAGGTTCACTGTGTTAAGACGCTTCCCTGATTAGTTTTCGGAATTGATTGGTTAAGTATAAAGGGGGGGAACGGGGGGCTAATCCCACCTTAATTTATATAAATGGGTTTTTCATGCAGAATTATTCCGTTTTCCTTCAAATTTTGTTTATAGGTTCACAGTGTTAAGGCGCTTCCCTGATTAGTTTTCGGGATTGATTGGTTAAGAATAAAGGGGGGGGGGTAATGCCCCCCTTAATTTATATAAATGGTTTTTTCATGCAGAATTATTCCGTTTTCCTTCAAATTTTGTTTATAGGTTCACTGTGTTAAGGCGCTTCCCTGATTAGTTTTCGGGATTGATTGGTTAAGTATAAAGGGGGGGAACGGGGGGGCTAATCCCCCTCCCTTAATTTATATAAATGGGTTTTTCATGCAGAATTATTCCGTTTTCCTTCAAATTTTGTTTATAGGTTCACTGTGTTAAGGCGCTTCCCTGATTAGTTTTCGGAATTGATTGGTTAAGTATAAAGGGGGGGAACGGGGGGCTAATCCCCCCTTAATTTATATAAATGTGTTTTTCATGCAGAATTATTCCGTTTTCCTTCAAATTTTGTTTATAAGTTCACTGTGTTAAGGCGCTTCCCTGATTAGTTTTCGGGATTGATTGATTAAGTATAAAGGGGGGGAACGGGGGGATAATCCCCCTTAATTTATATAAATGGGTTTTTCATGCAGAATTATACCATTTTCTTCAAATTTTGTATATAGGTTCATTTTGAGAATGCGCTTCTGTGAATAGTTTTGGGGGTTCATTGGTTAAGTATAAAGGGGGAAAGGGGGGATAATCCCCCCCCTTAATTTAGATAAATGGGTTTTTCATGCAGAATTATCCCATTTTCTTCAAATTTTGTATATAGGTTAATTTTGATAATGTGCTTCTGTGAATAGTTTTGGGGGTTCATTGGTTAAGTATAATGGGGGAAAGGGGGAATAATCCCCCCTTAATTTAGATAAAACAGTTTTTCATGCAGAATTATCCGATTTTGTTCAAATTTTGTATATAGGTTCATTGTGAAAATGCGCTTTTCTGAATAGTTTTGGGGGTTCATTGGTTAAGTATAAAGGGGGAAAGGGGGGGCTAATCCCCCTTAATTTAGATAAATGGGTTTTTCATGCAGAATGATCAGATTTTCTTCAAATTTTGTATATATATTCATTGTAATTAGAGGATTCCCTGATTAGTTTAAGCGGTTCATTAGTTAACTATGAAGGGAGTAACGGGGAGATGACCCCCCTTAATATTATTGTCAATTTCTTTATTTTTGGAGGGGCTTATTTCAAATTCTTTGAAATAAGAGTATAATATACAATTAGTGTGAATAGCCTGTGAGCTCAACGCCCTCAGTTCAACTGGGCAGTTTTCTTTTTATTTATAATTAATTGTATAATTTTATAATTTTCAGAAATTTTTTATTTTGTGTATACCATCGATCTCTAAATAAATATCAAGTGTTCAAGGTATTTAGGTGCAGGAATAAGCTTCAGTTAATGTGACGTCATCTCTGACACAGATATAGCGTGACCCACGTTATACACACAGCCGCTTCAAGACTTTTATGACGTCACAGTGACTGGGTCATCTTTACACGGCGAGAGTAAGCACGAATAACGAAATACATGGTTTTGGGATGGACACAACTAAAAGTTTACAAATATACAACAGGTTTTTTTTTTAAATCTCTTAAATTTACTAATGACAACCTACAAGCAATCCCATGTGTTGGTTGCTAGATAGCAGATTAAACAAATTATATATATTTGTTTAATTTTTTTAATATCAATTTACCAGCATCTGATAATACTTAAAAGGGAACAGCTGTCTCATACGCACCTGGGTTGACGCAATTTTCATTTTGCGCCATTTTGGCGCGAAAAACCCCGCTTTCGGGTACCTGTTACGTCTAGCTTGCTTAACAGCATGTTAGATTTATTTTATTATGAAACAGTTTATTTTATTATAAAACATACACAATTTTTTATTATAAAGACACACAAATTATTTTATTATAAAACGTACACAATGCTTAATTTTTTATAAAATACACAATTTTTAATTCAATATAAAACACACGCAAACTGCTCTAACGGGTTGCCATACAAAACAAAATCTCGTCAATGTCACCGGGTTATATTTTTATATTGTATTTTTATATTTTTATATTGTAATTTTATATTTTTATATTATTATCATATATATTTTTATTACCCATATTTTTTTACAAAATTTTGGCTGTTATAGACTAACTCGTTTATTTAACCATTTACAGTAGGCTTTCCCAAAGAACTATATGCAGTATACTAAAACTGCCCTGAAAAATTAGCAATGCAAGTTCCATCGAAATTCATTCAGCAGAATCTTTTAATAAGGCTAATGTTTCATAATCGCTCTCAATTGATTATAGAAATTTCCCCCTAATTCCATAACTAAGCATAATAAAGCGATATATTATACACTAAAACCTTCCCTCAAGAAAAACATGAAAAATGATTGTTTTATAGAAAAATATATGATAAACATGGTGAAACATAGAGTTTTAAAATCAAATAATTTCGCGACGTTTGTTTTCCTCTGAATTATTACGGCAAAATATGCTATTTCCTAATGAAGTATTTCACAGAAATAATTTACTTTTAATTAAATTATTCTACTTAGCACATTACATATTCTCAAATTATAGGCACAAAAACGTAAGAAAATATTAAACATGAGATAAATAATTGGATACATGAAAACTGTGTGAAATCTTAAAGGCAGTATTCACGCTTGGTACTGAAGCCCAATTTCATTCACTCTTAATAATAATGTATAAAAAATAATGTAAATATAATGCTTTAAAGTAGATTAATTTAGACTTTGTTTCTATTTAAATGCTCGTGTTTAGAAGGAATTCTATAAAAAAGAAATATAGCAACTTAAATAGAAAGACAACAGGCGCACCTTTACGGAAGTTAAAATAATTATTTTTAATTGCTAAAGCAAAGAAAACATGTGGTAATTAATATCAACACCTTTTGGTTGTAAAAGGACTATCACTGGCAGAAAATTTGCATAAAAGTTAAGAGTTCTTAATCTGTTTATTATTTTTGGAAACCATGTGGTTAATGAGTTAGTTGAAGCACCCCATTTCACTCTTATTAATATACCTGTAAATCTGGTACTATCCATAAAGGTTACTTATATTCTAAAAAAAAAAAAACTTTTTATGAAATAGTAATTTAATTTTAATTAATTTACGATTATGCGTTGAGAAATCAAATTTTAAATTCTAAAATAAGAAATTAAATAATGTTTATTTTTTTTTCTTTCTAGTTGAATTACCTTAAAAAAGATTTAAAAAAAAACTATGTATTTTTGAAAAAATTCGCTTGTTTGTCATTTCTACCAAGCGTAAAAAATCTGTATATTTTTTATAGTGGAATTCGATGTCAAATTATTACGGAAATGTTTGCCAAAAAAATGGAATACCTTCAAAAAATTAATTTTTAATTTCTAGTTATTAATGTTATAGATTGATGATGGATATTTAATGACTTGGTTTTTTTTATATAATAGTAGAAAAGTTAAAGTGAACATTACTGTGTCAAATTATTAATATTGGATATTTGATTGGGAATATTAACAAAAAATTAAAAAAAGAGCAAATTCTAATTTTCCAAAATAATAATAATAATAATAATAATAATAATAATAATAATAATTATAACTAATGGGAATTTTTCATTAAAGATTCACATTTGATGCTCTACTCAACAACAAATATCATATGCACACACTTTCCGCTAATATAACAAAAATCTTTGTTTTCGATGAGTTTCCATGAGCCTTCTAACAGATTATGCTTTGAGCAACATTATATAACATTAATACTTAAATCCTTTTTGACCGCCTAGTATGTGTTTGATAACCGAATATGAAAAGTAAGCAAGATACTTTTACATTACGCACTAAATCTCTTCTGCGCATTTCTTCAAGTGGGTATAATAATAATTCACAGTAACAATAGTAACTAGACATAAAAGAGAAACATATTTCGAGTGCCTGATATTCAGCTCTCGAAACAAGTAAAATGTTGTAGCATTGGATATGTAACCCTATATTGTGACGTCAAAATGAGGTATGGGGACACTTTCATGAGGATGGATTTCAAGCTCTCAGTAAAAAGAAAATTCTCTAGCCCTAAAAAAGTTCCCCCTTGATATGTATCCCCACCTGCTATGACGTCAGAATGAAGTATGGGGATACTTTTCAAGGGGGAAGTTTTCCAATTTTCGACGAAAGTAAAATTCTCTAGGACTGGAAATCTGCCCCCATCTGCTGTGACGTAAAAATGACGTATGGGGGAACTTTTCATGGGGACACTTTTCAGGCACCTCATATTTCATGTCGGTGCCACTACCCCCAGGGGGTGCAAGAGCGAAAAACGTTCTAAAATTTCGATTTTTTTATGCTGAAGGAGCTAGAAACATGAAATTTTGCATGGTAGTTACTTATAAGATGTAAATGCTCTCTAAGGACAAAAAAAAAAAAAAAATCGAAATTTAAAAGGCTGAGATGTGCGAAAAGCGTTCTAAAAACATTCTAAATTACAATTTCTATAGAACCTATGGAACTACAGAACCATTTTCAAAAGTGATGGTAACAGTCCCTGCTGCAATATAGGCTATGTTTTATATCGGTGATACTATCACACGGGAGAGGAGGATACAAGAGCGAAAATGTTCTAAAATTTGGATTTTTTTTCAACATTAGTGTGGATTAATTAGTAATTTCTGAATTGTCTGTGGCTGTAAAAGTTCCTGTAATGAAAATAGGCCAATGAATACCACTTGGCATTTTTCAGGAATTACGCGAGCAAAACCGCCGGTTTTACTAGTATAAATATATAGATAGTGTGAGCTAATAGTAGGAATTGAAAAAAATATATTATTTGCAGATTTTATTTCACGTCATAGCGACTGAGATGTTACACATTTTATTAGGATAAGGTTCGCTAAATCGTACAAAGTCATCTGCAATATTACAAAAAGAAATGTTTTATAATAAAAATTACGAAAAATCAATATACCATCGTTAAAAGATTATAAAATATATATATATATATATATATATATATTATTTAAAACAAAATCCCTGACGGCTCGGCCTACAGGCACGCGTAGATTTCAAAGACGCAGACCGGGGGCGCCTGTTTGTTGGGAATTGCGGAAGATTTTTTCAGTGATGCCCCACTTGGGACCTTCCACTTCAAATTATAAATTGTTTGCAGGTGGAGCTGGAAAGGATTTTTTTATATATTTATTTATTTATTTATTTATTTTTTTTGGTATAAGGTTTGGTCCTATAAAATAGATAGATAGACAGATAGATAGATAGATAAAGTTTCGAACTGGGGGTGATTTTGGGTTCTGGGAGTCATAATCGGCGTAGATCTGCAAAAAATTTTCAAAAATTTCAACTTAGGGAAGAATGTAATAGGTGGTATTTCTTTCGAAATCTACCTAATTTACTCATTTCTTATACATTATGTTGTATTTAAAAAAATATTGTTTCAGATAAAACTTAAGAGTACTTCAGCATTACTTAAGAGAAACTTAAGAAATGCCCTGTTCCGGAAAAGTTAAATTTGTGTACGATTATAAAACTACCAAAACCATTTTAGACAGATATTTTATACTCTTTTATTATTTAACTGAACTCGGTTCTGTTTGTACAGATGTAATTTTGTAATCGTTTTATCAGATAATTGTTTATATGCTAAAATTAAAATTATGTTTACAGATGTGTTTTTGTTGACAAAACAACTTTTGTCTAATTTTAGAATTTAATTATAAGTAAATAAATCAATTTTAAGGCAGTTTTTGTCAGTTGGCTATGTATGATGAATAGTAAAATATTCTTTTTGTTTACAATTTGACAGTAGTTACAAAAAAAAATGAAATTCATTACGCTTCAAACCACGATCGCTAAAAGAAGGTCAAATGGCTGTGAAACTGCAAATATGAAAGAAAATTCAGCACATTGGTGAGATAATTTTAGACACTAAAAATTAAAAATATATAAATAAAATATAAAGAGTGAAATTTATTAGAAAAAATTTTGTTTTAGTCAATTAACAGTTCCATATTAATTAAATTATATTTATGCGTCACAGATCAATTTAGAAATCCTACGTATATATTTTAAAGAATGTTTATTTTTTTCACATTGACAAATTGAAAAAAAAAATCAGAGCTAAAATTATATTATCTTTAAATAATTTCACTAGCTTGCGATTTCATCCAAGCGTAGAAAAAGCAGTGAATTTCCCATAAGGGAGTTTTTTGCCCAGGATAATCAGTGTATTGTAACAGAAATTGATGGTAAAAAAACATGAATTGCAAAGTTATGAAATTAACCGTGAGTTTCAAAATAATCATTGAATGCTTATAAAGAAGTGTTTTTTTTTAAACCATTTTTACTTTTATTCTTATTTGCTTTTAGTTGAAATCGGAAATAGAAACCACTATTAAATAACAAAATATTTCTTCCGAGATAAATTAAAAAGGAAAGAAAAATATATATATATTAAGTACAATAGTTCTCTTTAGATTAAAACTACATATCTGTAGTACGTTTAGGCAAAATTACAAGTAGTAATGTATATTAATATCTATAAAAATAAATCGAAGTTTGAAAAATATATATTTTGAGAAAACTGAGTTTAAATAGCATGGTCAAAAAGTATGACCATATGTAATCAACGGAATTTCTTTTTTTGTTTCTAACTTCTAGAGAAATATAATAGAAATATTAAAAACAATATTATATAAATGTAGGATTCAATAGGTCGGATCAAAATGTTTATGCGTTCCAGTTGTCCTTAATAATATATGAGATATTGTTTTCTTATACATTTTCTATTAACTGCAGTTTTTAATCATCTAACGTGCATTAAGGAAATGTGAGTGTACTACAGGGTTTGAATAAAAAGTAATGAGACCTATTATTTTCTGCCGCGACTGTTCGTTGCAGCGCGAATGCTCCAGCCGGATTCGAATTAGGCGGAAGTAGATTCAACAACGGCCAAGCATCGGCCACCTGCGTGCTTCTATGCAGTTCGTATTGTGGTTTTAGAGGATCCCTGTCACTAGGCTTGGTTGAAGGGGGAAGTCACGGGCGCTTTCAACGTGAAAGTACAGAATACATTAAAGGGTGGGGTCAATCGATTGCGACTAGGCATTGCCGTCAATTGAAGGCTGTAGCATGACAATGCTCCAAGCCCCACCTGCTTTCTAGTCAACGACTAGCTGAACAGGAACGGCATCGCAATGCTTTCCCAGCTCCCGTAAAGTCCCATGCTGCCCCCGGAACACTTTTGCCTGTTCCACCGAGTGATGACAGTTCTCAAAGAACACCCACCGCCATTGGACATTAGCAGAGGTCAAAGCGGCTTCGACGTGATGCTTGCAGGTCGTGCCAGAAAAGGACTTCCTGGGTGTCTTCTAAGCGTGGACGACACGTTGGCTGACGTTTCGGAAAATGTCGATGCACAAGTGTCTTATTTTAAAGAATTTTAATTGTTTGTAGCGATATATTTTATACATATGTTTCGCGCATTTCGTCTCATTGCTTTTTATATAAACCATGTATGTCAAAAACTTGTTCAAAACATTTCGAATAATACCTTATTCATCGGTGTATATTTTGTATGCTCATAGAAAAAGGGATGTACACATCAGAAATAATTTATCTGATTAGAGGATCTTATAACTTACAGTGTCAATGTTAAATCGTCATAAGAAATAGCAAGAATTCTATCGCAATAAAATAAAATGTTGTTTTCTAAAATGAATTCAGACACTCTTTTAAGGGCGATTGATAGCAAACTTATCTTGTCAGCAAAACTTATTTCTTTTTTAGGTGTTTGGAGAAGTTTAAGAAAGAGGAATCACATGAAATCGAAGAATGTGGAAATTGTGGCTCACAGTTGCAGAAGGAAATCTCAATAACAGGTATCACAATCATTTTGTATAGAGAATCCCAATGAATACGCAGCGTCATATTGAAGCGGATTCTGATAACGAACAAGAGTGTCATAATCGTACAAAGAAGTGAATAGAAATGATGTAACGGGGTATAATATATCGTGTAATGTTGCGTAGGATCAAACGATTTCGTGCGTATGATGTGTCGGCATGCATAAAACCTTTTGGTGGCATTTGTGGTTCTCTACGTACCGGATCGGAACATGCGATTTTCATTCATAGCGTCATTTATGTACGAAGCTATATCACTATGTTCATACCAATGTGTCCTGTAATCTGACGCTGCGTGCGTATTCGAACCTCTGTTTAATATATTCTTGAATATGTCAATCTTTAATATAAAATCAGCTAATAACAAATATCTTTACATAAAAGAAACAAGCAATACTATTGTATGCTCTATATTTTAATAATTAAAAATATACGCTGTACAAAAATGGCATACTTGACCTTAATCCATTGAAATCACAATTATATATGTGCGGAGGTGACAAAAAAATTAATTAAATTGCAGTAACTTCTTGTTCACTACAAAGACATATTCAAAAGAAGAAAATACATTAATAAGAACTCTAAATTATATATATATATATATATTTAAGTTATTTAATACAGTTATACTGAGCACAATAATTTGCCAATATTGTATTCATTGACAGTATTTCCGTTAAAAATTTTCATACAAAAAGAACATTTGTTTCACATTGAATTTGCATACAGCATATCCCTGCGGCATGTCCCGTGATAGCATTGTGCCCTAAAAGCAAAAATTAAATAGCATAAAAAAGAAAGTAATCACTGGAATAATGTTCTGTGAAGTTTGCCCCCCGTAAATCATTAAAAGCACATTTGGGGCACTCATTGCAAGGGGTCTTGTGCATTTCGCACCCATAAACTGAAAAAAAAACGCCAATTATTGAAACTGGTTTCCCAATAGAACGGGTCCTATGCTCTTCCTACCAATAATACGTTAAAACGGCAATCAGTGTAACGTTTGATTCACTATAACTATATAATTAAATATTAGATGGCATATTAAATTTTAACGTGATATCATAAATCACTGAGGAATAATAAAATATATACTTTTTAGTCACCATAGACATGCATTGGAAGACAAAAAATGGTGAAAAAAATGTATTTATTACGAAAATTAATTGAAATTAAAAGTCAAAACATTTCTATTGAAATATTTCAAAATTTGCAAAGAAAAATCAAATTTTAAATATTTGTAATAGCTTTTTGTATGTTCTTTAGAACCTGGAATATTATATTGAAGATTGATTGACACGTATTTTATACCTAAATCATTGAATACAAAAATTGAAATTTTCAAAAGTGTAACTTTAAAAAGATGCAAATAATCAAAAATTCTCTGTAGGAGTTCCGAATAATCTTTGTAGAAAAAAGGATATCTTAGTATATTGCGGTAAAATATTGTAATCTGTTTGCTTTTAGGAATACCGTAAAATCACCGGAAGAAAATTAGAAAAAAAGGAGAAACTTCGCCTGCAATATTTTCCATTCAAATTCTATTTAAAAAATTAACTGCCAAAAATTGTGAACTGCCCTCATTCAAGTTTGCAGATTTATATGTGCGATGGATATCCCTGTACATCGGCCTCACACACGAACGGGAGCACAAAAACGCATCATTTAATTAATAAATTAAATGTACTTAATCCAGAAACATCGGCTGATATTGGAACTAGAATATTGTATTTTTATTGCAAGTATAATGGATAGGCGAAATATTTTGTACCAACATTTATGAAGTATTGCCCAATATTGGGACATTACATTAAATCAATTTTGGATACCAATAAAAAATATTATTAATCTAAACTTGCTTTACTAATAGGATGATTTTTTATAAGTACGTTTGATAGGATAAATTTTATAATAGTTAGGAAACAGTTTGTGTTTAGATTAAAAAAGTCCTTCCGGCCTGTACCGGGAGGAAAAATGTAGCTTTCCTATATCTTCGTTTTAAAATTTTAGCTAATGTTACTCGAAAACAGCAAGCTAAAATGCAAAGAAACGTTTACAAAAGATTCGTTAATACTGAAGTTGAAAAAGAAATTCGCCAAATTATTGAGCTATAGCCAAGTTGGCTTCATATATGAAGACTTATTTTGGTCGCCAATTTTGGCGATATTTCGCCAAATGTCGCCAAGTTTGGCGAGAATTTGGTGCTAACGGATATGAATATATAGTTTTATGCGTATGATTGGGAAAATGATTACAACAATGAACGGAAATAATTTGCGAGAAATCGCGTTCACTAAAACTCATAAATTAATCGTTGTTTTTATGTAATGTGCTGTCTTGTTTCAAAATGTCAGCAACCCTAGAAATTCAAACTGCTCTATCTCAGACATTTTTTAAGATAGAGGTAAAAAAAAAAATGCTCCGGAATCCTTGTACCTAGGCCTAACACGTAAGAAAAAAATAAATTTGAATTTTTAACTTTTTTTGTAAATTTATTTTAGTTTTAAATCTTTAAGTGGCCGCCATCTTGAAACAAGATTGGCCAATGAACTCGGTCGAGACATTGGTGAGCTTAATACACACAATTAGTTTCATTCAAATTGATTTATAAATACGAGTGTTATCGTATGACATAGGTCAGATATATATATATATATATATATATATATATATATAAATCAACATTTGAATGGAGTTGGGTTTTGGGGTCTGGGGGTCATGATCCGTGAAAATATTTCAAAATTTTCCGGAATTGCTTTCCTCCGAACGGCTGCAATAGATAGTTTTATACTTCCTTGTATTGAAAGCTACCTAATAATTTTACATTTTAGGTAGCTTTCAATACAAAAAGTCCTTCCGGCCTGTACCGGGAGGAAAAGGTAGCTTTCCTATAATTTAAAAATTTTAGCTAATGTTAATCGAAAACAGCGAGCTAAAATGCAAAGAAACCGTTTACAAAATATTCGTTAATACTGAATTTGAATAAGAAATTCGCCAAATTATTGAACTATAGCCAAGTTGGCTTCATTTATGAAAACTTATTTCGTTCGCCAAATTTGGCGATATTACGCCAAATGTTGCCAAGTTTGGCGAGAATTTGGTGCTAACGGATATGAATATATAGTTTTATGCGTATTATTGGGAAAATTTTACAACAATGAAAGAAAATAATTTGCGAGAAGTCGCGTTCACTAAAACTTATAAATTAATTGTTGGATATTTGTAATGTGCTATTTTGTTTCAAAATGTCTGCCATCCTAGAATTTCAAACAGCTGTATTTCAGCCGCTTTTTAAGATAGAGGTAAAACAAAAATACTCCTGAATCCTTGTATCAAGGCCTAACACTTAATCAAAAAATAAATTTGAAGTTTTAACTTTTTTGTATATTTATTTTAGTTTTAAATTTTTAAATGGCGGACCAAGCTGGCCAACGAACTCGGTTGAGACATTGGTGAGCTTAATACACACAATTAGTTTCATCGAAATCGATTTATAAATACGAGTGCTATCGCATGACATAGATCAGATATATATATATATATATATATATATATATATATATATATATATATATGTGTGGATATATCTATATATATAAATCAACATTTGAACGGAGGGTGATTTTGGGGTCTGGGGGTCATGATCGGTGAAAATATACCGAAATTTTCCTGAATTGCTTTCCTCCGAAAGGCTGCAATAGGTAGCTTTATACTTTTTTGTATTGAAAGCTACCTAAAAAGTATAAAGCTACCTATTGCAGCCGTTCGGAGAAAAGCATTTCCGGAAAATTTCGGTATATTTTCACCGATCATGACCCCCGACCCCAGAACCACACTCCGTCCAAATTTATCCGTTGATTTATCCTCTTTAATAAAAAGCTAAGCGTTGCTGACGACTGGGATTTTCGATAATCGTTGCCACAGATTAAACTCGGAAAATGAAACATTTGAAGTTACTGAAAAAATTAATAGCTCAAAAAGTATTGGTCGGAAAATTGTTAGACAAACTTCGTTAGAAAGGTAAAAAATTGTATTTTTCTTGAAATAAATTTCAAATCTAATGATTATGCCGTTTTTCAAATATTGAATTTAAAAAATTACCAAATTTCACAATGGAGTGCCATCAGTGACGGATCTAAGGGGGGGGGGGTTAGCCGGGGCAGCTGCCCCGGGTGCTAGACTTGGAAGGGCGCAAAAATGAGGAATCATAAAAGATTAAGAATGAAGGAAAATTAAAAATTCACATGAAAATATAATTTTATTTTGTTCAACGGCGGCTTACTTTCGTTGTATAAGGATCAGAAATAAAAAATAAATTAATGTGTAGTACATTATATAAAATATCACATTGCCACCAGTATTTTTAAGAATTTTTTATTTATTTAAAATTCAAAGATTTTGCTTCTCTTAAAACATTCAATAACGCACCAGCTACTTCGAGTAGTAGAATTTCTCAGCGAAAAGCTAAACTCGAAGATTCCTGCTGCTGCCATTTTTCTTGACATCGCTAAGGCATTTGACAAAGTCTGGCATGTGGGCCTTATATACAAAATAATTAGGCTTAAACTCCCTGCTAGACTTATACACCTTATTTTCTCTTACCTTAGCGATCGCATTTTTCGCGTCCGCATTAACAACATTCTTTCTAGCATTTTCCGTACCTTAGCAGGCATCCTCCAAGGGAGCGTCATCGGACCCGTGTTATTCAACATATACTTTAACGACATTCCTCGTTCACTTAACACCCACCTTGCACTTTATGCGGACGACATCACAATCTACGCTTACGGTCATCACCCATACACACTTTACAGGTATCTGCAGACTCACATTGATGCCTTCTTAGACTGGTGCGACCTATGGCGCATTAAAATCAATGAAAACAAAACTGCTGCTATTTATTTCTCTAGAAAACTAACATATCCCAATAGAATAACCATTAATAATACCACTATACCTTGGACTAATGAAGCAAAGTATCTGGGGGTCACCCTTGACCAAAGACTTTCTTTTAAAAAACATATCCTCTCCATCAGGGGGAAAGTCGCTGGCGCTACGATTGCACTAAAACCTCTTCTTAATAGTAAAACACTGGCTATCCATAACAAACTTCTCCTTTATAATTCCTGTATTTTACCAATTACCACCTATGCTTGTCCGGTCTGGGGCTATATCTGCAAATCCTCCATGAAAAACCTCAGCCAACTTCATAACAAAAATCTGCGTACTGTCAGAAATGCCTCTCGCTATCTCCGTAATAGCACTATTCGCAGAGACCTCAAAACTACCACATTAAATAAAAGAATCAACCACCTTGCCAAAAAATTTTATGAAAAATTATATGACCTCCCTAATGATATAATCGCAGAATTGCCGGATTACGACGCATTCGAACCACATCACCGCAAGCGTCCAAAATATTCTTGCATTATTGACTATGAGCATTAGTGCTCACCATTCTGCAAATTTCTCTCTCTTACTTTTATATAAATTTGTAATTTCCTAATTAAACTTATTCCTATGCTATACAAAATAATAATATAATTTTAAAAAAATATAATAATTAATTTTTAAAAAAATGTTTGCCCTTTTTAAGTGCTATTTTTGTTAAAGCTTTGCTTTGCCTGCCTTTTCCACCTGGCATTTATGTGCTGTTTTTGAACATGTTCCGAACCCTCTTTAACACTTTTTCAACTTTTTTCAGTAGTTACTTTTAACTACAACTATACCATTTTGCTTTTTTCCATTTATTAGACTATCCTTAATCTCTCTTGCTTTACTTTTTTATTCCCATTGTTTAATTTTTCTTCTATTTTTAATTGTTCTTTCTTATGTAGTTATTACTACATTATACTTTTCCCAACGGCTCAATATTTACAAGACAGGTTATTCACAAATAGACTGGTCGTAAAGTTGATCGCAACTCGGAAGCCCCTTAACCGACATCAACTGTTCGGCAACTCTTCGGTCATCTCTTTTCCGACATCGTTCTATGTTGTTTTACAGCGTGTGCAGTACAGTATTTTACTTCGGTTATGTCTAAAAGACATTGGGTGATTATTATAGGAAGGAGATTAATAAAAGAGAAGAGGAGGCTTCACAGCTATCATCTAGTATGTCCTCACGGCTTAAGCCGAGCGATATTCATGAAGATAAGCAAACAAGTTACTTGTTTTTTTTTATACGTACCATACAATAATTTATATGTATTATTTCTGTTCTAAAAATCTCCTTTTCTATGCAATAACTGAGCTGATATGTAAGAAAAGAATTATAAATCGATTTTTTATTAATTTCTTCTAAATTTAGATATTCTTGTAATTAACAAACATTTTTGTCTAAAAAATGAAAACGAAACTTATACTTTGCTGAGAATTCAAGACGTTCTGGCCCTTTACAACCATTTTATTTATGTAATTAAAAAGGTTTTCGATCCATGGGAATCAGTTTTATGTTTTTATTTAAGCCTTTTAAATTTTGATTTCCAAAATATCGCACCTATATATTTTTTTAATTTATTAAATCTTTCATTAGAAATGTTTATCTAATAAAATATGTTAACTTAAGTTGTGCTTCACAGTCACGCAACTTGTACTAATTTTGAAGCAAAAAAGTACATTAATTAAATTTAAAAGGCGTAGGTTAACATAGCAATAAATTCACGCTCGAAAATTCACTTTCTAAAGCTGGTGGTATTGATAAAGATTTTCAAAATAAAATTTTCGAAGAGGAGACTCATTGGAAATCCGTTCTGTATGTAATAGTCGATGTAATGATGTATTTGGCAAAGACAGGTAGGTCTCTAAGAAGATGACATGAAAATCTTAATTTCTCTAATCCTAAATGCGGGAATTTCTTAAATATAATTGAGCTAGTATAAATCACACTATCATGCAGATCTTCGTGATCATATTAACCTTCATAAGAGAGGTCAAGTTAGTTACTTTTCACATGGCATTCAAAATGAATCTCTAGAGATTATTGCTGCGAAAATAAGAGAATATATTTTTAGTGATATCAAAGAAGCAAAATACTTCTCCATCATGTTCGATTCTATTCCTCATGTAAGCCATTTAGATCAAATGTCACAGGTTATTAGATATGTAAAGATGAGTGAAAACGGTGCTGAAATAATCGAAACTTTTATTGACTTCTTCAATGTCAGCCAGAAAACTGGAGGAGCCCTTACAGAACTCATTTTACAGAAATTAGAAAATGATGGTCTAGATATAAATAACTATAGAGGCCAATCCTACGACAATGGGTTCAATATGTCCGGAAAATAAAAAGGAGTCGGAACCCGAATATTGCAAGCGAATGATTTAGCATTTTTTGTTCCTTGTTCTGCTCATACCCTCAATCTTGTTGGTGTAAATGCTGCCAAAATTTTACGAGAAGCTGAGACTTTTTTGTTATCTTAAATTGCCTTTACAAATATTTTAGTGTCTCAACTAGTAGATGGGACATTCTAAGAAAACATGTTCCTATTTCACTAAAATTACAAAGTACTACTCGGTGGTCATCAAAACGTGAAGCTGTAACAGCGATTTACAAACATATTGGAAAGATCATAAATGTTCTAAAGGAACTGCAAACTGACCCATTAACAACTCCTGAAACAATAACAGAAGCTTCTTTACCACTCTTTAATATTACCAAATTTGAATTCATGAGTGATGACATGCTTCTGGCATAAAGTGCTGACTCGATACAGTGAACAAACTTTTTCAAATGGAAGACATGGCTATTGACAGGTCTGTAAAACACTTAAATGGTCTCAATAAAATGTTAGATTCAGAAAGGGCAAGTATTACAACTAATGCAATACAGGATGCAAATGGTATTGCTACTGATATTGGTATTGAGGCAAAATTTAGGGAAACGAGGAAGACCAAAAAGAAGAGGTTTTTTATGAGCTTTGTGAAGATGAAAGTAGTGCTATTTCTGATGAGAAGAAATTCAAACTAAAGATCGTTGAAGTGGTGGACAGAATTCTAACAGAATTAAGAAACAGATTTGATGCTATTTAAAATCTCAATGGCATGTTTAGTTTTCTTCATGGAAGGCATTTCCTAAAATTGTCAAAAGAAGAATTACAAGCGCAAACTGAGCAGTTGGCAAATATGTATAAAAACAATATAGATAAAGAGGAAATTCTGGAAGTCGAAAGCTTCAAATATCATGCACTGGAGTTAGACGAAAATATGAAGTCAAGTTCGGCTGTTGAACTGCTAAGAGTCATAAATTTACATGAACTTCAGGATGCTTATCCAAATTTAACTACTTGTCTAAAAATATTCCTAACACTACCTGTATTCGTCGCTTCTAATGAAAGAAGTTTCACTAAATTAAAATTGATTAAAAGATATCTAGGAAATTTAACAAAAGAACAACGATTATCAAATTTATGTATAATAAATTTAGAAAATGAGATAGCTTGCAAATTCCTTATGACGACATAATAAAACTTATACATCAAAGAAAGTTCGCAAAGTAAATCTTTAATAGGTATTGTAGATGTTAAAACAGGTATATTTACTGTAATATTTATATTGTGCAATATTGTACTTTTTATATAGAAAAAAGGCATAGTAAAAATACATATTTTGAGTATTGGGTATTAATGTTACTTCCTTAAGCAATTGTTTACGCAGATTTTATTCTGATATTTTTGGGAGCAAGGGGGGGGGGCGCAAATCTACAAGCTTGTCACGGCAAAAATTTAGTCTAGATCCGTCTCTGAGTACCATAGCGAAATCTTCACGCGTAAAAAGATAATGATAACGGCCATGTGTCCTGACGTATACTGGCTATAGCCTGAGTCACAAATTATAGTAGCCTTATTATTCTGTTAAAATATAAAAGTGAATTATGATGCCACGGGTGCATGATTTTTATTTAATTTTAATTGTCTGAGTGCAACGAAGACTCATACACAGCGCAGTATTACTTTGCCCCATATATAGCTACGATGGATATTAAAACCTTTCGTCAAGCATAACTCAAAAAATATTTAACGGATTTCGTTCAAATTTTTACAGCAGGTACCTATAAAGGTGACAACGTCGTCTATTTATTACCAAGAATAAGTGTCAAACCGTTTGGAAGTTATATTAAAAAAATAGATAAAAAAGCACAATTAAAGTACATACGTCACTAAATTTTGTGCGTACGTCATTTTCACCGGCGGGAGATTTTCGTAGACAATCGGAATTGAAAAGTTCATGGAATACATGGAGCAAAAAAATATGCAAGCACTAATATTCAGCACAATAAAATATATTTCAATTTAATAAAAATGGAAAGTTAATCTGGAATTTTTTTCTGTTTGAAAAGTATTAGCAATTAGTAAGAGTAGTATTAGTATTAGAGATTTGGCGTAAATCACACCATTAGCAGCTTTTTTATTTCGCGTGTGTATGTTAGGAACAATTCTTTGATGTTTAAATAAAAGGTTTCGATTTGTGGCATTATTTCTTACTAGCCGCCACTGGCGACCAGTTTGGTCTCCCTTAAATGGATGTTAAACATTGCAACCCGTTACATTTATTCATAATTTAATTTTCCCTTAATCCTTCGCCAAATCGGAAGATTCTATAATGGACAAATCATGAACTTTTGCGATCATGGTAGCATTTCGCATATTTTTGAGGCACAGGTGTCACATACGCACGTTGGCGCGATCCCCCCCCCCCCCCGCGCCAATTTGACGAAATTTTTTTATGGAAATTGTTGTTTATTTACTATTATTTTTTTTTAGTTCTATAAATTATTTTTGATATGTATATCAATATTTATTTACATCAAACAATCATTTATTTATTTTTATTTCCCTTTTTAATTATGAGTATTTTTGAGTATAGCCGGGAGCAGATGATAAATCGCCAAATATTGTTCCCATCACCATCATTCATACTAAATTAATTTAATTTTAAATTATAAACCTGTCACTCATTTCATTTAAAATACTTAACTTTAACCTAAAATGCTTATATTACATAAATTTAAAATACCTCACACTTTTCATTTAAATAGAAAATAAATAAGAAATAATATCATAAATCAAAATATTTGATTTCAAAACCAAAGTATCGTTTCTAATTTGTACACGCGATAAATAAAATCTGTATTAGCGATTTTAAAAATGCTAAAAATCTGATTCATTAAATATTATTACATGAGTTCAATTTACGTCAAGAAAAGGTTCGGAAGGAAGTTCAGTTGTATAGCACATAATTATGGTAAACTTTGATTGTCTCACTGGTGCGAATTATTTTTTTGACGCGAGGCAGCGGTCCAAAAATTCATTCGCGGAGAACTTGCTTTGCGAATGATTACCTCCATGATTTAATATTTTAAATGTTCACGGCGAATCAATCTTTTTTTTGTTTACTTTCATGAATAGAGAACTTGAACTGGGAACCTAATTTTGACTGAAGTTATTGCAGAATATATACATAATTGAACGTAAGTCATCTCTCAAATATTAATTTATTTTGAACGATCTTTCTTAAAATGGAACTTTTATGCAGTTTTATTCGAAAAAATAATTTTGAATAAAAATGGCCGCCTGGCATATGAAAAAGTGAAACGGCCGTCCCGGAACTGTTGATGACAGTCACATGACTTACGCTTTTATTTTAGAAAATTTTCTTTTCCTTTTTAGTATTTTAAATGGAATTAGTGAAAGGCGTGTATTTTAAATTAAATGAGTGAAAGACGTTTGTTTTTAATGTATGTATTTCAAAAGAAATCAGTGAAAGATTTATATTTAAATGAAATGAATGCAATATGAAGATGTTATGAGAAAAATATTTGGCGATTTATCAACTGCGCCAAGTTAACATAAAAGTACCAATACATATGTGTTTACTTCTCTATTATCCCGTCGACCACTTTTCATAACAAAAAACTATCGCCAAATAAACGGGAGAACGTTGTCATTGAAATATCAAAATGCATAAATAAATAAAATATAAGAATTTAAGGACACAATTGTTATTTTAATGAATGAAATAACTAATAAATCAGTAAAACATAATGAAAAATACACGCAAATGTCGCGTTAAAAACCACTTGATGACGTAACAAACACGTATAATGCTTCTGATATCAAGTAAATGGGACTGCATTTTTGGCGTTTAATCTAACAGTTTGGCGATAGTTTTTTGTTATGAAAAGTGGTCGACGGGATAATAGAGCAGTACCTCTATGTGAAATGAAACAAGGCACAGATGTTATATACGCACCACGTTGGCGCGATTTTTCCCTCCACCAGCTTGGGGAAAACTTTGTTTTTGAATATTAGTTACAAATAGTGTGACAAATAGTACACGTGATTTTTTATTTCAATATAAAAATAAAATAACGTAATAAATGAAACAGCTTCTATTATTTTAAAAAAGGAAATAAAAATAAATAAATGATAGTTTGATATAAATAAAGGCGCGGATGTCATATACGCACCACATTGGCGCGATTGCAACAAAATGGCAATTTTATGCCTCACATGGTAACCCGGTTATTTTGTTTCAATTGTTGTTTATTAACTTTTATTTTTTATTTTAATTCTATAAATTGTTTTTATTATATATATCAATATTTATTTATATCAAACTATCATTTATTTATTTTTATTTCCCATTTTTGAATAA
This sequence comes from Maratus michaelseni, assembly GCA_963931845.1. Lineage (NCBI taxonomy): Eukaryota > Metazoa > Arthropoda > Arachnida > Araneae > Salticidae > Maratus > Maratus michaelseni. The sequence goes on along the minus strand of OZ007596.1, from coordinate 183,120,917 downwards.
TAGGAGCTATTTCATTTATTACGTTATTTTATTTTTATATTGAAATAAAAAATTACATGCTATTATTGTATGGTATTTGTAACTAATATTCAAAAACAAAGTTTTCGCCAAATTGGCGGGGGAAAAATCGCGCCAATCTGGTGCGTATATGACATCTGTGCCTAAATTAATATTGATATACATATAAAAATAATCTATAGAATTAAAATAAAAAATAAAAGTAAACAAACACAACAAACAGTTTTCGCCAAAGGGGCGCGGGAAAAATCGCGCCAACGTGGTGAGTATATGGCATCTGTGCCGGGATTTTTACCCTTTTATCTGTGCTTTCGGAAATATAAAATAATTAAAAAATTCTTATATCAGGTGTATAATGTTTTGCATTTTTATACGGACCACTTCTCCATTTTAAGATTTTAAATGCTATTTATATCAGATATTTCTTTCTTGAGATTCCCACAAGTTTTTTCCGGTAATTTTTTTATTTCGCTTATTAATTGTTTACAATTTGCCCCCCTGGCAATAACAATTATTTATCACAAAAAATGGGTACTTCTCTATTATCCCGTCGACCACTTTTCATAACAAAAAACTATCGCTAAATAAACGGGAGAACGTTGCCATTGAAATATCAAAATAAATAAAATATAAGAATTTAAGGAAACAATTGTTACTTTAATGAATGAAATAACTAATAAATCAGTAAAACATAATGAAAAATACACGCAAATGTCGAATTAAAAACCACTTGATGGCATAACAAATACGTATAATGCTTCTGGCATCAAGTAAATGGGACTGTATTTTTGGCGTTTAATCTTAGTTTGGCGATAGTTTTTTGTTATGAAAAGTGGTCGACGGGATAATAGAGAAGTACCCAAAAATGGCTTAGTTTTGTTAAATTTGTTTGTTATGTATTTTCATTTCTTATTAAAATATCGAAAATGGCAATAAAATTTTATTTTAGCACCGTACTTATTTTTTTAAAATGGCTCAAAAACATGGTTTAATAAACGTATATTTGTAAATATTTTAAAAAACATGTTTTTCCGCTCTCTAGAAAAATTTGTAAGATTCTACAACTGCCTTTGGCACCAACCAGTACATGATACGGAACTTTTCCCTATTCAGATACACAGAAGAGGTTGGTCACAAACAAGAGTAATGCTAGCAACAATATAGTTTTAACTCTATAAGAGTTAGAAACAATAATGATATTAAATTCCCCGATTAGCTTAGGGCCCGATTACGGAACTTTCTCCTAGAAAAAAAAACTGTAGAAGTCTTTTACATTTGTTTCGAATGAAGCTCGATCAACAAAGTATTAATTGATAATACAAACAACACTAATATTAACATGGGGGCAAAAGTTTGAATTTAAGTGTATGTATTTGGAACCATCACCCCCAACCAACCACCCACCAAAAAAAGAAAAAGAAAGTTACAGAAATGAATTTAAAATAGCGTGAAGCCACCCTTTCTGACATAAGAAATTGGCTGCGAACCCGATTACCAAACTTTCACTTAACTTAATAACATGTATCTAATAGCCCTGAGGACAATTCCCCTTCCCAGTTATACGGACCTTGGGGCTTTTTTAAAAAGCTTGACGCAGTTCGGGTTGAAGAAGTTGAGATTTACTGTCAAATGACATAAACTACTATGAAAATAAAACTGGTGAATTATTATGCTGGTTTATGTATGTATTTAAAAAAATTGCATCTGATTACACTCTTTAGATAAATTACTCCTGTTTGCATTTAATAACAGATAAACGGCTTCCGTTTACTAAATTGTTTAAATATTGGGAAGAGTTGGCGAGAGATAGATAGACGTGTAAACAAACGGGTAGAGAGACGGATAGCGACAGAGATAAGCTAACGGGTAGCGAAACGAATAGACAGACGGATAGCGAGGCAGGTGCAAAAAAGGGTTGACAGAGGGGTAGTGAGATGGGTAGGGAGACGGGTAGCGTGGTGGATAGAGAGACGAGTAGTGAGACGACTTGACAGACGGGTAGAGAAAGGGGTATATAGACAGACAGACGTGTTGATAGACGAGTAGTGTAACGGGAAGCGAGACAGGTAGAGACACGATTAAAGAGTCGGGTAGAAAGACAGACGGATACTGAGACGAGTATACAGAAGAGTAGAGAGACAGTAGACAGATGAGTTCGGAGAGAGACACAGCTAAGACATACGAGTAGTTAGACTGGTAGACACGTTTGTAGCAAAGCATGTTATCAATGTGGTTTGAAGTATACGAGTTTCTATAAATAGTTATACAAATAAACAAAGGAAATTTTTTTAATTCAAATATTAAATATTTGATTTAATATTTCAATATTTAATATTTTATTTTTTAATATTTTATTTAGATATTTGTCCCAAAGAAAATGTTGCAAAAATTAAATTAAATTTGCGTTAAACTACGCTTGCTAAAATACGCTATATGCTTCAAATCTGATTATGTGACTTTAAAAATATCGTTTTAAAAGATCCGGTGGTTTTTTTTTTTTTTTAAGTTTTGAGCAATTCCCGCTTAAGAAAATGAGATTATTTGCCAAATGTTATAAAAAAATGCATATGAAAACATAACAGTATATGAATTTATATATGATATTTTGTAATTATATCATTTAATTTGCTATTTTTCATATGTTGTATCTTTATCTATCTCTTGTCTATCATATGCTGTATATTCACTTAGATTCTTGTTGATATCTTCTTTATATTGTAATTGTTAACCCTATGTTCTCAGCAATATCACTCAGACTAATCCCTTTGAGGGAAGTCCTAGTATAATCATCTTAGAAACAAGGTTTTGGAATTTTTTTTTTGAATGGGACTAATAAATTGGCCAATACTGTATATTATTTTGAGTTTAAAAGAGGAAAGATGGGGGGCCGCTTTATATTATATAGGTTTCCTCAGGAGTTTTTCGTCAGAATTGAAAGTTTAATATATCAAAACGTCAGAAATGAAATCGGCATTACATCGGCAATAACTATAATGACTGTCCTTCAGTTCGTTTGGATAGATTTTCATTTAAAAATATAGAATCATTCAACATTGATTTTAGGTTTTTTTAGGTTATTATCACGGGCACGGGCAACGACGAGCATGTCCGCTACATTTAGGTAGCTTTCAATACTAAAAAATAAAACTGCCCAGTTAAACCGAGGGCATTGAGCTCACACGCTATTCACACTAATTGTATATTATACTCTTATTTCAAAAAATCTGAAATAAGAGAAAAATAAAGAAATCAACAATATATTAAGTGGGGTCATCCCCCCGTTACCCCCCCCCTTCATAGTTAACTAATGAACTCCTTAAACTAATCAGGGAAGTCTCTAATTACAATGAATATATATACAAAATTTGAAGAAAATCGGATAATTCTGCATGAAAAAAGCATTTATCTAAATTAAGGGGGGGGATTAGCCCCCCCGTTCCCCCCCCCTTTATACTTAACCAATCAATCCCGAAAACTAATCAGGGAAGCGTCTTAACCCAATGAACCTATAAACACATTTTGAAGCAAATGGGATAATTCTGCATGAAAAACACATTTATATAAATTAAGGGGGGGATTAGCCCCCCCCCGTCCCCCCCCTTTATACTTAACCAATCAATCCCGAAAACTAATCAGGGAAGCGCCTTAACACATTGAACCTACAAACAAAATTTGAAGGTAAACGGAATAATTCTGCAAGAAAAACCCATTTATATAAATTAAGGGAGGGATTAGCCCCCGTTCCCCCCCCCCTTTATACTTAACCAATCAATCCCGAAAACTAATCAGGGAAGCGCCTTAACACAGTGAACCTATAAACAAAATTTGAAGGTAAACGGATATTTCTATGAAGAGTTATCGCGTTACGTACATACATACATACATACATACGTACGTACAGAACCGGCGGGCACATAAGCTCTCAGGCTTTGATAGCCTGTGAGCTGAAAAAGTATAAAGCTACATATTGCAGCCGTTCGGAGTAAAGCAGTTCCGGAAAATTTCGATATATTTTCACCGATCATGACCCACAAACCCCAAAACCGCCCTCCGCTCAAATGTTGATTTATATATACACTGTTAAAAATAGTCGTTGATTTACGGTGCTTTACTGCATAATTTACTGTACATTACCGTATTACTGTAAATATTGCCCTTACCCGTTAAAAATCAGTTATTGGCTGTAAAATTATGTTATTGGCTGTCATTTACGGCCAAGAGAGAAAGAAATACAGGTTGTTACAGTCTTTTACGGCAGATCACAGGCAATTTTAGTAAATCACCGTTATTCGCTACCGCAAACCGTAAAGGAACAGTGGATTACAGCCATCTCATCTGAGAAGTTTGATTTTGGAAAATGGCAACGAACGCGCGGCGCCATGTTTGTTTATTTTCGCACGAGGAAAGAGGAAAACGCGATGAGGAAGCACGTCTGCCCTGGCTGTACCAATACCGGATTTATTCAGGTATTTATTTATCTGGTTATCTTACCTTATTAATTTAAAAATGAATTTTAATATCAAAGTTTATGTAGAGTAGACAGTGTTCGAAATTTGCAGTCGTTAGTCGTCAAATGCAACTAATTACATTATAGCATTTGACGACTACAAAATTATTCCTGGATGTGAAATTTGACGCCTAGGCCTAGCTTTTTTAACACTTAGTTTTTGCCAATCACCCGATTTTGAAAATTTGGTCTCACACCAAACATAAATTCTAATGTGAGACAGTTAGACGGTGAATTTTAGCAGAGTGTAAAAATCCAAATGAATTTATTAATTTATGCAAACTTCTAAACTTTATAGTGAACCTGCCATTTAGCACTGCTGAATGTGAAAAGGGATTTAGTCTGTTTAATTTAATAAAAAACTAGCTGACCCCCGCCCGGCGTTGCCCGGGCCCGTGATAATAAATAAATAAATAATAATAATAATCAAGTTTTTATTATTTTACATCTTTAACCCGATTTTGTATGAAATTATATTTTAAGAAGAAAAATTCGCGAAAAAATATTGATATTTAGTGATTAGCACTCATTTTCTTGTATTTTTTTTTTACGCAGTATCGTTTCATAGTTTTAAAATAAAAAGTTATTTTTGTCCTAACTCTTTAAAATCTTTATGGGTGATAAATAAAACGGTTTTACAGCCCGTGTACAAATTTCGGGAAAAAATATTGTTATCCAGTTGTAAAAGAGATGCTTTCTTCTCGCTTTTTTGTTTGTTTTCTCGTCGGCTCCTTTAACATAGCAATAAAAAATAGTCCTCATCTTCCGAACTCTTTGACATTTCAATCAGTTATAAATACAACCATCTCCAAGCTCTCTTTAAAATTTTGTGAAAAATATGCATATTTAGTAGTGAAAACATGAGTTCTTAAAAAAAAAAAAAAAAAAAAAGCTTTAGCTTTTAACCTCAGAGCAAAAATATATTTCCATCTGTTTTCAATCAAGCCTTTTCCATCCCCCTAGGCTAAACAGGTTAATCAATCAGTCTTATCGTTTTTGAGGGGAGAATCCTTCAAAAAAAGTTGACGCATGCGTAAAGAGACGATATTCGTGTGAAATTTTGACAAAATGCGCTTTCTGTTTTAAATTTATAGATGATACACGTAACCATTTATCCACTGATACTGTTAATGATTTATTAATGGCAAAACTGTACGTACCCAATTTAATAGATTTTTATCCAGATAAAGTTATAAATCCCTGTGAAATGATGCAGCTGAAGGACGGTTAGACGTCCTGAGTTTAGTATCTAACTTATTAAAATTACTGGGTATTGTTTGAGATTCGGCCAAACAATACCATGATGTAGAAAAATTATTCTCCAGTCAGACAACACACAAAGTTACGAACCATAGTAAAGCCGAATTCGTGTCAAAAACCAATAAAGCGAACGATCTAGAAAATGAAAATTGTTGGTTTAAAAATTCTCTAAAATGTCGCAGGAGCGATAAAATGTTGTCACAATATATGGCTCTTCATTTTTATCGCCGCCTCAAACTAGATCATTTAGAAACGACGGGCCAGAAAATGCAAGTCCTCATAAATGATATTATTCAAGTCTATCCAGGGTGCGGAAATGAGAGGCTAAAGCTTTTGGATTTTCAAAGACCAACGGCAGAGTCTGAAAACATCGAGGGTGCATTACCAAAAGTCTCTCAAAATTTAAATTCTTTTTAGTTAGAAGGTGAAGTGCCTTACATTGACGATGTTTCAGACCCTGACTGGGATCCCTTTTGGTAAACATTAAATTATTTTTAATTAATTAATTAATTAATTTTTTTTTTGCAAATATTAACTTTTTTTTATGTGTAATTATTTATATATTTTTTGTATGCAATTTCCCTTTTTTCTGAATCGCCGTCTCATTTATTGGCATTTATTATATTTATCCTTTTACTTTTACTTTGAAAAAAAAAAAAAAAAAAAGGGCAGTTGTGAGCGAGATTATAAGTTAACATTGTTTTGAATTTAGTGTAATCAAGATTGACAAAAGATTTCTGGTCAGTTTTTTTTCTCTTTTTTATTGTCCAAAATGTTTTTAAAACGGGGGTTCAGGGGGGCAGAGCCCCCCTGACAATAACAAATATTCATCTGAAAAATCACATTTCTTTAGCTTTTTAATCGTTAGTTTATTTAGAATGTTGTTAAAATTTGCGTAATTGGATCGTGATAAATTTTTCAATATGGCAGAAAAACTTAGTTTTTAAATCTTTGTTATTTATAAATCAATGTTTTTGCATCATTTTCTACTTTTAAAAATGTTGCAAAAAGCAAAATCATTGATTTATAAATAACATACAGATTTAAAAATGATGTTTTTCTGCAATCTTTGAAAATTTTTTCATGTCGCCAAAACGGCATTTTGGCGCAATTTTTTCTGCCAAGCAGCACAGGATACAGATCTCTTCCCACAAAATTCATTATCGCAGAAAAATTAAAATGTCATTTAATGTAACACCGCACTTCATTCATCATGCAGAAACTCTTAAGAATGATTTTTGTTCAGTATTATACCTTTACTATAAATAATATTTGCAATGTCAACAAACTTAGATACTTTTGAGGTAAATATATATTCAATGTTTGATACTGTAATTTTGAGTAAAAAAAATTCTAAACAATAAAATTTCTTGTTACAGTAAGTAAAAAAAGGATTAATTTTCATCTAAGTCATATGTGAAACTTTATTTTACAATATTGTTATGTCTGTGCATTTTTTAAGCACTCTTTTTTAAAATACTCAAAAAAATACCAAATGACAAAATACATAATGCAGAAAAATGAAAATTTACTTAATGTAACATCTGTGCTTCATTTATCCTTCAGAAACTCTAAAAATGATTTTTGTTCAGTATTAATAGCTTTAGTACTATAAATAATTGCTATGTACAGCAATGTTAGGTCCTTTTGAGGTAAATATTTAATGTTTGATACTTTAATTGTGAGTAAAAAAAAACTTGTAAATAATTTCTTGTTAAGCAAATATATTTTTTTTTAATCATACCAAATATTAGAAAACAAGAAATATAATAATTTAAAATGAATTTTTTCGAACTTATATATAAATATAAAACTATTTAAATCTACAAAACACGGTAATATGTGGCCGTTAACTTAACAGAAGTGGATACTAAACATACAGTCTCTACCGACCAGCCACTGCATACTAATGCAAATATTGAAATTTAACCTTTAATTGACATATTCAAATAAATATTTCCTGGTATATATATAGATATATATTGTATCATTTTAGGTAGAACCACTCTTTCCATGAACATCGTAGCATCGCTGTACATTTTGATCATCAATTGAAGACTAATATCTGGATTGGGGTAAGCTGGAAACCTGTTCTACATGTCTATCTCTTCCTTATTAAATTTTGTTTAATTTGACTACTCATACCAGGGGTTGATACAGACAAAATTTGGGCCTATTTAGGGCTCCTTCACAAAAATCAATTTAATAAAATGGGTTCCTTTACAAAAACCAATTTGATAAAATGGGTCCCTTCACAAAATTCTTTTTACTAAAATAGGCCTTTTCACAAAATTTTATTCCATAAAAACTTACTATTTATTATTTAATTATTATTTTGTGATTTTCTAAAATGTGTAATTTGTGAACAACTTCACCAGAGAGAAAAACTTCAGCAAAAGGATTTTAAAAAGTTTTTGTTATTAAATGCTTGACTCGAATTTGAGTAACTGGATTTCAACTTTCATTAGAAAATGTTATTTTTCACAAAAATATAATAAATTTCACAAAAATAACCTTTATTTTTCACAAAATGGGCCCCAAGGGAAAAAACCCTGCATCGACCCCTGCATACATCTCATTCGGTTCAGGAGTTATGACTCAAAAACCATCCTCTACTTTAGATTCTCATATCTCTAACGAATTAGACTTTTGTCAACTGAACCAGCCCCTCCCATGTAGAAATCTACAATTTTTTGTGCATTCTTGCCTTAATATAAATAGCTTGTACTTTAATGAACAATTTAAGACCTTTTTAACACTTTCCAACCTAGTTGAAAAGTGTTTATGACTTCGGTTTGTCTGGCCGTCTGGCCGTCTGCCGTCTGGCCGTCTGCCGTCTGGCCGTCTGGCCGTCTGCCGTCTGGCCGTCTGGCCGTCTGCCGTCTGCCGTCTGCCGTCTGTCCGTGCTCTAACTCCCGTAAATATGCTCGGATTGCCCTGCAATTTTTATATGTTATAATCGTTATCTATAGCATGTTCCCTATTTCAATGGAAGTGTGTAGCACTTATAGTTTTTTTACAGGGACACTCAAAAGAATTCCGTTACATTGCGGTCTATGGGGAAAAATCATTTGCGGTTTATTTAAAAAATGTTTCACTATTTTAAACGCACTGAAATTTATATATATCACTAAGGTGCATTAGAAGAAGCTTAATATGGAATAGGGTGTGCATAGCACTTATACTTACTTTACAGGGACAGTCAAAAGAATTCCGTTACATTACGTCTATGGAGAAAAATCGTCTGCGGTTTATTTAAATAATGTTTCCCTATTTTAAACGCAATGAAATTTATATAAGGTTCATTACAAGAGACTTACTACAGAATATTGTGTGTATAGCAGTCATCGTTCATTTACAGGGACACACAAAAGAATTCTCTACTGTATGTTAACAATAATTCCTGGAAGTGCGTTTTAAGTTACTGAACGCTATTTTAATTTTAAATCGCTTTTTGTCTATTACGTGGTGTGTATAAATTCTGTAGATCCTATACAGGGAAGCACAAAAGTTCGGGAACACATTTCCGTATTATTTAACTCCAGACGGAGAATTTTAAACTGTGCTACGTGTTTCCTAACTGAACTAAAATTTAGCATCCTATATAGTATATATACAAATCTATAGATCCTATACAGGGCTGAATAAAAGTATTCGGATTACTTAGATGTTATCTTTTAGCTTATTAAAGAGTATGACTCGTAAAATTATTTTGGAAGCTTTGGAAAGTGTTACATAATCTATGCTTGACGCATGATTTTTCGTTCTTGTTTATGTAATTATGTCAATTACTTAATGAGTTATTCACATTTTAACATATGCTGTTTTAGTTTCTGTTTTATACCATTTTCTAAATTTTGAAAAATTCCATGTTCTTTGCATATATTTTTAATACTTTTAACTTATTGAAAACTATGTAAAACATAAAAAAATTAATGAGGATTAATTTAGTATCATTGTTTTTAAGTTTTGTACATGTATTGATTATAGGTGCAGATTTAGTGTTCACTCTAGAAAAAAAAAGGGCAGGGTGCTAGTCACAAAAAGGGCACTATTGAAGCATAAAAAGGGCACTAGTTTCAGCGAAAAAGGGCATTGTTTCATAAAAAAAAGTATACTTATTCGGAACCAATATAAGAAACTCATTATTGTTCATCATATACTCATCAATGTTTGTACACATATTTAGTAACATAAATTAAAGAAATACATTTTTATTAAATTGATATTTTAAGGTTCTAGTAAGTAATTAGGTTAACATATGTGGATATAAAATTATTAGCCACCTCTAAACTATGAATTTTAAGGGGGAAGCAGAAATTTGGACTTAAGATGACTGATTTAGTTACCTTACTAAAGATTTAAAAATAGAACAAAAAAATTTAAATAAAGGAGTTTTAACTTTAAATTTCGTGTGCTTGGAAAGAAGGGGTGGGCATCAATTTTGGGTGAGGGTGTGGAAAATTACTTGATCGATTATTTGCTATAATAAAGTGACAGATCAGAAAAAGTAAAAAAAAAAAAAAAAAAAAAAAAAAAAAAAGATAAGGCTTTTAAGCTTGGTGAGCTGGGAGAGCAAAAGATGAGTTTTTTTTTCCTCCAGGGTGTTAAGGGGGGGGGGGGGGGATTGCGTCCCTTTGACGAAATTTGCAGTTTTTTCGAGATCTGTTTATAAATTTTGCGATTTTTTTCGCTATTTTTTTGACGAAATTTGCCGTTCTTCGCGATCTGCTGACAAAATTTACCGTTTTTTCGCGAACTTTTGACGAAATTTGCCGCTTTTCGCAATGTTTTTGACGAAATTTGCCGTTTTTATGCGATTCTCTGACGAAAGTCACGTTTTTCCCGCGGTCTGTTGACGAAATTTGCCGTTTTCTCGCGATCTTTTGACGAAACTTGCCGCTTTTCGCAATGTTTTTGACGAAATTTGCCGTTTTTTCGCTATTCTCTAACGAAAGTCACGTTTTTCCCGCGATTTGTTGACCAAATTTACCGTTTTTTCGCGATCTTTTGACGAAATTTGCCGCTTTTCGCAATGTTTTTGACGAAATTTGCCGTTTTTTCACGATTCTCTGACGAAAGTTACGTTTTTCCCGCGATCTGTTGACAAAATTTGTCGTTTTTCCGCGATCTTTTGACGAAATTTGCCGCTTTTCGCAATGTTTTTGACGAAATTTGCCGTTTTTATGCGATTCTCTGACGAAACTCACGTTTTTCCCGCGGTCTGTTGACGAAATTTGCCGTTTTTCCCGATCTTTTGACGAAATTTGCCGCTTTTCGCATTGTTTTTGACGAAATTTGCCGTTTTTACGCGATTCTCTGACGAAAGTCACGTTTTTTCCCGCGATCTGTTGACAAAATTTGTCGTTTTTTCGCGATCTTTTGACGAAATTTGCCGTTTTTCGAGGGCGCATTTTGTCGATTTTTAAAAGGGCAGGGCGCTGCGCCATTAAAGAAAAGCCTAGCGGGAACACTAGCAGATTCACGGCCGCCAGTCGCCACGTGGCGACTAAATTTTTTGCTGTGGCCACTAACTTTTGATGTTTAAGTCGCCATGTGATTTAAAAGTAATCTATTTCTGGTATTCCCAGTCCCCATCGTGAAATGTTGATATTTTTTTTTAAGATTAAGACCAAAACACACACATTATTGTTATCTTTTAATAACATTTCAGAATGATCTGTTTAACACAGCAAACTATTAAATATAGTCGAATAGCAATGTTATTCGTAACATCTGATAATTTTATTTTACATAGACTGTGATTTAAATATATATATATATAAACAAATGTTTGAAGTGTGTTTTTATTTTTATAGTGCAAAATATTCTCACAAATTCAGATTTTCTGTCATATGTACTTTTGTCTGGCAAAATCAAAATAAGAAATATTGTTTTTCTGATATTCCCCGCTATCATGATTGCTTAGCTTATCTACATATTGTTTTTTAAACCGTATCTTGCCCAACTTTATCTTCTGACTGTACATGATTTAAGATTTAATTAATATACAAATTTTGTTGTACACGTGTTTATATTAAATAAAATACTTTACACTTTGAATTAATTATTATTATTATTTTTTTTAGTTTTTTACCCTATATAAATACTATTGTTTTTATGTATTTGTTTTACAATTGTGGCCACTGGATTTTTTGGGTTTAGGAGCCAGTGACTCCTTCCAAATGTTGGGTATCTGCACCTATAGTATTGATGCAATTTTCAAAACTTCATTTTTTCCTCATGTTTTTCCAGTGGTGTTTTCATTTAACATCCTCCTTTTGTGCACCCACTTTTTAATATGTTTTCATACTTTTAACAACTTTAAACATTAATGGCATCTTAGCTTATAATACGTAGGGTAGATGTGCCAGTAATGGACACTCTTAAGGAATTTCTTTAAAAAATATTTTTTAATTAATAGTTATAATTGTTATATTCCATATTTCTTAATATTATATTAATCTACCAACAATATTTAAACATGCTCATAGTCACATTTCCCAATGTGAATCGAAATTTAATTATAAATAATAAAAATAAATCAAAACACCCTAAATTCCAGTAATGGACACCCCACAAAAAATAATAGATAATTGATATTATGATTGTATTTAAAACTAGAATTTTAAAAAAGCATATTAATGAAATAAAAAAAGCTGAATTTTTATTATTTATTTTTTTATAAACCAAAAATGTTGAAGGTGGCCCATTACTGGAAGGCGGTCCATTACTGGCACATCTACCCTACATGGTTTTAGTATTCATTATTTTTAGTTTTGATGGGTTTTAATATGTATAAGTTATATTTTTGTAAACGCTGTTTTTATTCTAAATTGCAAATGGCGCCCCATAGACTTAACATTATATTGTTTACGTTAAATTTTCATTGTTTTTATAATCTTTAATATAATCTTTTTTAGTATATATATTTTTTAATTTAGTTAGGGTAACCTTTTACTCATCTTACTTGTCTAAAATTTTAATTAATGGAACCATTTTAATATTTTAAATAAATTATTTTTTGAGTATCGCTTTGTAAAGTTGTTTACATTCACTTAACATTGATTTCGATGTTTTTTAATAAATTAATTAAAAATACAAATTTTTAATTTTTTGGTTATTTTAGGAATTTAAATCATGCTTGAATTAAACTTTTATTTTCCTTTGGATTTTTAAAAAAAAATTAATATTTTGTATTTTTAATTGTTAATTAAAATTTGTTTTGATAATTCAGAAAGGGCAACTTAGTTCATTTCTGCAATAACCAGGAGTCGAGGCAGGTTTTTTTTCTTGGGGCCCATTTTGTGAAAAATAAAGGTTATTTTTGTGAAATTTATTATATTTTTCTGAAAAATAACATTTTGTAACGAAATTTGAAATCCAGTTATACTCAAATTTGAACCAAGCATTTATAAACAAAAACTTTTTAAAATCCTTTTACTGAAGTTTTCTTCTCTGGGGAACTTGTTTGTTTACAAATTACACATTTTAAAACATCACAAAATAATAAATAAATATTAAATGGTAAGTTTTTATGGAACTGAATTTTGTGAAAGGACCTATTTTAGTAAAAGGAATTTTGTGAAGAGGTCCATTTTATCAGATTGATTTTTGTGAAGGGGCCCATTTTATTAAATTGATTTTTGTGACGGGGCCTTAAAAAGGCCCCAAATTTTGCCTGGATCGCCCCCTGATAACATATATCTCCAGTCAGATAGTTTAGTTGTTTTTTGCAGCAAATATTAATAAATATTCTATTTAAAAGAACCCGATATGTATCCAAGCACTTTTGACAGATAAAGGAAAACTTTTATGAATCTTTCCTGACCAATCGTATTCCATCTTTTCATTATTTGGGTTTTAAAGCTGATTTTTAATTGGCCATTGATAGTAATGATTTATAATATGAGTTTTAGTACAATTAGCGCTTGGACAATGGAAAATTGGGATGTATATGGTAGACATGGTAAAAAAGAGAATGTTATTTATGAGTCACAAGTAAAGTTACAGTTTAAATAGATCTTAATTTCTTTTGTTTATTGTTTATCCTGTATTAAATGTCAATTTTATGTAAAGTTATGGGCACATAATTTAATTATCTTTTATACTGGTTTGTAAGCATTCATATAGAGTATTAATACCCTTGATATAATTTACAGAGTTATAATACCTTTAAATTCAATTTAATTTTAATTTGCTTTTAATTAAACTCATTGTATAATTATTGCTTTCCTCCCAGCATATAAACAATGCATATAAACAATTTTACAGGACTTGAAATTCAATTTTAACAAGGAGGGGAGCCTCCCTACCAACATTTTTAAATGGAGGGGAGTTGTAATGTTTGGGAGGGAGAAAAAAATCTTTAAACCCCACTATTATTTTACGTTCTCTTTAAAGAATTACATTAATGCAGACATGACAAAATACCATTGAAAAAATTAAGTCAACTGAGAATGATTATGTAAAATGTTTATTTTTATTATAAAAAAGGGAAGAAAGTTAAGTTTTATATATGCAGTGTATTTTTCAAGTTCCATTAAATGTGTTAAGGACCCTTAACAATTAGGTTGTTAAATAAATTTCTGAATTTATATTTTATTTGATTGAGATTCACCTATCGATCGCGGAAAAGAAGCAAAGTTTGTCGATCTGTCACCAAAAAATGCAAAGTTCCTCGATCAGTCGTGGGAAAAAAGCAAATTTTGTCCATCGATTGTGGAATAAATGCAAAGTTCGTCGATCTGTCCCCCAAAAAACGCAATGTTTGTCAATCTGTCACAGAAAAAACTCAAAGTTCGTTGATCAGTCATTTAAAAAACGCAAAGTTTGTTGATCAGTCATTTAAAAAACGCAAAGTTCGTTGTTCAGTCATTTAAAAACGCAAAGTTCGTTGATCAGTCATTTAAAAAATGCAAAGTTGGTTGATCAGTCATTTAAAAAACGCAAAGTTCGTTGATCAGTCGTTTAAAAAATGAAAAGTTTGTCGACCAGTCGCTTAAAAAACTAAAAGTTCGTCAGATAAGTCACTTAAAAAACCTTAAGTTCGTCGATCAGTCGTGAAAAAAAAAATGCAAAGTTCGTCGATCTGTGGTTGAAAAACAAAAGTTTGTGGATCTGTCGCAGAAAAAATGCAAAGTATGTCGATCTGTCGCAGAAAAAATGCAAAGTATGTCGATCTGTCGCAGAAAAACCCCACAAAGTTCGTCGATCTGTCGCGGGAAAAAACGCAAGGTTCGTTGATCTGTCACCAAAAAATGCAAAGTTCGTCGATCTGTCACCAAAAAATGCAAAGTTTGTCGATCAGTTGCAGGGAAAAAAAGCAAATTTCGTCGATCGATTGTGAATAAACGCAAAGTTTATCGATCTGTCTCCAAAAAACTCAAGGTTCGTCGATCAGTCGCTTAAAAAACACAATGTTCGTCGATCTGTCGCAGAAAAAATGCAAAGTTTGTTGATTAGTCGTTTAAAAAATGAAAAGTTCATCGATCAGTCGCTTAAAAAATGCAATGATCATCAATCTGTCGCAGCAAAAACGCAAAGTTCGTTGATCAGTCATTTAAAAAATACATAGTTCGTTGATCAGTCGTTTAAATAACGAAAAGTTCGTCGACCAGTCGCTTAAGAAACGAAAAGTTCGTCGAGCAGTCGCTTAAAAAGCCTTAAGTTCGTCAATCAGTCATTTAAAAAACCTTAAGTTCGTCAATCAGTCGTTTAAAAACCTTAAGTTCGTCGATCAGTCGTGAACAAAATGCAAAGTTCGTCGATCTGTGGTTGAAAAAACGAAAGTTCGTGGATCTGTCGCAGAAAAAATGTAAAGTTTGTCGATCTGTCGCGGAAAAAACCCCACAAAGTTCGTCGATCTGTCACGGAAAAAACGCAAAGTTCGTTGATCTGTCACCAAAAAATGCAAAGTTTGTTGATCTGTCCCCAAAAAATGCAAAGTTCGTCGATCTGTCACCAAAAAATGCAAAGTTCGTCGATCTGTCACCAAAAAATGCAAATTTCGTCGATCTGTCCCCAAAAAACGCAAGGTTCGTCGATCAGTCGCTTAAAAAACACAATGTTCGTCAATCTGTCGCAGAAAAAACGCAAAGTTCGTCGATCAGTCGTTTAAAAAATGCAAAGTTTGGCGACCAGTCGTTTAAAAAATGCAAAGTTAGTCGACCAGTCGCTTAAAAAGCGAAAAGTTCGTCGACCAGTCGCTTAAGAAGCGAAAAGTTCGTCGACCAGTCGCTTAAGAAGCGAAAAGTTCGCGACCAGTCGCTTAAAAAGCGAAACGTTCGTCGACCAGTCGCTTAAAAAGCGAAACGTTCGTCGACCAGTCGCTTAAAACGCGAAACGTTCGTCGACCAGTCGCTTAAAAAGCGAAACGTTCGTCGACCAGTCGCTTAAAAAGCGAAAAGTTCGTCGATCTGTCACCAAAAAAAGCAAAGTTCGTCGATCAGTCGCGGAAAAAAAGCAAATTTCGTCGATCGATTGCGGAATAAACACAAAATTCGTTGATCTGTCCCCAAAAAACTCAAGGTTCGTCGATCAGTCGCTTAAAAAACACAATGTTCGTCGATCTGTCGCAGAAAAAATGCAAAGTTTGTTGATCAGTCGTTTAAAAAATGAAAAGTTCATCGATCAGTCGCTTAAAAAATGCAATGATCATCAATCTGTCGCAGCAAAAACGCAAAGTTCGTTGATCAGTCATTTAAAAAATACATAGTTCGTTGATCAGTCGTTTAAATAACGAAAATTTCGTCGACCAGTCGCTTAAGAAACGAAAAGTTCGTCGGTCAGTCGCTTAAAAAACCTTAAGTTCGTCCATCAGTCATTTAAAAAATCTTAAGTTCGTCAATCAGTCGTTTAAAAACCTTAAGTTCGTCGATCAGTCGTGAACAAAATGCAAAGTTCGTCGATCTGTGGTTGAAAAAACGAAAGTTCGTGGATCTGTCGCAGAAAAAATGTAAAGTTTGTCGATCTGTCGCGGAAAAAACCCCACAAAGTTCGTCGATCTGTCACGGAAAAAACGCAAAGTTCGTTGATCTGTCACCAAAAAATGCAAAGTTTGTTGATCTGTCCCCAAAAAATGCAAAGTTCGTCGATCTGTCACCAAAAAATGCAAAGTTCGTCGATCTGTCACCAAAAAATGCAAATTTCGTCGATCTGTCCCCAAAAAACGCAAGGTTCGTCGATCAGTCGCTTAAAAAACACAATGTTCGTCAATCTGTCGCAGAAAAAACGCAAAGTTCGTCGATCAGTCGTTTAAAAAATGCAAAGTTTGGCGACCAGTCGTTTAAAAAATGCAAAGTTAGTCGACCAGTCGCTTAAAAAGCGAAAAGTTCGTCGACCAGTCGCTTAAGAAGCGAAAAGTTCGTCGACCAGTCGCTTAAGAAGCAAAAAGTTCGTCGACCAGTCGCTTAAAAAGCGAAAAGTTCGCGACCAGTCGCTTAAAAAGCGAAACGTTCGTCGACCAGTCGCTTAAAACGCGAAACGTTCGTCGACCAGTCGCTTAAAAAGCGAAACGTTCGTCGACCAGTCGCTTAAAAAGCGAAAAGTTCGTCGATCTGTCACCAAAAAAAGCAAAGTTCGTCGATCAGTCGCGGAAAAAAAGCAAATTTCGTCGATCGATTGCGGAATAAACACAAAATTCGTTGATCTGTCCCCAAAAAATGCAAGGTTCGTCAATCAGTCGCTTAAAAAACACAATGTTCGTCAATCTGTCGCAGAAAAAACACAAAGTTCGTCGACCAGTCGCTTAAAAAGCGAAAAGTTCGTCGACCAGTCGCTTAAAAAGCGAAAAGTTCGTCGATCTGTCACCAAAATAAGCAAAGTTCGTCGATCAGTCGCGGAAAAAAAGCAAATTTCGTCGATCGATTGCGGAATAAACGCAAAGTTCGTCGATCTGTCCCCAAAAAACACAAGGTTCGTCGATCAGTCGCTTAAAAAACACAATGTTCGTCGATCTGTCGCAGAAAAAATGCAAAGTTCGTCGACCAGTCGCTTAAAAAGCGAAAAGTTCGTCAACCAGTCGCTTAAAAAGCGAAAAGTTCGTTGACCAGTCGCTTAAAAAGCGAAAAGTTCGTCGATCAGTCGTGAAAAAAATGCAAAGTTCCTCGATCTGTGGTTGAAAAAACACAAAGTTCGTCGATCTGTGGTTGAAAAAACACAAAGTTCATGGATCTGTCGCGGAAAAACTGCAAAGTTTGTCGATCTGTCGCAGAAAAAACCACAAAGTTTGTCGTGAAATTCGTTAATCGATAGTCGATAAATCACGAAATTCAACAATTAATAGCAGAAAACTCGCAAAATTCATCAAATTGTCTCGGGGAGGGGGGGGGGTGTGAATATCGTTGATTGGCTTCGAGAAAAAAGAATCTCAATTCGTCAAATGGTTTCAGGGGAAAAATCATGAAATTCGCCAAATGGTTTCGATATTCGACGAGCGACAGCAGGAAATAAAATCTGTTTCCATTCAATCATCACAGTTGGTGAGTGTGGCTATTAAGTTTGGCCAGTGGTAATATAATAAAGTCAGTCGCCAAATTTTCAGTATTACTCGCCGGATGGCGAGTGCTAATTTTGTCCTATATTACTTTACAGCTCTATATACTTTATATTTGGCATAATAGTGTTTAAGATACTAAGACAAACTAAAAACTTTGGAAAATTCCAACAAATCAAAAACTTTAATTTTTCTTTTTTTTTTTATGACCAGATCAGTTGATGGAAAATATCTCAAAATTTGCCAATCAGTTGAGGGTAAAAAGGCATGATTATGGCGAAAAAAATTTCGAAATTCCTCGATTGGTACGACAAAATATCGGAAAAATTGCTAGTTAATTGAGGAGAAAATCTAAAAAATGTTGCGAAATTCGTCAATTGAATGCAAGGAAAAATCACGAAATTCTTAAATCAGTCGCATGGAAAAAATACAAAAATTGTCGATTTATCGTGAGAGAAAGTCACGAAATTTGTCAGTTGATTGTGGGGAAAAATCATGAAATCCTTTAGCCAGTTGCAAAAAAAAAAAAAAATGCAAAATTTGTTGATCAGTTGCAGAAAAAAATGCAAAATTTGTCGATCAGTTAAAAGAACTTTTGGTCTAGTGTCAACACTATTTTCTTCACATACTTTGCAGATCTTGGTAATCAAATCAAAAAATTTAAATTCATGGTGCAGTGTAGTTGCCTACAACAAATGTTACTTATAACCTGTTAGATAACATGTATTCAGTAATGAATGAGCTCAAATGAAATTTCTTACCACTCATTGACACTAGTGGGCTATTGAGTTCTGTCATATATGCTAATTAATCCATTTTGTTCTGGCTTTAAAGATAAGAAAAACAATAAAGGGTTTATAAAGCACAAAAAGTTTTTCTTCATGAATGTTATTTTGTAGACATTCTATGCACGTGTTATTGAGGAGTTTAATATCTGCTATCTGTTATAATTTGATAATTACGAGATTAGTTGTTCATTCGATTATGGCTTGATGTATTTACAGTAATGTTATTTTTTTTAAAGATGTGATACTATTAATATTTTTTTCTTTATTTTCAGAGCTTTTTTGGACATCAATTCTGAAAAAAGTTCAAAAGCAAAGAAAAATCCAAAATCATGTAATATAAATAAAGTCAGGAAGTTGATGACAAAATTAGCAGCATTTAGATGTATTGTTTAAAACCTGTCGTATCTTATGTAAAATATGTACAGAATAAATTCCTGAATCAGTTCCTGAATTAAAATTTTTATTTTTGTCTGTGAATTTTTTTAAATTATTTAAAAAAATGCTTGTTTTTAATATGTGTGATGACATATTTTAAAGATTTTTTTTGAACAGTTCTTAGAAGATCATTCCTTGTTATATTAAAATTTTTCCTGAAATTAGGATTTAGAGTTTCTTTAGTTTTTGAAAATTGATGAAATTGTTCATTATTTCAGGGTGTTCTGGACATTGATAAATTAGTCACAGAACAAAAGGCAGGATGTTACTGAAATGTGAAATTGATGACTCAGCATTCTATCCTGTCCTTCCCAAAAGACGAAAATCTGTATAGTACTTCCCAGTATGTAAACATTCATTATTTAACCATAGTAGCTGACCCGAGTTAAATCGGGGGGTAATAACACTGTTTCCCTATCTAAACGGCCGTTGAAGTGGTTAAGTTATTTGCATTTTTACAAATAGTTTATTTTGGCTGTAGTATTTTCAACCAATTTTTTTTTTTCTCCGATGATCCTGAACAATTTCCCATTTTTACAGATAAATCCATGTTTTATACTATCTCCAAGTAAAATGTTTAACACAAAACTGAAGTGTTTTTGTGATTTTTTAAAAAGGCAAATATTATACTGTATTCCTGCATTATTAGCTAAAACAACATTAATCTCACTTGGGTTTGGGTAGAAACCAAAAGAACCCAGGCATCAAAATGCAAAAGAATGTGCAAGTAGATAAATACCGAAGTGATTCTCAAAAAACTTAAAACAAAAGTTATATTGAAAGAAACAGAAATAATTTTAACATTTTGATATTCATTAAATTATGTCTTTGATACATTATTATGCAAAAGTTTATTATAATCACCTTCCTCATTACATTAAAAAAAATCATGAATAAGTTCATTTGTTGTTACGAATACATAATCGTAAATATTCAGAGTATGATATTAAATAAGAGATAAGTACTAAAAAAATTTCTGATTTTTTCTATATTTTTCAAAGGTGTGCATTGTTGAGCTAAGAGTTATACTTGATATTGTGTTAGGGTTTGGACAAATTTAGCCTGTGATTTGTAACAAATTTGATAAGTGTTTGTTACTCTGCCTGGTTAATATTGCTTAAGTTAATTTTTATTTTACTTAGATGTTGGCAAAAATTACTACACTTGTATATGAAGTTTTACGTAATTTTTTTTTTCGGAAATATGAAACAATCATGTTTAATAAAACTTATACACATGTCATTTTTCAATGCTAAATATAATTTTATTTTGTAAGCTGTATAGTGTTGTAAATAGAAAAAATATGTAATATTGAGAAAGTCGCTAATTGTTTAAAAAAATTATATGCAAACCACCATATATATGTAGTGGTAGAATAATCTTAGAAATATTATCAAGTTTTAAATATACAGGCTGTCTAAAAAAAGCTATACAGTTTATTTTTGTATCTATATGAGATGGATAAATAATGTAATCTGCAAAAATGTGGATTGGTTTTAATCATCTCCAAACATTATGAAGTTGCAGAGAGTCAAAAATTGTGACTTGCTTCACTTTGCATGCAATTTGAAAAGTGAAATCTGTTCAAGCTTGGCGAATGTTTACAAACTAAGATTTAATGTGCCATCAATTACATCAACACATTATTATTAATCAATACATTTAAATATCAGATTTGTAGACGTTATTCTCCAATAATGATTAGATTCCATGTTTCGAATTGCATGGCAAAGTGAGATAATTCCTGATTTTTGGAGGTACTGAAGCCACCTGTTTGGTTACAAAGAATGTATAAAAACTAATTTTGGAAATATCTCCATGGAGATGAAAAGTATAGAATTGAAATTTTGTACCTTATGGACATTTTTGCAATTTATACTATTTATCTCTTATACAGAAATAAAATGTTGCATTTCTTGACATCCTATGTATAAATATACAGTTACTGTTCGAAGTAATCATGCGAATTCTTGAAATAACTATTTCATGGTCATTTGCAGTTCTGATAACTACTGCAATTTACAGCGATATATGTAAATGAGTAGAAAATGATGGGCATTTATGCTTATTTACAATCTTGATATTACAGTCATATACGATAATTTATAATCTACAGGGTGTCCCAAAAGTCTCCGTACAACTTCATAAATTTATTTTTAAAAAAGTAATAGGCCTACAGCAAAAATAATTAGAACAGTGCATAGAGTAACTTAAAAAGTTTTTTTTTACAGCCTTAGTAAACTTCAAAATGAGATACTTGCGTAGCACGAAGAATATCAAGACTGTATTTCAATTCAATCCACAAATGTTTTTCATGCTAACATCAACAGTAGCTACTGCTGTTTGGATCTTTTGTTTCAACATTTTATTTCATCAAACAGTTGTAACTACTGTTGATGTTAGCATGCTGAAACGCACGTGAAGGGAATTGGAATATCGACTTGATATTCTTCGTGCAACGAAAGGATCTCATGTACAAGTATACTAAGGTAGTAGAAAAAAACTTTTTAAGTTACTCTGTGTACTGTTGTAAATATTTTTGCGGTAGGCCTATTATTTTTTTAATCAATTTTTGAAGTTGTACGGAGGCTTTTGGGACACCCTGTATATTACTGTGATTTACAGTCAGACACATTCTTGAAAGTAACGGTTATTTACGGTCAGATACATTCTTGAAAGTAACGGTTATTTACGGTCAGATACGTTCTTGAAAGTAACGGTTATTTACGGTCAGATACGTTTTTGAAAGTTACTGTGGTTTACGGTCAGATACGTTCTTGAAATTTACTGCCATTTACGGTCTAATACAGTCTAAATAGATTACGGTACAAACTGTAATATTACAGGAAAATCTTGGAGTCTGTGCTGCCAAGCTTTTCCCGTAATCCAACGGTGAAATTTTTATCAGTGTATAGATATATCCATATATATATATATATATATATATATATATATACGAGCAGGGAAGACCGAGCTACGCTCGGTCAAAATTAAATTTGAGTTCAAATATCATGACCCATGACCAAAATGACCCACTAATTGAATTTTCTCGAACATGTGACTTAGCCCAACAGTCTTCTCGTGCCGGAAAACCATAGGATGCAAAATTTAGTGTAAATTGAGCCGCTTTTTAGATATTGATCCACAATGACCCAGAAATGACCCACTAATCGAATTTTCTCGAACATGTGACCTAGTCTAATGATTTTCGCGTGCCCGAAACTCGTAAAATACAAAATTTAATCAAAATCGTTAGAGCCGTTTTTTAGATAAAATTAATTTGACCCGCTTTGACCCCAAAATGACCCCCTAATCGAAAGTTCTCGAACATGTGACCCAGCCCAATAGTCTTCTCGTGCCCGAAAATAATCGGATACAAAATTTCGTCAAAATCGTTTGGACCGTTTTTTAGATACAATTAGCTTGACCATGACCCAAAATGACCCACTAATTGAATTTTCTCGAACATGTGACCTAGCCCAACAGTCTTATCGTGCCCGGAAACCATTGAATGCAAAATTTAGTGTAAATTGAGCCGCTTTTTAGATCTTGACCCACAATGACCCAGAAATGACCCACTAATCGAATTTTCTCGGACATGTGACCTAGTCCAATGATTTTATCGTGCTCGAAACTCGTAGGACACAAAATTTAATCAAAATCGTTAGAGCCGTTTTTTAGATAAAATTAATTTGACCCGCGTTGACCCAAAAATGACCCACTAATCGAATGTTCTCGAACATGTGACCCAGCCCAATTGACTTCTCATGCCCGAAAATGGTCGGATACAAAATTTCGTCAAAATCGTTTGAACCGTTTTTTAGATACAATTAGCTTGACCATGACCCAAAATGACCCAAAATAACCCACTAATTGAAATTTCTCGAACATGTGACCTAGCCCAACAGTCTTCTCGTGCCCGAAAAACATTGGATGCAAAATTTAGTGTAAATTGAGCCGCTTTTTAGATCTTGACCCACAATGACCCAGAAATGACCCACTAATCGAATTTTCTCGGACATGCGACCTAGCCCAATGCTTTTATCGTGCTCGAAACTCGTAGGACACAAAATTTAATCAAAATCGTTAGAGCCGTTTTTTAGATAAAATTAATTTGACCCGCGTTGACCCAAAAATGACCCACCTATCGAAAGTTCTCGAACGTGTGACCCAGCCCAATTGACATCTCATGCCCGAAAATGATCGGATACAAAATTTCGTCAAAATCGTTTGAACGTTTTTTAGATACAATCAGCTAGACCATGACCGAAAATGACCCACTAATCGAATTTTCTCGAGAATGTGACCTAGCCCAATGGTTTTCTGGTGCCCCAAAACGGTAGGATACGAAATTTCATCAAAATCGTTAGAGCCGTTTTTAAGATAATTTTTGCATATATATATGTATATAACCACCCACAAGATTTGCTCGTATTAGAATATATGATATATATCTGACCTATGTCATACGATAACGATCGTATTTATAAATCGATTTTGATGAAACTAATTGTGTGTATTAAGCTCACCAATGTCTCGACCGAGTTCGTTGGCCAGCTTGGTCCGCCATTCTGTTTCAAAATGGCGGCCGTTTAAAAATTTAAAACTAAAATAAATATACCAAAAAAATAAAAACTCAAATTTATTTTTTAATTGCGTGTTAGTCCTTGATACAAGGATTCCAGAGCATTTTTTGGTTTACCTCTATCTTAAAAAATGGCTGAGATAGAGCAGTTTGAAATTCTAGGGTGGCTGACATTTTGAAACAAAACAGCACATTAACGCCATTACTTGCATATTATTTTCTTTCATTGTTGTAATAATTTTCCCAATCATATGCATAAAACTATATATTCATATCCGTTAGCGCCAAAATTGGCGACATTGGCGACAAAATTGGCGACATTAGGCGAAATATCGCCAAATTTGGCGACCAAAATAAGTTTTCTCAAATGAAGCCAATTTGGCTATTTCTCAATAATTTGGCGAATTTCTTATTTAAATTCAGTATTAACGAATCTTTTGTAAACGTTTTTTTGCATTTTAACTTGCTGTTTTCGTGTAACATTAGCTAAAATTTTAAAACGAAAATATAGGAAAGCTACCTTTTCCTCTCGGTACAGGGCGGAAGGACTTTTAATATAATAATCTTAGAAACAAGGTTTTGGAATTTTTTTTCGAATGGGATTAATAAATTGGCCAAAACTGTATATTATTTTGAGTTTAAAAGAGGAAAGGTGGGGGAGCGCTTTATATTATTTAGATTTCCTCAGGAACTTTTGGTCAGAATTGAAAGTTTAATATGTCAAAACGTCAAAAATTAAATCGACATTAAATCGGCAATAACTATAACAACTGTCCTTCAGTTCGTTTGGATAGATTTTCATTTAAAGATATAAAATCATTCAACATTGATTTTAGGTATTTTTAAGGTTATTTTCACGGGCCCGGGCAACACCGGGCATGCCAGCTAGAATATATGTATCTGACCTATGTCATACGATAACGCTCGTATTTATAAATCAATTTGGATGAAACTAATTGTGTGTATTAAGCTTACCAATGTCTCGACCAAGTTCGTTGGCCAGCTTGGTCCGCCATTTTGTTTCAAGATGGCGGCCACTTAAAAATTTAAAACTAAAATAAATTTACAAAAAAGTTAAAAATTCAAATTTATTTTTTAATTAAGTGTTAGGCCTTGATACGAGGATTCCAGAGCATTTTTTGTTTACCTCTTTCTTAAAAAATTGCTGAGATAGAGCAGTTTGAAATTCTAGGGTGGCTGACATTTTAAAACAACAGCATATTAACGCGATTACGCGAAATTATTTTCTTTCATTGTTGGAATAATTTTCCCAATCATACGAATAAAACTATATATTCATATCCGTTAGCGCCAAAATTGGCGACTTTTGGCGAAAGGTCTCCAAATTTGGCGACCAAAATAAGTCTTCATAAATGAAGCCAATTTGGCTATTGCTCCAAATTTGGCGAATTTCTTATTCAAATTCAGTATTAACGAATCTTTTGTAAGCGGTTTCTTTGCATTTTAGCTGTTTTCGAGTAACATTAGCTAAAATTTTAAAACTAAGATATAGGAAAGCTACCTTTTTCTCCCGGTACAGGCCGGAAGGACTTTTATTATTATTATTTTGACAAATTGGAGTGTATACGACCATATTGCACGAATTATAAACACATAAAATTTCAACACTTTTACTTCAGATTTCATACAAAAAGCTGCTTGTAATTTCCTATACCTAAAATTGTTAACGGCGCAATAAACGGTAAAAACGTTTATTGAATTTGGCACTTTAAAAATAATTATGTGTCCTGTTTTAATTTTAGGTTTTGCTGAAAATTCCAATTCCAAAAGTTGTCTCCGAAGGACAAATAAGCTGTTTGTATTTGTCATATGTACGGTTGGGTTCTTGTACCACACATGGACCTTTCTACAACTATATCGAACTTACCCAACAATGGAAGATGTCAGTGAGGAATATCCTGATTCGTTTAGTGCCCCAGCTATCACGATATGTAATAGAAACAGGTGAGAAACTAGGAGATAATACATATATGTTCGATTAACTTTTGTATTGTTTTAATCGCTATAGTGACGTCAACATATGACAGAATATAACCAGATCAAAAAGAAATAAAATTTACAATTTCAATTCCGTTTATAAAGGGAATTTCCCTAAAATTAAAAAAGATAATTAAAAATAATTAGAATAAATACTCCAATCAACCCAGATCCATCGAATTACAAATGAATCAGATTAGACGCAGATAAATTTAATTATCAACAGACATCAGGTATATACAAGAATAATTTCAATGATAATGATGGAAAACCTATTTCAGATACAGGTATGACAAAAAAGAAAATTGAACACAGAAGAGATATAAAATTAAATATATCAACCACTGCAATAAACAACAAATCTCCATTTACAATAAAATTCAATAATGTTTAAAAATTAGCCAAAAATAATAAGTTATACTACGCATTACAGAGGGAAGCCATAAAAAATATTTTCATCAAACTCAGAAACATGCAATGATATTGCAAAAATCGATAACAGAGGTCTCCATATGGTATTAGGAATAGAAATATGGAGGTTTTCAACTAATTGACTGACAAGCAACAAACATAACATCAGTAACTGAGGATGCCTCAAGAACAAGAAGTGAAACTATTTTTTAATTTTTAACATATTGACTAGTTTTAGTGTAACTTTAAAACTGTTTTTGAAACCTTTGGACATGTACACTGCTCTTTGATGTGTTTTAAAACAAATTAATGTCTGTTTAAATGGGTAGTGCAAGTAATTATTATTATAATATTATCGCAAATACATACATAGCGATTTTCGAAACACTAAAACTACCCGTTTTAATACTTTCGTCATTTTTTAAAGCAAAGGAAAATAATACTTTAATACGTGAAAAACAGTCTTCTTAACGAATATCTTTATTCTCTCATTTCCGTGCCGACACAAACATTCTACAAAACCATTTCTGACAACCACACTTTTTCACACAGCTTAGAAAAATACAACTTCGAAACAAAATCATCTTTCTCACACAGCTTAGAAAGATACATTTATGAAAACAAAAAACATCTTTCTCACACAGCTTAGAAAGATACATTTATAAAAACGTCTCTTGTTAGTAGGAATTCAATTGGATTCGCGACAATCTCCCACCTTGAGTTTTCAACAGTAAAACTCAACAATAGGCACAACAAAATTCAAAATAACACAAAATATGTGTAACATTATACTTACATCACATGGCCAAAGTATATATATTCTTAACACTAATTTTCAAAGACAAATTATACAATTTCCTGCAAAAATTCAAACAAAAATTAAACATATTATTACAAATTCAAATTAGCACTAGGAAATGAGATATACTAAAAATAAGGAAAAAAAGAGTTTATAATGTTCAGTGTTCAAAAATAGTCTTATGACTGATAACGTTTTGGAACAGTCACTGTTCTGCCACTTCTCGTTTGTAATACTGGTTCGAAAGAGTGTTCTTTTGGAATCTCTAGATTGTTCAGTTTTTGTATTGGTCTTAAAAGTTCACCATTTTCAGTTTTTAACCGAGCAACACTCGGGTGACCATCTTTTCCAGAAATTAGTTCTTGCACACGAGCTAAAGTCCAATACGTACGTTTCTTATCAGACTCTACGAGAACGACATCACCAACAGTCAGTTGCTTGACATTCTTTTGCAGGAAATTTTGTTGGCGTAACTACCCTAAATACTCAATACGGAATCCTCTTCTAAGATGTTCTCGAACTTGTTGGCTATACTTTGCTCTTCTGTTTAATTCTTGTGCGTCAATTTCATCAAAATCTATCACATCTGAAGATCTTATTTCTTGAAGAAACATTGATGGTGTTAAATGTGCTAGATCATCCACATCTTCTGAGACATACGTGAGTGGTCTAGCATTTACAACTTGTTCGCAGTCACAAAGAATTGTGATAAGCTCTTCATAGGATAATGAGGCTCTACCTAGTACTTTCCTCAAGATGCGTTTCACCATTTGTATCAACCGCTCCCACCAACCACCCCACCAAGCAGCAGTAGGCGGATTTCCAACGAATCTTTTGTACAGCTGCTGCAGCTGAGATCTGTTCCCATTCGATGTCTGAAAACGCTCTATCATCACCGACAAAATTTTTCCCATTATCAGAATAAACGGTCGTCGGTCTTCCTCTTCTCGCTATAAAGCGCCTAAAAGATTGGAGGAAGGTATCTGTTGCTAATGACGTCACTAATTCTAAATGTATGGCCCTGTACACTGCACAAGTGTACAACACAATCCATACCTTTTTTCCATTTTTCAAATATAAGGGCCCAGCTAAATCTACTCCAGTTATTTGGAATACTGCCGAATCTTGAACTCTTTCTGCTGGCAATGCAATAGGTTCTGACTCTGTCTTCTGCGCACTAAATAATTTGCAACCCACACATTTCTGAACTACTGCTCGAATGGTTTTCCTGGCTTTCAGGATCCAGTAGTCTTCTCGTATAGATGTCATCAAAAGAGCCACTCCTGCATGTAATAGCTCTTGGTGTTTCCAGGAGATCAATCGGTGGACTACATAATGGTCAGACGGCAAAAGAATTGGGTACTTAAAATTGACAGTATCTTCTCGATAGATGACTTGTGTTTTTACTCTGATGATACCATCTTCATCTAGGATTGGACTTAGGCTACGAATTTTCTCATTATTCTTTTCAAAGCTGTCTTTCTGGATCAAAATCATTAATTTTCTTTCAGCTTGTTCTATTTCAAAACACGTAAGTTTAGATACTTCTTTTGAATTCGGTTTTCTTGAATTACTTATGAATCTTAGAATCCACGCAATCAATCTTATTATTTTCTTGTATGATGAAAATCGTCGATAATACCAATCATTAGGTTTCGTGTTCTTGTTTAATGCTGAAATGACACTTTTCCGTTTCTCAGCATTAATAACTTCTTCATCTGGTGATTCGACACTTTGAGGCCAAGTAAATTCTTGCTCAGCCAGCCAGGCTGGTCCCTCCCACTATTTTAGCTGCAAGAACTGTTCAATGGAACAACCTCTGGAAGGAAGATCAGCCGAATTAAATTTTCCTGAAATATGTCGCCACTGATCTTTCTGTGAGAAAGACCTGATTTCTTCTACACGATTCCAGACAAATGTTCCCCATCTATCATCTCGCTTTATCCAGCTTAAAGCTGTGGTTGAATCACACCAATAACAGATCTTCAAATTTGGAATTCTTAAATCAGCAATGACACGACTACCCAACCTGGCTCCAATGCAGCATGATAAAAGCTCTAACCGCGATATAGTTAGGTTCATAAGAGGAGCTACTCTTGCGCGTGCTTGTATAAAACTCACCAAAATTTCATTTTTCTTCTTTACTCTCAGAAAAATACAAGTAGCATATGCGTGTTTACTTCCGTCACAAAATATGTGAAGACTTACATCATTTTCAAAATTATCTAGATTCATCCAGCGCTCAAGTTTGATGTCAGAAATTAATTTTATTCCCTGCACCCACTTCAAAAATTGTTTAGCTAAATTCTCTGGAATTAATTCATCCCATTTTAATTTCAGCTTCCAGCACTCTTGTAGAATAAGTTTAGGGAGCAAAGTCACGGGTGAGGCAAATCCCAAAGGATCAAAAACCTTCTGAGCCAATGAAAGTAGAGCTCGTTTTGTGGGAATAATTTGCACTTCCTCAATAGGGCCGATTTTGCAAGATAGGGTATCGTTTTCTAGATCCCAGTTTAAGCCTAGTACTGGTGTTATGTTAACTGTTGAAGTTCCAGACATAATTTGAATTGGATAATTCGACAGCCATCCCCTTAAATTGAATTTCGCGGAGGACAGTAACATTCTCGATTCAATTATGAACTTGTTTAACTCTTCAGTTGTGTTGAAACTACAAACACAATTATCTACATACAAAGATTCATTCAAAGTTTCTGCTGTAGAAACAAAATTGTCAGGTGTACTTTCCAGATGGTGTTTCAGAGTAGCCGCTAGTAAAAAAGGGCTGCAATAGATTCCGAAAACCACACGTTTATGTCT
Source organism: Maratus michaelseni (assembly GCA_963931845.1). Taxonomy (NCBI): domain Eukaryota; kingdom Metazoa; phylum Arthropoda; class Arachnida; order Araneae; family Salticidae; genus Maratus; species Maratus michaelseni. The sequence continues at coordinate 183,090,803 of OZ007596.1, read as the reverse complement.
GTAAATTATATTATCCTTCCATAAAAACCGTAGATAGTCTCTATCACTTTCTGTAATACCTATCTGTAGGAATGCCTTTTCTATATCAGATACTGCACCAACAGGAAATTTCCGAAAACGATGCAATATTGAAGGAATCATTTCAATCATATTTAATCCTCTATCCAGACAATCATTTAATGAAGGAAAACTTTTCACATGAGTCGAAGCATCAAAAACCGACCTTACTTTAGTAGTTTCACTCGATTCTTTAAATAAAGGCCTGTGTGGCAAATAATGTATTTTGGATTTTTTATTATCGATCACCCTTTCAATTATTCCTGCATTTAACCATGTATCAAATACTTCATTATAAACTTCAGTTTTATTCAAATTTGATAACCTTTTCTTCGCTGCATCAAGCCGTTTTTCGGCCAATTCTCTATTACTAGGTAAGCGGGCATTATCTAGTACCCAAGGCAATGCTACTTCATACCTCCCATCTGAATCTATTCTTATGTTTCTTTTAAAATGTTGCATAGGTTCATCATGAATTTCATTTTTAGTTTTAGATTCAACCGGATCAGTTATACCAAGAATATCTAGCTTCCATAAGTCAGCAACGGAACTTTCGTTCCAAAGAGACGAAATAACCATAAGAGAATCATTTGTTTCAGATTTAATGCCTGGAATTTTCCCCATGAGAGTCCACCCCAAATGGGTCTTTACAGCAACCGGACCACTTTTTAAAACTTTAATATTTCCGGTCAGTAATTTTCAGGCCACATCGGAACCAATTAACAATTTCATTTCATTTTCGGTTTTACATACATTATTTTCAACGTCCGAAATCTTAATACCATATTTATTTAATTCTTTTAACCAAGGTCCATTTGGCACCTTTTTTATATTAGAACAAATAACAGGAACATCTAAAACATGCATATCACATTTATAACTATTATCAATACTACTTAAATGAATTCTATATTTGTTGTAGTTTGTTTCACTCGTTTCAACACCACCAAATAATTTATGAATTAATTTAACTTCATCAATACTTTTATAATTAAAATATTTAATTACATCTTCTGATAAATATGAACGCTCAGAGACCGTATCTATGACTCCCCGTACAAATTTTTCTTTACCATCGTGCTTTACACGTACATGCAAAGTTTGTAATAACACTGTTGGGTCGGAACCTTGAGTAGTCAAAACAGTATCACTACTCCCTGACTCATGTTTACGACTTTCTAACGCCGTATTACTCTCTCCATTACAAATATTTTGACACATTACAGCAAAATGCCTTTTCCCACAATTTAAACATTTAATCTTCGATTTACAGTGACGTGAAATATGATTTTTCTTAAGACAGACAAAACAAGCCCCCTTTTTCAAATTTATACTTCGTTTATCTTCAAAAGAAAGCGAATTAGCTTTAAAACATTTTTCTGATAAGTGACACTTGTCACAAAATATACATGCTTCATCATATTTCTTAATTAAATGTTTATCTTTAAATTTATCACCTACAAATAAATCAGTAGCAGTTGGCATAGAATTATATTCAACATTTTTAAATCTAGTAAAATTCTTAGATTTATCAAAACCAAAACTAGTACGCGCCAATAAAATATGTTCTTCAGACAACACTTCATTTTTTAAGAAATTAAGTATAGAATTTAATTCACTCTTACCTTGATCAGACTTTTCACGATCCCGTTCCCAAATTCGGAGAACATCATGAGGTAAACACGATTCCACCAACGGGAATAAAATGCTCACGTATTTATCCTCTGTGACCCCAAGATATTCCAACGATCTAAGTTTGGTTTCTAGGTTGTCATATAACGATGACAAATTGCACTCTCTTTTCGATGTATTATTATTGCATAATACCAGCTGCAGCAGATCGCGAACATAAATTTGTATCAAAGTGTCTTCTCTTACGAATCTTTCTTTTAGATGTCGAATTACTTTAGCATAATTTTCAGCCGATATAGGATAACTTTTTACAATTTGAGACGCTATCGATTTCGGAGTAATTGCTTGCATCAGATATACGAACTTCGAGAGATCGTCTAACACAGTGTCTTCGTGAATTTTCTTGAAGGTATTCTAAAACGTTAGCCACGATCTTGTGTCCCCATCAAACGGCTGTAAACTAATTTCAGGCAATCTGTGTGTGCGGGATCCCATTCTTTCGATTTCTATCGAATTAGGTAAAAGAGGTTGATGTTCGACGGCAACGGCAGGCTTAACAAAAAAATGTCTTGCATTCGGCTTCACTTTTATTAATTTTTCATGGTATTCTTCACATGCTTCGAATTCTTTTACATAATCTTTTTCCGCAGACCCATTCGACAACATAAAATTTAATATTTCGTCATCTGTGGAACGTAATCTTGATGCTTTGTCTACTAATTGATCTAAAAGCTCTTCTATTAGATTAACATCTGGGCTTGACTGGTTAATAGCTTCGTTTAAAGCATTTAAAGTCTTCGTAAATGCGCTTCTAAGCGGCGCTCTTTTTATTTTTAACGCATCCATACATGTACAGTTTTCCACTTAAAAAATATTACTTCCTATGTCCTCCTGTTCGAGCGCCAATTTATCGCAAATACATACATAGCGATTTTCGAAACACTAAAACTACCCGTTTTAATACTTTCGTCATTTTTTAAAGCAAAGGAAAATAATACTTTAATACGTGAAAAACAGTCTTCTTAAAAAACATAACGAATATCTTTATTCTCTCATTTCCGTGCCGACAAAAACATTCTACAACACCATTTCTGACAACCACACTTTTTCACACAGCTTAGAAAAATACGTAGAACGTTGTGTTATATACTAAAACCTTCCCTGAAAAATTATCTCTCGAACAGTGTAAGTTCCATCAAAATCCATTCGGCAGAACTCCTATTATAATTCTATAACTAATATATGTAGAACGTTGTGTTATATACTAAAAACTTCCCTGAAAAATTATCTCGCGAAAAGTGTAAGTTCCATCAAAATCCATTCGGCAGAACTCGAGTTATAAAGGAACGGAACGAAATTTCCGTTTGTATTTTATATATATAGTAGATATATACATATATATATGTAGGATTTCAGTTTGAACACTTCACTTCATCAAATGAACTGATACTCTAATGCTATTGTCCATGATTTAAATGCGTGAGCTGAAAATACTTTGGATCACGAGTTTTGGCAAAGAGCCAGTTTTCTATTTTTTGTATTGAAGCAAGATATAAAAGGAATATGGCCGGAAAAGGTATTATTAGGCCTCATCGGATTATTGTAAGGTAAATTGTTGTTATATAGTTTTTGCCAAAAGTGTATTGGTTGAAATTAAAGTTAGTATTCTGTTGTTCATCGACTATTTGTCATATTGGTTCAGTAAAGTGACTATTTATACGTAATTATCTCACATTTTGGGGGCTCGGAATGTCGGGATTATTAAAAAGTAAAAGCCACTAGTAGTGAATTGGAAACCAAACGTAAAGTGTTGTAAAACGCCAGTATCAAAAGTTCGGTTACGAATTAGCAAGGTGAAACCGTAATCGTATCACTTCAAGCACAATTTTTGAAAGATGGGAACTCTAAATAAAGCTAAGAGAATTGATCTAATAAACCTTTGCGAAGAATGCGGAATTGAAGTACCAGGAAAACCAACAATACCTGCCCTAATAAAACTGATCAAGAGTTGGGAGAGCTACGAAGAAGATTTTATACGAGATCGATTAGAAGTAGTGATAGCAAGTAGAAAAGAGAAAGAAGAAAGAGAAGAAATTACAAGCAGAACTGGAAGAGAAGAAATTACAAGCAGAACTGGAAGAGAAGAAATTACAAGCAGAACTGGAAGAGAAGAAATTACAAGCAGAACTGGAAGAGAAGAAATTACAAGCAGAACTGGAAGAGAAGAAATTACAAGCAGAACTGGAAGAGAAGAAATTACAAGCAGAGATTGAAGAAAATAGATTGAAAATGGAAATGGAAGAGCGAAAATGGAAAATAGAATCGGAACAAAAAGACCGTGAAAGCGAAAGAGATTTTGAAATCAGGAAAATGCAGATACAAGAAAATTCAAGAGAACACATTGAGGATAACACAAAGACAAATCCAGGTAAGCAATTTGAATTGCTCAGACTATTAACTAAATATGATAGCTCGAATGATATCAGTTTATACTTATCTATGTACGAAAGGCAAATGGCGCAAACGGGCATTGATAAAAAAGAATGGGTAAATTATTTAATTAATCTAATGCCGTTAGATGTGGTCAATATAATAACAAGGGAAAACGAACCTGAAATTCACGATTATGATTATATAAAGAAATATTCTACTAAAGCGCTACAAGCTATCACCAGAGGAGTTTAGGCTGAAATTTTTCTCATCTAAAAAGGAGCCATCAGCCAATTGGCGAGATTTCGCTTATGAGATAAAGGTTTATTTTCAACAATGGATTGAAGGTCCACAAGTAAATAACTTTGAAGATTTATCTGAATTAATTATTGTTAATCAAATCAGGCATAATTTACCTGCGGAAACGAAGACACATTTTGCGGAGGAATTATTAGTAATAAAGAAAATTAATGATTTAGTTAATAAATTGGATATTTACGAAACGGCATGCAGGGTTTGCAATAAACAATCAGTTAAGGATACAAGTAGCGATTTTGATGACAGAAGATCGCGAGTGGCTGATTACGCCAATTTGAAAAGACGCCAAATTGACAATAGGCACAGTATGAATTATGGAAGCAAAGAGTCGTATATAATCTGTTTTACGTGTGGCAACCCTGGTCACGTGAGTACGAAATGTGCCATGACAAATAATACAGAACAAGAATATTCAAATTTTTACCCGCAACGTAATCAAAATTGGCGAGAAACAAAATACCAAAATGAGACCCAAAACACGCAAAGAAAAATAGTTAATATGGGCATGTTAAATGGTAAAAAAGGAAGAAGAATCTTAGATATTAGCAGAGTAAAAGCAAACGTAATAATCGATACAGCAAGCGATATTTCAATCGTCAGTTCAAGATATCATACTGCAATAAATGCGCCACAACTAACCAGCGACAATATATACATATCAGGCATAGGTGGTTAAGAAATTAAGCCAACAGGTTTTTTCTGGCATAAAGTCTACGTGGATGAAATAGAAATCCAGGATAAATTTTACGTGGTACAAGAGACGGACTGCGATTTAATAATAGGTAGAGAAGCAGTAGAAGCCATGACGTTAAAAGTAACGGAAGAAGGTGTTAGAATAACAAGCGGCAAAACAGCAAGAGTAGGATACATTAAAATAAGAGAAAAAATAAGAAAAGTAATAAAACCATGTAAGCTGAATAAAACAAAAGATACAAGATTATCCGATGAATGGAATGTTGACTATCCATCTCCAGAAGAAAATGACGAAAGTAGTAGTCCTGCACATGGTAGAAAAGACTATGTGAAAGATCGCAATAGGAATTTCGATCATAAGGGAAAGAACAGAAATTTTATTAGACCATTTGATAACAGAAGCGATAATAGATATCGCCAGAGATATTTTGAACAGTCATTTAACCGTGGAAATTACAATAAATATAGATATGGGAAACAGAGTTCTTTGAAACCTCAAGACATAACAGAAAATACTTCACATAATTCAAAAGCAAGGTACAATCCAGATTTTCCCCCTAGATGCATGAATAGAGGCTACTATCATGGTCAAAATAATTATAATTATGGTGGCCAACGATCATACAAGGCTAGTTATAATGAACCAAAATATTCACAACCATCACATAAAAAATTTTCTCATCATGGATTTAAAGAAGATTATAGTGGACGAGAAACTTATTCAAATTCTTATCATTTCAGAAGCAATAGGTATGAAAAAACATAACAAATCAAGATGCTGATGTCGAGACGCCATCATGTCAGGATGACCGATTTGTAGGATTTCAGTTTGAACACTTCACTTCATCAAATGAACTGATACTCTAATGCTATTGTCCATGATTTAAATGCGTGAGCTGAAAATACTGTGGATCACGAGTTTTGGCAAAGAGCCGGTTTTCTATTTTTTGTATTGAAGCAAGATATAAAAGGAATATGGCCGGAAAAGTATTATTAGGCCTCATCGGATTATTGTAAGGTAAATTGTTGTTATATAGTTTTTGCCAAAATTGTATTGGTTGAAATTAAAGTTAGTATTCTGTTGTTCATCGACTATTTGTCATATTGGTTCAGTAAAGTGACTATTTATACGTAATTATCTCACATATATGGTATATATAACCAATAATGAAACATCACCGAAACACCAACAGAAACTTTGAAAATATGATATAGTAAGTAATAATTTATTGACAGCGAAATTGTAACCCCAACACACTGAATATAGATATCAAATACTTATTTAAAAGAAGAAGAAAATAAATTAAAAATTAAAAATTGAATGAAAGAAATTGAATAAATTAAATGAATTAAATTTGTGGAATTTATACAGAATTATCAAGTCCCAAAATCATAAATACCACAAATAAAAGGAGTGGTTTCATCATCATATTAGCCATAAAATTGTTAAAGCATATAATTTTGGGACGACCACTCATAAACCAATAATTAAACCAGTGAAAAAAACTTAAAGTTCAAAAAATAAATACAATATTAATACAATATTAAAAAAGGAGAGAAAACTTACCCATAATTATGAGAAAAAATCATGAAATTAAATCTTAATGTGCTAAGAACAATGAGATGAAGAAGGATTTTGGTGCACATCATTAACCAGATATATGAAGCTAACAACAGAGGCAATGAATTGCAAAAAATGTTTTCTAAATGTTGCCGAAAACACTTTTAGAAGATGATAAACCATGTTGCCAAAATGTTTAGAAAATGAATTACCATGGAATAATTTAAAGCAACACAAACCATGGTGCTGCCATCTATGATATTAAAAGTAAATATGCAATAGAAGAAAATCAATATCAAAAATTGAAACCATATACTATCTAAAGTGATAATAATTAGTTAAAAAATATATAAATGAAATTAAATAATAAATAAAATATACAATTAAAGTAAAAATGGATGTATCAATGATTAATTCTATGTTAAAAAATAAGATGTAAAGGGGTGAAATAAATAATTATTGATTAATGCTACATAAAAATATGTACCAAGAAATGACATAGCCACTATTAAATAGCTTTTCCAAACAAGCAACATCATAAAAATTAAATTAAAATCAAATTAAAATACTAAATTTTTTTAATTAAGATGCAATGGATTTAAAATTAATATTAAGTAAAAATTGAAATTAATAGTTACAAATTATGTTTTTGCATACAAAGTTAAAAATTAAATACGCATGATAAAAGTGGTTAGGGAAGAACATTTATTAAAATTAATACATATATTATATTAGCGTTTAAGAAAGTATACATTATATTAGAATTTAATATGATATTGTCCACCGTAGGCATACAAGTAAATATAATAAATCAAAAACATTCTTAATAGTACTGAATAATTCATTTAAATTAATAAATGAATATTTAAATATAACTACAATAATTCGCATATAAAAATACCATATCATAGTCCATTATAAAATGTGTATTAGCAAACGTATGTGTAAATCAGACTACCTTTTTTTTGTAAATATAAATCAACCATGCGTTTTCCCATACAACTCCACCACACACCTCCTCAATCCAACATCTACCCACCCATCCGCCCTATTATAATTAATTGATTATTTATTTATTTATTTATTTATTTATTTAGTTTTTAAATAATATTATATGTTTTTTTATACATTTTTAACGCATGTGTTAATTTGGTTGCTAAGAACATATAAGTACTAATTATATATTAAAGAATATATGAATTTTTTTGGAAAACCATGTTGTAATGCATCATAGATTAGTTTTTTAATGTTGTTGTTAATTAGTTGAGAAGAACATAAACTCTTTATTCTGTAAATATGATTAAGGGGTATATTACGATATACAGAATTATGAAGACAAGATTTAAAATTAGTAAATGTTACTTTACATAAAATGTATGTAAACAGTTGATTTACTGGAATTATATGAACTACTATGTTGAATAACAAAATGTAAACTTTAATACAGTCTTAGACAAATAACTCTACAATACTTTACTAATAATTTCTTTACAGCTAATACACAACATATACAATATATTTATTTTCCAATAGTCCAACTAGGCCTAACAGCGCCATGACTGGCTGTTTTTCATTTCGATGCTTGCTTCACAATAAAAATTAGAAGACTGGCTCTTTTTCAATTTGTAGATATTCTGATCTCGCGATCTAAACTTTTTATAATTCACGCATTTAAATCATGGATAATAATAGTACTAGAGCGTCAGATAATTTTATGATCATGCACGTCATAAAGGAAATAAAGTGTTTACAAATGAAATCCTGCAAATATATATGGATATATATACATATATATATACACTGCTCAAAACAATTAAAGGATATTTGAAGTTTTATATAAAATAAAGATATAAACGAAATTTTTTTTGCCGAAAATAGAAGAAGAGAATCACAAATGAAAATTTTTCTGGTTTTCAAACTGTGGAGTATGCAAATTTTGAGTTCGACGTCAAAAACGTCGCTTCAGCGGCAGCGAATGAAATTTGACTTTCAACTGGATAAAAGAGAATGAAGACAAGGATGATCGGCATTCAGTGATTGCTTTGTTTCGATGAGTACGATGTCTCAGCGAAGTCATTTGACAGATTCAGAAGCTTGGAGAATTGTTGGTAGGTTAGAAGTGGGCCAAACTCAAGCCGAAGTAGCGCAAGCCATTGGAGTGTCACAAAGTGTCATTTCCAGGATTTGGAACCGTTTTTTGGAGAGTGGATGTGCAGGCCGAAGACCAGGGCAAGGTCGTAGACGGGCAACAACGCCCAATGAAGATCGGTGTTTAGCGTTAACAGCTCGGAGACACCGAAACATGAACGCTACTCTTATCCAACAACACCTTCGTTCGGCTACAGGCACCACGATTTCAACTCAGACTGTCCGAAACCGGCTCCATGCTGTAGGTCTGTATGCTCGCCGACCGATGGTATGTGTTAGATTAACATCAAGGCATCGTCACGACCGCAGGGAGTGGGCAACCGAGCATGTCAACTGGAGGAGAAATGAATGGAGCAATATTCTGTTTTCTGACGAGTCCCGTTTTTCTGTGCATCCGGATAATAGGCGTATTTTCATCTGGAGGGACCGTGGCAGTAGGAATAATCCTGCGTTCGTGCACGAAAGTGTCAGATTTGGCGGTGGAGGAGTGTTGGTGTATGGTGGCATCTCCATTGACGGGCGCACTGACCTCTACATCATTCGAGATGGAGCTCTGACTGGTCGCCGATAAAGGGATGAGATCCTCAGACCTATTGTAGTCCCTTACGCTGCAGCAATCGGAGATAACTTCATTTTAATGGACGATAACTGCAGGCCACATCGTGCAAACCTGGTGGAGGATTTCTTTTTCGAGGAAGGAATCGTTCGAATGGAATGGCCAGTGTGTTCTCCAGACATGAATCCAATCGAGCACGTTTGGGACGCTCTAGGAAGACGAGTTTCTGGCCGCCAACAACCCCCACAAACTCTCCAAGAACTGGAAAGAGCTCTTCTGGAAGAGTGGGGCAGAATACCCCAACTCGTCATTAATAGCCTCATTGAGTCCATGCCTCAAAGGTGTTCAACGTTGCTGGCCGCCCGTGGAAACCATACCCCCTACTGAAAATGATTTTCTTTGAAGAAAACACCTTTTCTTATTCTTTTTTTCTCATATGCACAAATTGTGTTTTTTTCCTTTTGTACACAAATGCGCAATAAAATGCATTTTTTCTGCCAAACATGTGTAATTTATTCTCATATAACCTACTATGTCTGTCGACCATGTATCAATCAGCTAAAAAGTTTCCCAGATACAAAATCCACCTAAAACTGCAATATCCTTTAATTGTTTTGAGCAGTGTATGTATATATATATATATATATATATATATATTTAAATAAAAATTTGAACGGATGGTTTTTTTGGGGGCTGGGGGTCATGATCGGTAAAATTTTATCGAAATTTTCCGGAATTGCTGTCCTCCGAACGACTGCAATAAGTAGATTTATATTTTTTTGTATTGAAAGCTACCTAAAAGTTGCTGTAAGTTGAAATGTTTGGTATTGCTTCGGCTTATTGTCTCTGGTATGCGGGTAATATGCAAGTATAGATTTTAATATATTTAAAATATTTGAATACATAATTGATATTTTTCATATAACAATGAGTTTTGGTGTTATTAGTTGGAAATTACACGCACACACACACATGTATATATATATATGAGATGTAAAATATATTTTCGAGTTTTCAATTTTTAAAAAATGGCTTTCAGCTCTCTTGTGTACTCCAGGAAATATGTTGTGTGACCAAGGAAGCATTGTTTGAATTCTCTGTTATATATAAATGGGGAGGAAACATCTGTTCCTGGTAAAATTAATTAAAACTATTGTAACGACTCCGGCGGGATTTATAAAATACGAACTGGTAGCTGTGGCTAACCGGAGTAATTACTATAGTTGATTTTTAAAAGAAATATTTCTTTATTCGTAGCATCGACTTACAAAATATTTCTTCAATAGATTTCAGTATTAACATAAATTAAGGAGTGCGTGAGTGTGGTTATTATAAACAATTCGATAGTCTTTTAGTCTCTCCTTTCGTCCTCTGCTCGAAATACTCTTGTTCTAAACTTTGATTCAGTCCTCTGTAATTGGTAATACTGTTAAACAGGACAGGGTGTCCTTGGAGAGCGAGCCTGGTTGCTGCTCAGAATTTCTCTCTCACAGATCCGGCGGTCTGTCTCCCTCGGTTTCCCCTTCATTTCGCGCTTCTCTGCAACGCTCGGCTTTTTAGTGTCCCGTCCTACCCTCTCGCCTCCAAAAAACCATCTCCTCTCGTCCTCTCTCGTTTCTCCAACCTAGAAAACAGGGCGGCGGGGGGAAATATTCGTTCTGGCCTCCTGAACTTCTGGCATCCTATACCTGGTGATATACGGCTCTCATTTGCAGATTAAAAGGACCTCCTTTGGAGTCCGTCAGTCTGAGAAAACTTTTCCATCCCCGACCTCACAAGAAGAGTAATTAATCCGTTAATGTCAGACTAGGTGCCAGGGAGTCTCAAGTATTGTTTCTACAATGTCCAAACTATTCAGCATAGTAGATCGATAGTTTCTTTAAGTTCGGCCCGACAACTCCGGAGGTCTTATGGTAACGGTTAGAAGCTACCTTCGCTGGGATATATAGGAAAATGTGACAGCATTACACCCTCGAGCAGATGAGATTTTTCAAGCATTTGGAAAATCTTACATCATTACTGGTGCGCTAGTCTTCCATACACACTCAACACACATGTTAATTCTCAATAGAGGTTTACCTTAAACGTTACTATTCACAAGTTTATAATACACTTTACAGACTCACATCGTTAAATTAAATTTCAATATTCATTGCATGATTCAAATACACAATTATTTCAATTACAAAATTAAAAACTATATACAAAATTACTGAGTGGAATATTGTTTATTCCATTCTACTTAAACAGTCTACATGTGGAATTAGGTATCCCTGGCCTATATCCTAAGGACCTGCGAATATCCTGCCCTTTTCCAAAATCTCTAGTTAGTCGGAAATCATTTCCGGCGTCGTTTTTCAACTGTTTAACATCGCTGCCTTTAGTTTCGTTACGCGACGATATGTATCCTGGGGTTTCTAACCAATTTGATTCGAAAAACGTTTTTTTCTTCCTACCTAACGCACAATAACGGTTTACCCCTTTTGTGAATTCCCGTCCCGAAGATTGGAACCTAAAGTTTTCCCTTCGCTTTAAGACTGCGTCTTTATTTTTTTCCTCATCCTTACTTTCCCGGATTTCATTCCTCAAATAAAACGCCCTCGCTCTTTCTTCATAACCCTTTTCCTTCATCCTTGTTTTGGGTGCCGCGCGGAACGGGGTTGTTGCGAATTTCGTCTTAATGGAAGACTCACAAAGCGTTACTCCTGAGCGTTGGCTAAGGGGGAAGGTAACAAAACCTTTCTTTTCCTTCCCGTCAGGTTTTCTCACCTCGTTCTTTTGATAAGCCGGAACTAAGCGGTTCGTCGGGTTGGGGGGGAATGAGTGGTCACTCCTGCGCTTTTTTTTCCGGTGCTGCACTCCCAAAGCTAACAGGCGATTTCAGTTTCATTCTGTCTAGCAAATTTTGTGTTTTGCTTCCCAATAAATAATAATCCATTACCACCTCTGCATCGACCACACCTGCTCTAGTCCTAATTATTTTTCCTAAATCACCCAAATTAAGCTCTATTTCGGCGAGGGGTAGATATTTTAAATCATTTTGTAACGGTTTTTTTACCCACACGACTCTCCCTGTGTATTGTTCTTGGGTTACCTGGTTGGCACTAATTAAATCTAGCGGCGTAGCCGTGTCTCTAAAAATTTTCATTTCTTTCCCATTTATAATCCCTTTTCTTAAATAGGGCTGGAATACTTCATTTAATTCGTCAAGGTCGGCCAACCGATTAACCACTTCGGGTATTTCATCACTCCATTTTAGTTCGGGGCAAAATTTTCGTATATGAGAAAAACTTCCACATTGGAAACAAGACCTGTCTCTTCGTTTATCGAAAATTATATCTCTATTTTTTGCATCTTCCCTCTCCCTCCAATTTCTTTTCATTTCCGTGTTTAGGGTTCTGTTTCTGATCTATCGACAAATCTGTTTCTCTCAAACTGTTTGCCGTTATTTGGATTTCTAAGCGGGGACTGTTTTCTCTCTGTTCTCCTAACCGCCTCATAATGATCTAATTTTTGTGTTAAATCCAAGGGCGTAATTAAATCACTCCAGTAATCTATGAAATGCTGTCTCATTTCACTAGGGACTTTTCGCTTGATCTGGTCGGATATTATCAGGTCTCTCAGTTGACTAAATTCGATCACCTGAATCCCTTCTAACCACTGGTCGAAATAATTAGTTATTTCGTAAGGGAAATCTTTCCAGCTTTTTTCCGACGCTCTATTCGTCGTTACGAATTTAATTCGAAAATCTTCCGCGCTAATTCGAAATTTTTCCAATAGTTTCCTCTTTACGAATTCGAAATTATCTGCCTGCTCTGTAGGTTCTCTCAAAATTACTTCTGATAGCTCAAAAGGTAGCCTCCCCATCAAATTGGTAAACCATTGCGTTTCCTCAATCTGGGCTCTTGAAGCTTGTCGTTCAAACAAGTCCAAATATAAAGAAATTTCCGTTTTTCCCAATTCAAATTTCGGTAAAACCTTTTTTTAGGATAATTTTCGGATCTTTCTCTATCTGGCTAGACGATAATGTAATCGTATCACTTTCTCGTTCCGCTCTGATTTTAGACAATTCAAACTCTTTATCGGCCTTGTCTTTCTCAAGACGAGCCTTCTCAAGCCGATTCTCCCCAAAAAATTTCAACTGTCTTAGGGCCATTTGTTCTTCATAGTCAGGCGCCTCCGTTATTTTTTTACTAATTTGGGTATCGTATCTTTAGGTAAAACTTCTATTTCTAATTCCGCAGCTAAAGACTGCAAAACACATCTTCTGAACGTTGCTAAATTCGACATATTTACAATTTTGAAATCCTGGCACAATAATTTACCCTACTCTATTTCGTACATAAATGCGCTGTAAAAATTCAGAATTTTGACCCCACCACACAATATAAAAAATAATTACAAACAAATAAAATACACGCAAAAAAACATAAATTCATGAAATTTTGACCGCTGGTCACAGATTTTTAAAATTTTGAATTACAAGCAAACCAATTCTACATCTAGGTTACAACTTGCCAAAAAAGCATATATATTCTTAATTTGACTGAATTACTGACAGACCTCAACTTAATCTTACAGCTTAATCTAATTCAAAATCTAATTCCTTAGCAATCTTCAAAATAAGAGAAGACCGAAAAATACAATTATCATAATTAGCTTTTCACCAAAAAAAAATTTAATTAAAAAGATTAAAAGACTATTTCAATTACTTGAAACAAGATGAATTTAAGGTTTGTTACACTATAATTTACCTTCAACACACAAAAAAACATCTGCTGGTAATTAATATTTAAGATTTTTCCTTATATTACCGAACACAAATAATAAAAGAAAAATTGCTTCCTGTCCAAATTTTAAAATATACACACTAAGCCTCCACCGAGAATAAAACAAGCGCTCACCTGGGTATAGCTCTGTCTGCGATTTTCGGCGGTGATTCTGCTGTCTTTTCTCTCCACACTGTCAGCAAAGTTCGGATGCTTCTGGTTCCTGGTTCAGCGGATGCAGTTTCAGATCAGCTCGGGTCTCTGCCCTGACTTTGGCGGGTCGCTTTGGGTCGGTGGGTCTTCCTCGAGTCGGCGAGTTGTCCTCTTCTGTCCCGAATCTGTCTATGGATCACAGGATTCAGTACGTTTTCGGCGAGTTGTCCTGCTCTGCCCCGATTCGGTATGTAGATTCAGGTTCCCAACGGCTGGTGTAGGTTTTGAAGAAATTCGGCGAGTTGTCCTACTCTGCCCCGAATCTATAAAACTTTGTTACGCACGTTTCTTTCACCACTTTAAATCCCACCGCTTCCACCGTTCTGTAAAGACTCCAGCGGGATTTATAAAATACGAACTGGTAGCTGTGGCTAACCGGAGTAATTACTATAGTTGATTTTTAAAAGAAATATTTCTTTATTCGTAACATCGACTTACAAAATATTTCTTCAATAGATTTCAGTATTAACATAAATTAAGGAGTACGCGAGTGTGGTGATTATAAACAATGCGATAGTCTTTTAGTCTCTTCTTTCGTCTTCTGCTCGAAATACTCTTGTTCTAAACTTTGATTCAGTCCTTTGTATTTGGTAATGCTATTAAACAGGACAGGGTGTCCTTGGTGAGCGAGCCTGGTTGCTGCTCGGAATTTCTCTCTCACAGATCCGGCGGTCTGTCTCCCTCGGTTTCCCCTTCGCTTCGCGCTACTCTGCAAAGCTCGGCTTTTTAAGGTCCCGTCCTTCCCTCTCGCCTCCAAAAAACCATCTCCTCTCGTCCTCTCTCGTTTCTCCAACCTAAGAAAAAAGAGAGGCGGGGGAAAATATTCATCCCGGCCTCCTGAACTTCTGGCAGCCTATACCTGGTGATATACGGCTCTCATTCGCAGATTAAAAGGACCTCCTTTGGAGTCCGTCAGTCTGAGAAAACTTTTCCATCCCCGACCTCACAAGAAGAGTAATTAATCCGTTAATGTCAGACTAGGTGCCAGGCAGTCTCAGGTATTGTTTCTACAATGTCCAAACCATTCAGCATGGTAGATGGATCGTTTCTTTAAGTTCGCCCCGACAACTCCGGACGTCTTATGGTAACGGTTACAAGCTACCTTCGCTGGGATATATGGGAAAATGTCACACTATCATAACTGTCCATCTGTATAAAAAAATGCTGTTATTTTAAAAATGAAAATATTTCTTGTTTAGTCCTCTTAAATTGGAACTATTAAGATAAGAATTATTTTGTTATGGTATTCTAAATTCTGAGATTATTTTTTAAATAGTGAAAATGTAATGTTAATCAAGGAAGGAAAATATATCACCATTTGTTTATTCATTTAACTTACGTAGGAATTAAGGCGAATTTCGATCTATATCAAGGGCCATTAGAAGACTCATAAAATATGCGATATGCTTGCTAGAGTAGATTTATTCTGAAGAAAACACAATCTTCACCTTTTTTCAACACACATGAAGAAAACACACCTCTTTCACTGACCCTAATTATTCAATAAATATTTTTCCTGAAACTGAGAACATTTATTTTTCAATCGGTATACATTTATTTTTTTTATATCGGAGAGACAATATTCATCAATTGTAACAATATCCTCATATAACGATGTTCACTATTTTACTTAGCTTGGAGAGGTGAACGTGCAAAATAAATTCTCGACGAATATGAAAATAATCAAAGCAAAAAACAATCTATTTGAATCAGAAGATTTTTAACCTAGAAAACTACTCCTTGTTTCACTAAACAAACAATTTAGGGGCCCTCTGCAGAAACAAGGAAAAGGGAACTACCTTGATTCTCAATTTTCAGATTTATCTAATGTATTTTTCAGCATATGAGGAAATAAATTTTTAATCATAAGCAAAGAAAAGATGTTAGAAAACCCTTCGTAATAGGGACATATGCAAAGAAGTTATATTCCATATTAAAATGTTGAAAGTAAATTAAAAATTTTGTAGCTAAAACTCTATATCACTTGTCTTGTTTTAGGTCTTGTAGAGAGCCACTGAATTAATATATACACTTATGCAAATTGGGAAACTACTTTGCTGCCTGCTGTAAAGCAATTTAAAGATGATGTTACATTTCACCTTTAATGTAACATTATTTATTTTAATTTAACCGTATTTCTTGATTTAATTTCATGCATTTAGACAGAAAGATCCAAGCTGAATCGGTGATTCATAATTAAAAGCAGCAGGTTAGCCCTGTGTCCATGAAATTCAGAAAACGTATAGTACCATAGCTGAAAGTATTTCTTAAGGAAATACAGAATTTAAAGAATACCGTAGAAGAAATTGTATCATTCATGTTTTCCAATTTACACAAGAATCGATGTAGCGTTCGAAAATTTTCGAGGCATCTTAATGGAACACCAGTCTTGATTATTCGTATTTTCTGCAGAAAAGTAACTGCCAAAGTTTTCAAAATCTTTAGAAATTTGTTCAACTGTTTTATTTTCCACTTCTTCAGTAGCATTAACTTCAAGCTCCAATAAATATAGAGTGCTAGTGGCATAAGACTCCACCCAAGTACGTCCAGTTTAAATGGCTTCAATTGTTACTTAGAATGAATCTAAATAATTACGCTGATTATGTATCATGAAGGATTGTGAGTTGCTTTTTGCTTAAAAATTCCGTAGTTGTTTATTTTAATCGATATCGCTAAGAATGTTTCCACTAGAAGTTTGACATTCGATCACTCAAACCACAGATCGAATCTGAGAAATCGGCCACGTTATTACCTGTGTAAGTGTACCTATGTCTAAGATCAATGTTTCTAGTAAATATTACTGCCGTTGATACATCTATTTCCAAGATATGCTGTTTATATCATTGTCAGATTAGATTGGACGCAGGGGCAGTTTCGCTTGTCTGCGGCTCTCTGCGCTTCAGCAATGTTTCCAGTTCGCTACCTTTTCTTTAATTTAGATTGCTTAGTAGCCAAAACTTTTTCGAATAAGAAATTTTTCACTTAATTAATTTTAAATTAAATAATGTGAAAATATAGTGAAATATAGTATTTTAAAAAGTGGTCACAATCAAGCAATCTCAATAATAAATGTACGTACTCGCAATACTGCACTATAGTATAAAAGTGATTTTGGTACTGGGTGCAATATTAAATTTATTTTCTTAAATATTTGCTTTACAAATATCAAGCATTTTATTGATAGCCGATGACAAGGCCATATAGTTATTATGAATGAACTATATATAACAAAAACTTATTTCACTATGTTGTAAATTTCAAAGATAAATATTTGGTTTTAGAAATGTACTTTAAAAATCAATTTGTTTCTTTCAGATTGTGGCGTCAGAGATATTGTAAAGGATATCCTGATTCATGTACAGGGCAGAATACTACATGGAAGGAGTTTTGTGATGCGTACAGAAGGCAATGTTCACATTATAAACGACCAGATTTCAATTTCGGAGTAAGAATAATTAGATACGTCTTATTACTTTTGATAATGTATTAAATAAATGTAAAATATCGACGATATTTTAAAGAAAATCTTAAATTACTTTTAAGTTTCATTGAATTTAAATCTTTACGTGGTGAGTATTTAGATTTTTTAAAAAATAGATATCGTTATTGGACTGCTACATTTTATTAATATAGAAACACGAAGAGTAAATTTACAACATGTGTTTATTATTTAATAATTATTTTATTATGAACATATATTTTCCTCTAGTTACTTTTTAACACTTGCTATCATAGTTCAAAAGTGCTTCTGAACACGGTTTGTCCGTGTGTCTGCCCGTCTGCCATGTAATTAATGTATGTTTTTGATTTTTTCTAAAAAACATTTAGTATTAAAAGTGGAGTGTTTAGCAGTGATAGTTCGTTGAGAGGAATGTTCAAAATAATTACATTACATTGCGGTCTAGGAGAACAATTTGTTTCCCAATTATTTTAGTGACATTACACTATTCCAAACCCATTGAAAATATACAACTGATGTGAACTATAAACTATCTTCTCAAGATTACGGTGTTCTTAGCACTCATCGTTCATTTACAGAGACACATAAAACAAATCTCTACAGTACTCTTTATTTATGATAATTGCTGGAAATGCCGTTTAAATTGCAATATGCGTTTTTAAATTTAACAAATATTTTGCATAAATATTGGTGGTTATAATTTCTATTAATCATATACAGAGTTGCATAAAAGGTTTTGAGAGACACTTCAGATTCTTGACGGAAATTGCTAAACGGCAATTTTCAATTGTGTTATGTGTTTTCAAACGAAAATAAATTTTAGCATATTTTGTATATCTCGATATTAAAAAAAAAGTAACCACCACTGCCACTGCAGCCGCAGCAGCCGCATCTGTCAATGAAGATTTTGTGCCTTGAAGTCTTTCTGGACTAATATCCAAAAAACTATTGCATATAAAAAATATGAAACTTGGTAGTTTTATATATAAAAAAATATTCGATAAACTCGCTGAAGCAGATAATTTTTAAATGGAAGAATTATTTTAAGATATATTTAATAATAAATTTGGCCAAAATAGTTTTCTTTAAAAAGTTTTATAGAAACAAAAACTATGCACAGGAATTTAACCATATTAAAAAATGTAACCACCACCCACGCAGTCGCCGCTGTCAATGCATATTTTGTACCTTGAAGTGTTTCTGGACTAATATCCAGAAAAATATTGCATATAAAAATATTAAAATTGGTTGTTTTATAAAGAAATGTTCATAAATACGCTGACTCAGACTGTTTTTAAATCGAAGAACTATTTTAAGAGATATTTAATATTAAAGTTGGTCAAAATAGTTTTCTTAAAAAAGTTTTTTAGAAACGAAAACTATGCACAGATTTTTAAACATAATTTATAAGGATATAGTTGACAAACTTTCGGTGTGCAGACTGCAATTAATTTTTAATTTGAGTATTTTTTTGAGGTTACATTTAAATTTTTTTATTCAAAATTTTTATTATTTTGATGAAGATTTAATTCATTTTTCATAAAATCCATTATTTGAATTGTTACCAATTTGTAAAATAGCGCACATAATAATATTCCATTTCAGTTAAGAAATTTATTTACACGCGACTATTAAAAACAGAAATAAAACTTTAAAATAATAATTAAATGACCACGTGTTAAAAGCAGTAAATGTAGAAAATTACGTAATAAAAAATACACCTGCTTCTGAATATTAATTAAATTATTACATGTTTTCATAGCAATAAGTAGGGAAAGTTACGCCATATTTAAATCCAAACAGTTTCAATTAAAAAATATATTTACACGAGAGCTTAATTTATTTCGAGAAATCTTTTACCTATTATTGCTCATTTTAAAACAGCGTAAATAATATTTCCTCTCAATTAAAAACTATATTTTTACGATTATTAATTTATCTTTAAAATATCGAAATAGCTAGTAAATTGTTAAAATATCATTAACAATATGGTACTTCTCCATTATCCCGTCGAACACTTTTCATAACAAAAAAATATCGCCAAACTATGGGATTTAACACCAAAAATGCATGATTAGGGCGTCACATTCACTTGAAGTCAGAGGCATTACAGGTGTTTGTTATGGCATCAATTGGTTTTAATTCGACATATACATATATTTTTCGGTATTTTTTACTGATTTATTAATTATTTCATTAATTAAAATAACAATTACATCCTTAAACGGCAGTGCCATGATATTAAAAAAGAAAATTGCTTAGAAAATGTTGCGAAGGAAAATTATTAACAATAGATCAGTTTCAACGGACGTTACAAACATTTATTCATCAGCCGAGAGGGATAATTAAGAAAAATAATGCAAATAAATATCCAAGATTAATTTTTGTTCTGTTTTCATTGATATATTTTTAATTTTATTGTTTAAACCTACTGATAGTTGACACTTTGGTGAGTGGAGTTTTTCCGAATTTCTTGTATTTTATTTATTTTCTTATTTATTTATTTATTTATTTATTTATTTATTTATTTATATATTTTTTAAAATTCCAATGGCAAAATTCTTCTATTTGTTTATTTGGCGTTACAGATTGGCGCAGTTTAGCGATAGTTTTTTTAAAATTGATCGACGGGATAATTGAGAAGTACAAAAAAGACAAATAAAAGTTGAATTAAAAATCCATCGATGAAATAACTAATACTTTTAAGGCATCGGATGTCAACTGAATGCGACGCGACACCACGATCATGCACTTTTGGCGTTAAATCCTATATTTTGGCGACAGTTTCTTTCTTCATAGAAAGTAGTCGACGGGATAATGGAGAAGTAACCAATTTTCTATAGTATCGTTATAAAATTCTCCGATGCAGCGACATTGTTTACTTAACAATTTTACACAAGTCAATTTTTAAATGTTTAATTGATCTTATTTAAGAAGAACAGTTGTTAGCTGTTTCGACAGCAGTCGGTTCGAACTTAAAATTCTTCAGTCAAAGGAGAATGAAAGGAAACTGGTTACAGCAGATCGCCACTGGTCGTTTAATTATAATACAATCTTCCGTAATCGTTTTAGAGTTGATCAAATCAGATTCTTTTTAAAGTTTGCGGTGTCAGAACGGTGGTTGACGAGCATAGCTCATAGGGGGCAGAGCCCCCTAGTTATACATACAAATCTATAGATCATATCAACAAACGAATTTGAATATTTTTCGACTATAGAGGGAGACTGGTGAAATTGGACTTTGAAATATGTTATACGTTTTTCAAATTGTTTACTTAGATATCCGTCTTTCACTTATTAAACGGGAAAGTTTAGTTATAGTATCCTATTTGTGTTGGGAACTGTTTCATAATCGATCTTTGACGCATGATTTTTCTTTTTGTTTATACTCTCATTTAATATTTGTTGAATACAGTGTATGATAATATAAATTTTTAAACAATGCATTAAACTGACAATTATTTATTTAAAAGTGTTGAACGTCTTTTTCTAGTCTTGAAACTATTTTTTCTTCAATGTTAAATAATGACTTAAGCTAGAATTTAAATGTAAGTTATTTAAAATTACTATTTTTCGGACGGCAAGTCATCAAAACCAAATATTTCTTAAGTTCCTCTCAAAAAGTATTATCCCATGAGAAACGTCACACGTAAAAAATGCAGCCAAGTCTCGTAACTCTTTTACCACAGAAAGTTCTGGGATCGTGTAAAGTTATGTTTAGCTATCTTATTAATTATGAAATTTTCATTCATAAATCGCTCCTAGTCTCTACATCTTTACTTAATGATTATCTTTTGACTTGGCAATTACGCAGAACTAGAATGTGATAGCTGTATGTAATTAGCCTGAACCATATAATACCATGCCATCGCATAATCCTGATTTTTTAATGGAAAAAAATTGCAATTTGTCAATTGACGGATTAATAAAGAAAATTTTTATTTAACAGAATTTCTAATATTTGCTGCGATGCGATGATTTGATGTTTCAGGGAGGGGAAATGGACTTTTTATACAATATTCCATTTATTGTACAGCGTTTATTCGTGCAGCGATATTTCGAATGTTTTCGCGTTTCGTACAATTTTTTTGACGGGACCAGGCAACGCCGTGTGGATCAGCTATTTTAATATAAACATCACACAAGCTGCTCTACTGGGTTGCCAGATGAAGCAAAATCTCATAAAAATCGCCGTTTTGCCCATGTATAAAATCGCCAAAAGATACATTAGTGCGCCTCTATAATTAATTAATATTAAACTGTTAGTTGATAAAAGCGGATTTTTTTTAAATATTACATTCTTAATTTTCTATTTATAATGAATTTTCTAGTTTTTAGCCGTTAAAATATTTCATTGTTGCCGTTTATGGTAGCCCTTTGGCATATTTTGGCGATCGTTTGTTAACTATAATTAAATCTATTGTTTTTTCCAACTCCCACATGATTGAACACGTTACAGAAAGTATTTGTTAATCTAAAATATTTATTAATCTTAAATTAATGCAATCATTCAGCATGAGAATGTGGCGTACATAATCAAATAATCCCATCCCATTCCATAACATAGTAAAGTGTAATAACTTCCCTGTGAGGCGTAATAGCCAAGTCACAAAATAATTATTAAATAAGGATGTCGAGACTAGGAGTGATTTGTAGATGAAAATTTCACAGTTAATAAAATAGCTAAACTTGGCTTTACACGATCTTAGAACTTTTTACGGTAAAAGAGTCACAAGACTTGGCTTCATTTTTTACATGTGACGTTTTTGATGGGACTTCACTTCTTTTTGTAAGTAATCCTCCTTTTCTTGACTTTGGGCTCTATTTGGACATCATCCACTGCTTTTCGCTAAACCCACATTCTGTCTCTATTATTTGCAGGTACCAAAAATTTGGAGCTTTAGTTCCTTTTGCAAAGTCCTGTAGATAAAAGAAGTTTGAGGTTCCTAGTCCAGCACTAAGTAATGGATGGAGCGGGAGTCTGAGGTATTACCCGCAGCATTAGATACATTTGGCATAAAAGTACTGTTTATAATATAAAGAAAGGCAGAAGTCAAAATTCCACCAAATCGAATTATTTTCAATTTTTCGATTTTTTAATTCTTTTTTCTCTTTTAATTTTTTCTTTATTTGCATCATAAATCCTCTCTTTATGCTTAGTTTCTTGAACTACAAAATAGTATTATTTTCCATTTTTCGATTTTTTTTTTAACAAATATTTCAATTTTTTTATTTTATTTTCGAATTTTATGAATTTTGAATTTTCTCGTTTTTTAATGCTAAACACCACCTTTACACCAAATTTTAAGTTTCTAAGACTTCAAGATCGAATCATTTTCAATTTAAATTTTTGTTCGAATTTCTCGAATTTTCGTTTTTTTTTCAAAATTTCCGGATTTTTTAATTTTTTCTTTCTTTGTATCCTAAACTTTACCTTTATTCCAAATTTCAAGTTTCTAGAGCTAAGGGATGTACCTCATCCTTTTGATGATCAGTCAGTGAGTGAGTGAGTGTGTGAGTGTGTGAGTGTAAAATAAACGAGACTCTGTTTTCATATATCGTCTGAACTAGAAAAGTAGAAACGTGAAATTTTAAATTTTGGTCCTATGTGCCACATACTCTAGATAAACGAGGTTTCAGGTTCTTGGGAAACTCCAGTGCAAACATATGGGGGTGACATGTCAAAAGTGCCCTGTATTGCTTCCAGAAAAGGATGCTCATGGCTGTGCTTACTCGATTTGGCGTAAGCTGTTTTCGATTAGTAAGTCATGCAAACAATAGCATATTTACAATTAACCACTTGAAATAACAAATTGCATTTTCAAATTTAAATGTGTTTAAAAACTAACATTAACATTACATGAAATCCAGTAATATGTGTTCTGTAAACTTAGTCACACATTTATTCAAGAAGCAATCTAAACATACCTTGCCAATGTCCGTAACTCAGGTTATAAAGTTAAGTAGTTCAAACGCCATAACACACAAAACCTCTCTAAACTAGTAGTTTTCTTTTATACTGACATCAACTGAGAAAACGTCTTGAAACATTTGCACAAGCGCAGACAGTTAGAATTCTCTTTAGAAAAAGCATTCACAATTAGAAATATAGAATAGGAGGGGTAGATGACACGTTTAACTAGGGAAGCGCATGTGGGACTTGTACAAAATTGAGTTGAACTAGAAAACGTTCTTCCGATGTGGCCAAGAAGACATTGATTATTTATTATTTCGAAATTTACATAAATATGTACTTTTCTCCTGTAGAGGCCGTGGTTTTTTTTAAGCTTTGCGCAATTCGCGCTTCAAAAGGGCGATTTGTTGGCAAATGATATAAACAGCTATGAAAACAAATCTAATGAACCTTTATGCATCTTTATATATAAATTTATATATATATATATATATATATATATATATATTTAAATATATAATTTTATCTATATAAATTTTATTTATCTATATATTATTAATGTTTTATGTACAATTTCTGTTTGTAGATTAATAAATAATAATCTGTTTGTACATTGATAAATAGTTTATTTATCCTAATAAACCTAATCCTATCCTAATTCTAATTCTAATTCTAATTCTAATAATATTATAAATCCGATTGTGTGCAAATGTTAGGCTGAATCCAGCGTCAAAATGGAGCATTTAATGATTCTGTATCTTTGCATATAGGTTGATTATAACCCTCAAATGAACATAGGCTGGTTTTTGTTTATTTTGTTCAATTATTTTTCTTAATAAATCAAAATTTCATTATTTTTATAGAGAATAAATGGACATTTTTTCGTATAATGTTTTAAAATGTTTACATTTACTTTACCGTTGCTAATACTTTATCGTTGCCACTAAATCAAAACTCGAAATAATAATTTTCACTCAACAATTTAGTTTCAATTGAAAAAATTTCACGTGAAAAATGAAAATGAAATAAAAAAAATTAAAGAATTAAAAAGATAAAAAAAATATTATTAGAAATAAAACGCACTTTTTTTAGTTTTTGATAATAATACAAGGTTTCAATATGCGTAGCGTAACCATAGGAAACAGGCGAATATGACGTCATACATCGAAAATAAAGCGGATATGCTTTGATGGTGAAATAAAATTATCTTGGGTGTTTTCTTTACTTTTTTTCTTTTTTTTTCTCTTGTATGTTAACAATACTTGGCGTTTTACCGTCTACGCATGGCTAATATAACCATACCGTATTTTGTATTTAAATTTAAAAAAAGTAAAAAGAAGTTTGAAAAGAAAATGGTTAGCAAATGTCGATAATATGCTCCTCAAAACTATCCGTATCGAAAATGATGTCATGGATAGCGAGGAATAATTATTTTTATTCTTAAAACTAAAAGAAATAACTTGATTACCTAAAGAAAAATGACGAATGTTAGTAGTTCCATTTTTGTTGATAAAACCAAAAGATTTAATATTATTTCGTTAAAGTAACATAATTTCCCCTATGCCAGTATTTAAATTAATTGTCTGGAAAAGAAAATTAACAAGAATTATGTCATTAAAAAGGGATTTCTCTGTGGAAAAAAAGACGTCATATTTGAAATAAAACGGGAATTTTCCAATATGTTTTAAAATGAGTATGAATCAAATCCTTACATTAATAATACAAGGATCAGTATGTATAGAAAGTAGATGAGTTTCACGCCATATTTATAATAAAAATTTAAATGGTTTTTTATCTATACTGATTATTAAGCATGAGTATCCGTTATATACAGATGAAAGTTTTCTGCTAAAAATCACATCATCATTTTAAGAAAAAGAAACTGAACACGAATCTTTTATATTAAAATCAGACCGCGTGTTTGTATTTCGCAACTACTCCTAGACAATCGAACGCAACGCGATTTACTTAATACCGGTTATCATTGATCCGAGGATGACACACAAACTCTCAGAATTAAAAAAATTAAATTAAATGCTAAGATTTTTTCTTTTTTTTTTTTTTGTAAATTTTAACGAAGTTTCTCTAAAAATGGAAAGTAAATTACTCCATATTTGTGTATAAAAAAGGAGAAATAAAACAGACCAATATATTTTTTACACCGTTTTCTCATTTAAACTGAAAAACAGAATTTATTTTCACTTTGAATAGATGGTGAAAACAAATCTTGATTTCAGTCAATTATCCGAAAAATAAAAACTTATTTTCACATATTAAAACAGCATGAATCAATTTATTCTGGAGAACAAAAATTGCCTGTCAACATACTGTCATTTAGAAAGCAAGATTTGTTTCAGCTATACATTAAACCAAGGAGGCAGAATTGAATTTAAAGAAAAAACATATACTATTTCCAATTATTTTTTTTTAAGGATGGCTATTAAACCGTTTCACAAAGGTGTTAAAAATAAAATTATTTATCAGATAAAATTGACATTTGTTTTTCCCCAATTCGTCTATTTCCGCGATTTTATTTGGACCTCCTTTTTGGGTTGAAATTTCATTTTCGTGATTATTTGGCACAAAATTTCACTTTTTTAAGACTGAGTTATATCAAGGTCCCTATAACAAAAAATACCATGCTGTCTCGTATGAAGTTAGTTAATTATTAACGTTTTTTACTATCGGGAGTAAAATATTTTGCTTAATTAATGTATTTATTCTTCTTTCAATGTTGCGTGAACGAAGTCACGGGTAACAGCTAGTACTATATAAATGTCATTGGGTGTGTGAATGTTTGGCTGAAGTAAACATCAAAACGGAGGATTTAATGGCTCTGTATCTTTGCATATAAATGGACTATAACCCAGAAATTAACATGGGCTTGATTTTTTTATTATTTTTTTAATATTTTTCTTAATAATTAAAAATTTTATTATTTTCATAAAGAATAAATAAAAAAATGTCCATAAAATTTAACCATTTTTCTTTATTGTTGCTAGGGTTTTGATCGATGCCAATAAATGAAAACGTGAAAAAATAATTTTTCCTCAACAATTAATTATCAATTGAACGATTTTCACTTGAAAACTGAAAAAAAAATCGAAAGAAGATGAATTTCCTTGATATTTGATACAAAAATATGGAGTACTAGCTGTTACCCGTGACTTCGTTCACGCAACATTAAAATAGGAATAAATACATTAATTAAGCAAAATATTTTACTCCCCATAATTAAAAACGTTAATAATTAACTATTTATTACATTTCATAGGAGACAATACGGTATTTATTATTATAGGGACCTTGACAGTCTTAAAAAAGTGAAATTTTGTGCCAAATAATCGCGAAAATGAAATTGCAACCAATGCAAAAAGGAGAGCCAAATAAAATCGTGGAAATAGACGAATTGGGTAAAAACAAATGTCAGTTTTACCTGATAAACAATTTTACTTTTAACGCCTTTGTGAAACGTTTTAACAGCCATCCTTAAAAAAAAAAAAACATTAATTAGAAATAGTATATGCTTTTTCTTTAAATTCAATTCTGCCTCCTTGGTTTAATATATAGTTGAAACAAATCTTGTTTTCTAAATGACAGTATATTGGCAGGCAATTTTTGTTCTCCAGAATAAATTTATTCATGAACTTTGAATATGTGAAAATATGTTTGTATTTTTCGGATAATTTACTGAAATCAAGATTTTGTTTTCACCATCTATTCAAAGTAAAAATAAATTCTGTTTTTCAGTTTTAATGAGAAAATGGTGTAAAAAATATACTGATCTGTTTTATTTCTCCTTTTTTATATACAAATATGGAGTAAGTTACTTTCCGTTTTTAGAGAAACTTCGTTAAAAAAAATGGCATTTAATTTAATTTTTTTAATTCTGAGAGTTTTTGTGACATCCTCGGATCAATTATAACCGGTATTCGCTATACCGGTAGTAAACTAACCGGTAGTAAATAGCGTTGCGTTCGATAATCTAGGAGTAGTTGCGAAATACAAACACATGGTCAAATTTTAATATAATAGATTCGTGTTCATTTTCCTTTTCTTAAAATTATGATGTGATTTTTAGCAGAAAACTCGGATACTCATGCGGAACGGAATAACGGATACTCATGCTTAATAATCAGTATAGATAACAAAACATTTTAATTTTTCGTTATAAATATAGCGCGAAACTCATCTACTTTCTATGCTTATTGATCCTTGTATTATTAATGTAAGGAATTGATTCACACTCATTTTAAAATATATTGGAAAATTCCCGTTTTATTTCAAATAGGACGTCTCCTTTTCCCCCAGAGAAATCCCTTTTTAATGACATAATTCTTGTTAATTTTATTTTCCAGGCAATTAATTTCAATGCTGGCATAGGGAAAATTATGTTACTTTAACGAAATAATATTAAATCTTTAGGTTTTATCAACAAAAATGGAACTATTAACATTCGTCATTTTTTTTAGGTAATCGAGTTATTTCTTTTAGTTTTAAGAATGAAAAATCACTATTTCTCGCGATCTATGACATCATTTACGACATGGATAATTTTGCGGAGCATACTATTGACATTTGCTAACCATTTTCTTTTGAAACTTCTTTTTACTTTTTTAAAAATTTAAATAAAAAATACGGTATAGTTAGTTATATTAGCCGTGCG
Source organism: Maratus michaelseni (assembly GCA_963931845.1). NCBI lineage: Eukaryota > Metazoa > Arthropoda > Arachnida > Araneae > Salticidae > Maratus > Maratus michaelseni. Next base: position 183,062,386 of record OZ007596.1, on the reverse strand, counting down.
CAGACGGTAAAACGGCAAGTATTGTTACCATACAAAAGAAAAAAAAAAGTGAAGAAAAAACCCAAGATCATTTTATTTCACCAATCAAAGCATATCCTCTTTATTTTCAATAAATGACGTCATATTCGCCTGTTTCCTATGGTTACGCATATTGAAACCTTGTATTATTATCAAAAACTAAAAAAAGTACGTTTTATTTCTAATAATATTATTTAATCTTCTTCTTAATTCTTTATTTTTTTTTAAATTTCATTTTCATTTTTCCCGTGAAAATTTTTCAATTGAAACTAAATTGTTGAATAAAAATTATTTTTTCGGGGTTTGAATTAGTTTTGGCAACGATAAAGTATTAGCAACGGTAAAGTAAATTTAACCATTTTAAAATGCTATACGAAAAAATGTCCATTTATTCTCAATGAAAATAACGAAATTTTGAATTATTAAGGAAAATATTTGAATAAAATAAACAAAACCCAGCCTATGTTCATATGAGGGTTATAATCAGCCTATATGCAAAGATACAGGATCATTAAATGCTCCATTTTGACACTGGCTTCAGCCTAACATTTGCACACAATCAGATTTATAATATTATTATGATTTGTTATTATACATGAAGTATGGATATCGGTTACGTTGAGAAGAGATTTTCTGTTAAAATCTGCTTTATGATTAGAACAAAAAATATTATTAATATATTTTTAAGATGAAAAACTGAAATATTTTTATCGATACTGATAATATTAAGCTTGAATATAAGTTACATACAGGTGTGAGTTTTCTGCTAAAATTTACGTCATGATTGCCAGAAAAGAAAATTAACAAGAATTACATCATTAAAAAGAGATTTCTCTGAGGAAAAAGTGACGTCATATTTAAATTAAAACGGGAATTTTCAAATATGTTTTAAAAGGAGCATGAATCAATTCCGTACATTAATAATACAAGGATCAGTAAGTATAGAATGTAGATAAGTTTCATGCCATATTTAAAACGAAAAATTGAAGTATTTTTTATATATACTGATCATTAGGCATGGATATCAGTTACATACAAATCAGAGTTTTCAACTAAAAATCACATCATGATTATTAAGAAAAGAAAAAAGAACACATATCTATTACATTAAAATCTAACCGCCTGTTTGTCTTTGCATTTCGCAACTTCTCCTCTTAGACTATCGAACGCAACACGATTTACTTAACGCAGTTATTATTGATCCGAGGATATCACACAAACTCTCATAATTTAAAAATTTTAATTAGATTCCGACATGTTTTAATTATGTTTTTATTTTTTGTAAATGTTAACGAAGTTTCTCTGAAAACGGCAAATTAATTACTCCATTTTTGTCGATAAAAAAATAGAAATAAAATGGATCAATATATTTTTTACGCCATTTTCAAATTAAAACTGAAAACAGAATTTATTTTCAATTTGAATAGATGGTGAAGAGAAAATCTTAATTTCAGTAAAATTTCCGAAAAATAAAAACATATTTTCATATATTCAAACTTCATGAATCAATCTATTCTACAGAACAAACATCGTCTCTCAACATATTGTCATTTAGAAAACAAGATTTGTTTCAGTTATACATTAAGTGAAGGAGGCAGAAAGGAATTTAAAGACAAAGCATATATTTCAAAATAATTATTTTGGAAGGATGGTTGTTAAAACATTTCATAAAGGCGTTAAAAGTAAAACGGTAATTAGCAGGTAATTTTGATATTTTTTTTTTTTACCCAATGCGTCGATTTCCTCGATTTTATTTGGCCTACTTTTTGCATTGGTAGCAATTTCATTTTCGCGATTATTTGGCTCAAAATTTCAATTTTCTAAGACAGACTCATCTCAAGGTCCCTATAACAAAAAATACTGTATTGTCGCCTATGAAATGTGGTAAAAGTTAATTAATTATTTAGTTATAGTAAGTGAATTTTTTTCCTTACTCAATGCATTTATTAATCTTTTAATGTTACGTGAACGTAGTCACGGGTAACAGCTAGTTAAATTAATTGTATAAATATTGAAAGAATTGCTTGCGTATAGGATACACTGAATAGGTTGCCAGAAAATATGTTGCAAAATTTTCTTCTCTCTCCTATTCCATTCTCTCTATCTCGCCAAGGCTCCTATACTGGAAAATGTCCATTAATATATTGACAGCAACAATAAGCATTAGTTCTGGTAAAGTTCTGAGCCGGCAAAACAACGACCAACTTCAGGCAAACAAGAATCTTTCATAATTTATTTAAATATATTCTATAATATATTTTATAATTTCTTAGCCAAGATAGTGTATTTTAACCCCTGCTGCCCTGACGTCCTACTAATAGGACATATCTTTTATTGAGTATTATTTTGTCTTAAATAATATTTTTATGAATTCCAGAACCTAATAGCGATAGTATGAATCTCTACATTTCCTATTATAACTTCACTTATGTTTAGCATTTAGTAATATTAATAATAATAATAATTTTCATAATTATTAGCAAGCCGTTGGCATTTCTTTTAATTAAAACATATGTTTCACTCTTTAAATTAAAATTTGGGAATACTTTTCCGAATTGATAATTTGTGATAAAAGATAAAAAAATATTAATAAATATTTATGTTTGTTTAATTTAGTTGTAAATCGACATTTTCCAAACGTCTTCAAAAATTCTTCATTAGACTATTGTTATATGAAAAACACACAAAATAACTACATTTGTGAGGTTTTGGTAAAGAACGCATTCGTTAACTTTCATTAAACCCTAACTTCTGTGATTCCGATAGCTATTTTTAATTTTGTTAGCATAACAGTAATTTTTCCCAAAATCGAAAATAAAATTTAGGGGCGAAGGGGTTAATTAATACCGGGCCTTTTCTATAAGAAAACGTGTTAACGATGATGGCCTTTCGGGTAAAATAAATTAAGTTGTAGGGGCTCGATTACACAGTTTAAAGCAACCGAATATCCTTTTTACTAACTCCATGTTCTCATTATTTTATTTCATTTTTATATATTTTGCTGTTAAAATTATCGGCACATTTTTTATATGAAATCTGGCAACTGGCCAGGTTAGTTGTTTTTAAAATGATAAAAATAATAAAATGTTATCGTTCGGTTGGTGTATTTTTTGTGATAATTAATAAGTTTTATAAAGATTTTTATCTATGAAAATAAGTATATTATGCCCGCTCCTTTCTAACATTGTACGAGCCACTCCCCACACAAACCTGTGATCCGGAAATTGAAAAAAAATTACGAGTGAAACGGAGAAGAATGATTCGTCTTCCACGGAAAAGCCGGAAATTAACAAGGTGAGTTTAAAATTCCACCTCTCTGGATTGATCCTCTTCTCTGGACTTGATCCACCTCTCTGGACTTGATTTGCTTTTATCAAGTTGAGGCTCAATTTAAAATTAATTAAATCACTAAAGAGGAAACTAAATTCAATTATTTAGTTACGCAACTTGAGCCGAAATTCGTAAAAGAGATATGGGACATAATAAGCAGTGAAAGCTTAACCAGATATTCCGACTCGAAAACTAGATTGCTTAATTTATTTAAAGAAAGTGAAAATGTTCGAATTAAACGATTGATAACTGGGATTAAACTTGGTACTATGAAACTTAGTCAGCTACGACAAAAGCTAAAAACTGTCTCCACTGCTGATGTTTCAGAAAAGCTGATTAGAACACTTTGGCTTGAAAAATTGCCCGATTGCATAAAAAATATATTGCTTGTTAGTGAAGAAGACTTAAATAAATTAGCTATAATGGCAGACAAAACCAGCGATATGAATCCCTAAAACGAAATCTTTGCCACAATTAATAAAACTGAAATTGTTAATAATAGCACGGCGTCGTTTGCCAATAATGAACTTTTAAATTGAATTGCTTCTCTGGAACAGCAAATTTCGCAACTGTACGTTTCACGACAATCCAGGTCTAACTCTAGAAATAACGAAAACCGTTCTTGCTCCCGAAACAGGTCTCGTCAGCGCTGCAATTCTAACGGCAAACTGTTTTATTTTCATTTGCGTTTCCGTAATCGTTGTTTTCCTGACAAATGCACTCACCCATGTTAGCAACAGCTATTGCTTAACCTGCATCGACAGATACACTACACTAACTGGATGGTAGCCATTCCACTGGATAACAGCACAGCAGAGACTGTAGCAAAAGCCTTTTATAATAACTGGATCACTAGATTCGGAACACCTTCAAAGCTGATTTCCGATCGTGGAGGTCAATTTTATTCAGAAAAACTTACAAGCTCTTTCAAGACTCTGCGGTATTAAGCTACAACATACAACAGCCTATCATCAGCAGTGCAATGGCAAAGAAAAACGTCTCCACAGATCAATAAAAGCTGCTCTAAAAGCGCATAATCAAATAAACTGGACTGAAACAACTTTACCTACAGTTCTCTTGGGCCTTCGTCCAGTGATTCGAGCAGATACTCTCTATACTATAGCAGAAACGGTTTATGGAGAGAGACTTCGGCTGCCCGGTGTATTTTACAGCCGAGTACCATGCAAGTCTCACCAGGAAATTTTATACATAATTTACAAGATCATATTCAGCTAATTGGACCACGAAAATTTCAACATAAATATATTAAAAAAATATTTGTTCATAAGGATTTGGAATCAACTACACACGATTTCCTCAGAATAAACAAAGTACGCAAACAACTAAAACCACCATATGAAGGACCTTATGAAGTAATTTGTCGTTCTTCAAAATATTTCACTATGAAAATTAAAAGTAATAATGTGAATGTATCTATAGATAGACTGAAACCAGCATATATTCTCTCAATTGATCCCAAGATAGATTCAAACCCTGAACAACCAACCCAGTTACCCCCCCCCCCCATATCTCTGCGCTGGAGTTTCCCAAAAACCTGGAACTTCGTTTTTCAAGAGTATTTGGCACACAGGACCAAAATTTAAAATTACAACATTTTGTCTTTTCTAGTTCATACGATATATGACCTCAAACATTCGATTTTTTGTCACTCACTCACTCATTCACGCGTCATCAAAAATATTATGTCGATCCCGTAGCCCTAGAAACTTGACATTTTGAAAAAAAGTAGTGTTTAGGATACAAAGAACGGAAAAATTATAAAATCCAGAAAATTCGAAAATTCAACAAATTCTATCAAAATTGAAAATTGAAAATAATACGATCTTGTGTGGTTTTAGAAACTTAAAATTTAGTGCGAAGGTAGTGTTTAGCATCCAGAAACAGAAAACATCAAAAACACAAAAAAAATTCTACTACCTTTATTCTGAATTTCAAGTTTCTAGCGCTATAAATTCGCATTATTTTCAAATTTTCGATGGTTTTCGATTTTTTCGATTTTTAAATTTTATTTTCGATTTTTATTGTGTTTTTAATTTTTTCTTATTCCGAATTTCAAACACTATCTTTACGCTGAATTTAAAGTTTCTAAGGATAAAAGATAAAATTATTTTCATTTTTTCAAATTTTTGGATTTTTTTTTTCGAATGTTCTAGATTTTGCTATTTTTTCTTTTTTTGTATCCTAAATACTACCTTTATTCCAAATTTGAAGTTTCTAGCGCAAAAAATCGGATTGTCTTCAAATTTTCGGTTTATCAATTTTTTCGATTTTTTCAATTTTGCATTCGATTTCTTTTTTGTGTTTTTGATGTTTTCTTTTTCTGGATGCTAAACACTGCCTTCGCGACAAATTTTAAGTTTCTAAGACTGCAAGATCGTATTATTTTCAATTAATCCTCATTTTGGAGATCATCCACTGATTTTCGATGAAGTTACCTTAAAGAAATTTCAGGTAACTAGGCAAGCACTAAATTATGGGAGGGGGTGTCAAAAGTACTCTCAATTGCTTCCAGGAAAGGTACTATCCATCTGAGATATTACTCGAAGCCCAGATACTTGATATTTAGCACAAAAGTACTGTTTAGGATAAAAAGAACCCTAAATTAAAATTTCCGGAAATTTTCAATAAATCAAACTATATTCGATTTTCCGAAGTTTTTTTGTTCCGGATTTTTAATTTTTTTTTTACATTGTATCCTAAACCCTAGCTTTCGGCCAAATGTCAAGCTGGTAGTACTACAAAATCAAATTATTTTTAAACCTTCGACTTTATATAAATTTATTGATTTTTCGATTTTATTTCTATGTTTCCTGATTGCCATGCCAATATAGTAATTCTTTGATCCGTCTTCTTAGGATCATTTAGGTTCAATTTAAAGATAAATTAAGATAATCTTAGAAACACCATGATTTTATTTAGAAAGGACAATCAAGCCATAACGAGCCAGTAATGTCGGGAGGAGAGGGGAAGTTGTGAAATTTTTTTGGTGCTAACATCATTTAACAATCCATATTTCATATGCAAATTAAATAGAGTATAACCTGTGAAAGAAAAGAAGCATGTCTATAAAGAAACCGCCAATAACGTAGCCGATCTATAGCGGAACTTTTCTATACCGAAATTCGTAAACAAAAAGAAAAAAAAGCATAATCCGGGAAAAAAAACATACAACAATTAGAGGCGGTGTACCAGCTAATAGGACAAAACTCATGTTTCTAGAACTACAAAATCGAATTGTTTTCGAATTTTCGATTTTTTACAGATATTTCGATTTTATTTTCGAATTTTACAAATTTTTAAAAGTTTCTTTTTTGAATTGTAAATAATACCTTTACACTACATTTTAAGTCTGGCTACAAGATCGAATTATTTTCAATTTTTGATCTTTTTAATTTTTTTTTTCTAATTTGACGGATTTTTTTCATTTTTCCTTATTTTGTATCCTAAATACTACCTTTATTACGATTTTCAAGTTTCTAGCGCTACAAAATCGAATTATTTTCAAATTTTTGATTTTTTTCAATTTTTGTATTTTATTTTTGAATTTATTGTGTTTTAATTTTTCCGTTTTCTCTATCCTAAATGACTATAGTACCTTTAAGCTGAATTTTCAGTTTCTAAAGCTACAAGATCGATTTTTTTTCAATTTTTGATTCTTTACGATTTTTTTTCGATTTTTCCAGATTTTTTTCTTTTTTTCTTTTTTTTTTTTTTATATGCTAAATACTGCATTTATTCCATATTTCAAGTTTCTAGCGGTACAAAATCGAATTATTTTCAAATTTTCGATCTTTTTCGATTTTTTTTATTTATTTTCGAATTCATTGTTTTTAATTTTTCCTTTTTCTGTATAACACTAACTTTACGCTGAATTTTTAGTTTCTAAAGCTACAAGATAAAGTTTTTTTCCGAATTTTCCAGATATTTTAATTTTTTCTTTCTTTCTTTCCTTTCTTTTCTTTTTTTTTTTTTTTTTTTTTTTTTTTTTGTATCCTAAATATTACCTTTATTCAAAATTTCAAGTTTTTAGCCCTAAAAAATCGAATTATTTTCAAATTTGCGGGGTTTTTTTTCAATTTTTTGATTTTATTTTCGCTTTTTGTTTTTATTTTATTTTTTTATTTTTCTGAATCCCTTGACACAAATTTTCTGTTTCTAAGACTACGAGATCGAATTATTTTAAATTTCTCATTTCGTTTTCGAATTTTGCGGATTTTTTTTTTAATTTTCCGTATTTTTAAATTTTTCCTTAAATAGTATCCTAAAAATTACCTTTATTCCAAATTTCAAGTTTCTAGCTCTATAAAATCGAATTATTTTCAAATTTTCCTTATTTTTCAATTTTTTCGATTTTATTTTCGAATTTTATTGTGTTTTTCATTTTATATTATTCCGAATTCTAAACATTATCTTTACGCAGAATTTTACGTTTCTAAGGCTAAAAGATCAAATTATTTTCATATTTTCAATTATTTCGACTTTTGCGAATTTTGTTTTCGACTTTCCCGCATTTTTTAAATTTTCCTAATTTTGTATCCTAAATACTACCTTTATTCCGAATTCCAAGTCTCTATCGCAAAAAATCGGATTATTTTCAAATTTTTTATTTTTTTTTTCGATTTTTTTATTTTATTTTCGATTTTTATTGTGTTTTTGATGGGTTTTTTTTCTGAATTTTAAACACTATCTTTATATCAAATTTTAAGTTTTAAGACTACAAGATCGTATTATTTTCAATTTTCAATTTTGTTGGAATTTGTTGAATTTTCGAATGTTCTGGATTTTATAATTTTTTCTTTCTTTGTATCCTATAAACACTACCTTTATACCAAATTTCAAGTTTCTAGGCGTGATTCATCTCATCTTTACGATGTCGTGTGAGTGAGTGACAAAAATCGAAACTTTCAGTTCATATATGTGAATTTTTAAATTTTGGTCTTGTTTGCCACATACTCTATATAAACGAAGTTTCAGGTATTTGCGATACACCAGAACAAAGATATGGGGATGTCATAAGTGCCCTGTGTTGCTTCCAGAAAAGGATGCTTACGGCTGTGCTCTCTCGACTTGGTGGAGACACTGCCGTGCCTCCAGATACAAAATAAAAAAATCAGAAGAATTCCAACAAATCAATCTTTTTTGAATATTTTTTTCGATTTTTTCAATATTTCGATTTTTTTTTTCTTACAAAAAGAAGTGAAATCGCATCAAAAAGTTACCTGTAAAAAATGCAGCCAAGTCTCGTAACTCATTTACCGTAAAAAGTACTGAGATCGTATATAGCCAAGTTAAACTATCATATTAACTCTGAAATTTTCATTCTCAAATCACTCCTAGTCTCTACGTCTTTAGTTAATTATTATTTTGTGACTTAGCAATTACGTAGCACGTGAATGTGATGTATGTTGTTAGACTTAATCAACTAATACTATAACATATTAGGGTGTTATAACTTCCCTGTGCGTATATAATTTCCTTAATTCAATTATCCCATCCCCCCATAACATAGTAAGGTGTAATAACTTCCATGTGCTGCGTAATTGCCAAGTCACAAAATAATAATTAACTAGAGTTGTAGTGACTAGGAGTGATTTGTGAATGAAAATTTCAGAGTTAATAAGATAGTTAAACTTGGCTTTATACGATGTCAGTACTTTTGACGGTAAATGAGTTACGAAACTTGGCTTCATTTTTTACAGGTGACTTTTTGATGAGATAATGTTTTCTGTATATTTTACACTTTCCCACCTTTTTTTTTTTAACGTAACGTTCGTAACTGATAGGGGGAGTAAATGTAGTGGTTCGATTACACATTTTAAAGCAACTGAAAGTCCCGCAGTGGCGAGGACGGTAAAGCTCGGATCTCGTAAGATCACCGAAAGCCAAGCAGCATCGACCAAGCTCATTTTTGGGAGGGTGCATCCACTATCCTTTCTCGTCTGCTTCTGCTGTGGGACCGTGTACGTTAATGGGAGCTGGTGCACGTTAAATCTTTTCGTGGCTCCAAAGTCCTCCAAGTTCTATATAAGCGTTCCTCTGGGGGTGCCAATGCAGATGCAAATCTCTCATCTGGAATTGGTTCAAAATTAGGAAATTTAGGAGGATGGATTATGGATTATGTATCAAGCGTAGTGGATTATGACAGCTATATAGAAATAGAAAGCTGCAAAACCGGGCCCTTTGGGTCAAATCAACAACAACAACAAGCAACTGAAAATCCTTTTTACGAACTGCATGTTTTCATTATTTTATTGCACTTTTATTTATTTTGCTGTTAAAATTATCGGCACATTTTTAAAATGAAATCTAGCAACTGGCCAGGTTTTTAGGTGCGTTCGTAATTATATAAATACGTAGCACCTATAGTCGTCGTTTGGTCCGTCCGTCTGTCCGTCCGTCCGCATATAACAACGCAAAAACTACCCAACCAAATGGTTTGCAATTTAAAATATATTATCTTTGCAGAATTTTGTCGAGACATTTCAAATTTTATTAAAATCGAATCAAAACTTTAGGAGATATTAATAAAAATATTTATTAAGAAATTTGAATTTTTTTTTTTTAATCGGTGCTTTTTGTTATAGGAGCTTCCGAAGTTTAATCGTCAAGCGACCGAGATACTTATTTTATGACAGAAATTAATCTGCAGACGATATAATTCATTTCACAGAATTAAAAATCATCAAGATCTGAATATTTATATAACTAGCTGATACATATATATCTGAATATTTATATAACCAGTTAAGATATTTGTATGAACAGTGTCATAAAATGTATACTTAACTAGCTGTTTAACCCGTTCTACGCACGGGATATCATGAATTTAATTCTAAAACGTGCGTACGAACGCACCTCGTTTGTAACGTTTGACGTACAATTTCCAACTTGTTTGTTTTTAGAATGATAAAAAGAATAAAATGTTATCGTTTGGATGCTGTATTTTCTGTGATAATTAATAAGTTTTATAAAGACATGTATCTATGAAAATAAGCATATTATGCAAGCTCATTTCTAACGTTGTACGAACCACTCCCCACAAAGTTACAATTTCCTTTAAATATGGTGAATACAATTCAGGAGATCCGTGCATTCGCGTGCATAACTCCTAAAAACGAAAATTAGAAATAATGACGTTATTTTCATGCAATCATAGTAAAATCTCACAGCTTAAAAAAATATGAAACATTTTTTTTTGTCGCGTGTTATAGAACAATATAATATTTATTTGACAATAGGGAAAATAAATTGAAGGAATTTAAAAAAAATTCGTAGCATTTAGTGAATCTCTATAAAGTATGGCATTATTCGTAGATGTAAACTTACATTTTCACTTGTAGCTTTAGGTTTCACTTATTGGTCTTTTTTACACTAATAATATGTTCAAATTAATTCATTTACTGATTTTATGTTACTTAAAATTATTGTCTTCAAAATAATATAATATTTTCAAATAATACAACATTTATTAACATGTAACCTCGGACACAAAGCAAAACATATTTATTTTCTACAATTCCCCAGAACATTTTTTCTGTTGCCATAACAACTAGTTAAATTAAAATTCAATAAAAAATAGCGAGTTTCTCATGACCGTGGAGGCTACATTACTCTCTCCCCAGTAACTTATATTTACGGTACAGAGCATACAATACATATATTGGAAACCGGCTATATTGTAATGCTTTAAAAGTGCTAAAAAGTTGTAGCCTATAAATGTCAAACGGTGCGCTCTTACGATAATAAGGCCATCGCAGCGACAACTGCTTGCTCTTGTCAATGTAAACATTCTATTGCAAAAATTTAGTAAATATATATTTTTTGATATTTTGAACAGTTATAAGTTGACAATCAAGCAATGACATAAAATAAATTGCAGAATAAATCTTAGTGGATTAAACCACTTAAAAAAATCATCGGGAAAAAAGGATTTGTTTTTGCAAATATGTAGAAATAAAAATCCGGACAGCTTTAGCCTATTACTCAAAAAATAAATAAATAAATAAATAAATAAATAAATAAAATAAATAAATAAAAAGAGGATAAATAAAAATAAGGACATTTTTATTCAAAGAAATTTCTGACTCATTAAGCAATTTTAAATATTAAAATTACATCGGAACAATCACTTCACTGATATGATAAAGTTATGTTAGCTTTATATGTTTGTAAAATAGTTTCCTTATTATATGTTTGTAATTTATTTTTATTTTAATTCTATAAATTGTTTTTACTATGTATATCAATATTTATTTATATCAAACTATCATTTATTTATTTTTATTTCCTTTTTTAAATAATAGAAGCAATTTCATTTATTACGTTATTTTTTTCATATTCAAATAAAAAGTCACGTGCTATTGTTGCATGCTATTTGTAACTAATATTCAAAAACAATGTTTTCGCAAAATTGGTGAAGGGGGGGGGGATATAGCGGCATTGTGGTTCATTTTTCTAGAGTATTTGGCACACAGGACCAAAATTTAAAATTACAACTTTCTGCTTTTCTAGTTCAGACGATATATGAACTCAAACATTCGATTTTTTGTCACTCACTCACTCACTCATTCACGCGTCATCAAAAAGATTAGGTAGATCCCGTAGCCCTAAAACTTGACATTTGTGAAAAAGGTAATGTTTAGGATACAAAGAAAAGAAAAATTATAAAATCCGGAAAATTTGAAAAAAAAAAACATTCAAAAATTCAACAAATTCCATCAAAATTGAAAATTGAAAATAATACCATCTGGCAGTCTTAGAAACTTAAAATTTGGTGCGAAAGTAGTGTTTAGCATCCAAAAAAAGAAAACATCAAAAACACAAAAAAGACATTGAAAGCAAAATTTAAAAAATCGAAAAAATTGAAAAACCGAAAATTTGAAGACAATCCGATTTTTTGCGCTAGAAACTTCAAATTTGGAATAAGGGTAGTATTTAGGATACAGAAAAAGAAAAATAGCAAAATCTAGAACATTCGAAAAAAAAATCCAAAAATTCGAAAAAATTGTAAAAATGAAAATAATTTGATCAATTCAGCGTAAAGGTAATGTTTGGAATTCAGAATAAGAAAAAATTAAAAACACAATAAAAATCAAAAATAAAATTAAAAAATCGAAAAAATCGTAAAACATCGAAAATTTGAAAATAATGCGATTTTATAGAGCTAAAAACTTGAAATTCAGAATAAAGGTAGTATTTAGGATACAAAAAAGGAAAAAAAGAAAAAAATCCAGAAAATTAAAAAAAAATCAAAAAAATGAAAAATTCGAAAAATATTTAAAAAATGAAAATAATTTGATCTTTTAGCCTTAGAAACTTAAAATTCGGCGTGAAAATAAGTTTATCTTTTAGACTCAGAAACTTAAAATCCGGCGTAAAGATAATGTTTAGAATTTGGAATAAGGTAAAATGAAAAACACAATAAAATTCGAAAAAATCGGAAAATAAGGAAAATTTGAAAATAATTCAATTTTATAGAGCTAGAAACTTGAAATTTGGAATAAAGGTAATTTTTAGGATGCTGTTTAAGAAAAAAATTTAAAATACGGAAAATTCGAAAAAAAAATGAGAAATTTAAAATAATTCGATCTCGTAGTCTTAGAAACAGAAAATTTGTGTAAAGGGATTCAGAAAAAAAATAAAAATAAAAACACAACAAAAAGCGAAAATAAAATAAAAAAATCGAAAAAATTGCAAAAAAAAAAAAAAAAAGCAAATTTAAAAATAATTTGAATTTTGAGCTAAAAACTTGAAATTCTGAATAAAGGTAGTATTTAGGATTAAAAAAAAAAGGAAAGAAACAAAAATTAAACATCTAGAAAATTCGAAAAATTGAAATTTTTTTTGCTTGTAGCTTTAGAAACTAAAAACTATGTAGTGTAAAGTTAAAATTCAAAAAAGAAATTTTTAAAAATTTGTAAAATTCGGAAATAAAATCGAAATATCTGTAAAAAATCGAAAATTCGAAAACAGTTTGATTTTGTATTTCTAGAAAAATGAGTTTTAAGATAATTGTCCTATTAGCTAGTACACCGCCTCTAATTGTTGTATGTTTTTTTTCCCAGGATTATGCTTTTTTTTTTTCTTTTTGTTTACGAATTTCGGTATAGAAAAGTTCCGCTATAGACCGGCTACGTTATGGGCGATTTCTTTATAGACGTGCTTCTTTTCTTTCACAGGTTATATTCTATTTAATTTGCATATGAAATATGGATTGTTAAATGATGTTAGCACCAAAAAAAATTTCACAGCTTCCCCTCTCCTAACGACATTACTGGCTGGTTATGGCTTGATAGTCCTTTCTAAATAAAATCATCTTGAATCTAAGATTATCTTGATTTATCTTTAAATTGAACCTAAATTATCGTAAGAAGACGGATCAAAGAATTACTATATTGGCATGGCAATCAGCAAACATAGAAGTAAAATCGAAAAATCAATAAATTTATATAAAGTCGAAGGTTTGAAAATAATTCGTTTTTGTAGTACTACCAACTTGACATTTGGCAGAAAGGTAGGGTTTAGGATACAATGTAAAAAAAAATAAATAAATAAAAATCCGGAAAAAAAACTTCGAAAAATCGAATATACATAACCACAAAATAAGATCACTAAATATAATTAAAATCTAGAGCAATGCTTAAGTGATACTATAAGAAAACAACAAAAAGCTTATAAAAACCTTTTTAATGATCCAACATACGTTTCAACGCTCATTACGGCGTCATTTTCAAGAAAATATAATGATAAACAAAGTATTCTTGCAAATTTTGAAAAATAACCTTGAAAACACGAATCTCGAGATTCAAATATGTAAAAAACGAGAAGAAAAAACTGGTGCTTGAAGTAGCCAACTGTAATCGTGAAAATTATATTTCGTTATTGCTTTTTAAACCGGATAAGAACCTCGTGCCAAATTTTAGGCAATTCAAATGAGGCGGAGTCATTGCAAATGTTTACGTTACGTATGTAATTTCTATTGATTAATGGATAATGGATTGGAGGTAGGCTCTTGATGGGTAAATTATTTTACTATTTTTAAAATCAATTTCTATTGCTTCGGATCTATATAGTCGTGCCAGTGCAGTAGTACTCCTGTTATATTTTATATCTGCTATTTTCTCTTTTAATCTTGTTTGAAACTTTCTGGTGGTCATTCCTATATAATATTGTAATGTAATATAAAATATAACAGGAGTACTACAGCACTGGCACGACTACATAAAACCGAAGCAATAGAAATTGATTTTAAAAATTGTAAAATAATTTACCCATCAGAAAGGCCATCGCATCGACAACTGCTTGCTCTTGTCAATGTAAACATTCTATTGCAAAACTTTAGTAAATATATATTTTTTGATATTTTGAATAGTTATAAGTTGATAATCAAGCAATGACATAAAATAAATTGCAGAATAAATCTTAGAGGATTAAATCACTTAAAAAAATCATCGGGAAAAAAAGATTTGTTTTTGCAAATATGTAGAAATAAAAATCCGGACAGCTTTAGCCTATTACACAAAAAAAAAGGGTACTTTTCGGTTAGCCGGGCGCCAGTGAAATGTATATATCTATATATACATATCTATGTATACATACACACATATATGTATGTGTATATATATATGTATATATACATACATGCATATATAAATGTGTGTATGTATAGATATATGTATATATATGTATACATAGATATATAAATTTCACTGGCGCCCGGCTAACCGAAAAGTACCAAAAAAAGAAAGAAAGAAAGAAAAAGAGGATAGATAAAAATAAGGACATTTTTATTCAAAGAAATTTCTGAATCATTAAGCAATTTTAAATATTAAAATTACATCGGAACAATCACTTCATTGATATGATAAAGTTATGTTAGCTTTATATGTTTGTAAAATATTTTCGAGCATTTAAATGACAGATCTATGTTTACTCAAGTATAGTCTTATGATAATTGTGATAGTTTGTATGTAAAATACAAAGTTTGAATCAGCCACTCGTGTGGTAATGGGAGATATTTTGAGGAGTTACAAAACTACAAAAAATAACATAGTAAAACTTGTTGTAATACAGATTTATTTTTTTTAAATCATTTATTTCTTACAATTTGTGTGAATAAAAGCACAGATGTCATATACGCACCACATTGGCGCGATTGCAACAAAATGGCAATTTAATGCCTCACATAGTAACCTTATTTTGTTTATATTGCTGTTTATTTACTTTTATTTTTTATTTTAATTCTATAAATTGTTTTTATTATATATATCAATAATTATTTATATCAAACTATCATTTATTTATTTTTATTTCTTTTTTTAAATAATAGAAGCTAGTTCATTTATTACGTTATTTTATTTTTATATTGAAATAAAAAAATCACGTGCTATTATTGCATGCTATTTGTAACTAATATTCAAAAACAATGTTTTCGCCAAATTGGCGGGGGGGGGGGGGATATAGCGTCAATGTGGTGCGTATATGACATCTGTGCCTGAGTAAGTTTGGCAAAAATCTTTCCTATTTGCATTTTTTGTGTCAGTGTAATTATAAAATACCCAAATTTGATCCATTCCTAGCAGGTTCTTATTAATCTTGTGTATATATCAGAGTAAGCATACATAAACATAATGTGGAGTAAATGGGCTAGTAATGAACGCCTTTAAAGAATTTATTTATTTTTTAAATATAGTTATAAATATTATATTCCAGTTTTTTTTAATATTATAGTAACTTATCAACACTAAACAATCTCATAATCCCATTTCCGATCAGGAATTAACATTTAATTGTAATTATTAACAGAATAAAATCAAAACATCTAAAATATCAGCTATGGACACCATACAAGTAGGTAATAGATGAAATTTTTAATGAGTGTTATTGGACTTTAATGAAACAAAGTAGTCATTTTCAATTAATGGTACATTTCAGTTAGCCAGCTGATTAAATACTTACCACCATCCGAAACACTCTAATACTACAGCGCCTAGAATACATAGTGTGGAAACCGGCAAATGGTGTAATGCTTTAAAAAGTGCTAAAAAGTTGTAGCCTATAAATGTGCAACGGTGCTCCTACGAAGCCTACGATAATGTTGCAACCAGAGACAAAAAAAAATGCATATCACGTTTTTTAGCCATGCTTTCATAATTTAAAAAAAAAACTTATAAAAATCACTAAGTCAGAGGAGAAAATGATATAATTTAAGTATTTAAAATACTTATCACCAACCGAAACATTCTAATACAATGTCAAGAGCTAGCAGATGGCGCTGCGAACCCATCCTAATATTTTCAGCAACGTTGTACATTTATTGGATACAATTTTTTAGTACTATTTTGTAGCCGGTTTCCACACTATGTATTCTAGGCGCTGTACTAATACAATGTTTACGTTGAGAAGAGCTAGCAGATGGCGCTGCGATCCCATCGTTATCTTTTCAGCAACGTTGTACTTTTATTGGATTCAATTTTTTAGTACTATTTTGTAGCAGATTTCCCCACCATGTATTCTAGGCGCTGTAGTTACGGTACAGATATAATTTTTTTTTAAAATAAAAATAGTGTCTAATGTTTAATCAGTCTCTATAACGTTTTGGAAATCTTATATGTCGACCGGAATGTGTAATTTTTTCTTGATGATCTTGATCAGGCCGCTTGTTATCGGGCAGAGGTATTTGTTTATAAGGTACTTTGTCATCAGAAATGTTCTCGCCAATCCTTAGCAAATATGCAGGTTTTAGTCTATCTATCGATATGTTTATGTCTTTGCCCTTAATTTTTACAGTATAATATTTCTCATATCTTTTGACAACTGGGAAAGGTCCATCATAAGCAGGTTCGAGTGGTTTTTAAACGCTATTAATGCGTATGAAAACATGGGTAGAGGTGTGCAAATCTTTATGAACAAAAAATTTTTGAGAAGGTTTTTGGTATTTTTTAAAAGGTGTTAATTGGTCCATTTGTTTCTGAAGCTTTTTAGTAAATGTTTCCGTGTCCATGATAGTTTTTGGTCTTCGAAAAATTCTCCCGGTAACCTGATAGGTTTGCTATACACTATTTGCGCAATGGTAACATTTTTATTTCCACGCAGAGCAGATCGTAATCCTAACAGTACTGTTGGTAGCGACTGTGTCCATTTAATCAAATTGTGCGTTCTAATTGCTGCTTTTAAAGTGCGATGAACTCGTTCTATTTTGCCACTCCACTGTGGATGCTGTTGCTGGCTGTTGTTGGGTTTATCTTAAAACCACAAATAACACTTAAATCGTAGAAAAGCTCCAATCTAAATTGCCTACCTTGATCAGTGATTACACGATATGGAATGTCAAAGCTTGAAATCCATTGGTCATAAAATGCTCAAGCAACTGTTACTGCCGTCACATTTTCTACAGGAACAACTTCTATTCAACATGTGAAACGATCTATACAGGTTAAACAGTATAGTTTTCCCTCTGAAGGTGTAAGTGAACCTATTTTATCAATATGAACGACACTGAATCTTTCATCTGTTTCATCGTAAGTGGCAAATGAAGAATGGATGTGTCTGGTATTTTTGTGTTTTTGACAATCAATGCAAAATTTTTCCCATTGATTTATATCCTTCCGAATGTTCGTCCAAATAAATTTTGAAGCTACTTGTTTGACTGTTGATTTCACACCAGGGTGAGATAAATTGAAGATTTTTTGAAATACTTGCTTTCTAAAGTCTTCGGATATAAATGGACGAATTTTTTAAGTTGAAATATCACACCAAACAAGTTTACCAGAATCCAGAAGATATTGTTTGAAATTCAAAGATGGTTTTAAACGTAATTTGTTTAGTTGTTCATTGTTAATCTGTGCGTCAGAAATTTTTTCATAATCTATTACAGAGATCGATTCTATTCTGGATAATGAATCTGCAACCATATTGTATTTTCCACTGACGTGGCGAATATCTATTGAAAACTGTGATATATATTGTAAATTACACAACTGTCTAGGCGAAGCTTTTTCATTTTTTTTTGCTGAAAAGCGAATGTGAAGGGCTTATGGTCCGTGCAAATTATATATTGTATTCCTTCTAGCATGTGTTTAAAATGCTTCACAGAAAGATATACTGCCAGTAATCATAGGTACTATAACTTTTCTGAGCATTATTCAATTTTTTTGAGAAAAAGCCTAAAGGTTTCCAGCAGCCTGCTTCAAATTGTTGCAGCACTGAACCAGTGGCAAAGTCAGAAGCATCGGAATAAAGAGATAATGGGATGTCAGGATTGGAATAACTCAATGAAGCCGCATTAGCTAAATTTTCTTTACATTGTTGAAATTTTTTTTTGTTTCATCCGACCACGGAATTTTCCTTTTATCTTTTTTTCTGGCCCCTTTTAAATATTCATAAAGTGGTGCTTGATTTTCAGCAGCTTTTTTATATATCTGCTATAAAAATTACGTACACCAAGGAAAGTGCTCAATTCGTGCATTGTTTCCGGTAATTTATAATTTAGGATGACATTTACATTTTCAGGAAGAGTTTTAGAACCTTCAGGTGTAATCATGTATCCTAAAAATTGTAATTGGTTTACTCCGAAAACGGATTTTGTAATATTTAATCGAAGACCATATTGATCCAATCTTGAAAAAACTAATTTTAGGTGCTTTGAATGTTCATCTTTCATTGAAGAAGCTATTAAAATGTCGTCTAAATACGGAAAAATAAAGTCTAATCCAAAAAACACTTCATTAATGAAACGTTGAAATGTAGATGGAGCGTTCCGTAATCCAAACTTCGTGACATTAAATTCGTATAAACCAAATGGTGTTATGATTGTTGTTTTTCATTGATCTTCTTCAACATTTAGAATATGAAAATTAATTTTAAATAAATCAATTTTTGAAAATATTTTCTCTCCCTTCAATATATTCTCAAAATCTTCTAATCTTGGAATAGGATGACGATCGGGAATGGCTTGAGCATTTAGGCATCTATAATCCCCGCTCGGTCGTAAAGTGCCATCTTTCTTGAAGACTAAATGAAGTGGAACAACCCAAGGTGATTTTGAAGGTCTAATTAAATCATTATCTAGCATAAACTTGAATTCTTCCTTTGTTAAATTTAATTTTTTCGATTCTAATTGGCGAGCCTTCGAAAAAATAGGTGGGCCTTTAGTTGCAATATAATGCTTTACGTTGTGTTTGGAGTTGCTAATAATAATATTGGGTTTCGTTAAATTGAGATATTCTAATAACAAATGTGCATATTGAGAATTTGTCAGTTGTACTTATGCTATTATTTGAAACACACATAACATCACTTTGAATAGAAATGTTTGTAACACCATCTATTAATTTTCTATTGTGTTATCAATAAGCAATTGAAACGTATTAAGAAAATCTGCGCCTAAAATAGCTTTATCTATTTTGGATATTATAAAAGGAAATTGAAATTGTCTACGTAGGCCTAAATCTAGCGTTAAAATTTTGAAACCAAATGCAGAAACAATTGTACCATTTGCAGCATATAGTTTAAAAGAGTTACATGTTTAATGGCGGGATGAAGCAGAGAAATATCGATAAATAAGCTCCATTGTCCACAAGAAAGCGTAAACTGGTTATTTTACTTTGTACAAATAAACAGTAATTACGGCAATCTTTATTATTTGCAGCAGCAGAGCTTGCCGCTAAATCTACTGCTGAGTGATGTTTTCCGGTGACTTATATTTCCAAGCACATGGTGCTTTACATTTATTAGGGAAACACTTTTCACCAAACATAAAATGGAAATAGCAGTACTTAATCATGGGGTTAAAACGTTTGCGAGATTTACTACGCTCATAAGAAAATGGACACTTACTTCTTGATCGAGGTCGCGAGTTTCAAGTGACATTTAGTTTTTCCAACTTAGTATCAAAATTTTCGCGTGACTGATATAGGCTCTTAATTCAGTGAGGGCGTCCGGTCCTGATGAAGAAAAATTGCTTGCGCAATACATTTCTTGTTTTGGTTGCATTTCTACAATACGATCGGCCATTAGTGTCGTTTATCTATGTCTTCGTCACTAACCAATAGAATATTGCGTATAAAATCAGGCATTTTTTGTAGAAATGGAGTTTTAAGGACTTTATTGGAAACTCCACCGGTAGCGAGAGTTCGCATTTTTTGCAGTAGGTGGCTGGGTTTCATATCTTCTAAATCAATGCCCGTTAGCAATGTTTGTAGACTTTTATTTTCACTTTCTTTGAAAGTGTTGGGAAACCACTCTTTGGCAGTAGTATATTTAGTTACACTAACATCACTTATTATATCCCACAAGCTTTCCAAAAATTTTGGTTCTAACTGCGAAACTAAATAATTAAACTTCGTTTCTTCGGCAGTTATTCCGCAAATAGAAAATTGTGCTTCAACCTAATAGAACCAAATTTCTGGATTTTTAACCCAAAAAGGAGGTATTTTAACACTTACTTTTGCTACTTCATCCTTAGATGTCGATTGTTCTACATCGTCCGGCATTATGCGCGTACAAAGGGTCACAAAATTGTAGCTTTAGGTTTCACTTATTGGCATTTTTTACACTAATAATATGTTCAAATTAATTAATTTACTAATTTTATGTTACTTAAAATTATTAACTTCAAAATAATATTATATTTTCAAATAATACAAAATTTATTAACATTTAACGTCGAACACAAAGCAAAATTTGTTTATTTTCTACAATTCCATAGAATATTTTTTCTGTTGTCATGACAACTAGTTAAATTAAAAGTCAATAAAAATAACGAGTTTCTTATGATCATGGAGGCTACACACTCATGCAATTTCCACATACAATGATTACATAAATATGGCATCAATTTCTATATGTTTATTTGCCCGTTTGAGATAATAACCTAAGAAATCACGAAAGATTTTACTATCTATAAATATATTACGCTATCGTACGTGGCACAGAAATCGCGATTATTTATCATTTGCCGATGGCAACGAGAGGTTTGTTTTTATTAATTTGCGAATATGAAGAAAAGTATTTGATGTTTAAAAGTCACCACATATATGTAGAAATTTTTTTTGCATCCAAAAATACAATTTTTATAAAAATTGGCCGGTATTTTTTCTTATTTATTTTAAAAAACTAGCTACTTTCTAAAAAGGAAATAAAATAAAGTGCGAAATCAAACCAAGAATCGCGCCATTTTGTTTTTAATTAAAACATTAACTCCATTGTATGCTATCCTGCTTATGTATCCTTATGCACTTTAACCTCATTGTTGTCCGCATCATTATGACGTCAATGTTACGGATCCACATATTTGTTATTTATAATATAGATTGAGTAATAACAAATAATAATAAATTAATAAAATAATCTTATTGGGTGGAGATTTCTGTCAAATCAGTCCTACCTGTCATTTTTAGAGGTTCAAGATCACTAACAGTTTCAAATTGCATAAAGAAGAGAAGATTTTACATTATGCATCTTACAGAAAATATGCGTGCCCTTCAAACACAGAGAGCGAGTTAGCAAGTTAGCTGTTACAGGTTGGCGAATGTCAAAGTGGGGAAACTATTGACTTGCCTCCGATTTGCTATCCAGATATCAAGATCCAGTGCAGCAACTTTTCAGTAACATTGATTTTTTAACGGTGACACCTCAAAAGCTTAAAGGACAAGCCATACTAACAGTGAAAAACAATTTGTCAATTAAAATTAATAATAATATATCTGAGCTCTGAAATTTACAATTGTGTATATAAAGACGTTTTCGATGAAAAAAAAATTCCTAATTCTCAATGGTGTAGATATTTTCAACATAATATGTATACACTTTTATAATTTTAAAGAGCATCCAGAAACTATTGTGTGCATGCAAAAGTTTTTATATGCACGATGCTGGAAAAATGCCTTTGTTTTCATATTTCTAAAAGGGTGTCCATATCTTATGATGTGTATATATATTTTATTTCAAAGTATCGAGTCCTAAGTGAAGACTTTTTACGATGATATTATACATATAATGCTGAAATTCGTGCATTCTAATATGCATATAGTAGTATTTAAAAGAGTAGACACTACAGTGCAGATACTCTAGGGGTCGGCTAGTTTACAGTAATCTTCTTAAATTTGATTATTTCAGAATTTAAGCACGTATTTCGATTATATATTTCTGCAAAATTAGTGTGTTATTTATAATAGTCCTTTATTTATTTATTGACAAAGTACGTTATAGAATACTAGCTGGAAATTAATACAGAAGTGTTTATATTGTTCTAGTTTTGTTCTAAGTGCAAACATGCCAATATTTCTTAAATGTGCTGCATGCTATAGGAATACATTTTACAAAATCATGTTTGAAAATCATTTTATCTTTACAGAATGACCAGAACTATCGTAACACTGACCAGAAGTAAAGTCACAGTTGATGATTTTGTTATTACTTGATTCTCGAGGTTTATTTCACTTATTGATCTTTATCTTAACTCTATTTTTTTAATAGTATGGCAAACAAACAGAACGTGATTTTTGAGCTTCATAGTCAAAGTAAACGTGTGTGTGAGATTGCTCGATTGCTTTAAATACGAAAGCAAGCATTTCGAAAGCAATCAAGAGATTACAGGAGCTTGGCCATGAAAGAGACCGACAGGAAAAAATCATAAAAAGGACTGTAAACACTTCCATAAACCGACATTGATTAATAAACGCGTTTCCCGAAATTCTCAGGTATCGTTGAGATAAATAGCGAGGCAGACAGGGATTCCTCGTCAATTGGTTCGACGTATGACCAAAGAGGAGCTGAGCCTTCATCCTTACAAGCACAACAAGCGTAATTTTTCACCAATGAAAACAAACGAGTACGGATAGAAAGGTGCAAGAAGCTGTTGAAATGAGCTGCAACTCCACGCTAGTACCGGATCTTGTTTTCTGATGAATAGTTATTATCGGTGGAACAACCGTGCAATCGTCAGAATAATCGGATTTGGTCAAAACCTTCTCCAGGTAAGTCGTCCATGGTTCATCATCGCCAAAATCCCAATTCTGTCATGGTGTGGATTCGTGCAGCAGGCAAAACTTCTCTCATTTTCATCGATTCTGGAGTATAAATCAATAAAGATGTTTACCGAAAAGAGGTTCTTGAGGATGTGGTACTTTCCTGGGCTCACAAACATTTTGTAAACGGGGTTGGATATTTCAGCAAGATTCCACGTCTTCGCATCGAGCGAAATCTACACAAGAGTGGTGTTGGACCAATGTTCCTGACAAGGAAGGTCTCCTTAAAGCGCATACTCAGAATATTTTGAAAATAATGCTAATGAAGCTACTGATGTACGTAATAAAGGATCACTCAAATTTAGCTGCGGAATCCTAGTAAAAAATGTGTAAAAAAATAAAATACTTTGGAGTATTTGGCGCAAAAAGACGCGATTTGGCGAGCAAAACTTTTTCTTCGCCAAATGCAAGCGACTTTAATGGATTTGAAAATGCCTGGTTAGATGAGTGTTTAAATGCATAGTACTTTACGAATTTAAATTGCAACGATTAAATAGTTTATATTTTTTTCTATAAGCTTATATAATATAAATACAAATTAAGTATTGCTGAAGTTATTTAATTTTACACGGTGTCGCTGGATGGATAAGTTTTAAGTGTATCTTAACAGTAAATCTTGGATTAAGAGCCCTCTCATCATACATTTCTATATTGAATGAGTCATTGTTTCCATGGCAACAAGTCTTTTTTCTTGTTGTTTCCGGCACTAACAATATCGAAGTCAAATTGACAGTGCTCAGAATCGGACAATTAATTTTTAGTTTGAAGCATTTTAATCAATTTAAATTTTGTTCTAAACCATAAAATACGATCGTTAATTTTCTTTAAATGTACATATAAATGTACATGGCAAAACTATAGCTAAAAAAATTATTTATTTAAGTTAAACTTACTCAAACTAGTTCAGTATAAAGAGTAGAAAATGTTTTTCCGTAAAGCGTATTTATCGTAAATGCGCATTTTAAAAATTTCATTCTGTCGCCAACCCAGCGATAAATCGCCAAAACACGAAATTTTCATAATTTTTTTACGGACGTTATATCGAGGTTCCGCCGCAAATTTTTTTATAAACGTATATGTTCTCATGAGAAGAATATTCTGTAATTATTTCAAAATTTTATGAGTATGCGCGTATGGAGACCTTCCTTGTGAGTTCATCTCCGCTCAAAAATGGCCTCCATTCTCAAGGAACTCAACCCCATGGATTACAGTTTGTGATGGATTTTGGAGGCAATGGCTTGTGCCAAACCTCACAAAAGTTTAGAAGCTCTGAAGCGTTCATTGGTTCGGGAATGGAAATGAACGACTCTGGCCGAGTTCCGGCTAATTGTTGAAAATTTCGCAAAACATTTGCGTCTCCGAATCAAAGCAAATGGAGGACACTTTGAGGCAAAGTGATTTTTTATTTCTCTAATACATTTTTGTTAATAAATAAAGTATTTGTTTTTGAAAAAGTTTTTGTGTTTTCATTAACTAAGTCAATTTAGAACTTTACGTAATTTCTGGTCACCCTGTACTTCTAAAAAAAGTATGTCCTGACTGACTCATAATCAACGCACAGCCAAAGCTACTGAATGTAGAAACACAAAAATTGGTGACGAAATACTTCTTGGTATGTAGAGTTGGATTAAGAAAGGGTTTTCAACAACTCCACCAATAAGGGGGGTAAAAAGGGGAACAAACTTAAAAAAATCCTTAAATATCGGGTATTATATCAAGACAAATGATAAAACATTTTAATGTATTTTGTTATGCTGAAAAGAATGGTACCAATTAAATACTCCTAAGTCATATAGTTCGTGCGATATTGCACTTTTTTAATTTGTAGATGTGTTTGGCGCCAAAATCTCAAAATATTTAACAATACAAGTAATAATTTCTAAAAATACATCCGTTACTATAGCAATGGAAGAAATCCAAATTACATCTTTTAGTTATTTAATGCATTTGTTTATTTTTACAGATAGAAACTTTAACTGCTCGATTGGGAATCGAATAATATGCTTTTGGATATTTATGTAATTATGTATTATTATTATTTCCACAAATGCTACGATTTAAAATAAAACGTACTTGCTAAAATAAAGTTTCAATAATTCGTTTAGTATTAAAAATTACTTCTTCATTTGTTTTGAGTTTTCAGCCATCTTTCTCTTTTCTTTAGGTAGCTACTCATCGATTTCGGGCTAATCTTCCGTAATCGGATACCTTGCAAATTGGCGTATTAGCTACAATGCTGAAAGCATTGTTTATGTTTGAAGCAAAACCTTCATGAACAATCCTATCTCATCAAAAAGTCACCTGTAAAAAATGCAGCCAAATCTCGTAACTCATTTACCGTAAAAAGTACTGAGATCGTATAAACCCAAGTTTAACTATCTTATTAACTCTGAAATTTTCATTCACAAATCACTCCTAGTCTCTACATCTTTAGTTAATTATTATTTTGTTACTTGGCAGTTACGCAGCACATGGAAGTTATTACACCTTACTCTGTTATGGGAGGGGATGGGATAATTTAATTAAGGAAATTATATACGCACAGGGAAGTTATAACACCTTAATATGTTATAGTATTATTTGATTTGAAGACTAAAAATATACATCACATTCACGTGCTACGTAAATGCCAAGTCACAAAATAATAATTAACTAATATTTATCATATTCTTTTTATCATTCTAAAAATAAAAAACCTGGCCAGTTGACAGATTTCATTTAAAAAATGCGCCGATAATTTTAACAGCAAAATAAATAAAAATGCAATAAAATAATGAGAAAATGGAGTTAGTAAAAAGGATATTCAGTTGCTTTAAAATGAGCAATCGAACCACTACATTTACTCCGTTACCAGTAACGAACGTTACGTTAAAAAAGAAGGTATGAAAGTGTAAAACATACAGAAAACACTATCTCATCAAAAAGTCACCTGTAAAAAATGCAGCCAAGTCTCGTAACTCATTTACCGTAAAAAGTACTGTCATCGTATAAAGCCAAGTTTAACTATCTTATTAACTCTGAAAATTTCATTCACAAATCACTCCTAGTCTCTACATCTTCAGTTAATTATTATTTTGTGACTCGGCAATTACGCAGCACATGGAAGTTATTACACCTTACTATGTTATGGGATGGGATGGGATAATTTAAATAAGGAAATTATATACACACAGGGAAGTTATTGCACCTTAATATGTTATAGTATTATTTAATTAAGACTAACTATATACATCACATTCACGTGCTACGTAATTGCCAAGTCACAAATAAATAATTAACTAAAGAGATATTACTCGCAGCCTAGATACTTTATATTTAGCATAAAAGTACTGTTTAGGATAAAAATAAAGCTAAAATTAAGAATTCCGGAATTTTTCAATAAATTTAACTACATTCAATTTTTTGTAGTTTTTTTCCGGATTTTTAAATTTTACTTAGAGGCGGTGTACTAGCTAATAGGACAATTATCTTTAAAATCATGTTTCTAGAACTACAAAATCGAACTGTTTTCGAATTTTCGATTTTTTACAGATATTTCGATTTTATTTTCGAATTTTACAAATTTTTAAAAGTTTCTTTTTTGAATTGTAAATTTTACCATTACACTACATTTTAAGTCTCTAAGACAACAAGATCGAATTATTTTTAATTTTCGATTTTTTTCGAATTTTGTTTTCTAATTTTTCGGATTTTTTCATTTTTCCTTATTTTATATCTTACATACTACCTTTATTACAATTTTCAAGCTTCCAACGCTACAAAATCGAATTATTTTCAAATTTTTGTTCTTTTTCGATTTTTTTATTTTATTTTCGAAATTATTATGTTTTAATATTTCCTTTTTCTGTATAACGCTACCTTTACGCTGAATTTTTAGTTTCTAAAACTACAAGATCAATTTTCTTTCAATTTTTCGAATTTTTTGTCGAATTTTCCAGATGTTTTAATTTTTTCTTTCTTTTTTTTCTGTATCGTAAATAATACCTTTTGTTCCAAATTTCAAGTTTTTAACTCTAAAAAATCGAATTACATTAAAATTTGCGGGTTTTTTTTCAATTTTTTCGATTTTTTTATTTTATTTAATTCTTTTTCTGAATCCCTTTACAGAAATTTTGTGTTTCTAAGACTACGAGATCGAATTATTTTCACTTTCCCATTTTTTTTCGAATTTTGCGGATTTTTTTTTCGAATTTTACGTATTTTTAAATTTTTCCTTAAATAGCATCCTAAATATTACCATCATTCCAAATTTCAAGTTTCTAGCGCTATAAAATCGAATTATTTTCAAATTTTCCTTATTTTTCGATTTTTTCGATTTTATTTTAGAATTTTATGGTGTTTTTCATTTTACCTTATTTCGAATTCCAAACATTATCTTTACGCCGAATAAGTTTGTAAGGTTAAAAGATCAAATTATTTTCAATTTTTCAATTTTTTCGACTTTTTGAATTTTGTTTTCGAATTTCATGGATTTTTTAATTTTTCCTTATTTTGTATCCTAAATACTACCTTTATTCCGAATTCCAAGTTTCTATCGCGACAAAATCGGACTATTTTCAAATTTTTGATTTTTTTCGATTTTTTGATTTTATTTTCGATTTTTTTTTTTTTTTTTTTTTTTTTTTTTTTAACTCTACCTTTATACCAAATTTCAAGTTTCTAAGACTACAAGATCGTATTATTTTCAATTCTCAATTCCATTGGAATTTGTTGAATTTTTGAATGCTTTTTTTTTTTCGAATTTTCTGGATTTTATGAATTTTTCTTTCTTTATATCCTAAACACTACCTTTATACCAAATTTCAAGTTTCTAGGCCTACGGGATTCATCTAATCTTTTTGATGACGCGTGAGTGAGTGACAAAAATCGAAACTTTCCGTTCATATATCGTTTGCACAAGAAAAGACGGAAATGTAAAATTTTAAATTTTGGTCTTGTTTTCCACATACTCTATAAAAACGAAGTTTCAGGTTTTTGGGATACACCAGATCAAAGTTTTGGGGAGTAAAAATAAAAAATTCAGGAAAATTCCAACAAATCAATCTTTTTTGAAGATTTTTTTCGATTTTTTCTAATTTTCGTAATTTTTTTTCGAATTTTCTGGATTTTTTTTCTATATTTAGTACTACCTATATTATAAATTTCAAGCTTCTAGTTCTACAAAATCAAATTATTTTCAATTTTTCGATGTTTTTCGACTCTTTCGATTTTTAAATTTTACTTTCGATTTTTATTGTGTTTTTAATTTTTCCTTATTCTGAATTCCAAACACTACCTTTACGCCGAATTTTAAGTTTCTAATGTTAAAAGATAAAATTATTTTAATTTTTTAAATTTTTTTCGAATTTTTCAAATTTTTATTTGTTTTTCGAATTTTCTGGATTTTTCTTCTTTTTTTCTTTTTTTGTGTCCTAAATACTACCTTTAATCTAAATTTCAAGTTTCTAGCGCTATAAAATCGAATTATTTTCAAATTTTCGATGTTTTTCGATTTTTTGATTTTTTTAATTTATTTTCGATTTTTATTGTGTTTTTAAGTTTTTCTTATTCTGAATTCCAAACACTATCTTTACGCCGAATTTTAAGTTTCTGAGGTTAAAAGATCAAATTATTTTCATTTTTTCAATTTTTTCGTATTTTTGAAGTTTTTTTCGAATGTTCTAGATTTTGCTAAATTTTTCTTTTTCTGTATCCTAAATACTACCTTTGTTCTAAATTTCAAGTTTATAGCGCTATAAAATCGAATTATTTTCAAATTTTCGATGTTTTTCGATTTTTCCGATTTTTAAATTTTATTTTCGATTTTTATTGTCTTTTTAATTTTTCCTTATTCTGAATTCCAAACACTACCTTTACGCCGAATTTTAAGTTTCTAAGGTTAAGAGATCAAATTATTATTTTTTTTTTTTTTTCGAATTTTTCGAATTGTTAAAAAATTTTTTCGAATTTTCTCGATTTTTTTCTTTTTTCTTTTTTTGTATCCTAAATACTACCTTTATTAAAAATTTAAAGTTTCTAGCGCTATAAAATCGAATTATTTCCAAATGTTCGATGTTTTTTGGTGTTTCGATTTTTTAATTTCATTTTCGATTTTTATTGTGTTTTTAATTTTTTCTTATTCTGTATTCCAAACACTACCTTTACGCCGAATTTTAAGTTTCTAAGACTAAAAGATCAAATTATTTTCATTTTTTCAATTTTTTTCGAATTTTTCGAATTTTTTAATTTTTTTTCGAATTGTCAGGATTTTTTTTAAATTTTTCCTTTTTCTGTATCCTAAATACTACCTTTATTTCAAATTTGAAGTTTCTAGCGCAACAAAATCGGATTGTCTTCAAATTTTCGGTTTTTCAATTTTTTCGATTTTTTAAATTTTGCATTCGATTTGTTTTTTGAGTGTGTTTTTGATGTTTTCTTTTTCTGGTTGCTAAACACTACCTTCGCACCAAATTTTAAGTTTCTAAGACTACAACGTCGTATTATTTTCTATTTTCAATTTTGATGGAATTTGTTGAATTTTCGAATGTTTTTTTTTTTTTTCGAATTTTCCGGATTTTATAATTTTCTCCTTTTTTTTCCCTAATGTCAAGTTTCTAGGGCTGCAGGATCTACCTAATCTTTTGGATGACGCGTGAATGAGTGAGTGAGTGAGTGACAAAAAATCGAATGTTTGAGCTCATATATCGTGTGAACTAGAATAGACAGAATGTTGTAATTTTAAATTTTGCTCCTGTGTACCAAATACTATAGAGTATCGAAGTTCCAGGTTTTTAGGAAACTCCAGCGCAGAGATATGGGGGAGTCAAAGAGCCCTAAGTTGCTTCCAGAAAAGTATGCTTACGGCAGTGCTTTCTCGACCTGGCATGGCGGAGGCACTGCCCTGCTTCCACATTGCAGAAAATCATATCATCATCTAATATGGGTTTAAAACAACTATTCACGTTTCAGTCCCATTATTCATGATATTTTGGTAGATTTTCCACTGTAAATTGGGTAATATTTTTGAAACGTTTTAGTGTATAACTATTCTACGTTGCTTTATTATAGAGCTACAGAGGACAGCTCTAAAATAAACCGTAGATTTTCAGGGTAATAAGAGCTTATTAACAGCTCTATTATTATTTTAATACTGCATTGACCGATTTGAAAATTTTGAATCTATACATATTTTTTTACAGTGAACCCAAAAATCTAATTTCTCTAAAAATTGCAATATTATAACCAAAGTTGTATTTTATCACAAACTGCTGATTTTTGTATAGAAAAATGAAAAAGTCCTTCCGGCACGTACCGGGAGGAAAAGGTAGCTTTCCTATATCTTCGTTTTAAAATTTTAGCTAAAGTTACTCGAAAGAGTAAGCTGAAATGCAAAGAAACCGTTTACAAAAGATTAGTTAATACTGAATTTGAATAAGAAATTTGCCAATGTAGTCAACTATAGCCAAGTTGGCTTCATTTATGTAGACTTATTTTGGTCGCCAAATGTCGCCAATTTTGGCGAGAATTTGTCGTTAACGGATATGAATATATAGTTTTATGCGCATGATTGGGAAAATGATTACAAAAATGAAAGATAATAATTTGCGAACTCATAAATTAATCGTTGGTTTTAGGTAGCTTTCAATACAGAAAAGTCCTTCCGGCTTGTACTGGGAGGAAAAGGTAGCTTTCCTATATCTTCGTTTTAAAATTTTACCTAATGTTACTCGAAAACAGCAAGCTAAAATGCAAAGAAACCGTTTACAAAAGATTCGTTAATACTGAATTTGAATAAGAAATTCGCCAAATTATTGAGCTATAGCCAAATTGGCTTCATTTATGAAAACTACTTTTGGTTGCAAAATTTGGCAATATTTCGCCATGTGTCGCCAGGTTTGGCGAGAATTTGGCGCTAACGGATATGAATATATAGTTTTATGCGCAGGATTGGGAAAATGATTACAAAAATGAAAGATAATAATTTGCGAACTCATAAATTAATCGTTGGTTTTATATAGCTTTCAATACAGAAAAGTCCTTCCGGCTTGTACTGGGAGGAAAAGGTAGCTTTCCTATATCTTCGTTTTAAAATTTTACCTAATGTTACTCGAAAACAGCAAGCTAAAATGCAAAGAAACCGTTTACAAAAGATTCGTTAATACTGAATTTGAATAAGAAATTCGCCAAATTATTGAGCTATAGCCAAATTGGCTTCATTTATGAAAACTACTTTTGGTTGCAAAATTTGGCAATATTTCGCCATGTGTCGCCAGGTTTGCGAGAATTTGGCGCTAACGGATATGAATATATAGTTTTATGCGCAGGATTGGGAAAATGATTACAAAAATGAAAGATAATAATTTGCGAACTCATAAATTAATCGTTGGTTTTATGTAGCTTTCAATACAGAAAAGTCCTTCCGGCTTGTACTGGGAGGAAAAGGTAGCTTTCCTATATCTTCGTTTTAAAATTTTACCTAATGTTACTCGAAAACAGCAAGCTAAAATGCAAAGAAACCGTTTACAAAAGATTCGTTAATACTGAATTTGAATAAGAAATTCGCCAAATTATTGAGCTATAGCCAAATTGGCTTTATTAATGAATACTACTTTTGGTTGCCAAATTTGGCAATATTTCGCCAAATGTCGCCAAGTTTGGCTAGAATTTGGCGCTAACGGAAATAAATATATAATTTTATGCGTATGATTAGGAAAATAATTACAACAATGAAAGAAAATATTTTGCGAGAAATCGTATTGACTAAAACTCCTAAATTAATCGTGGGTTTTAGGTAGCTTTCAATACAAAAAAGTCCTTCCGGCCTGTACCGGGAGAAAAGGTAGCTTTCCTATATCTTCATTTTAAAATTTTAGCTAATGTTACACGAAAAGAGCAAGTGAAAATGCAAAGAAACGTTTACAAAAGATTCCTTAATACTGAATTTAAATAAGTAATTCGCCAAATTATTGAGAAATAGCCAAATTGGCTTCATTTATGAAGACTTATTTTGGTCGCCAAATGTCGCCAATTTTGGCGAGAATTTGTCGTTAACGGATATGAATATATAGTTTTATGCCTGTGATTGGAAAAATTATTACAACAATGAAAGAAAATAATTTGCGAGTAATCGCCTTAATGTGCTGTTTTGTTTCAAAATGTCAGCCACCCTAGAATTTCAAATTGCTCTATCTCAGCCATTTTTTAAGATAGAGGTATATCAAAAAATGCTCTGGATTCCTCGTATCAAGGCCTAACACTAAATTAAAAGTTATTTAGTTAAATTATTTTAGCTTTAAACCTTTAAGTGGTCGCCATCTTGAAACAAAGTGGCGGATCAAGCAGGCCACCGAACTCGGTCAAGACATTGGTGATCTTAATACACACAATTAGTTTCATCAAAATTGATTTATAAATACGAGCGTTATCGTATGACATAGGTCATATATATATATATATATATATATATATATATATATATATATAAATCAACATTTGAACGGAGGGTGGTTTTGTGGTTTGGGGGTCATAATCGAAGAAAATATATCGAAATTTTCCGGAACTGCTTTCCTCCGAACGGCTGCAATAGGTAGCTTTATACTTTTAGGTAGCTTTCAATACAAAAAAGTCCTTCCGGCCTGTACCGGGAGGAAAAGATAGCTTTTCTATATCTTCGTTTTAAAATTTTAGCTAATGTTACTCGAAAACAGCAAGCTAAAATACAAAGAAACCGTTTACAAAAGATTCGTTAATACTAAATTTGAATAAGAAATTCGCTAAATTATTGAGCTATAGCCAAGTTGGCTTCATTTATGAAAACTTATTTTGGTCGCCAAATTTGGCGATATTTCGACAAAGTTAGCGAGAATTTGGCGATAACGGATATGAATATATAGTTTTATGCGTATGATTGGAAAAATGATTACAACAATGAAAGAAAATAATCTGCGAGAAATCGCGTTCACTAAAACTCGTAAATTAATCGTTGGTTTTAGGTAGCTTTCAATACAAAAAAGTATAAAGCTACCTATTGCAGCCGTTCGGAGGAAAGCAATTCCGGAAAATTTCGATATATTTTTACCGATCATGACCCCCAGACTCCAAAACCACCCTCCGTTCAAATGTTGATTTATATATATAGATATATCCATATATATATATATAAAGTTGAAAATCCAAATTTATTTTTTAATTAAGTGTTAGGCCTTGATACGAAGATTCCAGAGCATTTTTTGGTTTACCTCTATCTTAAAAAATGGCTGAGATAGAGCAGTTTGAAATCCTAGGGTAGCTGACATTTTGAAACAAGACAGCACATTACAAAAATTTTCTTTGTTGTAATAATTTTCCCAATCATACGCATAAAACTATATATTCATATCCGTTAGCGCCAAATTCTCGCCAAACTTGGTGACATATCGCCAAATTTGGCGACCAAAATAAGTCTTCATTAATGAAGCCAATTTGGCTATTGTTCAATAATTTGGCGAATTTTTTATTCAAATTCAGTATTAACGAATCTTTTGTAAACGTTTTCTTTGCATTTTAACTTGCTGTTTTCGTGTAACATTAGCTAAAATTTTAAAGCGAATATATAGGAAAGCTTCATTTTCCTCCCGGTACAGGCCGGAAGGACTTTTTTGTAATGTGTCTTGTTCCAAAATGTCAGCTACCATAGAATTTCAAACTGCTCTATCTCAGCTATTTTTTAAGATAGAGGTAAAACAAAAAATGCTCTGGAATCCTTGTATCAAGGCCTATCACTTATTTAAAAAATAAATTTGAATTTTTAACTTTTTGGTATACTTATTTTAGTTTTAAAATTTTGAGTAGCCGCCATCTTGAAACAAGATGGCGGACCAAGCTGGCCAACGAACTCGGTCGAAGCATTGGTGAGCTTAATACACGCATTTAGTTTCATCAAAATTAATTTATAAATACGAGTGTTATCGTATGACATATGTCAGATATATATATATATATATATATAAATCAACATTTGAACGGAGGGTGGTTTTGGTGTCTGGGGGTCATGATCGGTGAAAATATATCGAAATTTTCCGGAACTGTTTTCCTCCGAACGGCTGCAATAGGTAGCTTTATACTTTTAGCTAGCTTTCAATTCAAAAAAGTATAAAGCTACCTATTGCAGCCGTTCGGAGGAAAGCAGTTCCGGAAAATTTCGATATATTTTCACCGATCATGACCCCCAGAACCCAAAACCACCCTCCGTTCAAATGTTGATTTATATATATAGATATATCCATATATATATATATATATATATAATTATATATATATCTATAGATAGATAGATAGATAGATAGATAGATATATCTGACCTATGTCATACGATAACGCTCGTATTTATAAATCAATTTTGATGAAACTAATTGTGTGTATTAAGCTCACCAATGTCTCGACCGAGTTTTTTGGCCAGCTTGGTCCACCGTTTTGTTTCAAGATGGCGGTCACTTCAAAATTTAAAACTAAAATAAATATACAAAATTTAAAAATTCAAGTTTATTTTTTAATTAAGTGTTAGGCTTTGATACGAGGATTCCAGAACATTTTTAGGTGCGTTCGTAATTATATAAATACGTAGCACCTATTGTCGTCGCTTGGTCCGTCCGTCTGTCTGTCCGTCTGTCTGTCCGTCCGTCCGCATATAACAACGCAAAAACTACCCAACCGAATGGTTTGAAATTTAAGATATATCATCTTTGCAGAATTTTGTCGAGACATTTCAAATTTTATTAAAATCGAATCAAAACTTAAGAAGATATTAATAAAAATATTTATTAAGAAATTTGATTTTTTTTAAAAAATCGGTGCTTTCTTGTTATAGGAGCTTCCGAAGTTTAATAGTCAAGCGACCGAGATACTTATTCTATTACAGAAATTAATCTGCAGACGATATCATTCATTTCACAGAATTAAAAATCATCAAGATCTAAATATTTATATAGCTTGCTACAGTACGAACGCACCTCATTTGTCACGTTTGACGTACAATTTCCAGCTTGTATGTTTTACCTTTATCTTAAAAAATGGCTGAGATAGAGCAGTTTGAAATTCCAGGGTGGCTGACATTTTCAAACAAGACAGCACATTACAAAAATTTTCATTGTTGTAATCATTTTCCCAATCATACACATAAAACTATATATTCATATCCGTTAGCGCCGAATTCTCGCCAAACTTGGCGACATTTGGCAATTTATCGCCAAATTTGGCGACCAAAATACGTCTTCATAAATGAAGCCAATTTGGCTATAGCTCAATAATTTGGCGAATTTCTTATTCAAATTCAGTATTAATGAACTTTTGTAAACGGTTTCTTTGCATTTTAGCTTGCTGTTTTCGAGTAACATTAGCTAAAATTTTAAAACGAAGATATAGGAAAGCTACCTTTTCTTCCCGGTACAGGCCGGAAGGACTTTTTTGTATTGAAATGCTAACTAAAATGAAATAAAACGCTAATACACAATGATGTAATTAATAATGCAAATATGGATTATTAAAAAAGAAGGGAAGAAGGGGGAATCTATTTTTTTTAAATATCGCATTTTGTCCACATGGCATATATCATCATGACTGAGTGGAATAGCGGGCTTCTCCCGCCATCGGGCCCCGATTCAGGTATTCGATAAAACAAAAAAATAGACCTGTAATTTTTTATAAAAAAAAACAAGACTTTTTATTTTGGAAAATGAAATGAAATTGGATTTATTAATTAAAGGATAAAGTGTTTTAATAGGAATATAAAACGAAACCATTTGTGAGATCTTAGATCCCACTTACCCACTTGTTTCATTTTAGGCAGATTTCCGCTAAAGTCTTTCGTCTTAACCGTTTTGATATTAGTTCATGAAATTTTTGGAGAAACGGGCGAAGCCTAGTTCTACGATCCCAAAAGAAGTAATCATTTTTCGTTTTATCTTGGATTTCGTTATTGACAGGTTCAGACATGTTCAGTCCCAACAGATTGAAATTCAATGCAACATTTTTATAGACGGTCGATGTGCGGTCCTACGATACCAAAGACAAAATTGTCGTTTTATACAGGTTTAGCTTATAGACTGGTTCAATATGAACACGTTTAACGTAACATCTCTAATTTGTTGAAAACACGGCCGACGAACGCTTACATTACATCTTTACATCCTACAATTTTCTAATCACTGTTTCCTACTAGCTGCCCCACACTCTCCCTGTCTCTTTTATTTCCTACGGGACTCACTGCTATTCTTGTAGTCCTTTCTTTGACTGCAAAAAAAGTAAAATTATAACGCATTTCTATATTTTTAAGTTTATTAAACAACTAATTCTAACAAAATACCATGCTTTTCACCAACTTTGTTAAAAAAAATTGCTTGTTCCGGTAGCACTACTAGTTTTTATTCCTTGTTTCATATATTTTATTGCAGACATATTTATTTATGTTACTTTTAATTATTGTACAAAAAAATGTTTATTTTTATTTCACAGATAGAGTAAAAAATTAAATGCTTGAAACTTATTTTAAAAAATCGATAAGTTACGTAATATTTTTTGAGTAACTTTTATTTGAATGTAAAGGTTGAAACTATATTTAATGAAATTATAATATTATGGAGTAAATATTAAAATTATATTATATTTACAGGCGATGATGTTTGATATCAAAGCGAAGTCCATAGCAGATACTATCATGATATCTAAAGTTATTTTGAGCTTAGAAAGCTAAACTCAAATTGCATATTTTTTTCTTTTCAATCATGATAAAACATAACATAGAAACCTTTAGCAACACAGGTATTACTTCCTGCCATAAATTAATATTATAAATTTACAGTATTTTTTTTAATAATGGATATTTTTATATTTACAGATTCCAAATTTTAAAGAAGGTCCCCTTTGGGATTCGAGGAGTGAATTATTAGATGCTGTAGGACCACAGGGACAATCAGATTTAATAATTGGTTGTTATCATAGAGGAATCGGACCCGTCAAGCCTTGCAAGTAAGAACTATCTTTTCGCGCTCTTACTTAAATTAAGTTTGAAATTTTTAATGATGATTTTTTATTT
The DNA here is from genome assembly GCA_963931845.1 of Maratus michaelseni. NCBI lineage: Eukaryota > Metazoa > Arthropoda > Arachnida > Araneae > Salticidae > Maratus > Maratus michaelseni. The sequence continues at coordinate 183,024,943 of OZ007596.1, read as the reverse complement.
AAAAATGTATTGAACTTAGAAATAATCATGATTTCATTACGATTTTATTTTCATTTATCAGCAATAGAAATATCAATTACTTTATTTAAATTCATATATAATACTTGGAAATTTTTCCAGGGAAAATTTCACACGCCTTGCATTCATAATATTCATATTTTAATTGTTTAATAGGCGTATAGCCAACATAGTGAAAAAGTACCCAAGCCGGGACTCGAAGCCGGGTCATCAGTATAGCGCACTGACGTTCTACCAACTGAACCACTTGGGAACGATACTCAGGCTGGAACATTTTCACCATAACATGTTCGCAAGGCTACAAACGCAGCACAAGATGGAATATGTTCCGACAGCCACCAACCCTGGGGCAAACACGAAATCAAAGAAAATCCAGCATCGACAATTGAATAAATTCATATAAATAACTAGGAAATTTTTCCAGAGAAAATTTCTCACGCCTTGCATTCATAATATTCATATTTTAATTGTTTAATAGACGTATAGCCAACATAGTGAAAAAGTACCCAAGCCGGGACTCGAAGCCGGGTCATCAGTATAGCGCACTGATGTTCTACCAACTGAACCACTTGGGAACGATACTCAGGCTGGAACATTTTCACCATAACATGTTCGCAAGGCTACAAACGCAGCACAAGATGGAATATGTTCCGACAGCCACCAACCCTGGGGCAAACACGAAATCAAAGAAAATCCAGCATCGACAATTGAATAAATTCATATAAATAACTAGGAAATTTTTCCAGAGAAAATTTCTCACGCCTTGCATTCATAATATTCATATTTTAATTGTTTAATAGGCGTATAGCCAACATAGTGAAAAAGTACCCAAGCCGGGACTGGAAGCCGGGTCATCAGTATAGCGCACTGACGTTCTACCAACTGAACCACTTGGGAACGATACTCAGCCTGGAACATTTTCACCATAACATGTTGGCAAGGCTACAAACGCAGCACAAGATGGAATATGTTCCGACAGCCACCAACCCTGGGGCAGACACGAAATTAAAGAAAATCCAGCATCGACAATTGAATAAATTCATATAAATAACTAGGAAATTTTTCCAGAGAAAATTTCTCACGCCTTGCATTCATAATATTCATATTTTAATTGCTTAATAGGCGTATAGTCAACATAGTTAAAAAGTACTCAAGCCGGGATACGCCTATTAAGCAATTAAAATATGAATATTATGAATGCAAGGCATGAGAAATTTTCTCTGGAAAATTTTCCAAGTGTTATATATGAATTTTTTCAATTGTCGATGCTGGATTTTCTTTGATTTCGTGTTTGCCCCAGGGTTGGCGGCTCACAGAAAATATGCCATCTTGTGCTGTGTTTGTAGCCTTGCCAATATGTTATGGTGAAAAAGTTCTAGGCTGAGTATCGTTCCCAAGTGGAATACATACGTTGGTAGAACGTCAGTGCGCTATACTGATGTCCCGGCTTGGGTACTTTTTCACTATGTTGGCTATACGCCTATTAAGCAATTAAAATATGAATATCATGAATGCAAGGCGTGATAAATTTTCTCTAGAAAAATTTCCAAGTATTATATTCGAATTTACTCAATTGTCGATGATGGATTTTCTTTGATTTCGTGTTTGCCCGAGTGTTGGCGGTTCACGGAAAATATTTCATTTTGTGCTGCGTTTGTAGGCTTGCCAACATGTTATGGTGAAAAAGTTCCAGGCTGAGCATCGGTCCCAAGTGGTTCAGTTGGTATAACGTCAGTGCGCTATACTGATGACCCGGGATCGAGTCCCGGCTTGGGTACTTTTTCAATATGTTGGCTATACGCCTATTAAGCAATTAAAATATGAATATCATGAATGCAAGGCGTGAGAAATTTTCTCTGGAAAAATTTCCAAGTATTAGGGAAGACTTGGGAGAGTTGATCCCTAGGTCTAAAACCAGGGAAAAACTGCAATTTAGTCTCTGAAACCGGCAAAACTAATAAAGTGATTCCTTATCAACACATCTGACAATCGAATTTCATTCACCCATTTTTATTTTTGATGTAAGAAAGAAATATCTGATTTCTTACAATCAAACTTATTTTTCAGTAGGTAGTTTATGTTTCTTATTTTTTTCTAAATATAATTAAATTACTTAAGTTGATTGATATAATTTACTAACATTCCTTACTGCTTAAATGTCGTTATTTAAATCCAATACAGTTTCTTTACTTTTGATTTAATAATTATTTTTCCAGCACATGCACATTGGGGACACATGATCCCCATTGTATGGGGAGACATGATCCTGTGATCAAGTGTCCCCAAAGTTAAGCTAAATTAATGTTACATTTTATTAACCCCTACTCCTAATTGTTACTTTCAAATCGCATTTATACAATATCAATATTAGTTAGACTATGGTTATCTTGAATTTAAAATCACTGGCATACATCTTTTAAACAGGAATATTTTTTCTGAAGATTATTTTTTATCATCTTTCGTCACAGATCAACCATTAACCCCAACAAGCAGTAATACAATTACAGTTAAAACAAACATAGTGACTCCAGGAGACATATAAGCCTTCCTTAAATTGTAATTATCCAAAACGGGAAAATAAAGAATCTTCAAAAATTTTGACAAGCATCCCAACTAAAATACAGTATGAAGAAGAAATACAAGATCGCCAGTTGAATAAAAAACATAAATCAAGAAAAACTCATTTCATCTCAAGAAAGAAAAGTAAAAACACTAAAAATGAAAGCCCCGAATCTTCAGAAAGTGAGAGCAGTTGTAGTGTTCATGATTCAACCAAGCCAGATTCACTTGATGAACATTCTAATGAAATGATCAAAAATCCACTAAATTTGTCAATTGATAAAAATGATTTTGTCATTGTGCGATTTCTAGGAAAGAAGAAAATTAGAGTCATTTCGAAAAATTGTAAAGAAGATTTCATCATCTGAATGCAAAATCAATTTTCTGAGAAAAAGAGGACTTAATCCCGACCAACTTATTTATCCAGAAAATGTTAATAAATAAATGTTATATATGTTTAAATAACATTTATTTATTAATAACAAATGTAATAATGTTATATATATAACATACTGTATAATAAATGTTAATAATGTTAATAAAAATGTGTTGTAGGCAATGACGAACATTGCCAAAAATGTACTTAAACCAGTCATGCTTGGTGGAACTTCTTCAAACTGCAATAATTTTAACATTTACGTTTGACTTTTAAAGCTTTGTAAATGCTTTTTGATCATTAAATTTAGCAATAATAATCATTCATGTGGGAAACAGTGATTTTCACCAAATGTAGAGTTTGTTTTGTGTTTTTCTCCCTTTTTTACATGTTAGTCAACAATAAATTTGATTTCTAATACTTAATTCGAATTATTTCAATGCATCCTTTTCAAGGATCAAGTCTCCCGTGGAAAGGGATCAAGTCTCCCTGAAATTGGGGAGACTTGATCATTTTTTCCTTTTTTGGAAAGTAATTTATATTTATTTTAAAAATGGTTTTTCAAAAATAAAAAAAATACTACAACATTAAAGAAACGTGAGCCTTTAATAATAAGTGGAAACATTTTTTAAAAAGTTTGTTTTTATCCACATTAAAAATTAAAAACTGAAAAAGGGATCAAGTCTCCATAGTCTCCCCTATATATAAATTTATTCAATTGTCGATTCTGGATTTTTTTTGAATTCGTGTTTGCCCCAGGGTTGGCGGCTCACGGAAGATATTCGATCTTGTGCTGCGTTTGTAGCCTTGACAACATGTTATGGTGAAAAATTTCCAGGCTGAGTATCGTTCCCAAGTGGTTCAGTTGGTAGAACGTCAGTGAAATATACTACTGACCCGGGCTCGAGTTCCGGCTTGGGTACTTTTTCACTATGTTGGCTATACGCCTATTAAGCAATTAAATTATGAATATCATGAATGCAAGGCGTGAGAAATTTTCTCTGGAAAAATTTCCAAGTATTATATATGAATTTATTCAATTGTCGATGTTGGATTTTCTTTGATTTCGTATTTGCCCCAGGGTTTGCGGCTCACGGAAAATATTCCATCTTGTGCTGCGTTTGTAGCCTTGCCAACATGTTATGGTGAAAATGTTCCAGGCTGAGTATCGTTCCCAAGTGGTTCAGTTGGTAGAACGTCAGTGCGCTATACTGATGACCCGTATTCGAGTCCCGGCGTGAGTACTTTTTCACTATGTTGGCTATACGCCTATTAAGCAATTAAAATATGAATATTACTTTATTTAATTCAAAATCATTTGAAATTTATTGTACTAACGAAACAGTCAGTACAAATAATTTATGTTACAGCAGCATTTATATTACAGGAGAAAGATTTATTTTTAAAAAAATGGGATATTTTTAAATAATAAATATAGGACTCCTGAATGTTAAGAATACTCACATTTAATAACGTGACAGAACCCGTCGACATTCAACGTAAGAAATTTTTTTAATAGGGAATTATTATACTGAACTTAATAGTAAACCCAGCAAAGTAATTACAATAAAAAATCAAGCATGTTGAATTGTGTGTTCATGCGCAATTTGCCTTACAAAAGTTTATTTGAAATACAGGGTGTCCATAATTAAACGACCCTACTTTAAAATTGTCTAAAGACGAAACTATTGGTCAGAAAGTTGTGAAATTTTGTGAAGGACATAATGAAGGAATGGGAATTTTTTTAAGCGAAAAAAAAAATTAGTTCACAATTTCGCCGCCAGAGGGCGTTTTTAAAATAAATTACACATTTAGTATACATTTACGATAGGTTACAAATTTTCTTGCAACAAAATATGTTCCACCTGACGGCCATCATTTTCAGCTACTATCTTGAATCGTAAGATAGCATGTTCCACAGCATGTTCGCAGTGTGTTTTGGGAAATGCTAAAAACATGTCGTAAAAAAGGTTTGTTCAACATGTTTTGTTGCAAGAAAATTTGTAACCTATCGTAAATGTATACTAAATGTGTAATTTTTTTTAAAAACGCCCTCTGGTGCCGAAATTTTGAACTAATTTTTTTTTTCGCTTAAACAAATTCCCATTCCTTTATTATGTCCTTCACAAATTTTCACAACTTTCTGACCAATAGTTTCGTCTGTAGACAACTTTAAAGTAGGGTCGTTTAATTATGGACACCCTGTATTTATATTTGATTGTTTGGCAACTGTATTTTAAATTCTGTTTCTGTATGAGTCAAAGCCATTATATAATAAGCCCAGTCAGATAGTGTTCAATTTGCTAGCACACTTTAGCGCCACTTCCTCTGCTGCAGATGGAGTCCAAAACAGAAGTGCGTCGTAGAGAAACGATAAGATTTATTTATATCGATATTTTTATACAATTTTTATCGTATCGATGTTTTGTTTTCGTACTTCCTCTAAAAGCTTGCTAATTACTGGGATATTTTACATTAAAACTAAAACTTTTATGGAAATAAAAAGAAAATTGGAATTTTAAATATTTTTTTGTACATATTTTAACGAAAAACTCATAATTTAACAAGAATATTTTATAACAATATTTCAAGATGCTAAATGTCTTTGAGATTTTTTAGCAATTTAATAATAATTTAAAAATTAACTCAATACGAATCAAGATTATTTAAAGATTGTATGCATACAGGATAACTAGAACAGGAAAAAACTGCACATTTTTATTTTTATTGCATTTTTAAGAATTATGCAATTAAAAAATTTTAAATTTATCAGAAGTTTTTTTATAAAATAAATAAAATATAAAACGAAAAAAATAAATAAAATTTAACACCATGATATATTTTTATAAAATATATATTTTTTAATTATTAGTTTTTTTTTTTTTAAATATGTACAACAAATATTTAAAATTCCAATTTATCTTTTTATTTTTGTAAAAGTTTTAGCTTTAATGCCCCAGTAATTAGCAAGCATTTAAAGGAAGTGCAAATTAAATCGCCCAAAGCATCTCAAAATTTTGTATTCAGCATATCATCTACTATATATATAAAACACAAACGGAAATTTCGTTCCGTTCCTTTATAACTTGAGTTCCGCTGAATGGATTTTGATGCTTGCACTGTTGAACTTGCACTGTTCGATAGATAATTTTTCAGGGAAGGTTTTAGTATATAACACAACGTTCTACGTAAATTAGTTATAGAATTATGATGTAAAATTCTGTTATTTTGGCCGAAAAGGTTACCATTGCTAATTTTTTGGCGACCATTATCGTTGGTGAGAGAATTGAAACGGCTATACATCTCGAAAAATAAAAATATAAACTGTTACTAATTTTATTAAAAAAAATTAAAAAGTAAGGAAAGAAGAAAAAAAAAACAGTTTTGATGAAAGGTAATATTATAAAACGGAAATATTTAATTTAAACATGATTGAGAATGTTCGTAATGCTTAAAAATTATTCAATATGGAAGATTATTAATGAAACAATATTTGGCGATTTATCTTTTGTTTGTGATTTTACTTTTGTCGCCAAACAATTTGATTTTCAGCCAAAAGGTGTTTTTTCAAGTGTATGACAGCATTTTTGGAGTAATTTTTTTTTTATTCAAATGTAAATTATAGTAATAGCAATCTACCTCTATTTACTTCTACAATACAGGGTGTTCCAAAATTCGTCCGACAAATTAAGAGGGGTGATAGAAGGCATCAAGAGGATGAAAACGTACCATGGGACATCGGTTCGTTTTGTGGGAGAAAAATGCAAAAATATTTATGAAGGGTGTGACGTTGCGTGGAACAAAAAAGGCCAATAATATATATATATATAAATTATTTGACGTAAAGTATGATTGCAATCCATTACAGTTCAACGTCAGAAAGGTGACGACGAAACATTTTTATAGGAATATGAGTTAATGCGTCCGGCAATCTTCTTTCGCCGGTATTGGCTGTGCAATGACTTTCGTGGCCGTAACTTCGAACAGTTTTTATAAAAATGTGCCTTCGTCTCCTCTCTGACGTTGAACTGCAATGCATTTTAATCATGATTGACGTCATATAAATGTTTTTTCTACTTATTATTGGCCCTTTTTTTTTCACTCGACGTGACACCCTTCATAATTATTTTTGCGATTTTCGCCTACTAAACGTGGTTTGGATCACATGTTCTATAGTAAGTATTCACCTTCTTGATGCCTTCTGTTATCCCTCTTAATTTGCCAGTCGAATTTTGGAATACCCTGTATATATGAAATTTCGCTCCGGCTGCTTATAACTCGAGTTCTGCCGATTATATTTTCACAGAACTTAAACTGTTAGATAGATAATATTTTAGGGAAGGTTTTATTATATAGCATATTGTTCTACGTAGATTTGTTATAGAATTATGATGGAAAATTTTATAATCAGATAAACCCAATTATGAAAGATTAGTCTTTTTAAAAGACTCTGCTGGATGAATTTCGATGGAAACTACACTGTTAGCTAGATAATTTTGTAGGGAATATTTTATTATATAACATATCATTCTACGTGGCTTAGTTCTAGAATTATAGGTGGAAATTCGAAAATCAGTTGACCCCTTTTACCAAATATTAGGTTTTTCAAAACGTCCAAATAAATGGTTTTTGATGGGACTTGCACTGAAATTTTGATAATTTTTCAAAGATAGTTTTTAGTGTATGATACATTGTTCTACATTGCTTAGTTGAGCAATTGGAGTAAAGTCTGTACTGTAATCAGGTAAACCCGTTTATGACATCTCGGATGACAGCTTTGCTATTTGACTAACCATCGTCGATTAATGGGGAAATATTCGTAAATGGGTCCAATCAATCAATTCTTGAGTCATATTTGACGCCATACGTGGCTGTAAATCACTAATAATCACAGAGTTGTATTTTTTATGACCATCACTATATTCCTACAAAATGTTTCGTTTTATATTTCTCTTACAAATGTCGTAGAAACCAGCTACACGATGAGGTTTTCCGTGCTTTTATTTTAGCCGGGCGCAAATCTCGCCAATAGCATTTTTTTCTCGGCAATAGCAGATTTTATTTTTCGCGTGTGTAAATTAGAAATGATACTTTGATAATGAAACAGACTGTTTTGGTTTATAGCATTATTTCTTATTTTTATTCTTTTGTATGTTTAATAAAATTTGTGAAAGGCGCATGTTTTAAATGTATGCAATATGTGTATTTTACATGTATCTATTCTAAATTAAAGGAACGAAAGTTTTATATTTTAAATGAAATGAATGTAATAGGAACGATGGCGATGGAAAATGGAAACAATATTTGGCTATTCATCACATGCGCCCGGCTAACATTTCCTTGCAATTGTTTTAGTAACCTATCACGATAATAATTTTAAAAAATATTGGTGGTCAAGAGAAGGACTGCTCCGAGGACTGTTAATAATATAATATCAGAAATATTGCTAATAGTGAATGTTATGATAATATTTCGTAGGTCAAACTAAAAAACCGCTACAATGACAGACATAGTTACATCTAGCCGTAACCACTGATTCTGATTGTGAAGTAGCTGTACTTTTACCATATGCATTACTTAAGTAGGTAAATTACATTATTGGGTCTATAGACAATTGGTGAAGTTACCGGGCGTTGTTTGGCGCATAATTAACTTTAAAAAAAAACGGTTAAGTTGAATCTATGTATTTAAAGTGAACTTATTCCATAATTGAGTCTACAGAGAATTGGCGTGATTTGGAACAATGGATAACTTTGGATAATTTTGGTAATTTTTCGTTATACCAATATCATGCCAAAATGTATGCTAATGCACCATTTATTTAAACCTTGAACGTGCAAAGAATTTTTATTACAAACAGGACCAAACATTGCGACTCGCTATTTACGGAACGCGAAACAAGTATGCAAAACTTTTAAATTACGTCATTTTGACGCAATTACAGTATTTATTCAGAAAAGACAACGAGAAAGAACTTGCAGTTTCATAAATTTTCATGATCAATATTCTTATATCTTTCCAGAGAAGGTTTTAGTGTATAACATATCGTTTTACATTGCTTAGTTATACACTGTAAAAAATAATCACAGTATTTTTACATCAAAAAATGCTGGCAATATGGGTGCCAGCATATTTTGCTGTGAATTTACAGCAGTTTTGTTTTTTATGGATAAACAACACTTTTGTAAATTCACAGCATTTTTTGCGGTGAATTTTACAGCAGTTCAGTTTTTTTTATTTTACAGCAGATTTGTTAGTTTTACAGCAGTTTTTGCTGTTAATTTTAACAGCATAACTGTAAAACTTTTAGCATTCGTTATTGATATTTTTACCCCCCTCCCCCTCCTCTCCGTGTATTTTTTTTTAAAAAACCTCATACATATTTCAAAGACTTTGGGCACTAAGTATTACCTTTTTGTTTACTTATATCACTGTTTTAATATCATTATTGTATAATAGATTCTGTTATACATATATAAGATACAAACTTCGGTTTTTTGTCAAGTATATCACCCACAAAAATTTTAGTCATTTGCCTATAGAGATAAAATGTTTTTTCAATAAATCATAACAAAGGAAGATTTTATCTAGCTTTTAATTAATTATTCAGTATTTCTTTACAGGACTTTGTTTATCTGTTTTCTTGTATTTGAAAATACATACTAAAAAATGTAAATCATATATATATTTTTTTTTCTCCAACAAATTTAGGGTTATTTTTTGTATCTATTTAAATATTTTTGTTCATTCAATGTAGCCATTATTTCCCCCGCCCCCCCACACGGATATACAAAACTTTCTGATATTTAAACTATCATACATATATAATTAATAACAAGACCGTATTGAACGGAACTTAATGATATGGAAACTTTATATTGATAAAAAAATTATTTTATGCTAAGATAATTTTATAAGTCTACATTTAATTCCATAAATATCAGGTCCGATTGAAAAATGAACACGGAGAGAGAAAAAAAAACTCTTATGAGTTCAAGAAACGTAGAATAAAATAATAATTAAAAAAATCTGTTCACATAAAAACTTTAAAATTAAGCGTAAAAGTAAATAGATAATGGACAAAAACATTAAATGAGTTGCTGCAAAATAATTCTGCGACAGTAAACAAACTCAAGGAATATTTTAGGAATTGATAAAATAGTGCATCCAGATTACTCATAACAAATGATTTGAAAATTGGAAATAAATCACTATCGTTAAGGGGGAAATCGTTAAGGGGGAAAATTCTATAGTGAGATGAACTCGAATATGAAAGATTAGGTCTTTTAAAATTTCTACTATTTGGATTTTAATGAGACTTACATTGCTAAGTAGATATTTTTTCAAGGATGGTTTTATTATATTGTATATCGTTCTACGATGTTTAGTAAAAGAATTATGTGCGGAGGTTATACAGTCAGGTGAACCCAATTACGAAAGATTAGCCTTTTTAACAAACTCTACTGAATAATTAGATAATTTTTAGTGGTGGTTTTATTGTATTGCATATAGTTCTATCCCTCTTTACAAAATCCTACTGTAAATTTAAATGATAAAAAAAAGAGTTGGTATTTAACAGCAAACTATTTGACTGCACATTAGAAAGCGCAATGGCTTTCGTATTGTTTCAGCAATGCGGAAGGATATTCCAAGAGATTACTTTAAAATACAAGGTCAAATTCACCGATATGTATCGTTTGATTCAAGGTTCCTTTGGAGAAATCGACCAGCGCTGCGGGCGTAGCTTGCTAGTTTTTAATACATTGATCTAGTTCTAGTTTCTAAAAATTATACTTACAAGGGAACCACTTTTGGTGCAGCTCGCACCTAGCTACCATACCTGGTGCATTTCGTAGCCATATACATAAAAGTTAGAGAACTGACAAAATTTCTCTGTTAAAATCATATTGCATATATTTTTTATACTATTAATTTTTCATTATTGGATTTTTAATTAATAATTTAAGCCAAAAGCCAGTTAACTCGCCAAATAAGGTGCTACGATTCCAAACCACTACTCACTCACACAGCAGAAAATTATGACACGCGTCCAGGGTTGTCTGAAAAAAATCTACAGACAATGTCACGCCAACAAAAATGCAATTATAATGTTTCACGATGAAATTCGTAGGTTTTTAAAGAGTTTTTAAACTTTTTTCAATATTTTATTCTTACTATTAACTAATTTGTATTTTAAAGTATTAAAAAAATAATAAAAAAATAAATAAATAAAAACTTTTCTGTTAATAGTTCAATAAGCGGTCTCAAACATTGCATTTTCCGAAAGTTATGCTGCTGTAAAATCAAAAAATATGATTTTAACACAAAATTTTTAACAATTCTCAAACTCCAAATTATAGGGCTTTAAAATGCACCAGGTCTCAATGCTAGGTGTGAGCTGCACCAAAAGTGGTTCCCTTGTTAGTAAAAAATTTATTTAAAGAAATCAATATAATTGACCCCTCTCTCTTAAAAAGTACACATTTTCATTAAATAAATATAAAAAATAAAATAAAAAACAGAACATTATGATTTTCTGTAAAATATTTTCTTGCACTTTTTGGTTCAAATATCCCCAAATACTTTAGAAAATTAAAAATAAAACTTAGATTTTAATAATTTAGTAAGCTTTAGCTAAAATGTTATACTTTAAAAAAAAATAAGACCTTCAAACTTTTAATGTAACTATTGGGTTACTTGGAAAGTTTTTTTTCCGTTCGGGAAAGTTGGTTCGTATGGGAAAATGCTATTAGATATTAGACATGAAATCAGATAGCTAATATCTAATAACTGACGGGCAGAATTTTCTGCTACAAATTCTTAAACAGAAGGAACTTTCTGAACAACCCAATAAATGTATTTAATCACTAATTAGCAGATAGTTAACTACCAACATTTGTATAGATTTCTCTGTGGCATATGTTGAATTTAGTCGAATCATTGCCTCTAGTATGTGAATTATATACTATATCAGTGATGAATTCAGCGGTTGGGCCAGGATGCACATACAGCATATGATTTGCAATTTTATGTTTATATTTTTATATTTATTGTCTGAGTGCAACGAAGACTCATACACAGCGCAGTATTACTTTGCCCCATATATAGCTACGATGGATATTAAAACCTTTCGTCAAGCATAACTCAAAAAATATTTAACGGATTTCGTTCAAATTTTTACAGCAGGTACCTATAAAGGTGACAACGACGTCTATTTATTACCAAGAATAAATGTCAAACCGTTTGGAAATTATGTTAAAAAAATAGATAAAAAAGCACAATTAAAGTACATACGTCACGAAATTTTTGTGCGTACGTCATTTTCACCGGCGGGAGATTTTCGTAGACAATCGGAATTGAAAAGTTCATGAAGTAACACGGAGCAAAGAAATATGCACGCACAGTGAAATACAATATCAGTACAATGATCAAATCAGTACAATAAAGCATATATTTCCATTTAATAAAAATGGAAAATTAATCTGGAATTTTTTCTGTTTGAAAGAAAAAAACCCTCAATAACTTAGTATTAGAGATTTGGCGTAAATCTCACCATTAGCCTAGCTTTTTTATTTCGCGTGTGTAAATCAGAAACATTTCTTTGATGTTTAAATAAAAGGTTTTGATTTGTGGCATTAAATTCTTCTTATTTTCTTTTCCTTTTACTTACCCATCATACGTAGTATAGGGTAAGTCTTGTAATCGTTTTGAAAATCGAAAAAAAAATTTTGACGGATTTACACGTTTCAGACACTGGAGATTCCGAAAAACATATTTTTAGAAAAAAAAAATTTGCCGTCCGTCTGTGTGTCTGTGTGTGTGTCTGTGTGTGTGTCTGTAAACGCTCTATCTCCCGAAAAAATTGAGATAGAGACTTGCAATTTGGTATGTACTTAGTATGTAATAATGGGAAGAAGCCTATTTCATTTCAATAACCTCGATTAACCGGAACAATTTTTTTCGGACTCTCGAAATATTCATTCTGATGAAAGGTATATAAAAATTTTCGAAATTGTTTATTTTAAGAAATGAATATAAAAGACAATAAAAAAACATAAATTTTGAATAAAGCATGAAGTCGATCGGATAATTAGTTACCGAGATATTTGGAATCCTATTTTCCACACTCTTCGATTTTTCATGACCCTGTATTTCATCCAAATTTCACTTCAAAGATATATTTTAATTGGAAATTTGACGCTTAATCAGATGCAATAAACCGCTAGTTTACTTACCCATCATACGTAGTATAGGGTAAGTCTTGTAATCGTTTTGAAAATCGAAATTTTTTTTTTGACGGATTTACACGTTTCAGACACTGGAGATTCCGAAAAACATATTTTTAGAAAAAAAATTTTGCCGTCCGTCTGTGTGTCTGTGTGTGTGTCTGTAAACGCTCTATCTCCCGAAAAAATTGAGATAGAGACTTGCAATTTGGTATGTACTTAGTATGTAATAATGGGAAGAAGCCTATTTCATTTCAATAACCTCGATTAACCGGAACTATTTTTTTCGGACTCTCGAAATATTCGTTCTGATAAAAGGTATATAAAAATTTTCGAAATTGTTTATTTTAAGAAATGAATATAAAAGACAATAAAAAAACATAAATTTTGCATAAAGCATGAAGTCGATCGGATAATTAGTTGCCGAGATATTTGGAATCCTATTTTCCACACTCTTCGATTTTTCATGACCCTGTATTTCATCCAAATTTCACTTCAAAGATATATTTTAATTGGAAATTTGACGCTTAATCAGATACAATAAACCGCTAGTTAACAGGATTATTATTTTTGGAGTTATAAGGAAAAACCTCTTTCAAGCAATTCAGTAATCAAGCCTTTAAAGTTTATGACGTCATCAAGCCACGATTTTATTTGAATTTCAATGCATTTTATAATTAGTTTACGCATTTTTATTTTAATATTTTACATTATGCATATCCATGATGGGTAAGTATTACGGTGGCCCCCAACGACTAGTTAGTATTTTAAATGGAATTAGTGAAAGGCATGTATTTTAAATTAAATGAGTAAAATACATGTATTTTTAATGTATGTATTTCAAATGTAATGAATGAAAGGTTTATAGTTAAATGAAATTAATGAAAGATTAAGATGTTATGAAAACAATATTTGGCGATTTATCAACTGCGCCAAGTTAACATGAAAGTAAATATACATATGTGAAATGAAAACAAAGCACACATGTCCTATACACACCACGTTGGCGCGATGTTTCCCCCGCCAATTTGGCGGTAACTTTATATTTGAATATTAGTTACAAATTAGCGTGCAATAATAGCACGTGAATTTTTATTTCAATATAAAAATAAAGTAACGTAATAAATGAAATAGCTTCTATTATTTTAAAAAAGGAAAAAAAAATAATATTTTGATATAAATAAATATTCATATACATATAAAAATAATCTATAGAATTAAAATAAAAAATAAAAGGAAATGGTACTTCTCTATTATCGCGGCGATTAAGATTTCCACGATCAAAATAAAACTGAATTAGATTTTTTTACGTTTTAAAAAATGGAACAACACGACTTCATACTCTAAATAAACGGACATTTTCAAATATTTGGTTATAATTCGAGCAGAAAGCAGGTGAATATGTCACCATATTTGTAACAAAAAGAGCATTTTCTTAGTTCAGTATACATTTGTTAATAATACAAGGAGCATCAATATGAATAAATACAGGAAGCAATTGTATATGACGCCATATTTATAACAAAAAAAATTGAAATAATTTTTACCGATAGTGATTAATAACTATGAATATCATAGCAAACGCGGTAGCGTTTTCTATAATATGTTTAATAAGTATCGCCTAACAGGTTCCTGCTATTAAAGTTCAAACTCACTAAGCATTTTATATGCTTGTGTAAAAGAATTGTGTTTCATAATTTCATCTAATTCACGTAAAATATGCGGCAAACAATTTTCGGTACTTCTCTATTATCCCATCGACCACTTTTCATAACAAAAAACTATCGCCAAACTGTAACGCCAAATAAACGGGTGAACGTTGCCAATGGAATATCAAAATAAATCAATAAATAAAATATAGGAATTTAAGGACACAATTGTTATTTTAATTATTGAAATAACTAATAAATCAGTAAAACATAATGAAAAATACACGCAAATGTCGAATTAAAAACCACTTGACGACATAACAAACACGTTTAATGCTTCTGACATCAAGTCAATGGGACTGCATTTTTGGCGTTTAATCATACAGTTTGGCGATAGTTTTTTGTTATGAAAAGTGGTCGACGGGATAATAGAGTAGTACCAAAAATTATTTATATCAGGCGTATAATGTTTTGCATTTTTATATGGACCACTTCTCCATTTTAAGATTTTAAATGCTATGTATATCAGATATTTCTTTCCTGAAATTCCCACAAGTTATTTTCGGTAATTTTTTAGTTCGCTTATTAATTGTTTACAATTTGCCCTCCTGACAATAACAATTATTTATCACAAAAATGTCTCTTAGTTTTGTTAAATATGTTTATTATGTATTTTCATTTCTTGTTAAAATATCAAAAATGGCAATAAAATTTTATTTTAGCATCGAACTTAATTTTTTAAGATGGCACAAAAACATGGTTTAATAAACTTATATTTGTAAATATTTGAAAAACATGTTTTTCCACTCTCTAGAAAAATTTGGTAAGATGCTAAAACTGCCTATTAGCACCATTTTTAATTTTTTCCCCAATGGCGCCAACCAGCACATGATACGGAACTTTTCCGCATTTAGATACACAGACAAGGCTGGTCTCAAACAAGAGTAATGCCAGCAACAATATTTTTTTAACTCTATAAGAGTTACAAACAATAATGACATTAAATTCTCCGATTAGCTTTGGGCCCGATTACGGATGTTTCTACTAGAAAAAAAAACTGTAGTAGAAGTCTTTTACATTTGTTTCGAATGAAGCTCTGTCACCAAAGTATTAATTAATAATACAAACAACATTAATATTAACAGGGGGGGGGGGGCAAAAGTTTGAATTTAAGTGTAAATATTTGGAACCTCCCCCCCCAAAAAAAAATAAAAATAAAAAATTACAGAAATTATTTTAAAATGGCGTTAAGCCACGCTTTCTGACATAAGCAATTGGCTGCGAACCCGAATACGAAACTTTCACTTAACTTAATAACATGTATCTAATAGCCCTGAGGGTACTTTCCCTTCCCAGTTATACGGAGCTTGGGGCTTTTTTAAAAAGCTTGACGCAGTTCGAGTTTAAGAAGTTGATATTTACTGCCAAATGACATAAACTACTATGAAAATAAACCTGATGAATTATTATGCAGGTTTATGTATGTATTTAAAAAGTTGCATCTGATTACTCTTATTAGATAAATTACTCCTGTTTGCATTTAATAATAGATGAACGGCTTCTGTATACTAAATTGTTTAAATATTGGGAAGAGGTGGCGAGAGGTAGAGAGACGTGTAAACAAACGGGTAGACAGACGGGTAGAGAGACGGATAGCGACATAGATAAGCTAACGGGTAACGAAACGAACAGACAGACGGGTAACGAGACAGGTAAAAAAGAGGGTTGACAGATGGGTAGCGAGATGGGTAGGGAGACGGGTAGCGAGTCGAGTAGTGAGACCGGTAGACAGGATGTAGAGGGAAAGGTTGCGAGACGGGTAGCGTGGTGGATAGAGAGACGAGTATAGAGAGAGTACAGATACGAGTTGACAGACGGATAGAGAGAGGGGTATATAGACAGACAGACGTGTCGAGAGACGGGTAGTAAAACGGGAAGCGAGGCAGTTAGCGAGACGGATAGACAGATGGGTAGCGAGACGGTTAAATAGTAGGGTAGAAAGAGAGACGGATATTGAGATGGGTATACAGGCGAGTAGAGAGACAGTAGACAGATGGGTACGGAGAGAGACACGGTGTGTAAGACACGGCTAGACATACGGGTAGTTAGACGGGTAGACAGACGGTTAGAGAAACAGATCGGCGGGTAGCGAGGCCAGTAAAAAAATATACAGACATGTAGAGAGATGTGTAGAGAGAGTCAATCGGGTAGAGAGATGGGTAGAAGAACGGATAGGGAAACAAACAGATTGCAGAGAGATACAGACAGGCAGGCAGAAGAAAAATCTGGGGTTTGAAGTAGTACAGGCGCATGTGGGAGAGCATCCTAGAAAATAGTCAAGAAGTATTATCTTTTTTTTCAATTTTGTCGATATGGAGATTTAATGTGAAATTTATCTTTACAGAAGTCATTGAATGATTTTTTATGTACTTTAGTAGGAATTTAGGCTACAATTTGGTAATCAGGTTTGTAGCAAAGCATGTTATCAATGTGATTTGAAGTGTACGAGTTTCTATAAATAGTTATTCAAATAAACAAGGAGGAATATTTTTTAATTCAAATGTAAATATTTGCTACAAAGAAAATGTTGCATCAACGAAATTGCATTTGCATTAAACTACGCTTGCTAAAATACGCTCTTTGCTGCAAATCCGATTACGAAACTTTAAAAAGCTTGGCGTTTTAAAAGATCCGGCTTTTTTTTTTTAAGTTTTGAGCAATACCCGCTTAAGAAAATGAGATGCTTTGCCAAATGTTATAAAAAAATATATATGAAAACATAACAGTATATATGAATTTATATATGATATTTTGTAATTCTATCATTTAATTTGCTCCTTTTCATATATTGTATCTTCTTTATACCGTAATTGTTAACCCCATGTTCTCCGCAATAGCACTCAGACTAATCCCTTTGAGGGAAGTCCTAGTGTTAAAATTGTTATTATACAACACTATAAGTAAGCTGCCTTTCAAAACACAGATACAATGATAGAGATCGTGCGGTGAAAAATAAAATCTGAAAAAGTTTTCTTTTGGAATTGGAGTTATAGTTGCCCTTATCGATAAGAAAACTTTTCCAAACCTACAAGGAATAAAATCTGGAAAAATAGAAAGTTGTTTCTTTCTGTCAGGAAACTTTTCGTCTTTGATTCAAAAACTAATCTTTAAAAACAGAATAAATTCCTGTAGATTAATGAAATCTTTCCTTATGTATAAAGGAAAGCTTCCCAAATCAATAAGTAAACTCATCTTTAATAATAGAAGAAATTCCTATAAATATGGAAAACTTTCCATTCACACAAAAATAATTTTGAAAGAATAGATAGAAAACATTCCTTTTTAAAAAGGAAACATTTCCGAATTAGTCATTCGGGAATCTTGAAAAAAGTAAAAATACTTCTGTAAAAAAACTTTCTTTTCTTTCTGGAAATATTTTTTTAATCAGAAAAAAATCCTGTTTCATAAACACTTTTTCTTATAAGGAGTAGGAACAATGACAGATGAAAATATTCGCTTTTTGGACACTATTTTTATTTCCTTTTATCTCACTTAAACATTATTAAGAATCTTTTTTGCATACATATACACACATTCAGAATTACAGATTAATGTGAAGCAAGAGTTAATATTTCAAGTATGTTAATATCATAAAATTGATTACTTTGGTATGTTTTGTATTACAATGGTCCAATTTGTCAACGTATCGTCACCTTTAAATTTTATTTATTTGTTAAAAGTACACAATACTTCTGTAAAATAGAAACTTTCTTTTCGTTATGGAAATATTTTTTTTTTTATCAGAAAAAAATTCTGTTTCATAAAGACTTTTTCTTATAAGGAGTAGGAACAATGACAGATGAAAATATTCGCCTTTTGGACACTATTTTTATTTCCTTTTACCTCACTTAAGCATTATTAATAATCTTTTTTGCATACATATACACAGATTCAGAATTACCGATTAATGGGAAACAAGAGTTAATATTTCAAGTATGTTAATATCATAAAATAGATTACTTTGGTATGTTTTGTATTACAATGGTCCAATTTGTCAACGTATCGTCACCTTTAAATTTTATTTATTTGTTAATATACACAATACTTCTGTAAAATAGAAACTTTCTTTTCTTTATGGAAATATTTTTTTTAATCAGAAAAAAATCCTGTTTCATAAAGACTTTTTCTTATAAGGATTAGGAACAATGACAGATGAAAGTATTCGTCTTTTGGACACTATTTTTATTTCCTTTTACCTCACTTAAACATTATTAAGAATCTTTTTTGCATACATATACACAGATTCAGAATTACCGATTAATGGGAAACAAGAGTTAATATTTCAAGTATGTTAATATCATAAAATAGATTACTTTGGTATGTTTTGTATTACAATGGTCCAATTTGTCAACGTATCGTCACCTTTAAATTTTATTTATTTGTTAAAAGTACACAATACTTCTGTAAAATAGAAACTTTCTTTCCTTTATGGAAATATTTTTTTTAATCAGAAAAAAATCCTGTTTCATAAAGACTTTTTCTTATAAGGAGTAGGAACAATGACAGATGAAAATATTCGCCTTTTGGACACTATTTTTATTTCCTTTTACCTCACTTAAACATTATTAAGAATCTTTTTTGCATACATATACACAGATTCAGAATTACCGATTAATGGGAAACAAGAGTTAATATTTCAAGTATGTTAATATAAAATAGATTACTTTGGTATGCTTTGTATTACAATGGTCCAATTTGTCAATGTATCGTCACCTTTAAATTTTATTTATTTGTTAAAAGTACACTTTTTTATATTCATAATATACATAGCATACTTCTTTTTTATTTGTTATCTGCATGTGTACGTATCCTGAAATAAAATCTTATTATATTTAGGCAAGATAAAACGAAAGCAAAGTTGTCCAAAAACAAACCTTTTCACCTGCTAAAATGTTCCCGCTCCCTTAAAAGCATTTTTTTTTGTGAGAAATGTAAATTGTTATATAAATGTAAAACAAATTAGCTTCTCATCTTTAAATAGTTTTCTCCATTATGCGGAAAGATTTACTCGTCTGTAAAAATATCTTCGTAACACATTCTAATTAATTGAAATGAATTGGAAAAATTATTAACATGGAGCTGAATAGACATAATTCAAAAACATTGTTTAATACCAACTATTCTCCCGTTTTAGGATACTTACCATCATTTAATTTATAAAGAGTTAGCATATGATACAATTAGTTGAATCATTACTTCTAGTATATAAGTTGCAGAGTATACCAGTGATGAATTCAGCAGATGGCTTGCAATACACACAGTACAGGATTTCCGATTTTATACTTATATTTTTTTATGTTAAAATTACATCATAAGTAAGTTGTCTTTAAACACACAGATAAAATGATAAAGTTCATGGTTCATACACTTGAGAACGATTTTATGTTTATAAATGTTGTAGAAGTGCAATGATCTCTGCAACACCTCCCCCCCCCTTTCGGAGGAGAATTTTTATTTTAACACTCACCTTTACAGTACACATAACCAAAATAACAATAATATTTAATTTAATGTATTTCATAAAATTCCAATATGAGACCCGACAGATCCGACTGTTTACTTAACAGGGACAAGACAATTTAAAAGTCACAAAAAGATGTTAAAAGTTGTTAATTTTTTTTAAAAACCTGCCCTAGTTCTTTCGGCCGGCTACCGCCACCATCATCAGGGAGCGAAAATTCTAACTGATTTATGAATAATATTTCTTCTGAATAAAGCAAGGTGAAATTTGCATTTCACCCTATGTGTTTTGATTTAAAGTAGTCGATACTGGATAAATTCATAATGGAATGCAACAAAATCAAGAGAGAATTCAGAATAAAGCAAGGTGAAATATGCATTTCACCCTATGTGTTTTAATGTATTTCGGTTTGTATAGAGTGTTTTTAAAATGGTAAAATTCTACATATATTTCATGTTGTATAAGTTAGTTGTCTCTTAAAATACAGATACAATGACTGAGTTCATGTTCATATACTTGAGATCAAAAACAATTCAAGAACTTTTTAAGGATGTTCAAGAGTTGTTTTTGATGAAGGTGTGAAAACACTTTTTAAAAATTAAAATAATCAGATTTTTTAATTAGCGATTTTTATTTTTTTTTCTTCCTAAGTTGAGATATTGATAAGCAACTTAGAGTTGTAGGAGGTTTTAAAAATAATCTGTCTTCATATTTCACGTATTCTTGTAAAAATCTTGCTAAAATAATGTGTACTAATATATATAGTATTATAATAATAATAAATCAAGCTGTCTTAATGAAGACAAATTCTGGAACAATGTTTTTTTTTTTTTTGAGTTGGCAGAAGTAATTTAGTAACATACAGATCATTCTTTTAAACTAAGACAATATTTTGAAAAAAATAATACTGTATACAATTGTTTAGAAAGCAGAAAGTCTTCACCTTCAAAAACAATTTTCCCAATTTTACTTACAAACATACATTAAAAATTACTTTTCTTTTCAGGTGTTTTTGTATTTTTTCTATTGACAAAACTCAAATAATACAAATTAAATTTCTTTTTTTTTGTCAGCTCATATCTAGATGTAACGTATTTTGTACACCTGAGAAACTTTTCAGCCAATTTGTACTTTTTAGTATTATTATTCATTTGGAGGAAAGAATCTTTCTAAATATATTTGGTACTTTTATGTTAGCCGAATGCCAATTATATAGAGATGTAATCACTGGCACCCAGCTAACATAAAAATACCAGTTATTTGTATGCTTTAATTTTTATTTAGTACTTTAGTTAATATTATGAAATAGAAGAATTAATATATGTCTTTGCATAGAATGTGATAGTGAAAATGGTCTTTCCAATCAATATAAAAAGAAAAAAAAATCAATTACATGACAAATCTTATATATTTATATTACTAAAAGAACTGACAAGTGTTGCGATGTTTTTCAACATTTAAATTTTGAACAAAACACCCATTACTTAAGTTTAGTGAAAAGCCAAATAAAACAATAAATTCCTTTAAAGAGTTTTCCAAAATAAACAAATACAATTTCTTTAACTAAGTTAAAACTTAAGTATGAGTTTAACAAATAAAGAAAAACATCAACAATCACCACCAGTAATTTTAGCATGCGTTGTGTTCAAAGACGCTTACATTAAAATTTTAATAACCCAATAAAATCTCCCCTGAAAAAGAACAGGAGCCTTGGTCAATTAATTCACACATTTACTAATCACCTTATAAATGAGAAGAATTCCATTACCATGTATATATAAATGTAATTAATTACTCTTAAAATTCTTCAAAGTTTAATTACAAATTAGTACAAATCTTAGTAACAGTGCCTTAGATTAATTAAATTTACTTCTTCAAATTGGTTATACTTCAACGAATTTTACTACTTCAACAAATTTTACTTATTTCAGGTTTATATACATAGACAAAATTAATTTTCGTTTTATCCAAATTTACTTACGGAATAATTAAAACTCATATCTTAGATATAAAAGGAAAACATTTAGATTCACCATTCAACACTTAAATTCCATTAAAAACCAAACTGCATAATCCTTATCAATAAAAATTATTTTTACTTTAGAGCGTTAAATATTAAACGTTTAATCCATCATATAATAAGAGATATTTACCAAATCGTAATTTTTAACTTTTCACCTTTAAAAATTAACTAGATTTTTGCTGCTTATTTTTCCTTTTAATTATATAATAAAGAAAATATTAGGACTCTTTTGAGTCTAATTAGATAAGATTTAAGTTATGTATTACACAACAATAAATACACAAAAACATATAAAATAAAGTCTATTGTAACGTTTAAAATTTAATAAAATTTATTGAGATATAAGAAGCAGAGACAAATCTGGTAAGTAAGAAAAAAAAGGGGAAGGGAATTACTTCCATTTCAATGGTCAAATAAATACAGATGAATGTTAGCACTGTATCAAACAGTCATCAACAATGTATGAATAAGAGTATTTAAAATTATTACAAATTGCAGAATCATTTTATCGAGAAATATTAATAACCAACCAATATGTGGATATAGTTCACTTTATTAGTTTATAGTTCACTTTAAATCCTAGGTAACCAGTTCATAGTGTTGGCCGTAATAGGCTTCCACGAAAAATTTAAATTTCGAAAGAACTTACCCAGAGGCAGGCGAACCAAGGTGTACTAGAACTATTACATACTCTGATTAAAGTTCGGGGGGGGGGGGGGTTCTTCTTTCATTGGCACTTTAAAGCTTTCTTGCCGCTCAGCAGGGTTTCTACCTGACACCCACGGAAGAATCTCCTCAAACTCCCGCGAAGGGGGGCTCCCTTGGGTGGTACTTCAGCCTGAAGAGGATAACGGCTTAGTCACTACTTAGGAGGGGCTCCTTCGAAGGATTCAATCTTCAACTTGCAGTCACTTCCACAACATAAACAGGGGCTCTTGCTCTACTCTGTAGATATTCCCAGAATGCTTAAAAAACTCCACTGAAGGGCTCCTTTACATTTCATTTCGATGTTGAAAACGTTGACATCAGGGTGCAGAAAATCTGTAGCTCAAAATTTTCTCGAAACCGGTAGCTAGTGTCTGGGCATTATCCCCAATTAATTTTTACGTCCAACTCCTCTGACTATATCTTTCGATCTGATCGCTACCTAAAAAACTAAAAACACGCAACCAACAAAACTGGGGCTACTCTTGCCTCCCAATATAAGGACACTTGTCCAATCACGAACCAAGGGCGTAACATTCTAGAACCTCTTGCATTCCCACATTGAATACAAAAACCAGAAGGCCCCCACTGCAAACTGCACTTCGAAAACAAATCTAAAATGTTTATTCCAGGCATCCTGGAAGACGCGGGACCTCCATGAAAACCCTTCAATTCTGGGAAACGCATCTAGAAAACAGCCTGTTTTTCTATTTTGTTGTTTACGAAAAGTTCATTAACCATCTCACAGGCCCCTACCGAAAAACACTGCAAAAATACTTAACTCCCTTCTTCCGAGCGGGAAATATTTCTGCCCTGGGTTCCCCGGAAATTCAGGCTCAAAGAACCTTACTCCCATCTTAAAACGGATATTTACTTTCAACAAACTTACTGACTAAATATTTTTATATTAATTTTAAATACCCTTAAATTTTGGAATATTTAAATTTTTCTTAAAAATTCATTTATTTAAATTTCTCTCACCCAAAAATCCAAAAATCGTATGAATTTCCACCTAACAACATCCCCCTCTGCAGGAAAAACATTTTGAACGCAGAGAATTTTTTTTATACCACTCTACTAACGAAGAAAATCAAATAACGACATGATAAAGCAACCGCGCTCAAGAGTAAAACTCCGGCGAAAATAATCTCACAAGTCCTACCTCGACCCGATTTGATAAATCTTCCCCAGGGCTCTCCACTTACAAAGTCGCTAGGGCGATGCGTCCACCCCCTAGAGCCCTGCAGTCCAAAAACATCTAACCGAAAACTTCGCTTATCACCTACGGGATGTAACACGCACCGCTGACGTGATGGTTCACCAAAAACCACAATTTTGGAAGAAGAGAAAAAGATGAAGATGAGGAGTAATCAATGATCCATTTAACTTAACATTGCTTAACCTACCAAACCAAATAAAAAGAAAAACAGCCGAACCCTGTGGTCACGATATTTAAAAGAAATTGAACTGGTTGCCTATACAAATATATATATATATATACATATATAATGTATCATAGGTGCCAATTATAAAACATATAAAACCAAATTATTGATATGAAATACAGTACACTTACAACAAATAAAAGTTTAAAAAAAAATCAAAACACAAAATATGAACAATCTACTATAAATTTCCACCAAATACATTAATAATCAAATATGAATCCAAACTTAGTTCTAAATATGCCGATTACAGATCATTTTCTAAACTGAAAATTTCACAATATACTGAGTGTTGGCCATAAAATTCCTATGCCAAAAATGCTTCTCATAATGTCTACATGTATACTTTACGTTTGTTATTATACATAGAGAAAATCCGAGATATAATTTCAGTATCCTTTCAGTTTTTTATATAAAACCCATGAATTCTAACTAAACATAACTTCGCATTTTTTTAAAAAAAGCATAACTACAGTTTATTTGTATTTTTTTTTTACCCAAATAATATTACACATATTTTAATAACCAAAAATAATAAAATGCATATGAACTTAAAGAAATCACCACAAAACGACAAATAAATAATCACTAATAACCATATACACAGATTATAGAACTGTTTAACGAAAATTTAAGTAGCCGAAAAGAACCCGGAATTTATTAATTAATTCTTAGCGTTAGAGCGTAAGAAATAATCACGTTTGTTTGCACCGGACGAAAACGTGCCTCTCTCACTCAACGTGCATTCGTGGATGAGAAAATTTTTTCCTGCCTTATGCATCCGAAATTCCTCCAGCGGGTCAGCCTCATAGATGATATTCGTAAAGGGAAGTGTCTCAGCCGGGGTTTGTTTGTTTACCTGAACAGCTGGCTCAGTAGTTTCGGTTTTAAGCAGAGCGGGGAAGGTTGGCTTGTCTGGTATCTTAGAGATGCGATCACAGTGAATCCATTCGACTTTTGAAGGATCTCGAATAGATTGTATTTTGAAATTTACATTTTTGTGTTGATCAATAATTCTAAAAGGCCCGTTGTTTAATTTAGTAAATTTCTTGCACAATCTTGGTTTGATTTGAGTGGTGTATTTCATGACCAGATGTCCTACTTGTAATTTTTTATCAACTGCAACCCGACTTCTGTAGTACTGTTGTTTTACAGATACCTCTTCGAGATAAGTTTCTTACACGCTGGAAAACAGATTTCAGCGTAGCAATTAGGTTTTCACAATATGAAGGGTCTTCCTGATAAAAAAATTTACTTTCCCCAACTAAGCTGTTATAAGGTAAGCGAATATCTCTCCCAGTTAAAATGAAATAAGGAGTTTCGTCAGTTGAAGCATGAACAGCGGATCTAATAGCTAATAATGCGAATTTTAATTTCGAGTCCCAATCTGTGTGAAATTCATTAACTAAGTGAGTTAAGCAACCAGCTATCGAAAAATGGAAACGTTCTACCTTGGCATTGCTAGAGGGGTGGTAAGCAGTCGTTGTTTTGTGCTTAATATCTAATTTTTTATATACAATTTCTATCGCTTCACTTAACAGCTGTTTTCCTTTATCAGTTACGATATAAGTTGGGCACCCGTGGCGACATATGAACTCAGCTAAAGCCTCAGCAATAGTATCAGATGTAATGTTTGGCACAGGGAATGCTTCAGGCCATTTAGAAAAACTATCTACATACGTAACAATGAATTTATTCACATTGTAACTTATAGGAAATGGGCCCGAAATATCCAAATGGATAGTAATCATTGGTCCCATCGGTGTAGGCAATTTCTGCAACTCTGCCAGTGCCTTAGGTTTATGGGCCCTAAACTCAAGACATGACTGACATGATGCAACTAACTGTTTAATGTTTGCGTACATTCCATGCCAAAAATAATCTGATCTTATTCTTTCTAAGGTCTTGAAAAAACCGCCGTGGCACGCAACTGACGATGTATGTGCCATGTGAAAATTTTTGGTACAAGCGTCTTCGGTTATACAATTTTTGACTGTCTATCCCTGCTAGTTCTCCTCTTTAAGACTCTACACTTTAATATATCATTATGAATGAAAAATTCCATATTTCTTTGAAAGAATTTCAAACCTTTGCTTAAACGTATCGAAACTTTCTGACAGAATTCATCTTCACTCTGAGCGACTCGAAGTTCGTGTAGGAAGGACTCTGCGTCCACTGTACTGACATTGTCCAGTACGAAGTTTACCTACTCAGATGAAGATATAGGAGGTTCTAGACTTATTTCGTGTTCTACAAAGCGTGAAAGAAAATCTGCTACAGAATTACATTTACCTTTTATAAATTTAGTATCAAAATCAAAATCCGCTAACGCACAAAGCCATCGTGCAATTCTTGAGGTAGGGTCCTTTATTTTTAAAGCATGTGTCAAGGCGGCATGATCTGTATAAACAATAAATTTTTTATTAAAAAGGTAACACTTGAAATAATTTATGGCCCATACAAGAGCCAGTAATTCTCTTTCTGTAGTAGAATATCGCGTTTCTACGTCCTTTAACTTCCTTGAGGCGAAAGCTATAGGTCTAGGGAAATTTTCGTCGTCCAACTGTGCTAAGACACTTCCCAGAGCCACCGCAGACGCATCCGTATACAATATAAATTCTTTCTGCATATCCGGTAAATTTAGACTTCGTATACTCGCAAGCGTTTGTTTTAAGTCATCAAACTCTGCCTGAGCCCGGTCATTCCAAATAAATTTTCCTTTTCCTTTCATTAAATTTGTTAAATTTATGGTGCGTTGCGAAAAATCCGCGAAAATTTTCCTATAAAAACCTACGCATCCAATAAGAGCTCTGACATCCATTTTGACTTTGGTGTCTTAAATTTAGAGAACACTTCGATATTTTTAGGAGTTGGTGTTATTTTCCCATCCAAAACCTAAATCCTAAGAATGTTATTTCCGTTTTTAAAAAATGACATTTCGAAAGTTTCAATTTTAAATTGTGTTGCCTCAGACGATCGAAAACAATTTTCAATTTCTCGAAATGAGATTCTATATCTTTGGAGGCAATACAAATGTCATCGATATACACTAAGATATTTAGATATGTGAGATCTCCCAAAACTAAATTCATTAATCTCTGAAATGAATTAGGGCTACTTGAAAGCCCAAAAAGTGATCTTTTGAACATAAAGGAGCCTCGATGTGTCGTAATTGTCGTGTAATGCCGGTGTTCTTCCGGTATTATTTGTTGGAAAAATCCGCTAGTTAAATCCAGAGAAGTAAAATATTTGGCCCCTTCCAAAGAATCAATCGTTTCATTAATATTAGGGATAGGAAACGTGTCTTTTATTAATTTCTTATTTAATTTACGAAAATTTACCCCTAACCTGTATCCTCCGTCTGCTTTTCTAACTAGCATAACGGGGCTAGAATAATTTGAGTTTGCAGGTAGTAAAATTTCTGATTCGAGAAGAATATTTATTTGCTCATCCATTTTTTTACGTAAATTATAAGGGACTCTATATGGACGAGACTTGACTGGAATATTATCTTGTAATTTAATTTCATGTAAAAGTGAACTGCAGCCGGGTAGATCTAAGACTAAGGCTGCGAAAACATCAGAATTATCTTTTAAAAAATTTTCAACTCTTATTTTTAAATTTTGATCAAGATGTTCAAGATTAATATTGGTATCCCATTTAAGGTCAGTGTGGTCCAATTTTCCTATCTCTTCATTATTTACGTGTGCTACAAAATCCGATGGCTGAGAATGATGTGAAGAAACTAATTCATGCACAACTCCTAATTTAGTATTTTTATTTATGTGAATTTCTATATCACTTATATTAAGGACTTTCATAAAAAGGGAAATATCATTGATTTTACAAATAGAATGACTAACTAAAATAGAGGATGATAAATGATTGGTGCAAGGAGTAACTAACAGATTATCTGTACTAAAATTATGAGCTTTGTTTATTTTAACTTCAATGATTTTCTCGGACAAAGGAGGAATTAGATATTTTTTCTTTGCACGAGCCGAGAAAGTTGAATAAATTTTCGTATACAGTATTTACTGAGTTTCCATAGTCACGTAAAATTGGAACGACTGTGTTTATATTTCGTAAGGTATTGTTCAAGAAGTCAATATTAAATTGAAATTTAGATAAAAAAGGAACTCCTAAAATAATTTGAAAATGTGGGGACATTCCGCCTTCCATTACTTTAAAATTATCTTCAAAATCTTGATTTTGCATATTGAAATTAAATTTAACCATACCTGTCGTTCTGAACATGCCCCCCACTAATGTATTCATTTCCAAGTTTAAATTATCTAGCATAGGAGCGTTAACTTTTCCTAAGATGCTGTTATTTATTAAGTTACAAGAAGAGCCACAATCTATTAATGCAGTGAATTCATTATTATAACTTATAACTTTTACAAGCGGTAATCGCTGCCACACGTTATTGTGATACGAGCTGAAAATACCGGGTTTAAAATCGTCGGGCACACTGCTTTTAACATCTCCCCGATCCCCATCTGCCCGAGTTACAGAGATCCCGTCCCGTTTAAAGAGTTGCTTGCCGCATTCTGATCACTTGCGCTTGTGGAAGCCTGTATCTTTTTGGAGTTCGAAATTTGACTCCCTACAGTCTTATTTTTCTCTGAGTGTCTCGTGTCAGGAAGGAGTCTCGTTCCGTACGGATGAAAATGTGTTCGCCTCCCTCCTTTTCTACCTGAAAAGGATTGTTGATGCCCATTCTCATTGAATCTCCCCTGATTATTTCTATGCTGTCCTGAGTTTTTCTTATAACATTGGGATTGATAGTGCCCTGCTAATCCACAAAAATAGCAGATAATATTAGATTTATCCATGCGTGTGGGTTTATTTTCTAGATTTTGCACCGTATCTGCTAATGATGAAAGAATATGTTTTTAATTTATTATTTCTTCTACAATTTTATCTTTGCTTTCATTTTTAATTGGATTTCTATCATCAATCACGCAAGTAAGCTCACCCGATTTATCAAAGTTAGTGGGGGATTGCTGCGATTGTACAGCTAACCAAGCATTTTCTTCTAAGACAGCTATATTCTCGAGTTCATTTAACGTAGCGGGATTTCTGGCTATGACACCCTTTCTTATCTGCGGTTCTAAATTTTTTTTGAGCATCGCCATAAGTCACTGATCTTCGGTTTGCTTTTGGCTTTCGGGAGGAAGATTTTGTGCCAGAACGGCATTTCTTGCTTTCTGTTTGCAAATAGCAAGATATTGAGAAACCCGAATTCCAGCCGCCTGTTTATAGTTCCAAAAATCTTCTAAGAGTGAGGAAGGGTCCTTTTCTTTATTGTAAATATCCCCCAACACTTTGAAAAAATCATCAATATTGTTAATTTGATCTTTAAAGTTTGCTAGAGTTTGCAACGCTGGCCCTGCTAATCTTTGCTGAATTGCAAATAGTCTGTCATCTTTGGGCCATTCTAAAATGTCAGCAAAGGACTTAAATTTCTGTGCAAAATCGGAAAACCGAAAATTTGGGTCTTGACCCGTAAATATCGGAATAAGAGTTAAATTTCCCAGTAAAAGCCCTCTTCTCTGAGATACAGACATTTCTTTTTTTTCTCCGTCATGCGTTATAGGGCCATTTACGGTTGATGAATTATCAACTACCTCTTTTGATCTCCCCATAATGATTTTTTAAAAACACAATAAAATCAAGGAAAATAAACTTTTCTCATAAACATAGAAAAATAAAAAAGAATCCTAAAAGATGTCAAAAAAATTTTGAAAACCAAAAGTACCTCTTACTGGACTGATTGATACTGGAATTTATAAATTTTAAGCATAGAATAAAAATAATAATAATAAAAATAATAATATTGGCACCCAATCAAAAACTGCACACCTGTATGTGCATAACTATATAAAATATATGAAAAGTATAAATAATCTCCTGTTAATCCAATCATGAATTATAGCAAGTAAATATTATCAGAATCAATTTTATTCACAAGTGAAATCAGTATAAACCATTAACACATAAACATACATATATAAATGAGTGAATTACCAAGGACAGGTCATGGCATCATTTTTGTTACGATGTTTTTCAACATATAAATTTTGAACAAAAGACCCATTACTTAAGTTTAGTGAAAAGCCAAATAAAACAATAAATTCCTTTAAAGAGTTTTCCAAAATAAACAAATACAATTTCTTTAACTAAGTTAAAACTTAAGTATGAGTTTAACAAATAAAGAAAAACATCAACAATCACCACCAGTAATTTTAGCATGCGTTGTGTTCAAAGACGCTTACATTAAAATTTTAATAACCCAATAAAATCTCCCCTGAAAAAGAACAGGAGCCTTGGTCAATTAATTCACACATTTACTAATCACCTTATAAATGGGAAGAATTCCATTACCATGTATATATGAATTCCATTACCATGTATATATAAATGTAATTAATTACTCTTAAAATTCTTCAAAGTTTAATTACAAATTAGTACAAATCTTAGTAACAGTGCCTTAGATTAATTAAATTTACATCTTCAAATTGGTTATACTTCAACGAATTTTACTTATTTCAGGTTTATATACATAGACAAAATTAACTTTCCTTTTATCCAAATTTACGTAGGGAATAATTAAAACTCATATCTTAGATATAAAAGGAAAACATTTAGATTCACCATTCAACACTTAAATTCTATTAAAAACCAAACTGCATAATCCTTATCAATAAAAATTATTTTTACTTTAGAGCGTTAAATATTAAACGTTTAATCCATCATATAATAAGAGATATTTACCAAATCATAATTTTTAACTTTTCACCTTTAAAAATTAACTAGGTTTTTGCTGCTTATTTTTCCTTTTAAATATATAATAAAGAAAATATTAGAACTCTTTTGAGTCTAATTAGATAAGATTTAAGTTATTTATTACACAACAATAAATACACAAAAACATATAAAATAAAGTCTATTGTAACGGTTAAAATTTAATAAAATTTATTGAGATATAAGAAGCAGAGACAAATCTGGTAAGTAAGAAAAAAAAGGGGAAGGGAATTACTTCCATTTCAATGGTCAAATAAATACAGATGAATGTTAGCACTGTATCAAACAGTCATTAACAATGTATGAATAAGAGTATTTAAAATTATTACAAATTGCAGAATCATTTTATCGAGAAATATTAATAACCAACCAATATGTGGATATAGTTCACTTTATTAGTTTATAGTTCACTTTAAATCCTAGGTAACCAGTTCATAGTGTTGGCCGTAATAGGCTTCCACGAAAAATTTAAATTTCGAAAGAACTTACCCAGAGGCAGGCGAACCAAGGTGTACTAGAACTATTACATACTCTGATTAAAGTTCGGGGGGGGGGGTTCTTCTTTCATTGGCACTTTAAAGCTTTCTTGCCGCTCAGGAGGGTTTCTACCTGACACCCACGGAAGAATCTCCTCAAACTCCCGTGAAGGGGGGCTCCCTTGGGTGGTACTTCAGCCTGAAGAGGATAACGGCTTAGTCACTACTTAGGAGGGGCTCCTTCGAAGGATTCAAGCTTCAACTTGCAGTCACTTCCACAACATAAACAGGGGCTCTTGCTCTACTCTGTAGATATTCCCAGAATGCTTAAAAAACTCCACTGAAGGGGCTCCTTTACATTTCATTTCGATGTTGAAAACGTTGACATCAGGGTGCAGAAAATCTGTAGCTCAAAATTTTCTCGAAACCGGTAGCTAGTGTCTGGGCATTATCCCCAATTAATTTTTACGTCCAACTCCTCTGACTATATCTTTCGATCTGATCGCTACCTAAAAAACTAAAAACACGCAACCAACAAAACTGGGGCTACTCTTGCCTCCCAATATAAGGACACTTGTCCAATCACGAACCAAGGGCGTAACATTCTAGAACCCCTTGCATTCCCACATTGAATACAAAAACCAGAAGGCCCCCACTGCAAACTGCACTTCGAAAACAAATCTAAAATGTTTATTCCAGGCATCCTGGAAGACGCGGGACCTCCATGAAAACCCTTCAATTCTGGGAAACGCATCTAGAAAACAGCCTGTTTTTCTATTTTGTTGTTTACGAAAAGTTCATTAACCATCTCACAGGCCCCTACCGAAAAACACTGCAAAAATACTTAACTCCCTTCTTCCGAGCGGGAAATATTTCTGCCCTGGGTTCCCCGGAAATTCAGGCTCAAAGAACCTTACTCCCATCTTAAAACGGATATTTACTTTCTAACAAACTTACTGACTAAATATTTTTATATTATTTTTAAATACCCTTAAATTTTGGAATATTTAATTTTTTCTTAAAAATTCATTTATTTAAATTTCTCTCACACAAAAATCCAAAAATCGTATGAATTTCCACCTAACACAAGTTTCTTTTCAAGAGAAAACATATAATTTTTTTTTAATTGATTACTTATAAACATACAGTGGTGGCCAAAATAGTGGACATTTTTTGAAAGTTTCATGTTTGTCAACTTGTGTGCTTGTAGAATATATTAATTTTCCCTTAAATACAAAAGTTTATATATCAAATGGAAGATAATATAATGCAGAATTGAATAATAAAAACAGTATTACACTGTTAAAAATAATCTGAAATTCACGGGTATTTTTTTCCTGAATTTCACAGAAAAAGTCCCTTTACGCAATAAAAGGATATTTTTCGTTAAAAAATTGAAAAATTCCTCATATTTTCTGAAAACAACAGAACGGACGGAGAGGAAAGGGGCCAACGGAGATATTCCGTTATTAGCTGCATGTTTATTTTCAATGTTAAAAAATGACATGTTGCTGCACATAAAAACTAAAAATGCAATAAATTAAAATTTTGAGTTTATTTAAAACAACAACAACAAAATAGTGCTTTCCAATTAAAAAAGGTAACAATTTTTGCATTATTTTAAAATTATTTTCTTATTAATAATTAAAACAACAACAACAACAACAAAATAGTGTTCAAATTAAAAAAAGTAACAGTTTTCGCATTATTTTAAAAATATTTGCATATTATTATTAATTACTTTTTAAATCTATAAGAAAATACTTGCACTTAAAATGTATTCTAAACAAACAGATTAAAATATATATATAATAGTTAAATTAAGTTAAAGAAAATCTATTTTACTCAAAAAAGCAGCAAACAAAAATAATGCTTTGAAATTAAAAGTAATAATAATAACAGTTTTTTCATTCCTTTAAAATTATTCGAAATTTATTTTTTAAAGTAATAAAAAGCACTCGCACTAAAAATATATTCTAAGCGAACACATTTAAAATATATATAATAGGTGAAAAAAAAATAGATTTTCTCAAAAAAGCAAAAATTTTTTATCGAATTTATTTCAAAATATAATATTTATATTTTACATCTAACAATCAAATTAAGAATATATATAACTCATATTTTTATCCTCTATTAATATTACAATTTTAACCATCATCTCATAACGAAATCTCCCCGCAACTAACTTCAAAATTACCAAGCTTCTAAACCCCCAAATTGTTCAAGTTCTAAGCCGCCATTTTGAGAAACGTCATATCATCCTTTTAAACTGCTACTCTATCAATCGCCCACTGGTCGAATGGGCAAGGCACTTGATTCGAGGCATTGTCATCCCTGGTTCAAATCCGATGTCCGGCAGAAAATATTCTTGAAGTATATCAGATATTAAATACTCCCGCAATGGATGGCAGCACATATAGAGATGTCATTTTTTAAAACCGAGTTTTTCATAACGGATAACTTCATTTCCTGCAAGTTCAGCCAGGAATATTTCCGCGATTTCTGAGAGCGTTAACGGAAATTTACCGCTTCTGTAAACGGAGTTTGTCCTTCTTTTATCTTTCAAAACGGAAAATCTACTAACGAAACGGAAAAAGTCCGACAACTTTGCTGCCAGTAGTTTTACCGTGAATTTGAGAAT
Organism: Maratus michaelseni; assembly: GCA_963931845.1. Classification (NCBI taxonomy): domain Eukaryota; kingdom Metazoa; phylum Arthropoda; class Arachnida; order Araneae; family Salticidae; genus Maratus; species Maratus michaelseni. Next base: position 182,990,491 of record OZ007596.1, on the reverse strand, counting down.
TTATTTTTAACAGTCTACAATATCTGTAATACAAAAAAAGTTATGCAACTAATAGTAAGATCTATCTTAGATTTGCATTTTTTTAAAGTGAAACTTACACAATCAATACTTAGTAGGATAACCCTTATTTTTTAAGACAGCTTCACAACGTCTTTTCATCGAGTGAACGAGTGTTTGGAGTTCATCTTTCGTTATCACATGGTGCCAAGAATCAATTATAGCTTCAATAAGTTGTCTTTTATTGGATGGACCTTTTTTTTCGTACAAGAATTTTCAAACGTCGCCACAAATTTTCAATTGGATTGAGATCAGGGCTGTTTCCTGACAATGGTAATATATCTATGCCTTTATTTTGAAACCATGCTTTGCATACTTTTTCTGTGTGGCATGGAGCTGAATCCTGCTGAAAAATAAATGGTGCGTTGTTGGGGAAGAGATCCCTGATGGAAGGTATCAATTTTGGTTCCAGGACAGTTTCGATGTATTTTTTGGCATTCAGGATGCCATCAATCACTTGAATTCGGCCCACACCATCTGCAGACATACATGCCCAAATCATGACATTCGTTGGGTTTTTTGTAGTTGCTTCAATGCAATCGGGATGAAGTGCTTCTCGTACTCTACGTCTCACGTATTTTCTACCATCACTACCAACGAGCGATATTTTACTCTCATTGCTCCAGATTACTTACTTCCATTGATTTTCTGACCATTTAATGTGTTCTTTTGCCCACTTAACTCGTTTTACGCGTTGCTTTTGATTAAAATATGATGTTTTTCTTGGAATTCTAGCTTGTAGTCCAAATCCTGATAACCTTCTTCTTATTGTTCTTGAAATTACTGCAATACCCGCTGCATTCATTTCCCATCTAATGGCATCTGATGAAATTTTTCTATCTTGAAGACATAGCGTTTAATTTTTCTATCGGCAGTAGCACTTGTGCATTTTGTTCGGCCTGATTTGGCCTTATTTTCCACTGATTTCGTTTTTTCATAACGTAAACAGAACTTTCGTACACCAGAACAAGTCTCTGAATCACCAACTTGTCTTGCAATTTCAGCATAAGACAGGCTATTTTCTCTCAATATGACAATTCGGCTTCTTTTTGTAGATGTCCAATTAGTTCTTCTTGTTGATGACATTGTTTAAAATTAGTTTAATTTAAAAAAAAGGACTTTAAATATTCAAAAACAGCAATACTCTATTTAATTGTACTAGTATGCATCATTTCGCAAAATATTTCCACAACAATAACTCTTTTACCATCCAAATAACCTAAACTATAGTTACAAACATTTGATTGGTCCTCAGAACAGTGTTTGTGATTGGCTAGTACGCTTTTATTACAAAACACGTCCTTATTCAAAAAGGATTTGTGTTTGTTTGTTCTACTAAAATGAGCATAACTTCTTTTGTAATACAGATGTTGTAATACTGTTTTTATTATTAAATTCTACACTAAATTACCTTCAATTTGATATATAAACGTTTGTATTTAAGTAAAAATTAATATATTCTACAAGCACACAAATTTGAAAAACATGAAACTTTCAAAAAATGTCCAAACTTTTGGCCACCAATGTATGTAGACTTGCAGCCTTTATTATCTGTATTCTGTGTTCTCAAACGTGGACAAACATGGATAAAAGTTGCAAGATATTAAAGAATAAACAAAAGTTTTAATTTATCGAGCAAAGTATAACAAAATTTTGGCTTATTTAATCTAAATAACGTGAAGGTTATTTAATTTTTTCAAGAAACAAATTTCAACATTGATTTAAATCAATGATAGATAAATTGTGTTTTTAATCAGCTTACCATAGTTTAGGTATATGCAACATTACATAAATTACAATGGTTCTAGAATAAATATAATACGTAAGAAAATGATCACTACATTGCTTGACTATTTCACAGAATTCTTATCAGATCTTTATATATTAAGATATATATTTTTCAAGACAATATATTAAAAAAACTTTTAAATAATAAAGTATAGTTATGTAGTAAGGTATATTTATACCATAGGTAGAAATGTCATACATTAAAAAGTAAAGTAATATCACTATAAGAGCAGAAGTGAATTCTCAAATGAAGTTTTTTTTCATGATAATGAATTTTTACCAGTGCTTAAAGATTTGCGATTAACGAACATTACTTCAAAATTAGAAGTAAGCTACACTGTTAAAAATTTGCAGCATATTGTCCAGTTATTTGACCGTTTTTATGGAAAACGGTTACATAACCGTAATTTAGAGCTATTTTGACCATATTTTCCCTTATAATATGGTCAGGATAGAGTTAAATTACGGTTATGTAATCGTATTTTACAAAAACGGTCAAATGACCGGACAGTTTGCTGCAAATTTTTAACAGTGTAGAGATTTCCCCTTATTTCTTATTACTGACTTCTCCTGTTAATTAACATTTAATCAAAGTAATTAGGTTCAAAGTAATAATATTTAATCAAAGTAATTAGTAATTCAAAAGGTTAACAACTTTATGTGGTGGATAGACAATAAAGATGACCATTTAAAAGAACAAACACATTTATTAAACATTTAAAAAAAACAATAAATAAAAATGAATGTTTTAAAAATATATTATTTTGTGATACTTTATATTTAATTGAAATTATAAAATACAGCTCAAAGCAAAATATTTACGTCTTGAGACATTAGATTAACGATGCTCATTGCGATTTGGACTAATATCATAACCAGATAATTCCGGTTATCAAAGCTAATCTTATCAAGAATAAAATATTCATCCAAAAAAAGGGAACTTCTAAAATGGCGATGATAGCTGTTTGAAGAGTCTGTGCTTCTGGTGTCATAAAGTCATTCTTCATTTCCATGATGAAGAGTGATCGCCATAAAGTCTGCAATTATTATACAAACCTATTTCCGACTTAATCTTTAATTCTTGAATTCCAATAAGCTTTATCCATTGCTGACATCTAACGTAGACATAAGAAAATAAGAATTCAAATTAGAATTAATATAAATTATGAGCATAAAATTTGTGGACATTTACAGGTTGAATAGGGGAGATACTTTGGGTTCTCTCTCTCTGTCACTCTTATATGTAAAAGTGTAAAACAAATACCCCTCTCATGTTAACGTTTCATGATTTTCATGTCCTGAAAATTTCAAATGGCATCAATTTTTAATTCATACAAGTTTGTCCAGCTACGACCTTTGAAAACTAAGAGGGCGGAAGAAGTAGCGTATCACGTTCTTCCAATATTTTTAACGTTTGGTGCTCCAGCAATATTGCAATCAGATAATGGTAGAGAATTCAGTAATCGTCATATCCGAAATATGCGCTATGTGGAAAGATGTTAAGTTCAAGGAAAGCTTCGTCATAGTCAAACACAAGGCTCAGTTGAAAGGGCCAATCAGGATATACAGAATATGCTAACTGCATGGATGAACGATAACGATACAAATAAATGGTCAAAAGGTTTACCCTTTGTTCAATTTGCCAAGAACACTACATACCACGAAGGAATACGCCAAAGTCCTTATGAAGCCATGTTTGGCATTAAAGCGAAAAGAGGCATAGCATCGTCTTTTTTGCCTAGCGAACAAATCGCAGATATCGAAACCGAAGAACAACTTGAAGAAATTGCCAATACTTTTGAAACCGAAGACCAACTTGAAGAAATTGACAATACTTTTGAAACCGAAGAACAGCTTGAAGAAACTGGTAATACTTCTGAAAAAAAATTGAGTGGTGGTCATTGACCAAAAACCATATTCCAAAGAAAAATATTGAAGAGGACTTGTAATCTACCACGTCTTCACATCAAGTTCTGACTGAAAAACACGAGTTAATTTCTATAAAAAGAGCGGCCGCGAAAGAAAATCTACTACTGCAAGCAACAAAAATGTTACGAACCTCACAAAAACAATTTCCTCCGGCTCAAATTGGTGATACTGTACGAATACAAGTCCCTGATGTCGACCGTGGTCGTTCAGATAACCGAAATATGTTAGCGGTTGTTGTTGGAATAGAAGAATCCGACTTCTATAAACTTGCAAATGAAAATGGCACCCTCAAGCAGCTTTACACACGTAATCAGTTCGTAATTTGTAAAGAAAAGTTACTTTCCATAGATGAGATTAATTTTAAAGAAATTTCGCTGAGAGAAGCAGCTGCAGCTAATTCGAGAAGCAGTGGGCAAGACTATACACGCTGTCATTGCAAAAGGAAGTGTTCCACAAATAAATGCAGTTGTAAAAGCAAGGGCCTCTTGTGCAATTCAAAGTGTCATAATAGTTTAAGTTGTTGCAATAAATAAGATTTGAATCACATAATTAAGTTTTTTATTAGTATTATTTTATTTTCTCATTTAGGACGTACTATATAATTAAGTAAGTTTTTAACCTCTATTATTTTCCTTTCTGATTTTGAATGTACTGTATAATTAAGTAAGTTTTTAACTTCCATTATTTTCCTTTCTCATTTTGAATGTACTGTGTGTTTTAAGTTCTTTGTCGGGATTTAGTTTTAGAGGATAAATTTTTCGCCTCTCAGAAAGAGAGGCGAAAAATTTATCACGACTGAATTACGGAGAAAAAAATTTAAATCTTGGACATGTTCAACATTCACCATTTGTGCATGGTGAATGTCGACATTTACCGGTGTAAGTCAGAAATAATGGTATTTAGCAAATATTTCGGACATACACCAAGAGACTGTGTGTTTGTTGACATTCACCGGTGAAAGTCGACATTCTCCAGATTTCGGTGTTTCACCGTAACATACACACAGTAGATAAATAATATAGAAATGTACCAGCAAAAAGCAAATTAAACGAAAGATATGAGATATTCTATTGTTGCAGCGAGTTTCGGAGGAAATGAGTACAGTGAGTTGCGTTGACATTCCTTCAAAATTTTAAATAAAAAAACCGGCCTCTACCTGGGGTAGCAGTTTCGACAAAAACGCCTGTGGGAAGACAACCCATCAGTGTTAAAGGTAATTGCTGATTGAACTTTCAATACTGAACAACATGCAGTTTCTAAGATGGCACCACCATGAGAATTCACCATGTAATTTTTTTTTTTGTAAAAACAAAAGTCCTCAGTTGAAAAGTTAATTGATTTAATCGTAATTTATCTTTCGTTTTGTTTTCATTTAAATGTTGTACTTATGGTCGAGTGCTGTGTTGTGATATGTAATGTATGCGGCACGCCACAGAGATGTGATTTTTTTTCTTGCGAAAAAAATAACAAAATCCTTCAACGGAAATGTTAAACTATTTAACAGTAATTATGCACGTCATAGGTCACCTGGATCAAGCACTAACGTGAACGAAAATGCGCGCATAATATGAGCAGGAATCACCATGTTCTAACATGGATATGCATCACATTGTCGGCTAGAAAGCTATAAAATTTTTTACAAGTCCAATTCCAACGCTTTACCATTTCAAAAAAAGGAGCTTGGTAATGAAAGTCTTAAAGAAATTCTCAACTTCGGTAAAAACCGAAATAAAATCTTTCAGCTTTCTACAACTCAACATCCAACAAAAAAAAAACTAAACCAGCAGGAGGGAAACAACATAACATCCAGGAGGAAACAATACAAAATACAGGTAGAAAACAACACAACTTCACTGATATTACTTCCGGAAACGCAAACTTACGCCGCACGTTTTCCTACTACTTACCAGTATTTCCTGACAATAATCTTCATGGTAGATTTCTAAGACATTTCTAAGAGATATCTAAAACAAAGGTATTCTTTAGAACTATTAGTAACCAAAAGTGAATGCGAACACCAATTCAACTGCTAAAGTTTTCACACTGAGTAATGTGGATTATATTTTCTTTGTACGCTAAATTCTGAAATTACTTTGACCTCCGAATAAGCTACCCGTTTATTGTTGAACTCAATGTCAAAATATAGTGTTTTTTTTCCTCTTTCAAAAAACAAAGTATTCTATATTCTGGCGTATAACGCCAGATACAATAAACTCGATGCAATAAACATGATGAAAATTGAAAGGTTTGCGTTATATGCCAAGATTAAAAATGAAGTATTAAATTATTATAAAACTAGCAAGCTACGCCCGCTGCGCTGGTCGGTTTCTACAAATGAACCTCGAATCAAACGAAATATATTGTTTAATTTGACCTTGTATTTGAAAGCAATCTGTTTATTTACCTTGACTATCCTTCCACATTACTGAAAAATGACGTGATTGCGCTATTATATTTTCTAATGTGCAGTCAAAATTTTAGCTGTTAAGACCAACTCTTTTATTTGGTCATTTACAGTTAACGTTTGCTAAAGAATGATAAAACTATATGCAATATACTAAAACCATCACTAAAAATTGTCGAACTAACAATGCAAACAAATTAACTAACAAAATCCGTTCAGTAGAAATTTTTATAAAGGCTAATTTTTGTCAATCGGGTTCATCTGATTACGAAACTTTCCACATAATTCTAAAACTAACAGAACGATATAAAATACACTAAAACCATCCTTACAAATTATCTACTTAAAAATGCAAGTCGCAAAAAATACGCCGTGTAAAAACTTTCAAAAAGGCTAATCTTTCGGAATCGGGTTCATCTGCTATATAACCTTCACACATAACTGTTTGACTAAGCAACGTAGAACAATATGTAGTACATTAAAACCATTCCTGAAATAGCATCTAACTAACAATACAATTCTCATCAAAATCCGTCCAGTAGAACTTTTTCAGCAGGCTAATCTTTCATAATCGGAATCAAATATTGAAAAGGCTAATATTTGATAAAAAAAATGGTCACCCGATTTTCGAATTTCCGCCTATAATTCTAGAACTAAGCAACGTAGAATGATATGTTAGATAATAAAACTTTCCCTAGAAAATTATCTAAAAGTGCAGGTTTTATTGAAATCCATTCGGCAAAATCTTTTAAAAAGGTTAATATTTCGTAATCGGATTGATCTGATTATAGAACTTCCCAGAATAATTCTATAACTAAGCTACGTAGAACGATATGTTATACAATAAGACCTTCCCTGAAAAATTATCTTACAGTTTACGTTCCACGAAAATCCATACAGCAGAACTCGAGTTATAAGCAGCCGGAATGAAATTTCATATATGTAGAAGTAAATAGAAGTATATTACCATTAATATAGTTTGCATTTGAATTTTAAAAAAAAGGTACTTTTCGGTTAGCCGGGCGCCAGTGATATATGTATATATTCATACGTATAAGTGTATATATATGTATGTATATACATGTATTTGTGTAGATATATGTATGTACAGGGTGATTATAAAAAACTATCCCGATATATGAGCCCCTAACTGTCATATCGTTCACAGAAACTGAATGAAATTTTGGTTTAAAGTATTTTGAGATATGCGCTCAAGAATCATGTGAAAAACAACAGTTAAATTCTAACAGTTACGGTTACAGTGACAAAATTTCGAAAATTTCAAATGGCAACACCTATTTTTTTTTATTGGAATGTGATATTCATAGTGTAAAACCATCAAAAGCGTTGGAACGGTACCTGTATCACGAAAATTGCCGGCGCTAAACAGACTAAGAAGAATAGTGAAAACAACCAATAAGGACAAAGAAGCAACAGAAAACGAAATATTTTATTGTGTTTCATACATTTTCCATTTCACACACGACGACACTTTACATGCGGCAGATGGTGGATACCACTGAACAATAAAATGTTTTACTTTCTGTTGCTTCTCTGTCCTTTATTGGTTGTTTTCACTTTTCTTCTTAGTCTGTCTAGCGCCGGCGATTTTCGTGCTACAGGTACCGTTCCAACGCTTTTGATGGTTTTTCACTATGAAGATCACATTCCAAAAAAGAAAAAAAAAATAGGTGTTGCCATTTGAAATTTTCGAAATTTTGTCACTGTAACCGTAACTGTTAAAATTTAACTGTTGTTTTTCATATGATTCTTGAGCGCGTACCTCAAAATACTTTAAACCAAAATTTCATTCAGTTTCTGTGAACGATATGACAGTTAGGGGCTCATATATCGGGATAATTTTTTTATAATCACCCTGTATATACATCTATTTGTGTAGATATATGTATGTATATACATGTATTTGTGTTGATAGATGCATATTTATATCACTGGTGCTCGGCTAACTGAAAAGTACCAAAAAAAAATTTACAGCAAAAATGTAGTCGTACACTTAAAAAAAGCACCTTTTGGCTTAAAATCTCTCATCAAAACTGTTTTTCTTTTTTTTAAATAAAATTAGTAACAGTTTTTTCTTTTATTTTTCCAGATGTATAGCCATTTCAATTCTTTCTGAAAAAAGAAAAAAGAAAGAAAAAAGAAATAAAAAACCTTTTGGCTTAAAATCAAATTGTTTGAGATCAAAAGTAAAATCAAAATCGCCAAAAACAAACGCCAAATACTGTTTCAATATAGAAATCTTGCCCCTTGAATAATTTTTTAAGCATTACGAACATTCCCAATCATGTTTAAATTAAATATTTTCGTTTTATAATATTCTCTCATCAAAACTGTTTGTTTTTTCCTTTTTTTCTTTTTTTTTGAATAAAATTAGTAACAGTTTTTCTTTTATTTTTTGACATGTATAGCCTTTTGATTTCTTTCTGCAACAGTAATGATCGCCAAAAATTTAGCAATGGTAACCTTTTCGGGCAAAATAACAGAACTTTCTATCATAATTCAATAACTGATATACGTAGAACATTGTGTTATATACTAAAACCTTCCCTGAAAAATTATCTCTCGAACAGTGTAAGTCCTATCAAAATCCATTTGGCAGAACTCGAGTTATAAAGAAACGGAACGAAATTTCCGTTTGTGTTATATATATATAGTAGATATGAGCAAATAATATATATCCATATTCATGAACATTTTGTGTGGGGAACAATGCTATTAATTTACAACAAACATACATTTTATGAACTTAATAATGTACGGGAGCCGATAACATGTAAAATATGTTGTATTCGGACTTTATATTTCCAGCCAAATCATTGTTTTCTGTTTCATCCTCAGCTTCAATGTTTCTATCATCCATCAAATAATTCTTTATAAAAACTTATCCGATTCTTGTTATATTATTGTGCTGTTTATTACTAGGAGAACCGTCTAATGTTGTCCGAGAGCATGATAATAATCTTATATATACCTAAAGTCACTGTTGAACGAATTTATATATTTTTTTAACGAAAATCTGTTAACCGAACACAAGTTTGGGGGTTTCAGCGCAGCATTTCTTCAGCGTGAAACGCAAGTTCAAGTCAGTTTTGATTTTATCTTTTTTAACGAAAATATTTCCAAACAAAACTAACGTTTGGAGCTCACTGCATTCGGAGTGACACCCAGGGTAACCAGGAGTGCTACGCACTCTCTCGTCTGTTTTGATTTCATATATTTAAAATAAAATCTTTCTAAACGTAAATAATTTTGATAACCCCACTACCTGCAGACGTATACACTCTCGAATTTGTTCGATTTTATATTTTTAGACGAAAATCTATTGAAATGAACATACAGTGTGGGGGGAGGCAGTGTATTCGGAAGCGTACATCGGTTGAACGACGGTTGAACATCGGGTATGCTACGCACGCTCCGGTCTGTTTTGATTATATATTTTTAAACGAAAATATTTCCAAAATAATCTACTTTTTGGGCCCCTCTGCCTTCAGCAGCATACGCACATGAATTTGTATCGTTTTATATTTTTAAATGAAAATTCATCCAACCGAACATAAAGTTGGGGAAACTACTTTCGGAAACTTACATAGGGCGTGCTATGCCCGTTCCGATACTGATTTTAAAATTTGGATTGTATATTTTTAAGCAAATATCTTTTCAATCAAACCTAATTTTCTGCTTTTTGTTGCCTTCGATGCGTACACCCTTGAATTTGTAAGATTTTGTATTTTTAAATAAAATCTTTAATAATTAAGGGGTTTCTATCTAGTGATTGCCGAGTTAATTTGTGACAATTTGTAAACCTCTCCCCAGAATCTTTCATTTAAAAAACACAAATTTCTGGGCTACCTTGTTATATAGTTCGAATTCCTTTTGAAAGGCTTAATATTAATATTTTTTAAAACCGAAGACGTCTTTAAGAAGACAAGTGAGCAAATATTAAGTGGATAGTTTAAATTTTTTATTCATTTTAAACAGGAAAATGGATGCTGAATTTTAAAGTGTGTACAAAAAATGAAACTCCCGAATGGGACTTTTGGAGACGATTTTTTTTAAGTAATAAATCGATACTTTTTGAAAAAGATAGCACCGTTTGAAATAAACATGATCGTAGATATGGTCTAGTACTTTGCTTCGCATTTCCATTTCCGGAGCGTCTGAATATTTTTATACATTGCAGAAAAAGGCGAAAACCCAGAAAAAGTGATCGGAATTTTTTTAAAGGGTTAATGTTCATATTTTTAAATACAAACTGCACCGTTAGATAAAAATAAATATCCGGATTCAGTGGATGTTTTCTCTTTTTTGGTATTCTGAGTAGTTGAGCAGATATGGTTTGGAAAGATGAGGGGAGAAAAGTGAAAAGCGTCTTTTCGGAAAAAAGTTTTCAAAGCGTTAATATTCATATTTTTTATAATGGATTGCACCGTTAGAAAAAAAACAGTGCAATAATACGGCTGGTATTTTATGCTTTTTCGTATTTCGATGTTTCGAGCTGATGGGTGCATAGAAAATACAAAAAATGTAGCGTTTTATACTCCCGTTTTCTCTTTGTTTAGAAATCTAAGGAGCTTGGTTTCAGTCGCCACGCTGCGACTTTTCCCGCCATTGTATATGTAAATTACGGTTTTTACTTAATATCTAGGTTAATTATCTAAAATGAGAAACTGGCTCATAGATGCATAACTACAGACATAGATTTACCTTCATGCAAACTCGATTACACAATTGATATTGACTTCTTAGTAAACGAAAACCTCTCATTAAACCGAAGGAAAGAGAAAAATTGGAAAATCTCGAGTCCACAAACAAATAACTCAGATTTTTAGCTACGCTGAGAATAACATGCATTTTTATATTTTGACTAAAATTAATATATATATAAATGTGAGAAAATCGTCCAATATCTCAACTCCGTTGAAGAGCACAGTATTCAGTTAGTTCTTGAGAAAAACTTAGTAGGATCGCTGTTGTTTAATGAGAGAAAGAATATTTTTCCGCAAAATCATTATTTTAAAATTGGAAAATGGTCATATTGAATTATTTTAACACGCTATTCAACTATCTATTTTTTTCTTTATGTACTATGTATTTAGTTGAATGTTTTTAATTGTATATCCATCCAGCGTAGTAATATGAATATTTTGTGGTCAAGATATTTTATTATTTATTCATCCTGCATAAATTCATATAAGACATGAGTAAAATATAAATAAAATAGACTTGCTGGCAGGAATACTTGTAAACAAAATTTTGTTTTATAAATTTAAGACACCAGTGAATAAAGGTGTTATGACACAGTTTTCTCAAAAATTACTTTATTTTCTGATGAAGGTCTGATGAGGTAATTTATAAAATGGAGAATATAAAATATGGAGATTCTTATTCCTCTTGAAAGAAAGAAAAATTACTTTTGAATTATTAATATTTCTATATTTAATTAAATAATAATAATATTCCGTTTAATATATTAGAGTTAAATGTAATATGTTTTTCTGGGAGCATTTAGTACCACTTTTAATATTTAAAAACTATTCTATCAAGAAGAAAATAAATAAATAAATAATAAAATAGAAAACTTTCGATTTAGTTTCCTTGAAATTGAATTACTGATATATAATGCCTTCTGCAACTTTTGTCTTCGATTTTATGCTTCCTTTTCTTTTAAAAGTTTAATTATACGTGATGCATGTTTACGCAGATTTGTTCTTCATATGTTTAATAATTTTTTATTTTTACAGTACAAGCTACATGATGATACAAGCTGCTAAAGCTGGACTTCCATACCATTGTGTAACAATTAATTCATTACTTGGAAAGCAATATGAAGAATCATTAAAGCTGACTTTCAATGATGGTAAGTGTTGACAGATATATTTATTCAATAATTCAAAAGTGCTACAGGTTCATTCAGAACTCTTAAAGAAAATATTAAGGATTGGTAAAAAAAAAATAACATTTTTTATCCTAGAAACTGTGTTGAAATTGAATTTTTAAATATCTAGTGATTATTTTCTGATCGCGGTCATAATTATTGTATTGCTCAGGAAAGTGTCTTGGCACTTTTCCCAATGATGTTCCAATTTTTTTTTTTTTTTTTGTATTCGAAGAAGACTCTGTCGGCTTAGTAGTTACCTCCCGAACACCCAGCTTAAGACTTTCACCACTGCTTGTAAGTACAGATTTGTGGAATCTATTCAAAACAACAGCAGTGTGATACTCCAAGAGCATACTCGTACATACATTTAGCACATGCGTAATATACTGGAACCATTGTTAAACAAAGCAAAACGTAATGCTACTATTGCGGTGACTTCGTTATTCCAAATTTTGCACAGCAGTTATTACACTAATCTAGAAACTCCCACGAAAATAATTCATTTAAGGTAAAGCCAGGAGAGATGGCGCGGTCGGCAGATTGCACACATAGAGTTTCGAGGGGAAGGAGTAGAGTGAGCGCGCATCGACTCCAGATAGTTGTACAACAGCAGTAGTGAAGTGTTTTCTTGAAAGTGCACGTTGATTGTTTTGAGCGTCTAAGATAAAGCATTGCTATTTTGTTATTTTTTCTCAAAATCAGTGCTTGAATTTTCATAGCTATTCATCAGAATTTCTATACAATGTCAGTAGTACAAAATATTTTTAACTTAAACGATTTCTCATAAGCTACTAATCTAGACTAACAATGTGAACATCAACGGTTCGTTTTAGTAGCAGCCATGTTTAAATAAAAGGCCGCGCAATCTCTCCTACCGAAATTGGAGAGTTTGCACATTTGCTACTTAGGAGAGATGGCGCATTGTTCCCATTAGTTTACATGCTAGGAGAGATTACGCAGCTTATTGGTAAATTTGCATAAAAAATGAAACATGAAAATGGACTAATTTTAAGTTAAACGTGTTATCAAGTAACTTAATGTTAATTTGTTATCATATCTGGACATGCTTTTTCTGATTCTTTAATTTTTTCCCCTTTAATTAAAATTTTTTAATCGTTTTTCAAATTATTTCCTTTTTTTGATTCTTTAATCATTAGGTTGAAATATTCACTCCTAATGAAGTTACACCATTAACACAAGTAAAATTCTCAATCTCAGAATAAAACTTTTTATTCTCAGCAGACGTAACATCCTGCACATACGAAGCAATTCACAACAACACTCTCTCTCTCTCAACAGATCGAGAGGAAAAAAAAACATTCAATCACTGCGCATGCGTGCCCAGCGAATATACTCCCCACCTTGAAACCCATGTTTCAAACCAGGTTTCAATTACAAAACGTACTATTACTACATTTTCACATTAAATATACAATAGATACAAAGGTACACACAGTAAACTTTCACAATATATACACACTGAATATACTAATGAAATAAGAAATTCAATTATAATCATACAATAGCAAAATTTAACAAGTTTACATAACATTATCTGAAATAGGCAAAATACATACACTAGAAATGCGACGTTTATAAGTGCCTTTAGGCGTTTTAACCAGAACCACTCTGATTTTTCCATCATTTCCATGGATAACTCCTTCAATTCTACCAATTAACCAACTACATACAGGTAGTTTCTCTTCTTTTAACAATACAACCATGTTAGGTTTAATATCACCCTTAATACTATGCCACTTAGATCTTTGTTGTAAGGTACACAAATAATCTCTGGTCCATTTTTTCCAAACAGTTTGGACCAGTTTAGTTATTAATTGCCATTTAGTAAGTCTATTAGTTTCTACAGAGGAAATATCTATCTCAGGTAGAGTGTTAAGGGGCCTACCGATCAAAAAGTGACCTGGCGTTGAAACATTATAATCATTGGGATCGGATGAAAGTGGTGTCAGAGGTCGGCTGTTTAAAATAGTTTCAACTCCTCAAATGTGAGTTTATGCTCACCTACCACTCTTTTGAAATGGTGTTTGAAAGACTTTAGAACCGCCTCCCACAGTCCCCCAAAATTAGGCGACTGCGGAGGGATAAAACTCCATGACACACGTGAAGAACACAGATAATCAATTACATACTCATTTTTAAATAAGGCAGATAACTCCCTTATTTCTGAAGCAGCACCTCGAAAATTTGTGCCATTATCAGAAAAAAGGTGAGATGCCAGACCTCTGCGTGCAAAAAACATTTTTAAACATGCAATCAAGGCTTCTGCCGATAACTCGGTGATAATTTCAAAATGAACTGCCTTAGTCATAAAACAGATAAATACACAAACATAAATTTTGTGATAAACACCTTTTCTTTGGTATTTGTGCCTTATTAAGAAAAGCCCACAACAATCTAAGCCTGAATTGGAAAAAGGAGGATTAATTGTCACTCTTTCCTTAGGTAAAGGTGCCATAATTTGACTCATTTCGTTTGGGTTCGCCTTAAAACATGTCACACAATTATGGACAGTTTTTTTAGCAATAGCACGTCCCCCCAAAGGCCAATATTTTTGCCTAACGGCATACAACAAAGTTTGGGGCCCAACATGAATTTTTTTTAAATGAAAATACAAAAAAGTCATTTCCGTTAATTTGTGGCTCTTAGGAAGTAAAATAGGATGTTTAACATCAATTTGTAAGTTAGCATTAACTAATCGGCCACCCACGCGTATTATGCCATAATGAAAGGGGAAAAACTACTTACATTAAATTCCTTAATCCTCCTTTTCTCTCTCAAGGCCTTCATCTCCTTAGGAAATACCTGCATTTGTACATATTTTATTAAAACCAATTTACCTTTCCTTAATTCAACTGGAGATAAAGGTCCTTTTTCCTTTATACAGCCCTTCAAATTAGAGATGAGTCTGAAAATAAAACTAATGATTCTAATTAATTTTACATATGAATTAGTGATATTAAATATATAGTCAATGTCCTTAATCTCCCTTAAAAAGTTTAGTTCATAGTTCGGCAATTTACAATTTTGTCTGAATTCCTTTTGGAGCTCCTCTGTTTCAGTCACGGTTAACTGTTCTTTATCACTGTTGTAACTTTCCTGATCACACAAAAAGTCAGGACCGTTCCACCACAGTTTAAGATCAAGATTTTTTGCTGGACTAACACCACGTGAAATTAGGTTTGCTGGATTCTCAGATGTTTTTACATAATTCCATGTGAAGTCTTTAGTACTATTTTGAATTTTAGTGACACGATTCGACACAAAAACCTTAAGTGTTTGAGGTGGAATCCATGCCAGTACTACTGTCGAATCTGAGTATAAATATACTCCACGAATTTTAACGTCCAAGGATGACAGTACCTTAACAGTAAGTTTCGAGAGCAACTCTGCCGCACCAAGTTCCATACCGGGAATAGTAATCTTCTGGAATGGTGTCACCCGCGAATTGCTACACAGGACCTTGGCTTCGCCTGACTCGGAGACAGATCGAAGGTATATCACGCAACCATACGCATCTTTAGAAGCATCCCCAAATCCGATCAAATCAATATGTTTCGAATTTGGCCATAAGACATGACGTTTTATCTGCAAATGTTTCAACTCTGTCAGTTCTTCGCGAAATTTATTCCAAGACTTTCTTTCTTGTAGTGAAATTTCATCGTCCCAGTCAAGCTGAAGGAGCCAGAATTTCTGAAAATAAATTTTTGCTGTAACTATCACCGGACCCAGGATACCGAGCGGATTGAATAACCTTGCAATATCTGACAAGACTGTTCTTTTAGTTACAGAATTCACAAATGGTTGAATTTTAAAACAAAATGTGTCCTTGTTAGGATTAAACAGCAGTCCGAGCGTTTTAACAGTGTCTGAATCATGAGCGTCAAAATCATACTCTTTATCCGTGGTTGGAACATTTTTTAGTAATAATTCATTGTTAGAGCTCCATTTGTGAAGTTCTAGCCCATCGGAATTTAGCATGGATATTAACTGTCGTTGGAGTACAATAGTAGTAGCGACGTCATTTGTACCGCTGAGGATATCGTCTACATAAAAATGCTTGCCAGCAGCGGCACCTAATGGATATTTCTCCTTCTCATCGTGGTATAGCTGCTGAAGCACTCGCGTTCCCAGATAAGGTGCACACTTGGTTCCGTAGGTAACAGTGAGCAACTTAAAAACGCGTATTATTTCATTTTCATGACCCTTCCATAAAATACATTGTAAATTGCACTGATCGGGACTAATATAAATTTGCCGATACATCTTTTTTATGTCCGCAATGAAAACTACAGCATGCTTCCCAAATCGCAACAAAATTGAAAAGAAATCATCTTGGACAACAAACCCAAGGGATTGTCCAGATGATGTCGCTTGAGAAGCATTGAAAACAACGCGTAATTTAGTGGTACTATTATCCGGCCTATAAACTCCATGGTGAGTCATAATGTGTTTTGGACTCTCGTTAGTTACCTGCATGTGACCTAAATTTTCATACTCAGTTAAGAATTCCCTATATAATTTTAGATACTCAGGTTCTCGTCTCAAACGTCGCCAAAGAGAAT
Source organism: Maratus michaelseni (assembly GCA_963931845.1). NCBI lineage: Eukaryota > Metazoa > Arthropoda > Arachnida > Araneae > Salticidae > Maratus > Maratus michaelseni. The sequence continues at coordinate 182,973,831 of OZ007596.1, read as the reverse complement.
CCAATCTTTTAACAGCAATGTTTTTTGACTCTCCTAAACAAGGATGAGTCTTCTTTTAATGGCATTCTAACGACATAACGCCCATCGTCATTTCTGAAATGAGTTTTCATGAAATGATCTTCGCATATTAAACTCTCATCGTTTTGCACTCTTTCTGCCTCAACATTTTCAATCTCCCAAAATTTTCGCAAAGTTATGTCTAAATTTTCCATAATTAACCCACAATGAACAGAAGCTTCGTTCTCTATTGCAACACTCCCAGTAGCAAAAAATCCGAATACTGAATTTTGCAAAATTATATCTGTCTCGGGGATCCTCATTTGACCGGATTTTAAAATTTCATAGAATAGTTGTGCCCACAACAATATGTCCACAGCACCTGGCCTATTGAAACTGTCATCTGCCAATGTTAAATTCTCGAAATCTAGCATATCAATGTTAAATTGCATAGCGGGTGCGTAATCTGTTATATTCGAGACTATCAAAAGCTCAACTCTTTTTTCGAAAGTTCTGCTATGATTCGCAATTTTCGTTTTGACTAGTGAATTTATCACTGACGATGATTTATTCAAACCAGAAACCACGACATTTATTTTTTCCTTCTTCAAATTAAATCTGTCAGCACACTGTTTTGATATGAAGCATGACTGACTTCCATTGTCTAATAATGTACGCGCTTCATGGAATATTCCAAAGTCATCCGCAATCATTATTTTAGCTGTGCTCAGCAAAACCATACGAGATTTGTTAACATTAACATTTGTGGCTGTGAAAGATAACGATTCTTTATTCTCGGCTGATGAGTTATCACCACATGCTCCTTTAGGAACAAAAACATTTGATCTTGGATCTAAAACGGCACCCGACATTACAAGTGACTTGTCACAAGTTGTATCTTTCGCATTGCCATGCGTACGCCCTTCATCTACCTGTTTATCAATATGTAAATTTGTATGATGCCGTTTCTTACAAATAGAGCAATTGAATTTGGAAGAACAATTAATAACCTTATGATGCTTAAGACAATTGAAACACAGTTGATTATTTTTAATGAACTCAATTCGTTCATTAACGAACATTTTTTTGAAAATCGGGCACATATCAAGATAATGATTCTCATTAGACTTGCAAAGAATACATTTTGAAACCCTAACTTCCGATACAAACACCTTCGAATTATTTTGTGGACTGTACACATTACGATGTTTTCGTGAATTGTTTCCAAACTGCGGACATGAAAACGCATTATTTTCAGTTTTACATTTATTCTTAGACGCTACATAAATATCACAACATCTAGATAATTCTTGCGGTAAATACCAAAATTCTCCTTGCTTTACACCTATATGAATTTGAAGTTCACGATCTAGCGAGTTAAATATTTTGTCGGAAATCATTAATTCACACAATCCTTTAAAGTCATTCACCTTTCTTAACTGACAGTAATAACCAAATGTTGCAGTTAATCGCGAAACGAATTGAACATAACTTTCGTTTTGAAATTTTTGCGCCCTTCGAAAATTGTTTAACACTTCCTGCGGAGTGGATTGAAATTCTTTCAACACAACGTCTTTAAGTTTATCATATTTACTTAGGTCATCCTCACTCAAATATACCATTAAATTAATGGCCTTTTCACCTAAGATATTTAAAAGAATTTCTGCTCTAAATTCCTCCGGAACATTCTTTGTTTTAAACGCTCTTTCCAGTGATTGAAAAAAGAAGATTATACGATTCTGCACGCGACGGTACTGGAATAGTTAAGGTTTTAACACTTTTTATCAAATTTTCTAAACTACAATTTAATAGCTCAGAGTCACTATTTATTACTGCTTCACTGAAACTATGCGGTGTTTCTTTCTGAAATATAGTAAGCTCTAAATGTTTTTCTAACTGCGCAAGATTAATTTTTTCTAATTCCAGGGCCAAATCTCTTTTTAATCTACCCGCTCAACCTTCTTTTCGTTGTCTTTTTCCTTCTGAGTCACAGATTCAACAATCGTTTCTACAAGGTCATAATTATTCTTATAATGATCGCTCGTTTCAATTAATTCTTTTAGCGACACTATGGTTTGCCTTGTAGGTAAAGTTAGATCAAGTTCTTCTGCAACCTCGATTAAATCATTCTTTTTTAATCTTGCTAACAACACTTTGTTTGAAAGGAAAACCAAAGTAATTGCAATAAATTAAAATCAAACTCAAAACATTTAAATTAAAAAACGAAACTTAACTCAACAAAGTTATAAAACTTACACTCGGAATCAACTCACACGTTAAATATCAATAGAAAACAAAAATGACAAAGTTAACTTAAAATCGAAACGAAACACAACAATTTTTGCGAACTCTATTAAATTAACTAAAACGTACTCACCATTACCATGGAACCGCTCGTCGTAATTCCGCATTTGCATTTTTCTTTGCACAAAAATTAAACAATTCGATTAATATCTTGAAGACACGATGTAATTTTTTTTCTTTTTTCTTTCCCCACTGCTCATACACATTACACTGTAACATCGTAGAACACGTAGACACGAATAAAATATAACTCTCTTTTTTTTCTTATGAAATACACAAGCTTAATAATAAAATATCCATAGTCGCTTCGTGCGCGACGGGACCAACTGAAGTTACACCATTAACACAAGTAAAATTCTCAATCTCAGAATAAAACTTTTTATTCTCAGCGGACGTAACATCCTGCACAACGAAGCAATTCACAACAACACTCTCTCTCTCTCAACAGATCGAGAGGGGAAAAAAACAATCAATCACTGCGCATGCGTGCCCAGCCGGCGCCGTTATAATCCCTGCCGGAGAATACACCTAATAAACTAATATTTGTTCACAAAAGCCTTACAACAATGTCATTTAGGTGTAATTATTATTCTTAACAATTTAATTGTAGTTATTAGTAGTAACAGTCTCTCCTAGCCATGTGCGCTATCACACCAACCCTGTAAGAACAGATTACGCAAAATAACTTTCTTGGTTTTATTACAACTGTTCTATTAAATTACAACATGGCAACAAAATAGCAGTGGAAATGCATAAAAAACAAATGAAGTAAAAATTATTCATGGATAGTTTAGCAAAAAATTAATATTTAGATTTTTTATTGTTATTCTTTTGAATTGTGCGCAGACTCGCCTAGCTTTACCTTTTACTTAAAGTCATCTTCTGAAAAATAATTTAAGTTCGCGCTCAAAATAAGGATTTTTTAAAACGAATTCACTCAATCATATTTCATTTATTACAAAGAGTAAAACTAACTAAAAATTAACTTTTTTTGACAAAAAAGAAAAAAATAATAAAAAGAAAAGCAAAGGAAAAGAAAAAAGAAAAATGTACTATAATATTTATTTTCCGAATTTGAAAAGTGTTCTGAGCCAATTCTTTGATTATTCATTGTAGTTTTACATCTACCGTTCCTTCATATATTTCTCGTTTAATGACTCTGACCGCAATGAGCTACGCTCATAAATCCCCGTCCAAACACCACAGGTTTTAAACTCAGGCTAATTTGATCTGTTTTAAAAAGATTACTCTATTACCGATAGTTGAATGAAATTATCACTACTATTGGAAATATTATGTAAACGGGTTGCAATTAATTTCCCCTCTACTGAAGGGATTTTTCGGCCGCATCCATAGCTGTTCCTACAGCTGAAAGCTATTTTCTTAAATTATAAAGTAAAATAAATTACACGTGAAAAACAGCTTGTCGTTCGTAATAATTTAGTTATTTTAAAATATTCTGTAATTTTTAGTAATCAGGAGTAAATATGTTTTTCATTTAAAAAGCGTTAATAATAACTAATATTTGGGCATTTTAAAACCAGGCAACAGTAGACAAAAACGGTCACTTCAAATTATGAAATAAATCAACATTACGATAATGATACATAGAATTAAATATTGAAAAACTATAAAAAATCCAAACATTTTCCAAAAAAAATTTTTTTATTGTTTATGGATGGACAGGATGGCACTCACATTATTTGCATATATCTTGCATTTTACTGTTTTATGTAACAAATGATCATAGTTACGTATCAGTAATGCATTGCTAATTTATAGTTATTTCTAAATTCATAATTTAAATCACTATTTGCATCATGAAATGAGTCTAAATTCAAATTAATTTTTGTAAGTATCTTTATAAAGTAAAATATATAATATCAATTTTATTTAAATGTAGGTAGCCTTTATTTCGCCAGGGGGTCGATATAAACGCAAAGGAAAATTAAATTAAATCAGTATTTCCTATTAGGTAGCTTTCAATACAAAAAAGTATAAAGCTACATATTGCAGACGTTCGGAGGAAAGCAGTTCCGGAAAATTTCGATATATTTTCACCGATCATGACCCCCAGAACCCAAAACCACCCTCCGTTCAAATGTTGATTTATATATATATATATATATATATGACCTATGTCATACGATAACGCTAGTATTTATAAATCTATTTTGATGAAACTAATTGTGTGTATTAAGCTAAATAATGTCTCGAGCGAGTTCGTTGGTCAGCTTGGTCCGCCATTTTGTTTCAAGATGGTGGCCCTTTTAAAATTTAAAACTAAAATAAATATACAAAAAAAATTAAAAATTAAAAATTATTTTTTATTGCGTTTTAGGCCTTGATACAAGGACTCCAGAGCATTTTTTGGTTTACCTCTATCTTAAAAAACGGCTGAGATAGAGCAGTTTGAAATTCTATGGTGGCTGACATTTTGAAACAAAACAGCACATTAACGCGATTACTCGCAAATTATTTTCTTTAATTGTTGTAATAATTTCACCAATCATACGCATAAAACTATGTATTCATATCCGTTAGCGCCAAAATTGGCGACATTGGCGACAAAATTGGCGACATTTGGTGAAATATCGCCAAATTTGGCAACCAAAATAAGTCTTCATAAATGAAGCCAATTTGGCTATTGCTCAATAATTTGGCGAATTTCTTATTCAAATTCAGTATTAACGAATCTTTTGTAAACGTTTCTTTGCATTTTAACTTGCTGTTTTCGTGTAACATTTGCTAAAATTTTAAAACGAAGATATAGGAAAGCTACCTTTTCCTCCAGGTACAGGCCGGAAGGATTTTTTTATCTTAATATGTCATACAATGATAAACAGAAAACCATTATTATTAAAATTTGATTAATATATTTCTCGCTAGGTGGCGTTATCAGTATAAAAGAAATTTGAGTTGAATGTGTCATATCTAATTTCAACCTGGACTGTAGTTGTTGTGATGGTATGTTGGAACTGGGATATATAATTAATGAAAAAATTGGAAAATATGTTATACATGTGATCAAAATTACTTAGTTAATTCTTTATGCCCAAAATTCGTTATTTTATTCTAAATTGTTTAATCATTATTGTGCAAGCATTATCTATACTAATATTATAAAGGATTACTCCTTTGTTTTACCGATTGTTTTTTTGTTTATTTGTTTGTTTGATTGTAGGGGGTAATCTCTAGAACTACTGAAGCGATTTCAAATGTGATGGTGGCAAAGTGATGGTGACAACCCCTGCTCAAACATAGGCTACATTTTATGTCGGTGCCACTATCCCCAGGAGGGTGCATAAGGGAAAAACGTTCTAAAATTTCGATTTTTTTTATACTGAAGGGTCTAGAAACATGAAATTTGGCATGGTAGATACTTATAAGATGTAAAAATGATCTCTAAGAACAAATTCTAAAAACAATTCGAACTTTAAAAGGGTGATATGAGAGAAAGGCGTTCTGAAAACATTCTAAATTACAATTTCTACGGAATCTCTGGAACTACAGAACCATTTTCAAAAGTGATGGTGGCAAATTGATGGTGACACTCCTTGCTCCAACATAGGCTATATTTTATGTCGGTGCCACAACCCCAGGGGGGTGCAAGAGCGAAAAACTTTCGAAAATTTCTATTTTTTTTATACTGAAGGAGCTAGAAACATGAAATTTGGCATAGTAGTTACTTATAAAATGTAAATGCTCTCTAAGAACAAATTCTAAAAAAATTCGAAATTTAAAAGGGTGAGATGAGCAAAAAGCGTTCTAAAAACATTCTAAATTAGAATTTCTTTGAAATCTCTGGAACTACAAAACCACTTTCAAAAGTGATGTTGGCAAATTGATGGTAACAGTCCCTGCTGTAACATAGGCTACATTTTGTGTCGGTGCCGCTACTACAGGGGGGTGCAAAAGTGAAAAACTTTCTAAAATTTTGATTCTTTTTATAATGAAGGAACTAGAAACTTGAAGTTTGGAATGGTAGTTATTTTTAAGATGTGAATGCTCTCTAAGAACAAATTCTAAAAAAAATCAAAATTTAAAAGGGTGAGATGAGCGAAAAGCGTTCTAAAAACATTCTAATTTATAATTTATATGAAATCTCTGCAACTATAGAACCATTTTCAAAAGAGATGGTGGCAAATTGATGGTAACAGTACCGGCAGTAACACAGGCTATATTTTATACAGGTGCCACTACCACTGGGAGGGCAAGAGTGAAAAAACTTTCTAAAATTTCGATTTCTTTATCCCTCTGAGCGTTTTGAAAAAGGGTAAAATTGTAATGTTGTTTTCTCTGCATTTTGTTTTAAATGCTAAAAAAATAGGATTCTTTCAGCATTATCAATAAAACTTAATTACAAATATGAATGTAACCCTTGAGAGCATTAATCATTCTTCAATGTTTTGAAAATTCATTAAATCTATAGAGTTATATTATATTAAACATTGCATATATTGCAGTGAAACCTGGAGCTTAGTGAACGGAATATTACGTTCCAAACGCTTAGAGGGTTATACTGAAGGAACTAGAAACTTGAAATTTGGAATGGTAGTTATTTTTAAGATGTAAAAGCTCTCCAAGAACAAATTCTAAAAAAATTCGAAATTTAAAAGGGTGAGATGAGCGAAAGGCGTTCTAAAAACATTATAAATTATAATTTCTATGAAACCTCTGAAACTATAGAACCATTTTCAAAAGAGATGGTGGCAAATTGATGGTAACAGTACCGGCTGTAACACAGGCTATACTTTTATAGGTGCCACTACCACTGGGGGTGCAAGAGCGAAAAAAACGTTCTAAAATTTCGATTTTTTTTATACTGAAGGAACTAGAAACTTGAAATTTGGCATGGTAAGTTACTTATATGATGTAAATCCTCTCTAAGAACAGTTTCTAAAAAGTTCGAAATTTAAAAGGGTGAAATGAGCTAAATGTGTTCTAAAAACATTCTAAATTACAATTTCAATGGAATCTTTGAAACTACCGAACCGATTTTAAAAGTAATGCTCGCAAATTTATGGTGACAGTCTGTGCTCTAACACATGTTATATTTTATGTCAGTGCTACTACCCTCAGGGTGTTTCAAGAGCGAAGAAAGTTGTAAAATTGGAATTTTTATTATACTGAAGAGATTAGAAACTTGAAATTGGGCAAGATAGTAAATTATAAAATATACATGTCCTCTAAAGACAGTTTAAAAAAATTGAAATTTAAAAGAGTGATATGAGGGAAAACTTTTCTAAAAACATTCTAAATTACGATTTCTATGGAACTGTTAAGGACAGAAACTTGAAATTTAACAAGGCTGATACTTTTTAAGACACCAGTGCACACACAGAACAGTTTTTTAAATAAATCGAAATTTAAGAGGATGAAAGAGGAAAAAAAATTCTAACTTACGATTTTTTTTTATTTTATTTATTAATTTATTTTATTATTACTATTATTAATAAGATTAGAAACTTCAAATTTGGCATGGCGGTTACTTTCAAGATACAAATGCTCGCTAACAATGGTTTGTAAAGAATTTCAAAATTTCAAACGGTGAAATTAGCAGAAAGCGTTTAAAAAGCATTCCAAATTGCAATTACTTTGGAATTGTTAAGGGTAAAACCTTAAAATTTTACATGGCTGCTGATTTGGTCGCACATAATTAAAATTTAAAATAGTGAAACGTGCGAGATGCGTTCTAAAAACGTTCTAAATTACGATTTATTTGCAACTATTAAGGCTAGAAACTTAAAATTTCGCTTGGCTGTTACTCACGTAAATGACCACCCAGAACAGTTTACTAAAAATGCAAAATGTAAAAGGACAGGAGAAAAAAAATACTAAAATTTCAATTTATGTGATACAGCTGGTATAGAAGCTTCGTATTTGGTATGGTGGTTACTCTTAAAATGCAAATTCTCGCTAAGACCGGTTTCTAAAAAAAATCGAAATTTAACAGGCTGAAATGAACGGAAAATGGTCTAAAAATGTTCTACATTATTTTTGATTGGATTTATTCGGATTAGAAATTGGAAATTCAGTACAGTTGTAACTTTTAAGAAGCAGACGCTCAGTATAAACAGTCTATTAAAAATTGGAAGTTTAAAGGTGTAAACTGAGCGGAAAACGTTATAAATTACGTATTTTTCCAAATTGTTAGCGATTTAAATTTAGAATTTAACATGCCTGTTATTTTTTATACGTAAATGCTTCCACAGAACAGTTTTTAGAAAATTCGAAATTTAAAAAAGATGCAGAAGCAACAAACATTCCAAAATTGCGATTTTATTGATGCTGCTGGTATAGGAAGTTGAAATTTGGCATGGTGGCTATTTTTAAGATTTTAGTGCTCGCTAAAAACGGTTTCCATAAAAAAAATCGAAATATTAAAAAGTGAAATAAGCTGAAATAGTTCTAAAAAAACCTTCTAAACAATGATTTATCTGAAATTGTTAGGGATAAAAACTTAAAATTTTACATGACTGTTACGTTAGAGACACAAATGCATCCATAGAACAGTTTTTAAAATTTTGGAAATTTTAATGTGAGCAGGAACAGAAAAGTTTTGAAATTGCAATTTCTGTGATATAGTCATTACAGAAATTTGCATAATTAGTAATTTCTGAATTATCTGTGGAAGTAAAATTTCCTCTAATGAAAATAGGCCAACGAATACCACTTGACATTTTTCAAGAATTACGCAAGCAAACCCGCGGGTTTTGCTAGTTAGTATATAAAATAAACATTCCAACTCCAACAAACCACAAGAGTCTGCTAACGTGTAGCAGACAATTACATAAATATTAATTATTATGCTATGTATCAATTCATTAACAAAAATTTGTTAGAGATTCTAATTTTCCAAATTTACTTGTCATAATTAAGATATCAAGTGATGTTAATATTATATAATTCTCTAAAGATACAAATTAATAAACATATCAATCTATAAATAAAATATCACATTTAATCAGACATAAAAGTTACATAAAATACACTTAAAACATTAAAAACATTAAAAATACTGAAAACGTTTCAGGCTATAATTTAGCCCCTCATCAGTGCAACTACGTACGTTGACCGGAGAATTTTCAATCATGTTTACAGTTAATAAAGTTAACCAGTTAAAACTTGAAAAATTTTTGACGAGCCTCCATTAGAGCAAGATCGTATACTCAGGTGGAACAGCACAAGATTCATTAATTGGCGTGCTTACGAGTGAACCAACCCTCAAGAAATGCTCTACTCTTAACGCTATTGCAGCTGGATCTGATTACTGCGATACTTGCGAAATCCGGAATATGTTACGTATCCAAAGAATGCTGTACTAATTTTGATTGAAAGCTACCGGATTTATAGGCACGTTTATGTTTGGCAAGACGAATGGCGCAAGTACGACCCGTTTCACCAATATAGACAGAGTCACAGACCCCACAAGGAATACTGTAGACCACGCCGGTTTTAAGTAGGGGAGGGATTCTAGGTTAAAACTTACAAAGCAATTCTTTTAAAACATTCTGTGGCCTGAAGGCTGTACTGATATTATTAGACCTGGGTAGACTAGAAATATTTTCAGAAAGATCCTTGTAATAAGAAATAGACACATACCCAGTGGGGATTCTACGAACTAAAGAGGTTGACAAGCGATGCTTAGAAAGTAACCTATTCAGCCACCGCAAAGTGTAACCATTTCTTCTTAAGTCAGGAATTTATTTTCTTTTTCTCCAATAGGAGGGCTGCATCAGTAGAACAATAACAGTTAGCACGATGGGCCAATGTTCTTACAACTGCGATTCGATGGGAAATTGGATTTATGGATTCAAAATTTAGATACTGTCCAGAATTCGTAGCTTTATCTGCGGTCCTTCTCCATCTCGATAGTAAATTGGATAGCTGGACAGATAAAATTCGCAACTTCTAGAATTTCATTCAAATCCTCGAACCTTGCAACAACAAACACGTCATCGACATAACGTTTCCAAAAACAGATCAATGGGCACTTAAGAGACATTATTTCAGACTCTAAGAATTGCAACACTATTTCAGCGATCCGAACTGATATTTGGGGATCCCGTTTCCGTACCATGGACTTGTATATAAATTCTCTCTCAAATACAAAGCAAGTCGATTTAAGGCAAAATCTCACAAGCTCACAAATGTCCGAAACGTCCAGACTACAATCATTGGCAAAACAAGTGGCTAGTCTGGACGTTTCGGACTTTAGTGATCTTGTTAGATTTTGCCTTAAATCGAATTTCTTTGTTTTTGAAGAGAGAATTTATAGACAAGTCCATGGTACGGGAATGGGATCTGCAATATGTGTTCGGATCGCTGAAATAGTGATGCAATTCTTAGAGTCTGAAATAATGTCTGTTAAGGGCCCATTGATCTGTTTTTTGGAAACGTTATGTCGATGAAGTGTTTATTGTTGCAAGGTTCGAGGATTTGAATGAAATTTTATAGGTTGTTAATTCTATCTGTCCAGCGATCCACTTTACTATCGAGATGGAGAATGACCGCAGATTGCCTTTTCTCTATGTTATGGTTGAAAGAGTGGGAAATACTGAGTTTCAAGAAGTGTTAACATCTACGTATCGTAAGGGTACGAATTCAAGACAGTATCTAAATTTTGAATCCATACATGCAATTTCCCATCAAATCGCAGTTGTAAGAACATTGGCCCATCATGCTAATCGTTATTGTTCTACTGATGCAGCCCTCCTATTGGAGAAAAAGAAAATAATTTCTGACTTAAGAAAAAATGGTTACCTTTTTGCGGTGGCTGAAAAGGTTACTTTCTGAGCATCGCTTGTCAACCTCTTTAGTTCGTAGAAGCGCCACTGGATATGTGTCTATTCCTTATTACAGAGATCTTTCTGAAAAAAATTTCTAGTCTACTCAGGTCTATTAATATCAGTACAGCCTTCAGGCGACAGAATGTTTTAAAAGAATTGCTTTGTAAGTTTAAACCTAGAATCCCTCCCCTACTTAAAACTGGCGAGGTCTACAGTATCCCTTGTGGAGTCTGTAACTCTGTCTATACTGGTTAAGCGGGTCGTACTTGCTCCATTCGTCTTGCCGAACATAAACGTGCCTATAAAACTGGTAGCCTTCAATGAAATTAGTACAGCATTCTTTGGATACGGACAAGGCTACACTAGATACCGGGCTTGCTCATTCATTATCATGACGTCACAAAAGGTGGCTGGCCGCGACCAGCTATTGGTGCAAAGCGACGAGCCCGTCGTTTTGTGCCTATCGCTGTATGTCTTTAATTTTGTCGTTTCGCTTTGAACCAATCGCTGGTAGCGGCCAGCCACCATTTGTGACGTCATGATAATGAATGAGCAAGCCCGGTATCTAGTGTAGCCCTGATACTGACCATATTCCGGATTTCGCAAGTATCGCAGTAGATCGCAGTATCAGATCCAGCTGCAATAGCGTTAAAAGTAGAGTATTTCTTGAGGGTTGGATCACTCGTAAACAGACTTCGCCAATTAATGAATCTTGTGCTGTTCCACCTGAGTACACGATCTTGCTCTAATGGAGGCTCGTCAAAATTTTTTCAAGTTCTAACTGGTTAACTTTATTAACTGTAAACATGGTTGAAAATTCTCCGGCCAACGTACGTAGTTGCACTGATGAGGGGCTAAATTATAGCCTTTAACGTTTGCAGTATTTTTAAAGTTTTTAATGTTTTAAGTGCATTTTATGTAAATTTTATATATGATTAAATTAAATGTGATATTTAAGACTGTTATTCTTCAGATGTTAATAAATGTCTAGTTATTTTAATATCGATGTATACTAAAATTTAAAAAAAGTAACGTTTGTTTATAAGGGGTAATATCTGGAACTACCGAACCGATTTCAAAAGTGATGGTGGCAAATTGATGGTGACAATCCCTGCTCCAACATAGGCTATATTTTATGTCTGTGCAACTACCACCAGCGGGGTGCAAGAGCGAAAAACATTCCAAAATTGCGATTTTTTTTAATTCTGTAAGAGCTAGAAACTTGAAATTTGGCAATGTGGTTACTTACAAGATGGAAATGTCCTCCAAAAAATTATAAAAAATTTCGAAATTTAAAAGGGTGAAATTAGCGAAAAGTGTTCTAAAAACATTCTAAATTAAAATTTTCGATGGAATCTCTTGAACTACAAATCACTTTTCAAAAGTGATGGTGGCAAATTGATGGTGTCAATCCCTTGCTCCAAAATAGGCGAGATTTTATGTAGGCGCCACTACCCCGAGAGGGGTGAAGGAGCGAAAAACGTTCTAAAATTGCTATTTTTTTATACTGTAGGAGCTAGAAACTTGAAATTTGGCATGGTAGTTACTTATAAGATGTAAATGCTCTCTATGAACAAATAATAAAAACAAATCCAAATTTAAAAGGGCGAAATGAGCGAAAAGTGTTCTAAAAACATTGTAAATTACAATTTCTATGGAACCTCTTGAACTACAGAAACCTTTTCAAAAGTGATGGTGGAAAATTAATGCTGACAGTTTCTGCTGTAACATAGGCTATATCTTATGTCGGTGCCACTATCCCCAAGGGGTGCAGGAATGAAAAACGTTCTAAAATTACGATTTTTTCAATACTAAAGGAGCTAGAAACTTGGAATTTGGTATAGTAGTTACTTAAAAGATGTAAAAATTCTCTAAGAAAAAAAATCAAAATTTAAAAGTATTAAATAAGCGAAAAGCGTTCTAAAAATATTCTAAATTACAATTTCTATTGAATCCCTGGATCTATTAAACTATTTTAAAACGTAATGCTGCAAATTGATGGTGACAGTACCTGCTCTAACATAGGCTATACATTAGGGTGGAGCGCTCGTCTATGGAAAAATATTTTTTCTCCAAATCAAAATGGGACGGTGTGGGAAAGTTGCTCTATCATATCCTCATTCTGAATATAAAATATCTTTGAAAAATATCAATATTAAATACTGCCCCAAGGTCATTGAATATTGTGAAAAAACGTAAAAGCGCTCAACTATGAAAAAAAAAAAAATAACCAAATCAAAATGGGGTGGTGTGGGAAAGTTGCTCTATCATATCCTCATTCTAAATATAAAATATATTTGAAAAATATTAGTATTAAATACTGCCCCAAGGTCATTGAATATTGAGAAAAAACGTATAAGTTGCGCATTTTTTCATTTTTTCATCAAATATACAAACTATTAATAATAATTTAATTTAAAAGGATGATCATCGAATTATTATTATTATTATTATATATTTATAATAAAATTATGTAATATTTATATCAATTTCGCTTTTATTATACTAACTCAACGACTATACTTTTTTTAAATATATGAAATTTGGGTAATTGTAATTGTTTTATATTTTTTAGTTAACCTATGTAAGAAAATATAATTTCTAATTATTTTTAAAGAAGTATTGTAATAAGGTAAAAATAATTTACTCTTACAATTTACAAGCAATGAAGTTAACATTTTATAGTAGTCCATACTGTTTTTTGGTTTCAAAAACTGGCATTTTTTTCCGAGACTGCAGGCAAGTTTTAATGGACCCATCGCGTCTCAAAGGACCACAAACAGCTGAAGAAGCCTACGTAGCAAATTTCACACATCTTTCAGTGGCTTGATTTTGACAAGGGAATAGTTTAATCTTAGGTAAGATGGCTTCATCTATTGCCTTTGGATTTAGGATACAGTTACAATATTAGTAACAGTGTAATATCAGTATACAGTGTAACAATATTATGATCTAATTACTTAGTTAATGGTGGTTCTGTCACGGTCACTTCAGCCCAATTTATAAAATCAATATAGTCTTTGACTTCAAAATTGATATCAGGTAACTTGATCGTACGTAAAGAATTTCTTGACTTTCGAGATTTTATTATTCTACGTAGTGCCAACACTCTTACATAGTCCCTATCGTCAGCCAACATGGCAATCAAAATATTTTCCGAATGACAAAAATAACCATTTCGTTGAATTACGGGATCTATTATTGTTTATAATCCCTTTGGTAAATATCATGATAACATAACTGTTTGATGCAAATGCTTAGATCCGTAAATGCATGAAGGCCTAGTTTTAATTTGAAACCATATAGTTGAATAAATTCTTAGTATAAAATTTGTCAGATCTAAGAAATTTTCAGACGGTTCACTTGAACAAACATATAGCCTAAGAATTTTATTAGCCACTGTAAGCCCCTAGAATGCACAATTTTATCAGGATTTCTTTGATACAATTTTTCGGGACAAAATCCCGAAGAAATTGCTTCACATATCTCAAGCAAATAGAGTTGATCCGTGCTTAAATCCTTTTTATTAGTAATTTCTAGAAAAGCACAGCTTATTCTCTTATAATGTGCAAGAGGAAGAAGTTCACAATATTTTAGAGGTTTGCCAATAGATCCTGTAAAACTTTGAGGCCCATTTGTTGTACCGTCAAGATACTGGAGCAAATGGCTCAAGATAAGCTCATTGGCATGTATTTGGCAAATAAGCCATTGAAATGGTTTTCCTTCTTTTTCTTCTAGAAATCGCAGAACACCTTCTTTGTAACCCGTGTTAACTGCAGTTCCGTCACAGCCAATTGCAACAAGCTTACTGGTATCCATATTTTTTGTAGTTAATTTTTTTTTATTTCTTCACTTAAAGTTAAAGCCTTTCCAGATTGTAACGAAACGTGCCCCAAATACTCAGCATCTGGTTCTTTTATTAAGCTTATAATGCTTCTAAATTGTAATAATAAATTATTTTTTCTTGTTATTCTTCATCTTCAAGTACAATTAAAAAATATATATTCTTACGAAGTATAAAATTTAACACAATTTTGTTGTTTTGATTATGATTTACAATTACCCAATTTTTATACATTTTCCAAAATTTTGAAGTCGTCGGGGCAGTATAAGACATCTGGATTTGATATAAATATTACATAGTTTCACTATCAGCGTATAATAATAATAATTTAAGAAGAATACTTGAAAATTAATTTAATATTAATAATATTTGTGTATTTTATATGTTTGACAAAAAAAATGGGAAAATGCACAACTTTTACAATTTTTCTCAACTTTCAATGACCTTGGGGCAGTATTTAATATTAATATTTTTCAAAGATATTTTATATTCAGAATGAGGATCTGATAGAGCAACTTTCCCACCCCGTCCAATTTTGATTTAAAGAAAAAAAAGTTTTTCGCTCCACCCTACTATACATGTCGATGTCAATATCCCAGAGGTGTGTGGTAGCGAAAAAGTTCTAAACTTATAAGCTAGAAATTTGAAATTTGGCATGGTAGTTACTTAAGATGTATATGCTCTGTACGAGCAGTTTCTAAAAATTTCGAAATTTAAAAGGGTGAAATGAGCAAAACGTGTTCTAAAAACATTTTAAATTACCATTTCGATGGAATCTCTGAAACTACCGAACCGATTTTAAATATACACTAAAAACACCAACGTTTAACACACAATATCATAGTACAATGGACAGACGTACGTTTCGTGAGTAACTTGGACTCACTTCCTCAGTGTCAATAAAATAAAATTAAACATTATTGTATCCCCCCCCCAAAGACATGAAATTGAATCGAGAAACCCAAATGAAAAAAAACAACACACCGAGAAACTCATCACGCATGAGCCACCAATCAGATTAAGCCATAAGTGATTCACTATGACACATTAACTCAACCCAGAAAGGTGAGATGTAAGGTACACTTGAAAAATCCTTGACCAGGGAGTTACCAAATTTATGAATATAAACTGACTCAAAGAAATCTAAATCTAATGAAGTGTTACATTTCTTTATAATAGTGGCTGAATCAACGTTAAAATTATGTCCCTCACTCCAACAGTGACAAGCAATAGAGGATTTTTGTAATTCTTTTTTCTTAATATAATTTCTGTGTTCATTGAGTCTGACACGGAGTTGTCGTTTAGTCTGTCCTATATAGGACAAACCACATTGACATTGGATATTGTAAATACCTCAAAAGTTTTGATGTGAAAATTTATCCTTTAACTGTGAAAAATTTAGTTTATTTACTGGCTAAAAAACAACCTTAAAATCATACTGTCTTAAAATATTAGCTATAATGAGGTTAGAAAAAGATACTGGAACAACAGAAGAATCAAGATTACTGATACCTTTATTTAGACAACGAAAAATTAAACGGTTGATATAAGCCAAACTAAAACCACGATTAATAGCAACTGATCTAATATAATTCAATTCTGTAACAAGGGAAACATCAGAACAAATGGAAATAGCTCTATTAATAAAGAAATAAAATGCCGAGGCTTTCTGAGAAGGAGGGTGACACGAATTAAAATGTAATGGTTGCAAATGTATGGTGACTGCCTGTACTCTAACATAGGTTATATTTTATGTCAGTACCACTGCTCTCAGGGGATTGCAGGACCGAAAAACATTCTAAAATTGCAATTTTTGTGATACTGAAGGGATTAGAAGTTTGAAATTGGGCAAGGTAGTTACTTATAAGATATATATGCTCTCTAAAAAATTCAGAATATAAAAGGGTGATATGAGGGAAAATGTTATAAAAACATTCTAAACTACGATTTCTATCAATTTGTTAAAGACAGAAATTTGACATGGCTGATAATTTGTAAGACGCAAGTGCACACCCAGAACAGTTTTTTTAAAAATATGGAAATTTAAAAGGGTGAAGAAGAAAAAAAATGTTGTAAATTACGAATTTTGTTATACTGACAGGATTAGAAACTTCAAATTTGAAATGGCGGTTACTTTTAAGATACAAATGCTCGCTAACAGTGGTTTGTAAGGAAATTCAAAATTTCAAAGGGGGAAATGAGCGAAAAGCGTTTTAAAAGCATTCTAAATTACGATTTCTATGAAATTGTTGGGGAAAGAAACTTGAAATTTGACATTGCTGTTGTATTTAAGACATAAATGGTCGCACAGATCAATTTTAAAAAATCAAAATTTAAAAGAGTGAGATGCGCGAAAAGCGTTCTAAAAACGTTCTAAATTGGGATAGATTTCTATGGAATTCTTAAGGATAGAAATGGAAAGTTTGACAAGGTTGTTGCTTTTAAGACGTAACTGGTCGCACAGAAGAGTTTAAAAAAAATCGAAATTTAAAAGTGTGAAAGCGCGGAAAGCTTTCTAAAAACGGTCTAAATTATGATTTATTTTGACCTGTCAAGGCTAGAAACTTGAAATTTTGCATGGCTGTTACTCACGTAAATAATCAACCAGAACAGTTTACTAAAAGTGCGAAATATAAAAGGTCAGGAGCAAAAATAAAACGTTCTAAAATTGCAATTTATGTGGTGCAGCTGGTATAGAAGCTTCGTACTTGACATGGTTGTTACTCTTAAAAAGCAAATGGAGAGATCGATTAAAAAAAAAAAATTCGAAATTTAACATGCTGAAATGATCGGAAAACGTTATAAAATCATTCTGCATTATGATTTAAATGGATTTATTCAGATTAGAAACTTGAAATTTAGTATAGTGACAACTTTTAAGATGCAGACGCTCTGTAACAACAGTTTCTTAAAAATTCGAAATTTAAAGGTGCAAAATGGGCGGCAAACGTTATAAATTATGCTTTTTTATAAATAGTTAGGGATAGGAACATCAAATTTGGCATGCCTGTTATTTTATAGACGTAAATGCTCGCACAGAACAGTTTTTACAAAATTCAAATTTAAAAAAATGTGCAGAAGCAAAAAACTTTCTAAAATTTCGTTTTTAGTGATGGTGCTGATCTAGAAAATTGAAATTTGGCATGGTGGCTATTTTGAAGAATTCAGTGCTCGCTAAGAACGGTTTAAAAAAATCGAAATTTAAAAGAGAGAAATGAATTTGAAAAGTTCTAAAAACCTTCCAAACTATGATTTATCTGAAATTTCCAGGGATAGAAACTCGAAATTTTACATGACTGTTACGTTAGAGACAAAATTTCATCCACAGAACTGTTTTTAAAAGTTTAGAAAATTTAATGTATGCAGGAACAAAAAAGTTTTAAAATTGCAATTTCGGTGATATAATTATTACAGAAATTTTCTTAACTAAAAGATTGGAATTTGGCATGATTTTTACTTTTAAGATGTAAATTATCGCTTAGAATAGTTTCGAAAAATTTCTAAATTTCAAATGAAAAATGAAATGAAAGGGAAACCTTCAAAATACTTTCTAAATTACCATTAATTTGGAATTAATTTTAGCTCTTCTCATTCAAGTGTTTATGTTCGCCTAATGCAGTATAAGAATGAAGTTTACTCAAAATGTGGCTTAATTAGTAATTTTTTTAATTATCAGTGGCAATAAAATTTCCTCTAATAAAAATATGCCCGCGAATACCACTTGGCATTTTTCAACAATTACCCGAGCAAAGCAGAGTGTTTTGATAGTCTATACTATTATATAAAGAGAGAACTCTTGACTGACTGACTGCGTGACTCATCAAAGCACAGCTGAAACGACTAAAGTCATAATCACGAAATTTGGACAGTTGATTGCTGTTATGACCTAGACAATCTATAAGAAAACATTTTTCAAACCCTACTCCGAAAGGGGTTAAAGTGGTGATCTAACGTTTTAGGTAATTTCGCCATATCTCGGCAACAGTTTTAGGAAGGATCGCAAAATTTCGGATAAGACACCTACAAAATAAATTATTAAACATGTGTTTCAGCGATTTTAGAAATTCACATCTCTAGGGGGTTAAATGGGGGGGGTCGAATGTTTAAGGTCATTTCGCCATATCTCAGCAGCATTTTTAGTTAGGAGCATTTAATTCAGGATCACAAATTTACTGAACAAAAGTTAAACACGTATTTTAGAAATTCCCCCCAAGGGGCTTAGAGAGGGGGGGGGTCAAACATTTTAGTTCATTTCGCCATATCTCATAAACATTTTAAGTATGAGCATGAAATTCAGGATAACGAATCTACTAAAACAATGGTTAAACACGTGTTTCAGAGATTTTAGAAATTCACCCAGGAATTAAATGGGGGAGAGTCGAACGTTTTTGGTCATTTCGCCTAATCTTAGCAGCAGTTTTAGGTAGGAGCGCGATATTCAGGACCACATATCTACTGAACAATAGTTAAACACGTATTTCAGTGATTTTAGAAGTTGACCCCCTAAGGCGGTTAAAAGGGGGGCGAATGTTTTAGGTCATTTCGCCATATCTCTGCAACTGTTTTGGTAGCAGCATGAAATTCAGGATAACAAATCTACTAAATAAATGGTTTAACACATATTTCAGAAATTTTATAAATTCACCCACAAAGAGGTTAAATGGGGGGGGGGGTCGAACGTTCTAGGTCATTTTGTCATATCTCAGCTGCTGTTTTATGTATGCGCATGAAATTCCGAATAACAAATCTACTAAAAAATACCAAGCAGGTATTTCAGCGATTTTAGAAATTCATCTAATAGGGTTCAACTTCGGAAAAGGATCCGATTACGGAAGATTAGATGAATAAGACAATTATTGCTGATTTTTGATTAGATATTTTGCGTAAGACATTTTTAAAAGGAAAAAAAATAATCATTTATAAAGCTGAGGGATTTAGTATGATTGCTTCAAAATAATATAAGGATTTTTTTTCCGGCAGTGCGTGGACAAATAAGCTCTGTTCCCATAAGATCACCGAAAGCGAAGGAGCATCGACCAAGGTCACTTCTTGGGAGGATGACAACCTCTCTCGACTGCCGCTGCTGTGGGACCATGTACGTTAATGAGAGCTGGTGCACGTAAAATCTGTTCGTGGCTCCGATGTCCTCCAAGCTTAGTCTAAGCGTTACCTCTGGGGGTGCCAATCCAGATGTAGGACTATCATCTGGAGTTGATTCAAAATTAGGAGACCAGCTTTAGAAGTCCAACCTCTCTTGAGGCTCTGGCACCGCATCTTTCAGAGAAGTGCCTTGGCAGTTTCTTTGACACGCCAACAACAACATAAGTTTTTTTTTATTGCCATTTTGACAGTTTTTGGACGCGAATACGTAATTGTGATCAGCGTATTTTTGGGATATTACATTTTTATTTATGTTACCCGGAAGGCCAATTTGAACTCGGGCGAAGCCGAGTGGTTCTGCTATATGAAAATTAATTAATTATTTTCCATATGTACATATACAGAATAAAATTATTAATCACATTTTTACAAGCTTTTATTTAAAGTTCAAACATTGTAAGTACTGCAATTTTGTCTCACTCTCGCTGTTACCTGATTTAGAAGATTTAGAACAATTTTTTTAAAGTACCTACCCATCCCTTCCCTACATTGTGGTCGACAGTCGATATATTGTCCACCAAGCGAAGCCGGAACTTGCCGCTAGTATGTTTATAATACATGAATTTAGTAAACAAAATATAAAATTGCCCCAGAATAGAAATAATAAAATATTCACCCACTTGTCTTATAAATGTTATAATGTGTGCCATATAAAACTTCAACACTCACAGCTGTAGTAGTATTATGTTTTTTGATCCAACACAAATAAGATAAATATAATATTACGAAATAAATTCCAACTCAAAATATTTTGGTATCAGACATGAAAGAAATAATAAAAAAATACATTTTTATTTACATTTTTTTATCATATTGATTTGATATTATATTTCACTAAAATAATTTTATATAGAGACTAGCATGCTACGCCCGCTGCGCTGGGCCATTTTTCTAAATGTACCTTAAATCAAACGAATTGGCTTTGTATTTTAAAGGAATATGGATCTTCACCTACCGATGCTACCCAAGTCAAAATTTTCAAACGAACCTTGACTCAAATGAATTATATCAATGGATTTCAGCATGTATTTTAAAGCAATAGGGACGTTCACCTGGTTTTTCATTTAATATTGCTGTAAACGATGCGAACGGCATTGCTTTATATTATACTATACGTTTGACAAAATGTGGGCTAATAAGAAGCAACTCATTTAGTAGATTATTTATAGCAGAGTTTGGTAGGGAAATGAGGCCATTATGAGATTATGACAACAGGAACTAAAATTTTCTCTAGTCAACATACTACTAAAAGAGAAAGCATTACGATGATTGCATAGATTGACCATTGAACTTAAGTAATGTTCGGGTGATTGATTTTCATCTGTATGTTCTTGAACCCCGTCTAGTTCTCTCTTAGTTGTCTCTGTGTGAGATTCTGGTAATATAAGTACAATCGCACTGTATGTTACGTTATAGTTCGTAATATGCGTCCTCTTCTGGAAAGTCTACTACGGTTTTTCATCTTTCGATTCCGGCAGATTAAATACAGTAAAAAATGTAATAAATTGTTTGCCCATAAAAAACAGAGTTTAACTTTCATATTTAAAACAAAATGGTGAAACATAAGAAGTGCATTTTTAAAGCTGAATAGTTCGAATAAAATTAAAATGACGCCCTTTGCACAGTTTTTCCTATTTTTAGAACAGTTGCATTCGTGTAACCATTGACCTGAAAAAAAAAGATGATGAACTCTGGTAAAAGAATAAACCTCTAGTTTGCATCCAATAAAATCTTCCTAATCTTCTATAATCTTGTCAATATTCAAGTTTGACGTCAAACATTAGAAGTGTTGGAAACGATATGGTTACTAATGTACCAGAGTTAGTTACCAATCGAAGTTATTTAAGCGCCAAACTATGTTCCATTAAATAATGTTAAATTGCTGTTAATTCAATTATAGATCTTTCATTGACAAAATTCCATACCTTAAATAAAACTGACAATGATAAAGTTAGTTATGCAAAATGTTTAGTCATAATATTTTTGGTGAATACTTAAACCGAAGATTTTCTTTGCATTTCTGTAAAGAGTATAATAACACGCAGAAAAAGATTCATTTGTCACTATGTTTAGCTGCTAGGTCTTTATGTAAGTCTAAAATACTTTATAATGATCGAAAAGTTATCTAATCAGAATTTCAGGTACTCGTGTTTCTTATCCAAGCTGAAATAATAAATCGACAAATATTATTTATTCCATTCGCCAACATTGGCATTAAAAAGTTTTTCTGTACATTAGAAGCATCGCTTTTTTGATAAAACTTTGCTTCATAATAAAAAAACATACATTTAGCAATCGCCAATTTCAAAAGTCATCTAATCTTCTGTAATCTGAATCGTTGTCCAGAGTAACCTTCAAACACAAACAAAACATCAAACAATATAGTAAAAATGCCTACTGGCAGGTGGCCGGAATACGGACGATTAGTCCAATATCTTTTAAAAACCTTCCTGAGAGAAGAAGAGATATGCAGAAAAAACTAAAAAGAAATGACGAATCAAAAAGGGCATAGAAAATCTATTTCAGTAAGCAATATTTTTTGCAAATTTTCGCCTTTTGTGATAGTAATAACGTATAATTGCACACAACTCCTTAAGAATATTCTTTAGTTCCTAAATATTGACGCAGTGAATATTTCTATAAGTGAAATTGGCGATATATTAAAATAAATAAATAAATAAAAGAATAGACAATATTTGCTAATCTGAGTTCGAGGCTATAAAAATCATACGTTTGGTGAAAACAAACCGGCATGTTTTCGAAGTAAATCTTTAAATGTCTAAAATTCAATTATTTTACAATATGTGTTTGAGTGGCAGACATTCACTAAAATTTAAATATTTGATCCCATATTTATAACAATAGCTGCTATTTATATAATTTGCATTTGAATATAAATATTTACTTCAAAAAGGATCCTGTGTACACGAAAAAACACAATTATTGCTAATATCGCTCAAGCTAATGTCACGCTGATGCATTTTTGGCATAAAATCCTATTGTTTGGCGACAAAAGTAAAATCAAAATGATAAATAAACAAATAACATCTAACTCATAAATGCAGTCATTTATATAATTACATCTGCTAGTTCCTCCTGTAAGTCACATGATAGGGGAGTTATATAAAAAAATAACAGAAAGAAAAAAATGTCACTCATATTTTATCTAATCAAATTATTAGTTGCATTTTTGTTAACCTGACGCAAACGATAAATCGCCAAATATTGACTTAATTCTAATCTCATGCATTTCAAATATCTTTAAGCATTACAAACATTCCTTTGGGATTTAAAATAAGTAGTTTTGCTTCGTAATATTATCCCTCATTAAAACAGTTTATTTATTTATTTATTTATTTATTTATTTGCGGGGCCGGGCGGGAATTAAAATAAAATTAATAACATAATTTTTATTTTATTTTTCTATGTGTTTGTATTTATTTCTGATATATCTGTTTCAATTATTTCGCCAACGATACACACAAATGACCTATGGTAACCTTATCGTCCAAAATAACAGAACTTTCCATCATAATTCTATAACTAATCTACGTAGAACTATATGTTATATGCTAAAACCTTCCCTGAAAAATTATCTATCCAACAGTGCAAGTTCCATCAAATCCCATTCAGCAGTACTCGAGTTATAGTAAAGGAACGGAACGGAATTTCCGTTTGTGTTTTATATATATAGTAGATACGAGGGCTATCCAGAAAGTAGATTACGTTTTGGAATAAAAAATAAACAAAGTATAGGAAACAAATTTTATTATATACAGATTAAAGCCACACTCAAATACTACTTTTCTACATTGTCACCATACAAATTAAGGCATTTATCGTAGCGATGTACGAGCTTGGAAATGCCTTCGTCGAAAAATTCGGCCGCCTGCGCCTTCAACCAACAGTTCACGTGCTTCACCCATGTTTCGTCACCAGTAACGATGCGATCGAGTAAAGAGTCACCATCCTTATGGTAAGCGTCCAAAAAGTTCAACGCTGCAGCCATTCGCTGATTTTTGTGGTCCTCTGTCAAGATTTTTGGAATCCATCTTGCACAAAACTTGCGGTAACCAAGCTTTTCGCTGATGATTTCGTGCAACAAACTTCGCGAAATTTGTGGAAAACTCAAAGGAAGTTCCGTTACTGTGAACTTATTACTGCACGCACCTCGCAGCTCGCGGGATTTTCAATTAACGCAGACATTTCAAACCGTCACAGTATCTGAACGGAGCACAGCACGAACCTCTCACTAGCACGGCTAGATGCCGACTGAGCTGCGCAACGCTCTGACCCCAAGATGGCCGCGCTAGCCCTGCCCCTAGCGGACGCAGACGAAAACGTAATCTACTTTCTGGATAGCCCTCGTAGATGAAAAAGTCCATCCAGTACTTTATTGCTCAAAATTAATATTTTATTAATTTTTTAAACACACTGTTCTATAAAACTTACCTCTCTCCAATATATAAGTTCTTAATGACACTGATCCATGGAAAATCTCTTTGGTACTGTTTACGAATGATTCAATCGAATTATGGAACACTAAGGAACTCTAAAGCACTCTACTCTATGGTACTCTAAACAAACCTCTGAATAATACGCGACACGAGTATACCTTTTTTTCAGATCCGGTGGCACGAAACTATGAAAACTGTCTTTGGTATTTAAGACACATTCTAAATCAGTATTCCTAAGATGCGGCATTTCTTGTGTGATACATTTTAAAAATGAATATCACATATTCACGGAGCAGATCATGAAATAAATCAGCCACTCATCTACATTACCTGTTTTAATTCGTAATCGTGAGATGGTAATTCAGTAACTTAAATTTCATTTTGAAGACGGTCAATTAATTTTAAGAAGATTTTTCATGCACTTACAGTGGGATCATATTAGTAATCAATGTTCACTAAAAACCTCATCGATCGTTTTTGTCTCTTTTATGGTTAAATGACAGTACATCACAATTCTTTAGAGGGATAATCTTTTTTTTTAGTCTTTTTATTTAGAGGGATAATCTTGAATTAGCTGGATTCTCAATTTAGTAGGAAAACTGAATTGAATAAAACAAGTAACGGTTTTGGAAATGGAGTAGGGCCGAGATGGCCCCAGCTGCCTCTTTCTCTTTAAAATCTTTTTTCTAATTTCTGAACTACATCCAACGAATTCACACCAGACTCCCTTTCCGCCAACGGTTTTTTGTTCAGAAAAAATAGCCAATCGGCATCTGAACTGCGATTGAATTATTGACTAATACGCACGAAAGTACGTTCATAATTTGTAACGATTCGTTTTCAGTTTTTTGAGCAGTATTTCGCCGTGTGACAACAGTTTCACAGCCTAAACTCTTTTTATTGCCTTATTTAAAGAGTGTAAGGTCGAAGTTCAAAGAACTGGCTCCGAAGAATGTCTATTGAGATGTAACAAAATGCATTTTAGCAAGAACACAAGTAAAATAAAATGTATTTTTTAAGTCAATTCCTACTTTTTAATCATAAATATATAAATTAAACCCGTGCAGCATTATTGTCCCACGTTATCTTTATTGAACATTATTTTCTAATCATCGTTGCGGTATTTTATTACTGTGGCATCACTAATTTGAGATAAATCTTTCATTTCATTCATAAAAACAATGAGAGGAATGTTTTTACCTCATTTAAAACTAAAATTAATTAATTAAATTTAATTAATGAATTAATATTTGAAAAAACTGTATTAACATAAAGTGTCATCCACTACAAGTTTAAAAAGTCCTTCCGGCCTGTACCGGGAGGAAAAGGTAGCTTTCCTATATCTTCGTTTTAAAATTTTAGCTAATGTTACACGAAAACAGCAAGTTAAAATGCAAAGAAACGTTTACAAAAGATTCGTTAATACTGAATTTGAATAAGAAATTCGCCAAATTATTGAGCAATAGCCAAATTGGCTTCATTTATGAAGACTTACTTTGGTCGCCAAATTTGGCGATATTTCGCCAAATGTCGCCAATTTTGGCGAGAATTTGTAGTTAACGGATATGAATATATAGTTTTATGCGTAGGATTGGGAAAATTATTACAACAGTGAAATAAAATAATTTGCGAGTAATCGCGTTAATGTGCTGTTTTGTTTCAAAATGTCAGCCACCCTAGAATTTCAAACTGCTCTATCTCAGCCATTTTTTAAGATAGAGGTAAAACAAAAAATGCTCTGGAATCCTTGTATCAAGGCCTAACACTTAATTAAAAAATAAATTTGATTTTTTAACTTTTTTGTATATTTATTTTAGTTTTAAATTTTTAATTGGCCGCCATCTTGAAACAAAATGGCGGACCAAGCTGGCCAACGAACTCGGTTGAGACAATGGTAAGTTTAATACACGCAATTAGTTTAATCAAAATTGATTTATAAATACGAGCGTTATCGTATGACATAGGTCCTATATATATATATATATATATATATATATAAATCAACATTTGAACGGAGGTTGGTTTTGGGGTCTGGGGGTCATGATCGGTGAAAATATATCGAAATTTTCCGGAACTGCTTTTCTCCGAACGGCTGCGATAGGTAGCTTTATATTTTTTGGATTGAAAGCTACCTAAAAATGTATTTGAACTTGAGTGGATGAATAGAAAATATTTTATCAACGATTGAAAATTTGAACAAGATATATATACAGAGAGTGTGAGCTAATAATAGGAATTTAATATAATAACGCAAAGCGTTAGATATAGCAATCAAAAATAAATAAAATATTTGGCAATGCATAAAAGCGTAAATAGAAGGCACAGTGGGTCGAAAGTCCAATCCGGAGATCAAATGGTATGAGATACGCTAAGGCGTGTGTATATACCCAGCAAACACATACCTTTCGGCACACTATCGGGCCGCAGTAAGCAGTGTCGGTTTTGTGCCGCCGGCACACTCTGGTATCAGTCACTTGTTGGTACTATATCTGCAACTGATGATAAAGAACGTGCTTTTTCGAATGCTGGTTACTGTTAACGATCCCTTTATAGTTAGATATCGGCAAGCGACTTATATCGGCAAATGAGGCTGGACTGATATCTGATATTGGTCCGATTATATTTGCCGCAATCGCTCCGAATTTGGAATGTTCAGTGTTATTTTTTCTATATCAGACATATTTTTTTTCTTTACATCGATTGTGAATAAGTTTGAGTTTATTTAGGATTACTAAATGTATGTTTGTTTTTTAATAATTCCTACTACATATTTTGGCTCTTCCTTTGAGGAATTAGTCTAACAATATCGACAAAAATTATTATTATATTCCTCTTTTTTCATATTATTTTTTGATTTTTTAAATAAAAGTTGTGCAAAATAATTATTTAACTTTTTGAAAATGAAATGAAAAATGCATTCAATACTTCACACAAATTAAGAAATATATATATTAGACGTGATAATAAACCCACATGTGGAAGGAGGTTGTTTGCTTTATCCTCCCCTCCCCTACAACTTGAGATTCACATTTCGCTTTCATCGGGTTAGGGGGGGGTTGGTTGGTTGGTGATTTTTGACGGTCTATTATCTGCGCGAAGGATATGGACTCTAAGGGAAAAGTGCCTTAAGGTGGGTGCCTTTCTAACGTAGCCTAATTAACGCAAGGTTCGAATAAATCCACAGAAAACCCCGAACGATTAGACCGACGGGCGCGTTTGGGTTCGAACCCAGCATCTCTCGTCTACCAGGTTCGAGAGCAGAACCGCTCGTCCCCTGGTGGGGCGGGCAGAAATGAACATTTCAGGGGTAATTTAGATTATTTACTTATTTATAAAAACAAAGGGGACAGAATATGTTAGACGAGTTTTAAAGCCTTGGGTGTCGAAGGGAGTACAGTAGGAAAGTAGAAATTTCGAGGGATGATTGGTTAAATATTTATTGATTTATTGCTAGAGTTGGGTTGGGTTGATTATTGACGGCCAATTATCTACACTTGGGATATAGGCCCGGGGAGAGTGCCCTTCGTAGGGGCCTTTCTAAGGGAACCTAACCCGTATTTACGCATGGATAAATCCACGGCTCGAAGAAAGCCACGAAAACTCCGAACGATTAGTCCGACGGGCGCGATTGGGATCGAACCCAGCACCTCCCGTCTACCAGCTTCGAGAGTAGAACCTCTCAGCCACTGGTGGGACGATTTATTGCTAGAAAAAAGTAACAAATACAACAGAAATATTAAAAAAAGTAAATGTTATTAAGAAATTGAATTTTTAAGGTTAGTAGGCTGGTGAAGTTAAACGCAGAACGCGCACGGGGGGTGCGATATTTAGATGATTGATCACATATTAATTATTACAACAATCTAAAAATATCTAGAGATTTTTAAAATTTTCGAATTTTTGGTGTGAATTGGAGGGTGGGGGTTGGTGGTGTTATGCAAATAACGGCGAGGTAGATTTAGATGAATATATTTAAAAGGAGAAAATCCGCGAACACAAAAGATTCTTACTCTAGAAATAAACAATTTCTCAAACCTCTTGTTTTTCATAGATGAACCAGTTTTTGATCATTTTTTAAAATATAATACCGTACAACATATGAAAACGGAGCCTGTCTGTAATAAAAACTTGTCTAAAAAATCATGGTCCCGATGACAAAAGGTTTACCATACAATTATACCTGTTAAGGTGAAAAAATACCTAAAACGAATTTTTTATCTTTTTTTAACGATTCCGTTTGCACAGGCTTTATGTATAACAGACAAAAATATTAAAGAGATATGTAAAAATAATTTGCCATTTTCAATTACTGTATCATTAAATCAGTTTTATTGGTCATTTTAAAAGTATAAAATTATTTAAGTATCCATATAACACTTTTATTAAACATGAAATAATAATACATTTCTTGTTTCTTTTATATATAAAGTTTCGGACTTTTCGCTAATTTGATGATGGCCAATGATATCAGAGGATTTTAGTGTTTTCACTTCCAAAACGTGATTATGACGGAGCGTCAAGCACGTAATTAGGTACTGAGTCACCAAATCTGAATCGTTTACCTACTCAAATGCATGTGGGTTGTTCGAGCGCATGCTTGTCAAACAGTTTTGAAGGGGGGAATGCAACCGCATACATTTTCATTTACTGATGCTTGATGCACTACACTTTAAGAAGAAACGTTGGTAAGTCTGTTATGCTCATTCATTTTGTTTTGTTAAATCTGAATTAATCGCAATTGAGTTCTTTATCTTTGTATTATTTTTTTATATCGAAAGATTTTATCTCAGTTAAGGATAAAATTTGGGTAGGAATTTTCGTTGTAGAAAGTGAAATTGGGTGAAATTAGAAAATTATGTTTCTGTAGTTTTCAGTTATCTTTTTATTATTTACGATTTTATGATATGTAGCATATTTTTATGTTTGAGTAATTAGTGTGAATTCTTTAAACGTCCTTTTATTCTAATAAATACAGAATGACATTTGATAAATATTTGCTTCCATTATTATGAATTTGATGCTCTACAATTTTAAAATACCCATGTATTTAAAAAAAAAACTTGAAAAATTTCGATTGTTTAATTATAGTAATTTGCTTTTAATAGTATTTGAACTTTAATTTATTCAAAGTTACTAAATACTTTATTATTTAAATTATTTAAAAGGAGGTTTTCTCCCGTATCGTAATAATTTTAATGCTGTATAAAAATTCATTTAATAATAATATTCAACCACATATGATTTCGTATGTGAAATATTATTTAATAAATTTTTGTTGTACAAGTTTAGATGTTTAAACTTTAAAGAAATATAATTATTATTAAACTTGTTTAATGCTTTTCATTTCTATGAAATTTAAAATAAAAGAGTTGTGATTACATCAATATATTTAAATATTTTACATTTTCAATGCATTTTCTTATTTTAAATATAAAGTTTTAGGAAAAAATTGAGAAAATGAAAAAAAAATGTAAATAATGTTACTTTATTTAAATAAAAATTTAATTATGGAGCATCAAGTTGCAAGATATACAATGCAAGATATAAATAATTCTGAAAAACAATTGTCTTTCTGTATAAAGGAAAAACTATAAAGAACATAATAGAAACTAAAAATAATCAAATATGCAACATATCGATTATACAAAAATATCTTAAAATAAGTTTCAAAAACGTACTCTTCTGATATTGCCTAGGAATTTTAAAAATTCCATTTTTTTATATAGTCCTTAAAAAGAGATTAAACGTAAAGAAATTAAATTATGCAGAAATATTTATCTCAGTTGAGAATTTGGTTAAATAAGGCTAAAAGAACTGGACATAAAACAGACCTACCAGCATTTTAAGAAACATAAAAAAAGGATTTACAAAATTACAAACAATTATTTCGTGAATTCTAAAATTAAATAACACTAATAATAATCTTGGTACAGAATACATTTTGAACTAAGTTATTTAAACGGAACTTTTATTTTCTGTATAAAATAAAAGTTTGATATTTTCAATTATAAATTGAAATTTAGTTTATTTGATTTGTACCTATCTGTCGGGCATGAAAAGGGGGGTGTGCGTAAAGTTTCAGAACCGGTACAGCAATCGGTATCATGCCGATACCGTCGGAAATGGCAAAGCGGCTATCGGCCGATTGCTTACCAATAGATCTGTATTTGCTGGGTATGCTGCATGGCGTACTGTGGGAGTTATGGAATTTTATAAAGCATGCTCGTGGTGAACGCTCAGCATTTCTGTGAAAGCTATTGCACAGTGCAGATCGATTTGATTTATGTCGAGTTTCTGCTTCAGTGTGATATGTCCCACAGACAATCCTGTAGACTACATATGGATGACTTGCTTGAAGTAGAATCATTGGGAAGTAAGCAGAAGGTTGAAATGTGACTAGTGACATCTAGGATTTCGGGATCGCCCAGAGCTTTGTTTCACAAGTTTGGAGATACTTTTAAATGACAGGAGCAGTATTCCGAGTTTTTATTAGTGCTTTTCCCCGAGCAACCATGGCAACGGAAGGCCGGTTTCTTGCCCTACAGGTCAGAAGGGACAGACGGCAGGAAGAAGCAAAAATTACAAAACACATATACCGGAATACTGGACGACTTTCAGCTTTTACAATGACCAGAATGTTGCATAAAGATAGTTTTATTTTGCACGACGATCACTACGATGTGTACTATTAACGCCTACCCATCGTAGACGTTTTTTCTGCGGTTGCAGAAGCACAGAATAGCATTCGACCCCCAGGGCTGATTTGACCACAAATGGGCAGATCAGCAATGGGGGTCTAATGCTATTTACAGATGAGAGCCGCTTTAGACTTGTGATTCTGGATATATACACATATGGAGAAAACAAGAGATACGAAACCACCCTTCCACCATTATCGAAAGAGACTTGTTTGCAGGCTGTTGTGTTCTCGTTTGGGGAAGTATCATACTTGGTAGCCGTACCGACCTCCATAGCTTCCAAGAAAGTTCAGTTATTGGTGCCTACTGTTGTACTGATGTTCTCCCCCTCCGTTCGTGTTTTTAGAGGTATATGTGTCCTATTTTACTATATTATTGAATAATACTATTATATATATATATATATATTTTTTTTTTGAAGGGGCCTGCAACCATTAGAGAGCGTATCCGCAGGTGGCGGATTGGGAATATCCCCATTGGATCTTCCGTGGGGGGGGGGGGGGGTGCGGAAATAAAATACCAACAGGTAGAAATGTAAATTATTGAGACGCTGGCAATTGGTCTTTCATGGGATATCAGAGATTATTTTTTAAAAAATAGTTCATAAGTGGTATTGAAAACTGTAATAACTTTTGTATTCTATCTACATTTTTCGTACGTGTCAGTGTCGCTGATGCTTAATGAAATGATTAGTTTATCTGTATTGTATGACGCTTCATGAAGCTATTCATCAGTTCAGAGTTATAATATAAACTGTTATATTTATTTCTATCGCTGTGATAGTATCTTTTGAATGTATGTCTCTCTCCATTATTAATATTATATTTTTTAACTTTTAGAAATAACCTGTCAATTAATTTTCGAAGTTGCATGCATTTATATCAAGTTTGAACTCCCCGACCCCCACGCTCGAAATAAAAGTATTAAAATAAGTCAGTGGTTCTCAACTGGTGTACCATAAAAGGAAATAAGTTTACAAACAGACAAGTACTGACGGGTTCCAACTAGTGTTTAATAATTGAGAAAAATATATTAATTTTCAATAATAAAAATTAAATGTTAATAAGTTTTATAAAAAGGTTTAGTACCATCTGTTAACATTTCACACCTATGCCATCAAGATGAACAAAAATTAGTAAAGATCAATGCAAAACGTTTCACTTCCGTTTTAACGAAATTTAAATTTTGTTACATAACAAATTTGTCCTCTAAATACTTCATTTATGAAAGTTTCCAAAGAAAATTCCGTGAATAAGAAAATACTGGCCGCATTCTACATAACTTAGTACTGTGATAAAAATGACTATACCTATATTATAAAGCAGAAACATATCGGTTAGTAAAGCTGACCTATATGTACGGTGTTAATGACAGCCTAAACTATACCTAAACTATACTATTTCCCTGTTACAACAATTTTTATAACTTTTAAATTCCGCATAATTTCGTTTGAAAATTGTTTTTTATGATTGATCGATATAAAATTCATCAGTACTGTATTAAAGTAAAATAAATAGTAGTCGTACCATGTATACATTTTTCACTATATAAGTTTTTAATATATGATCCTCTCAAATGTAAGAAATTCTGGTTAAAATGTGGTTTAAAAGGAATAGGGGTAACAATAAAGGGCGTCTGAAAAACTACCCAGGAACAAATGAAACAATGGAACAATATAAGAATCATATTGGATTACATTACTGAGTGCAACTTTACGCCCAGTTGAACTTTTATCAACTCGCATAGACAATGGGAACCCATAGAATGAAAGATGTTTACAAGTAATAAAAAGTACCTAGAGATAAGAAAAGTTTAAAATTTGGATAAAAAATAGAAAGAAAGAAAAAAAATAAATAATTTAAATAGTTTAAATAGTTTAACAATTAAAAAAAAAGAAATATGTTAAATAAAAAGTAAATTTCATTAGTTCCAAAAGCACAGACGAAATACTACAGAGGATCGAACCCATCTCATAAAAATACTCCTGTACTGCGACCATACATTTAAATATATGAGGTATAAATTCTTCTAGAGCAGTCTATTTTTTTGTAAATAATAAACAAAGACAGAAAGACAGTGGAATGTTAAATTTAAATGAAGAGAGAGGAAAACCCAGTCTTCTTCAGCAATTAGCATAGCATACCTAGGGTGTTTTCGATTAGCGGGGTCGGAGACCTAATATGGAAAATGTGCGATCTGGCAAATTAGGAATATTATAAAAATAAATTATAGAAGTTTTTTTAGTACTAAGGTATATGAAGTTGATTATATTTTTTATTTTAAAAATTATTCGTTTTATTTATTTTTAAGACTACATCATTATATTGAATATGCATCCAGAAGAATACATGGATAATAATGAATTAGTCCAAGCTTCGATAGTTTTACACGATCCACGCACATTAGTGAATCCTATGACTGAAGGAGTAATTTTAACAGCAGGATATATGTACCAGTTACACACGATTATGGTAAGCTAAATCTTTTATGCTATTTTTAATTATTTTTATATATCTTTTTGCATATATTATTAAAATATTTCTAGGCTCAATTTTCGTTAACAAATCCATCTCAATGCAAGGAATAAAAGAACTTTTAAATATGATTACTTTCAAAGAATGGGAAATTTTTCTCAGCGATTGTCAACACGATTAATATTATTAAAGATTTAACCTTTAATGTTATTTTTATTTAATATAGATAATTATCTGTTTCATATATATTGAAGTGGACTTTATACAAGCCAGTTATTATAAACTAGCAAGCTACGCCCGCTACGCTGGTCAATTTCTCTTAACGAACGTTTAATCAAACAAAATATTGACATTTCATAATGCACTTTTATATTTTAAGAGAATAATAAAAGGTACTATAATTTGTGACTCGTGTTATAGCCAATATACATGTCAGGACACGTCGCATTTATAATTATCTTTTTACACGTGAAAGTTTCGCTATGGTACTCCATTGTGAAATTTGGTAAGCTTTGAAATTCAATATTTGAAAAACGGCATAATCATTAGATTTGAAAATTATATCAAGAAGAATACAACAACATTAAAGAAGTGAATATAAAACATCACATATTTTTACTGAATGGTGTATACAAATTTTAAATTTTATACATACATTAATATTAAAAATATCGACGTTTCGACCACCATCTATGGTCATCTTCAGGAAAATTTTCTTATATTGCTTTTAAAGTTTCAAATGCGAAAAACAATCCGCCCGTTGCCACAATATTATTGCCGTCCACAAATTAAAAATTAACAAGGGTAACACTCAACCATCAATACCCTTGTTAATTTTTAATTTGTGGACGGCAATATTATTGTGGGTAGCTACCTTATAGGTAGCAGGGTAGCTACCTTACAGGTAGCTACCCTGCCCAATTTCATGTTTCTAACACCTTCAGTATAAAAAAAAATCGAAATTTTAGAACTTTTCGCTCCTGCACCCCCTGGGTTTAGTGGCGCCAACATAAAATATAACCTATGTTGGAGCAAGGACTGTCACCATCAATTTGCCACCATCTCTTTTAAAAACGGTTCTGTAGTTTCAGAGATTCCATAGAAATTGCAATTTAGAATGTTTTTAGAACGCTTTTCTCTCATCTCACCCTTTTAAATATCGAATGTTTTTAGAATTTGTCCTTAGAGAGCATTAACATCTTATAAGTAACTACCATACCAAATTTGATGTTTCTATCTCCTTCAGTATACAAAAAATCGAAATTTTAGAACGTTTTTCGGTCCTGCACCCCCCTGGGGTTAGTGACACCGACATAAAATATAGCCTATGTTGGAGCAGGGGTTGCGACCATCACTTTTGAAATCGGTTCGGTATTTCCAGAGATTACCCCCTACAAACAAACAAACAAACAAAAAAACAATCTTTACTCCTTTATAATATTAGTATAGTATAGATATAAATTAATAAGAAGGTATCTCTATGTCCAGGTATCTCTATGCGACTACTTTTGCATTTTAGTCGTACTACTATTTAAAAAAATTCTCTGTGCAGATATTTCTTGCAGTTTTTGTAAAATTATATGTCACGTATTATAGTAAAAAAAGTGATACGAACAACTTAGAAATATAATTAAAAATAGTCGATAATATCAACACTAACAAGTCCATCAGTTATATTGATTTATATAAAAGTGTTCTTCCGCCCCGTATTCCTGGTTTTTTAGATTATTGCTAATTTTATTGAAACAAACGGAGCTAGAATACGTCGAAACATATTATAGAAGATTCTCAGATTTCGTCAATACAGAAAGTTCATGATATTTCAAACAATTTGACAGTTATCGCCAACTTGACTTTATTTTAGACAACCTAATTTTGTCGTCAAATTTGCCAGAATTGCGCCATGTTTGCCGAACATTTCACACTGGTGAATACGACCGTGTAGTTTTAAGCGTATGAGACTTGGAACAATGCATACAACAATGAAAGAAAAATTTCAAGATATCACGTTCAATAAAATTCATAAGTTAAACTCGTTTATATTGAAATTCGTTATTTTTATATTCTTTTATTTAGCCCAACTAGGTTTCTGTATGCAAATATGGAATTTAAAAATGGTTTTTCACTTACTTCATGATACACTGTTAAAAATAATCTGAAATTCACGGGTATATTTTTTATTCGAATTTCACAGAAAAAGTCCCTTTTCACGACAAAAGGGCATTTTCTGTTAAAAACCGAAAATGTCCTCATATTTCTGGAAAATAACGGAGCGGACGGAGACTAAAGGGGCCAACGGAGATATTCCGTTATTTGCTGCATATTTATTTTTAATGTTTAAAAAACTGACATGTTGTTGCCCAGAAAAACTAAAAATTCAATAAATTAAAATTTCGAATTTATTTAAAACAACAACAACTGCAACAAAAAGTGCTTTCGAATTAAAAAATATTAACAATTAATTTTCCCATTCTTTAAAAATTATTTGCCATTTATTTTTTAAAGTTATATAGAAATATTCACTCTTTAAACATATTCTAAACAAACAGATTAATATATATCTATACTAATATTATAAAATAGCAAAGATTGTTTTTTTTGTTTTGTTTTTAATTTTTTGTTTGTTTGTTTGTAGGTAGTAATGTCTGGAACTACTGAAGCGATTTCAAAAGTGATGGTGATAATCCCTGCTCCAACATAGGCTATATTTTAAGTCGGTGCCACTACCCCCAGGGGTGTGCAAAGGCGAAAAACGTTCTAAAATTTCGATTTTTTTATACTGGAGGAGCTAGGAAAATGAAATTTGGCATGGTAGTTACTTATAAGATGTAAATGCACTCTAAGAATAAATTCTAATAAAATTCGAAATTTAAAAGGGTGAAATGAGCGAAAAGCGTTCTAAAATCATTCTAAATTACAATTTCTATGGAATCTCTGGAACTACAGAACCGATTTCAAAAGTGATGGTGATAATCCCTTCTCCAACATCCTCTTTAATATAAAGCTATGCGTTGCTGACGACTGGGTTTTTCTCTAATCTTTGCCACAGATTAATCGGAAAATGAAACATTTGAAGTTACTGAAAAAAATAATAGCTCGAAAAGTATTTGTCAGAAAATTGTTAAACAAACGGCGTTTAAAAGGTAAATATATATATATATATATATATATATATATTTTAATATAAATTTCAAAGCTAATGATTATGCAATTTTTCAAATATTGAATTTCAAAAATTACCAAATTTCACAATGGAGTACCATAGCGAAAAGATAATGATAAGGGCGACGTGTCCTGACATTTATATTGGCACGAGTCACAAATTATAGTAGCCTTATTATTCTGTTAAAATATAAAAGTGAACTATGAAATGTCAATATTTTGTTTGATTTAAGGTTCGTTAAGAGAAATTGACTAGTGTAGCGGGCGTAGCTTGCTAGTATATATATATACATAATAGTTAAGTAAAGTTAAAAAAAATCTATTTTACTCAAAAAAGCAACAAACAAAAATAATGCTTTCGAACTTAAGAAAATAACATATAATTTTCTCATTCCTTTAAAATTATTCCCAATTTAATTTTTAATGTTATAAAAAAACATTCGGACTAAAAATATATTCTAAATGAACACATTTAAAAATATATAATATTTGAAAAAAAAGTCAATTTTCTCAAAAGAGCAGAATTTTTTTACGAATTCAAAATTTAATATTCTGAGTTCCCAAATGGTTCGTGTTTTAAATACCGTATTTTCTAGAAAAATCTTATTTTTAGATTTTGCTTGCAAATTTTGCAGAAACTACCCCCGGAGATAAAAAATTATGGAAATGCTGTAGAAACCTACCATAAAATTTTCTGTTAAAAAATATTGGTATTCAGTTGGCGGACTATTTGGGAGCCCTGATTATTCATGATTTACATCTAACAATCAAATTAAGAACATATTCATGTAATTCATGTTTTATCCTCTATTAATGCTAAAGTTTGAAAAGCTCAACCATCATCTTATAACAAAATCTCCTCGCAATTAACTTCAAAATTACCAGGTTTCTGAACCCAAAATTGTTTATGTGAAAAGCCGCCATTTGAAGAAATCCCGTATCATCTTTTCAAACTCTTATTCTAGCAAGCGCCCACTGGTCATACCGGTAATACACTTGACACAAGGCAGTGACGTTCCTGTTTCGAGCACAAGGTCAGTCATAAAACATTCTTAAAGTATATCAAATAATAAATGGACCTGCCCGCAGATGGCAGCTCAATGAGAGATGTAATTTTTTTAAACCGAGGTTATTCATAATGGAAAATTTTCCTTCCTGGCAGTGCTATCAGGAACTTTTCCGTGAATTGGAGGAACTGTTTCTGAGAGAGAAACGGAAAGAAACCGCTCTCAATTCATGATGTGCTTATTGAGGGAAATAAATACGCAGTCGATTCCAATCCTTAGTTTATGAAAATCCGGGAAAACTCTGAGGCTATGCTTTCACTAGTTCACATGATAATACCATAAAAAAAAGACTTTAAGTACCAAGGAGAGCTTTAGTGAATTAAATTAAGCTTGAAGAAGACACGAGAAGTTAATATGCAGCGTCGTATGGACAATGGGCAGCCAAGGAGATTTTATTCCACGGTCGTGAAGTCCGCGCCGGGGTTACGTATACATCGAGATCCAGGAACAATCTGCTCTTTAGGCGGGATAACGCAGCATATAAGCATTTGCTAAAGCTCACGAATACAGAGACACGAAACAGTCATTCGACCAATAGCGTTACGGGACTCTATTTTTGGGCGTTATGATATGAAATATATTAAATTTCCGACTGAAAAAGCTTGCGAAAGAACATTCTAGGAAAGAACCTGGAAAGAACCTGAAGCATTTGGAAGCATCTGGAAAGAACCTGATTTTTTCGAACAAATGTAAAAATAAAAAGAAATGCGCAGCTGCTACGCAGGTCTTGGCAGAATGCCAGGAAAATTTTTTACATTGAAACCGAGATTAACTTTTATGTTTGAGAAAAGAATACTTTTTTGTCAGAAAAAAAGGGGGGGGGGGAAAGAATAAAAAGATACAGGTTGTTTTTCGAGAGAATTAAAATATTTAGTTGGGAAAGTGATATTTTAAAGAATAAAAATGTAGGATGTTATTTTAATGGAATAAAAAGCGAGTAATTTTAACATAACGGCATACTAGCGCCATTTTTTCAAGAAAATAAATTTACAATAAATAATTTTTAGCTATGCGGGATTTTGACAATTTAAATAATATAACGAGAAAATAATTTAGAATAATGGGAAATAAACAGAATTATACAATTTATGAGGCGAACGGCGACAAAATTAAAATTTGTTTTATACCCCCACCCCCACTACCACCCCGAAAAAAAAACTTAGCTGAACAGCAGTTCCCTAACAGCGGTTAAGATAAGAAACATTAAAAAAATATTAGAGTTTTCTTAAATTTTTTAGAATAAGTTGAACAAAAAAAATCTTAATTTCTAAAATTTTGAGATGACAAGAATCACGCACGAAGCAACTGCCTAAAAAATAGTAGAAAAATCAAGACTAAAAGCATACCCTAAAATACATAAATTTTACAACAACACTTACTTTTTCCAAGTGTAAATAAATGAGAATTCATCAAGATAAAAACAAGAAATAAATAACATAATAAATAATACTAATAACAACAGGATATGTAAAGAATTCAATATAATAAAAAATTAACAATATATTATATTTCCAATACTAAATAATTTAGTTGCCCAAATATTTGGATAGGAATCACTCAACCAATAATTTTGAAAAAAATATCCCTTTCTGATTCTCTTCTTTTAATTAATAAATTTATGACATAATCGGGTATAGCTAATTACCAAAATTTCAAATGTAGAATCATATGTTTCTTTTTACACCTTTTTAAGTAAATAAGCAAAAAAAAAGAGGTTGTTATATAGATAACAGAGAAATGGAATATAAAATTATTATATTTACACTACTGCAATTCTAATTTTTCAATTAATCTCTTCAAACTACTTCACTATAATATCACAATATCACATTTTAGAATAAATATAGCATATTAGCATACAAGAATAATTCAAGACTTTTACTTTATTAAACGAAATAAATATAGCTAATGCGAATACCTTAAATAATATAAATAATTTTTACTAAAACTGTAATTATATAAAATATGTAGCTTAAATTTAATAGACTAAACAAAATAAGTACCAAAACTAGTTGATCAGGCTAGCAGACACCTAGTAATGTAGAGAAGTTACTGTTTACAATTTAAAGTTAAGTTTTAAGATTTACTCAAGCAATATCCCTGTGTCGACCCGAGAATAACCTTGGCAAAAAGAATTTACATTTATTTTTAGAAAGGTTTTAAAATTTTAGTTATTGTAAATAAAACTTTTGGAAATAATTTAATATATTGTTTTTACTAAGGTATGGTGTTGTGACACTGTATGTGAAGTTGTTTTTGTTTGTTATTGTGTATTTTCATGGAGTAGTTTGAAGTCATCTGGAAAATAATATGGTCTTAATTTAGGAACACGTACAATTACTGAGTTGGCTTTAGTTTCATATTTAAATTTGTCTATTTCATAAGTAACATCTGAAAAATTGTTTATGATTTTATATGGACAAGAAAATTTGGTTCCAACTTCTTAGTATTAGGATATTTAAATTCTTCATAAATTGCATAATCATTTATTTTTAAAGGACTGTCAACAAATTTCCTATCATATAACATTTTATTTTTGAACTGAAATTCTTTAGTACGCGTTTTTGCAATTTATAGTGCTTTTTGAGCATGTGGATAGTAATTTTGATTTAAAGGGGGGTTATAAGGTAATGTGCCATAAAATAAATATGCTGGTAGAAAATTAGTTATGAAATGGAGAGTATTATTGTATTCTTGAATGACTTGATCTAATAATCGAGTCCATGGAATTTTAGATGAGACTGAATTTACTTTACACTTTAATCTAGTGACTATTGTCTGATTAACCCTTTCAACCTTCCCATTCGTTTGTAGATGGTGTGAAGAGGTAAATCTTTGTTTAATTTTATGTGTTTTGAGAAATCTTTTGAATTGAGGAGACCGGAGCACCTTGTGCCGATCACTGAGTATTGTTTGGGGAACCTGACTGTTGAAAATTTGTTTTAAACAAATAATATATCTCGCTGATGTAACATTTTTAGATGGAAAAGCCCAGACATAGCTAGTGGCATGATCTATTATTATATGTAAAAAATTCTGTGTTGAGTTATATTAACTAAATCCACCCACAGTATCAATAGACAGGCACTCAAAAGGTTGATCTGTGGCTGGAAGAGCTTGTAATAAGCCAAATCTTTTTTTTTTGGTTTTTTATTTTTTTGACAAGTGTCAGAATGTTTTACGTATTAAGTTATGTCCAATGTCATATTAAGCCAATAATAGTTTGGAGAAATTAAGTTTAACATTTTCTGTATACCCAAATGTCAATAATTTCATGTGCAATATGTAATAATTTTTTTCTTAAAGCCATTGGTACTACCACTTTATCGAAATCCATGTTTTTAAGTACAATAATTCCATTCTCTGATCGATATTTCCTATCATTTACATTTTCTTTATTTTGCATCTCTATTATTTCATCTCTATCTAAAAATAAACTAATATGCTGGTTGAACAAAGTTAGAGGGTTTCCATACAACATGTCGGCTTCGACATTTGTTGACCCTTTTTCATACTTTATTTCATATTTAAACATTCTTAACTTTAAGGACCATCTGAATAATCTTCCTCTAGGATTTTTAACATTTTTTAACCAAACTAGAGATGCATGGTCAGTATGGATGGTAAATCTGACTCTAAGGTAATAATGGTAGAATTTATCTAGAGCGTCAATAATTGCTAAACACTCTAACTCTCTCATGAAGTAATTTTGCTCACAAAACTTCAAAATCCTTAAATGGAAAGCAATTGGATGCAGAAACTCCTCTTTATCTGGTTGTTTAAGTACTGCATCTACTGCCACCTGTGAGGCGTCAACAAACATATGAAGCGATAATTTAGCATCGTAAATTTTGAGAATATGTTTTTGGACAAAAGCATTTTTCAATTTATTAAAAGAATCCTGACATGATGGAGTCCAATTCCATATTATATTTTTTCTATGTAATTTATTAAGAAGTTGTCAAATCTGAGCATATTTATTCTGAGCATATTTATCTATGAATTTATAATAAACATTTATTGATACTAGGAAACTTTGCAATTGTTTAATATACCTTGGGGGTTTTAATTTCTTTAAAATTTCAATATTTGCATTTGCAGGAGTTAAAATTCCATCATAGATTTCATAACCTGAAAGTTAATCTTACCTTGAGATAATTTTAATTTGGATAATTTAAGTTTAATGTTTTCTAATTGACAAATTTTGAATATTTGATTTAAATGGTCAAGATGTTTTTTTAGAGAGGAGGAGAAAATTATAATATCATCAAAATAATGGCAAGTGTTGACTACGAAAGGTTAGTTGACTGTAATTAAGTAACTATCTATTAAATTTCAACTATGTTGACTTTAGCGAACCATTTTTATTTACAAGTATTGGTTTTCGGAGCTCCCCATAAGATACACCGAATGAAGCGAAGAACAAACGACTTCTGATTTACATTTATCGCCAAGCTATGTTAGAAGCCAAGAGTAGCGCCAACATACCGGCCACCACTGAAATATTTATTTCAGCAACATATCTTAAACAAATGTCCTTCGTTGTAAACAATTAATTTTTCTTTTTAACAATAAATCTTCAATTCTAGTGCAGGTTTCAATTCAATCAATAATACAAATATACAATTCAATTCAATTATAATATTAAAATACAAAGTTACTGCAAAAATTTTCAAATATAAATGCACAAGAAATATAAGAAAAATGAATATTTACATTATAATAAAGGATCATTTATGGGCAAAATGCAAAGGTTGGAAATTGCTCGTTTGAATATACCATTTGGAGTTTTAACAAGCACGACCCTAATTTTACCATCACTCCCATAAATAACGTCTTGAATGCGACAAATTACTATCCTTTAATAAAACCATAGTTCCAATTTTAATATTTTCTTTTTCAATTAACCATTTTGTACGCTTTTGGAGATTATTTAAATAATCTCTACTCCATTTTTTCCAAAT
Source organism: Maratus michaelseni (assembly GCA_963931845.1). NCBI lineage: Eukaryota > Metazoa > Arthropoda > Arachnida > Araneae > Salticidae > Maratus > Maratus michaelseni. The sequence goes on along the minus strand of OZ007596.1, from coordinate 182,930,912 downwards.
TAATTGATTAACCAGAAGGACCCGTGCGAAGCTTTCGCACTGCAATCTTTGAGATTATTTCCTGGTACGTTTTAGCGAGAATTTTTAATTAACTTTTTTTTTTTAATCCAACAACGCGTTTTACGAAATGTGAGTGTACTATGTCAGAAGCCTGTTCAAAAACTTTTTGAATGATACCTCATTCATCGTTGTATGTTTTGTATGTGCATAGAAAAAGGGTTGTTGACAACAGAAATAAGATATGTGATCTAGATTATTTTTTCATAAATGAAATGAAAGCTTTTTTAAACACAAAAATAAAATACCGCATTATATGATGCTCAACAGTGATTATAAAAAATAATAAATAATACAAAACAGGTAAAATGTGATTTTCACACGGGTTATTTTATACAGTCGACGCTCGTTTTTGCGAACTCGTAGGGAACATTCAAATGGTTCGTAAAATAGAAAGTTCGTAAAATAGAAAATCATCAAAAATGACATGAATACGTACATTATTTATGTCTATTTTTATCAATACCCCCCCCCCCCTCTTCATAGATGATGCAATATTTTAAGATTATTTATTCTGAAATAAAGTTATACATATATTTTTTAAATATATAAGAAAATTCAAAATACAAATTTATGCACAGGAAAAAAATTTAGCACTCAGAAGAATATGGTATTAAGCTTTGAAAACATTACATGTGAAAACATAGACTGTATTAGAACTTAATGGATGAAAATACATAGATAAAAAATTAGGAATGGAAATAATCACTTATCTTTTTTTGTTTTAAAATCACATTTTGGAAAATACATATTTCCATTTTATCTATGCTTGAAATCACTTCACAATTATTGTTCCCTTCAAAAAAGTGCCTTAGCCCTGACAACCATTGAGCTGCTTGTTTGACAGTCGGACGTTGGATTATTTCATTTTCTTCTTGTTCCAAATCTGAAAGTTCTTCTTCCTTTTCACTTATTGCGTCAGCAATAATTTCTTCATCTGATATTTCTTCCGTACAAATCACATCTGAATCTACACTCAAAAAGTCCACGAATGAAATTTCAGGTAACAGTGGATTTCTTTTTCGTAGTTCATTTATAAGTAACTCATCTCCACTGATATCGTCGGCCACATTTTCTTGGTTTTCATTAATTAAGGAACTAAAGCCTGCGTTCTGAAATGCTTTAGCTATTGTAGTCGCTTGAACATCATTCCAAGCACGTATTGACAAATGCATTGCACCCAGAGCATCAATTTCATATGGTTGATTCAGCTCCAATCCCATGACTACTCTTTGCAAAAGCACTCTTCTATATATGCGCTTGAAACTATTAATCACACCCTGATCCATCGGCTGTAAAATTGAAGTTACATTGGGTGGAAGAAACTCCACACGAATAGATTTAAGATTTGAGACTTCAACGTGAGCTGAACAGTTATCCACAATTAGCAAAATTTTACGTTTTTCCAAAACAAATTGACGATCCAAGTCTCTTAACCATTTTTCATAAATGTACCCAGTCATCCATGCATTTTGGTTAGCATGGTCTGCAGCTGGTAATTTGTTAACATTTCTGAAGCATCTAGGCTTCAAATTTTTTCCAATGAAAAGCAAGGGCAGTTTTTATGTTCCATTCATGTTGGCTGCCAACAAGATTGAGATTCTCTGCTTAGCCTTTTTGCCTCCGCTACATTTTTCACCTTTGAAAGTAAGTGTCTTTTCCGGCAGCATCTTAAAAAACAGACCTGTTTCGTCCGCGTTAAAGACATCCTCTGGAGCATATTCAGTTAGCAATGCTTTTAAATCGCGTTCTTTCCATTCATTTGCCAAAGTCGTATTTGCTGTTCCACTTTCACCGCACAATTTTCTGAAGCTCAAACCGTACCTGGACTTAAATTTTTGTAACCAACCGTCTGAGGCTTTGAAGTCTTTGATATTCAGCTTCAAAGCAAAAGAATTCGATTGTTCTTTAAGGAGATTACCATCTATGGGAATGTTCAGTCCTCTCATTTTCCTCATCCAAGAAATCAAAGCTTTCTCCAATTGGGGGTGTTTTGCTTCTCTGAAATATTTACGAGAGGGGTTTTTATTGGTGCTTCTATTTCCGACGATTTTCTCTCGAGATTTTAAAATTGTGGAGAGACTATTCTTTGGAATTCCATACTTTTTCGAAATTTCTGTCTTACTTAAGATTTTCTCATCTACTTCTTTTAAAATTTTCTTCTTTACCTCAACGGATAAGCACATGCGTTTTTTCAACTGCGACATACTGAAATTCTGTAATCTTCTGGCTCAATCTCCCTCTCGACTAACGAGACTTCACAGATTGAGTAGTCCAGAAGTTATGAGAAAATAGACGATTACAGAATGCAATCTTTTAAAAGATTTCGTTTCCTCTTTCAACAATGACACCTGCTTGTACATTTAAGTTTCACTCGCCAATCAGAGGCTTTCCAGACACGTGCCTTTAAAATCAGTCATACGTAATAAACCACGTGACGCTAAATAAACTTATTGCTACGCTGCCTCTCTCTCTCGAAAGCGTGGGGGGGGGGGGGGAATAACACATTCTTGAAATGCACCTGCTGTCTTTTGCACCTGTTGAGAGAATAATTAACGTTGGCACTTCTTTTCGGTATTTAAAATAATTAAATAAATATATAAAAATGCAGAATTATGAAAGTTATGTTCGCAAAAAAGAGATTTTCATAATTTGTAGTTCGTAAATGGGGGCGAAAATTTACATAGCGTCTATGGGAATGTATTCGGGACCACGCTCTAGTTCGTAAAATCGCAAGTATTCGCATAAAAGAGGTTCGTAAAAACGAGCGTCTACTGTATTTATGATTAAAAACCAAAATTAAAATTGAAACGTTTAGAAGAAATTAAATATTATTGATTGATCGAAGCAGTGGTATTTTACACGTGTAGCATAAAAGGTGTAATTTGTTATATTAGATTGAATTGTAATTTAAGTATATTTCAATTTATTTTTCTTCGTCCCGTATTTTTCCCGAAGAAGTTGCCGTCATCCTCTAATGCAGTTAAAATACAACTGTTATTTTTTTTTCCTCGCGCATGCCTTTTTCTATCTTCGATGGGATTTTATTGTTAGGAATAAATGAGATGATATTCTAGTTAGACTAATGTTCTTTGAAGATATTTTTATCCATAATTTTTCTTTAGAAGTTTAAACCTGCATCTAAAAAATATTAGATATTTCTAAAAATTATGAGACTGCAGTGCGAAATCCTCGCACAGGTCCACTGGTTAAATACATAACATTGTTAAAAATGGTAAATAATATAAAATAAATAAATAAATAAAATATATTAAAGTATTGAACGAACCGGTGTGATATTATAAAAGCATAAAAAACTATATATATATATTTCACTGGCACCCGGCTAACCGAAAAGTACCATAAATAAACTACATACTTATCGAAAAATAAGGGTTATTATAATTAGTTAATTGACGACATGCTTGGCGCAAATGTATTTGAGATTCCCGTATAATACGTAAGCACCCATTTTTTTTTATTATCATAAAACACGCTGAATGATTATTTTATCATAAAACACACACAATGATCAATTTATTATAAAACATACAATATTTAATTTAATATAAAACACACGAAATCTTCTCTACCGGGTTGCCATATGAAGCAAAATCTCGCCAAAATCGTCGTGTTGCCTAGGCATAAAATCATCTTTTTAGCGCCAAAAGTATATCCCGGTGCGTCTGCAGCATCTGTACCAATATTATTTATATACAATTTACTTCTGCTTGTATATTTCAATAAGGTACAGCTGTCGCAGATGCACCGGGGTATCTTTTTGGCGCCAAAAGGGCGATTTTATGCCTAGGCAACCCGACGATTTTGGCGAGATTTTGTTTCGTATGTCAACCCGGTAAAGCAGATTGTGTGTGTTTTATATTAAATTAAACATTGTATGTTTTATAATATTGATCATTGTATGTGTTTTATGATAAAATAATTTTTGTGAATAGGTTGCCAAAAAATATGTTGGCGAATTTTCTTCTCTCGCCAATGTCATTTTCTTTACTTCGCCAGGATAATCATTAAATAAGTTATTGTACTATTACTCCGTTACAGTACGCATATACACAAGCATGATAAATATAACAATAGATGACGCACATATAAAAATTATAAAAACCCGATTAAAGGCTCGATATTTTTTTCAAACAGCACGCGCGAGAAAAAAAATTAAACAATCGCATTTTTACTGCATTAGAAGATGACGTCATCCGCTTATTCTTGAAATATATGAAATAAATTGAATGCATTTCTAATATAATAAAGTACATCTTTTATTTTATTTCAATTTTGCTTTTTAAAAATAAACTAGATGGTACCCGTCAAAACTTGACGGAAAAAATTACAATAGCAATATTAGTAAAATAAGCAATCTTTCAAATATTTTATTTAAAAAAAACTTCCCCCAGTGAATTACGTTATTATTTCCGATGCAAACTCCAAACAAACAATCCATAAACAACATGGAAATCAGTTTGACATTACCGCCCTATTCCCCACGGCAAAAAAGAAAATTTCCTGAACCTATGAAGTATCATACAAATAGCATATCCCTACGTTCATCTCATATTCAGTCAATAAAAGAACATATTAAATAAGGCACACATTCCCCCCCCTGTGATAATGCAACCGAATGAGCTCCTATGCGCATGTGCATTGCTTCTCCCCAAACGCACCGTCGAAATTCGACGTTAAAAAAAAGTTTTAAGATGTTTTGATCAAAATTTTTAAAATGTCTTCTTTAATCATTGTTCGTTTTAAATCCATATCTTCTGAAACGCATCTATTGTTTTAAGCTAATCAATTTTTATGTAAAGATGAAGAATTTTTTTTACAATAATAAATCAATCTGCAGATAAAGGAGATTTTTAATGTTCTCAAGTGTAATTTATTTGTATGGTTTCTTCATTCCTTTACATAATCAGGATGATTATTCCTTTTCCATAATTAAGAGAAATAATGTAAATAAATAAATATCCAAGATTATTTTTGATTCAGTTTTCATTAATATATTGTAAATTTTATTGTTAAAAGTTACTGATAAATGATACTTTAGTAAATGGGGCTTTTCTTAATTATTTTCTTATTATTATTACTATTATTCTTTTTTTGAGATTTAATGGCAACATTCTTCCGTTTGTTTATTGGGCGCTACAGTTTGGCGAATTATTTGAGGTACTTTTCGGTTAGCAGGGCGCAAATGAAGTATATATATATATATATATATATATATATATATATACAAATATATAAAATGTATATAGTTTTGTTTTTCTAGTATTGAATTTATGTGGTTTATAGATTTTAGTTGGCTTTTGTGATAATGATTCTGCAAGTAATTTTCCATTGGAGTTTGTTATTATGTGTATATATATATATATATATATATAATATATATATATACTTTATTGGCGCCGGCTAACCGAAAAGTACCTAATTTGCATATAGTTTTTTTTCTTATTCGGACGACGGGATAATGAACATTTTTTTATGGTACCAGAATATTTTTCTGTATTTTATAGTTATATTAAGAAATACATATTTTTATGATTTGCTGAATCACTTAGTTGTTTACTTTTTCATGCATTATATTATTGAAGGTTGTTAGTTCTCTTATTCGTTTAAATATACCCTACTTGGTGTTTCGCATAAACGTTGTAAAATTCAGGTTATTAGATTTTATCCAACTTTGCTGTTATAACAGCTGATGAAGCAGCCATTTTCGGCGATTTTTTTGTTACCTGTAAAATGTTTGTTTTTGGTATAGTCCGAACTAAGAAAAAATTGAGTACTTTTCCATTATACGGACACCATTGTCGCCAAGCATATATTTACATGTATGGCATGGTGTCGGTATAACGGAAAAGAACCAAAATTTGCGATCGATCAAATAATTGAATTTCGTTAAACATTAAATTTTCTGGTACTTTTCTATTATCCGGTCGACCACTTTTCATAACAAAAAATTATCGTCAAACTGTAAAATTAAACGCCAAAAACGCAGTCCGATTTACTTGATGTCAGAAGCACTATACGTGTTTGTTACGTCATCAAGTGGTTTTTAATTCGAGATTTGCGTCTATTTTTCATTATGTTTTACTGATTTATTAGTTATTTCATTAATTAACATAACAATTGTGTCCTTAAATTCATGTATTTTATTTATTTATTTATTTTGATATTCCAATGGCAACGTTCTCCCTTTTATTTGGCGTTACAGTTTGGCGACAGTTTTTTGTTATGAAAAGTGGTCAACGGGATAATAGAGAAGTACCAATTTTCTTATTTTTAATCTGAGAATGAAACAATAATCATGGATTTAATTAATTTTGCAATATGCGGTGCAACCAAAATAATTTTGATTAAATCAGTACAGATATCGCAGACGCACCTGGGTTTTTTTTGGCGCCTAAATGACGATTTTTGCTTTGTATGGCAACCTGGTGTTTTATAATAAATTTGAATATGTGTGTAAATAAATAAAATAAAATAGGTACTTTTATGTTAGCTGGGCGCCATCTTGTTTCAATTGGAATCATTTAAATTTCAACATTTTACGCGAGATTTGTTATTCATATGGTATGTTGACGTTTAGATATTTTATTATGATTATATTCTAGCTAATTAAGTTTTTTTTTTTAAGATTTTATACTACAATGTTAAAATATTACCTAGTTGATATTAGTTAATGTCAAAAGATTGGCGAACCACAGAGTTCAGGGAAAAAACTCTATGTCCTCAAAAGTGGGAGTTGTCAACTTTATGACGTCATAAGCAGAAGTAAATATTTAATTGAAAATTACAGCTAATTAATTAAATTTTCGAACAAACGAATGCACGATAACAAATCTGTGTCCGAATATCTTTCATTTAAAAAAAGAATGGTGTAATTTGATGCAGTAGTTTGTTCTAACAGGTTGTCGAAAGAAATCGCTTAGCGTTTTAAATATATAGATATTAAATTAACCGGGCGGAGAAATCATACTTTATCTTTTTTGTACTGTTTATTTCTTTTTATAATTATTGTTGAACATGAAATAATGTGGTATTTTATTTTTGTGGCAACACAAATTTCAGAAAAACCTTTCATTTCATTTAGGAAAGCAATGCTATTTAATTTTTAATTAACAGCAATTTTTAATCAAAGAACATGTTTTAACGAAAGGTAAGTGTGCTATGTCAGAAGCCTGTTCAAAATCCTTTCATATGGTATCTCATTTGTCGTTCTGCGTTTCGTATTTTCTGAGAAAAATGGATGTTGACAGGAGAAATAATATAAAGGATTTTTGTAACTCGCTGCCAATAACTAAGTTTATTATTGGCAAGGTCAGTCAAGTTTGGTTCACAGATGCTATTTATAGGGCGGCCGATTAAAAAATGTCCTGGGGTTAAGGTTTCCTAATCATTTGGATCCGAAGATAAAGGTATTACAGGCCTACTGTTTAAAATACCTTCGATTTTATTAACAACAGTTAAAAATTCCTCAAAAGTTAGTTTTAAATCTCCAATAATTCTTTTTAAATGATGCTTATAGGATTTTACTCCTGCCTCCCACAAGCCACCAAAATTAGGGGATCTATGAGGAAGGAATTTCCAAGAAATTGAATTAGCCAATAAGAAAGCAGCCAATTCCTCGGATTGATTTTTTACAATTTTATGCAATTTTTTCAATTCTGAATTCGCACCAACAAAATTAGAGGCATTATCGGAAAAGATGGTGGCACAAATTCCGCGCCTAGCTACAAATCTTTTTCAGGTAGCTATTAAGGCTTCAGAAGTTAAATCAGTTATTATTTCTAAATGAATTGCACGAGTAGCAAAACAGACGAAAATTGCAACATAAATTTTACAAATAACTCCTTTACGGTGGTTTTTGTATTTTATATAAAATGGGCCACATAAATCAATGCCTGATATTTACCCTTTCTTTAGGTAACGAGACCATAATTTGTTTTGCCATTTTAGGTTTGTTTTTAAAACAAACAATACAATTATGCACAATTTTTCTGGATATGTTTCTGCCATTTAAAGGCCATAATTCTTGTCTCACAAAATGAAGCAAGGTTTGAGCACCAACATTAAAATTTTTTAAGTGAAAATACTGGAAAATTAAAACTGTAAGCCTGCGATCTTTGGGTAAAATAATAGGATGTTTTTTATCATAAGATAAATTTGATTGGTCTAAACAACCACCAACCCTAATTATTTCATCCCTATCAAGAAAAGGATTTAAATTACTTACTCGACTATCCTTTAGTTTCTCACCTTTCTTGAGCGGCTTCATTTCCCTGGCAAAATACATTATCTGCACTAGTTTTACTAATTTTATTTTTGCCTGGTGAAATTATTGTTTTGTAATAGGCCCTACAATCCTTTCTTTGTGCTTGCAATTATAAATAAATCTATAAATAAAAACTAAAATACAAATTAACTTAAAATAACTGTTACTTAAGTCACAAAAATTGTTAAGAAAATCATTAAAGTCATTGTTCATAAGATGCAAATTAATTTTACAGTTCGAATTCAGTTCATTTAAATATGCATCATTATTTGAAAAGTCAGTTTTTTTTCCTTTTTCTGTCAAGTCCAAGAGATTATTATTCAATAATGGACCTTTCACAATAGTTCCATATCTAAAAGTTCTTGAGGAAATGTTCCCCTAGATATTATATCAGCTGGATTATCACTAGAAGTAATGTGTTTCCAATAAAATTGTTCAGTTAGAGACTGAATCTTTGACACTCTATTTGCGGTGAAAGTTTTTATTAGATCAGCAGGGGTATTATTTGGCATCCATGCCAATGCCATGCCCATGCCAATTGAGTCTGAGAATAAAATTACTCTTTGAATGTCTAGTTGTAAGGAAGGGAAAATTTTGGAGACAAGTTGAGAAAGAAGCAAACTGGAACATAGTTCAATTCTTGGCAAGGAAATGGTATTTAGAGGTGACACTCTTGATTTACTCGCAATGAGGTTTGATGTAGCCGAGTTGGACGGATTTAAACAATATAAGTAAGCTGCAGCACCAAAAGCTGTTACAGAAGCGTCAGCGAAACCAAGAACAAATATTGCTTCTGTGAAAGGAGTTAAAATGTATCGACTTATAGTTATATTTTCTATATTTTTAGTTGACTTACGAAGTTACACCAATCACTACCAAGGGGTTCCGGAATGCTCTCGTCTCATCCTATTTTACAAAACCACAATTTTTGAAGATAACACTTGGCCTTGGAAATAAATGGGCCAATGAGCCCTAGAAGATCATACAATTTTGCTATGACAGAAATAACCTGTCTTTTAGTTTATGATTCTTGTTCTTTAACCGAAACTCTAAACACAAATTGATCTTTATTAGATTGCCAAACCATACCTAAAGTTTTAACTGAAGTTTCAGACTTAGAGCAAAAGAAAACATCTTCGATTTCATCATAATTTAGAAGTTCGTTCAAATTTGAATTCCACTTGTGCAAAACCATTCCACAAGAATGAAATATGTTAATTAAGTGATTTATTAGGGCAATTGCCCTGAATTCTGGGGATCCAGTCACGATGTCATCCATGTAGCTTTCAGATAGAATAGCTTTTGCCGATAGAGGAAGTCTATCCTTCTCATCTAAGGCCAATTGTTTGAAGCACCTTATGGCAAAAAAAAGGGCGCATTTAGTTCCATAAGTAACCGTATTCAATTTAAAGGCAATTGTGGAATTATGTTCGTAATCCTTCCAAAGAATGCGTAGAAGGTCCCTTTGTGAAGGATCTATCAAAATCTGCCGAAACATTTTTTTAATGTCGGCAGTTAAAGCAACGTTATATTTTCGAAATCTTAACAAAATATCAAAAAGATCTTCCATAACTTCACCAGAAAACAAAATATCATTCAAACTTTTTCCGGTTGTGGTAAGGGCTAGGCATTAAAGACAACCCTTAATTTAGTAGAGGATTTATCCGGTTTCAAAATGCCATGATGAGGCATGTAATAAACTACTGAGCGAGAGTCTTCGCCTGAAATTCTCTCCATATGCTCCAATGCTTCATATTCATTTAAAAATTCGCAATAAAGTTTTTTCATAGAACTATTATTTTCCAATTTTCTTACAGTTTGTTGTAAACGCCTTTATGCCAAATTTCTAGAATTTCCCAAAAAAATTATTTGTTCAGTTTGAATCGGCATTTCGACAATAAACCTTCCGGTATGATCCCGTTTGTGAGTTTTTTGAAAATGAGATTCACAGAATTCTTCTTATTTACTTAGAAGACGGTCAGGAGAAACATTTTCTATTTCCCAAATTTTTTTAAGATTATATTCAATATTCTCGATTGAGGAATTAAATGTCAATCCACAATATGAATTAGAACTCTTGATTTTAACAGTTCCAGTAGCAATAAGGCCAAACACCGAATTTTGAAACATTAAATTTGGTGAAATGCGATTTTTTCATTCTTTTATTATTTCATAAAAGAGTTCTGCCCCAATTATAAAATGAATTTTTCCCGGTATGTCAAAAGTAGGATCAGCTAGCAATACCCGATTTGGTAACAATGCCTTATCAATTTTAATATTTGAAGAAGGTACACAGTCAGTTATATTAGAAACAACGAAAAATTCACTAGATGAAGAGAAGGAAGAATTCTTATTAAGAATTATCGTATTAACATTCCCTTTCACATTAAAGGAATTTCCACCTAATCCACTAACGGAAATATTTATTCTTTCTTTTTTCAAGCTCAAATATAAGGCCAGTTCTTTCGAAATATAATTAGCTTGGCTAGCACTGTCGAGAATGCCGCGAGCCTGGACAAAACACTAATGTAACGGACTATAAATATAAATATATGCATATAAATATAAATATATAGACAAAAGAACTGCTTTTTTACTTTCTTTATTATGTGATGAAAAGCTCTGCGATATTTCCGATAAATTTTGTCTATTCGATTCATCATTTTCCTTACCAGAACGAAGTCCTTCTGGCGCCGAGCAAAATATTTCTACTTCTGAATCGGGGCTTTTTAATGACGTTTTATTTTGAAATGATTTATTTTTATCACGATGAAGTAATAGGCTATGTCTTAAATTACACACCTGGCAGTTATATTTTTAACCGCATTTCGAGAGTAGATGTGAGTCATTCAAACAATTTATACAAAGTTTATTCTTTTTTACTTCATCAAATCTTTGAATTGGAGTAATTTTTAGATTTAGTAAATTTTGGATTTGGAGTCATTTTTAGAAAAACAGGGCAAAGGTGTAATGCATGCAATTTTTTACAAACAAAACATGAATTAGATTTCAGAATAAAAGTTTTTTGTTTGTTCTGGGTTTTAAATTTTTGCGAATTTATTTGTGTTCTTTGTAGGTTTTCTAATATTTGAACACGATTTTGCAAGAATTCGATAAAGGTATCCCATCTGGGTAAATCTGCCGTTGTTAATGTCATTTCGAATTCCTTGCATGTTGTTCTACCCAATTTTGTCAAAATAATATTAATCAATAAATTTTCACTAAAATTGTTCATTTCGACATTTAACACCTTGAAAGCTCTTACATGCTTTAAAATACAATCAAGCAGCATTCTTAATTTTTCAGCTGATTCAGTACAAATATTATCTAACATTAATAAAGATTTAATATGACTGTTAACTATTAATCTTTTATTGTCAAATCTTTTTTTAAGTGTTTCAAATAATGACTCATATGTGTCATCAGTACTTTGGATTTGCTTCGCTGTCCCAACAACAGAGGATTACAAATAAAAAAGCTTTTGATCATTAGTTAACAATTCGTTCGAATCAATTATACTATTAAATTGAGTCTTAAAGTTATTCCAGTTTTCATAAGATCCATCGAATTTCGGCAATGGAATGTCCGGTAGTTTAACATTTAAATTTTTGGTTTTATTAACACCATTATTTCCATTTAGTAGATCAACATTTTTAGTTTTAGAAAGCTCATTAAGTTATTTAAATCTTACCTAGAGATTTCGGAGATCTTGCTCGATTTCTAGAAAATCGGCTTCACACTTATATATTTCTTCGTCTTTCAAAATTTTAAAGTACTCCATTTTCAAATCGTCTAATTTGTCTTCCAACTTCTTCAAATTTTCAATTTTATTCAAAATATCCACTGAGTCTATTTTTTCTGCCTCATCGGCTATAAAATTTGATAACTTCGTAACTTGGGCTTTTATATTGCCCCTTCTTCGATTCAACACCTTTACATCCATTGCTACGATTTTTTTAAAACAAAAACGCAATATAATCCAACGATCACTGATTTTTCTCCGCGAGAAGTACCATAATGTTGACTACGAAAGGTTAGTGGACTGTAATTAAGTAACTATCCATTAAATTTCAACGAAGTTGACATTAATGAACCATTTTTATTTACAAGTATTGGTTTTCGAAGCTCCCCGTTGGAGACACCAAACGAAGCGAAGAACAAACTACTTCTGATTTACATTTATTGCCAAGCGATGTTAGAAGCCAAGAGTGGCACCAACAGCAAGCAAAATCTATTTTGTATTTATTTTTTATTCTTCTAATAGTTCTATTGAAAATGGGGGGGTCCCGTTTTTTTACCGAATTGGAGGACTAGCCATTCATATAACCCAGGACTGCTAGCAAAAGCTAATTTCTCAGTATCTGCGGGATGTATGGGTATGTGCCAGTAGCCAGAGGTTAAGTTCAAAGTTGAAAAATACTGAGCACAACTCAATTTATCGAAGATCCCATCGATACGATGTAATGGCTCGGCATCATTTTTCACTGTTGTATTTAATTTTCGGTAATCAATACATAACCTAGTCTTTTTGCTTCCTCTCTTTTCATAGCCAAAGTGACAGAGGCCGAATAAGGACTATTGCTCTCCTTAATTAATCCTGCTTCTAACAATCCTTCAATTTGATTTTGAATTTCTTTTTCTTCTGCAGGTGAAGTTCTATAAGGCCTCAAAGATATTGGAAGGTCAGATTTAAGATAAACGTGTTGCGGTTCAATATCAATTCTACCCACATCATATTATGTTTAGAAAAAATACCCATGTAATTTCGAACTAATTCCCTTAAATTCCAATTTTGAATCAAATTGATCTCCCCCATTAGCTCATAATTAGAATTATTAACTTCGCGAGAATTTTGAGGAGCCATGAGTCTTCTATAATTTGATTGCACTTCGTAGTCATTATTTTCCTCATTTGACTGCATAATTATATTATTACCACAGTTCTCAAAATTTAATTGCCCATCATGATAAGGATCCCAATCATTATGCTCTTCATTGTTTTCAAAATTGTTATTCGCTTGATAAAAATTAAACTTATTATAATGATCAAACTTATTTTCAAAATTACTACTCTCATTTTCAATTTCTATACTTTCATTATTCACTTGTTGTTCTCTATTAACACCAATAATATGAAAATGAAGAGCTTTCGCATTTTGTATGGCTACACCTCTATTTACAATTCTTTTCCCCTGTTTGACAGCACAATGTTTACAATTAATTGTTAAATGAAATTTTGAACACTCTTTTAACCCCAATATTGCATTATTTAGATCTATATTACTAACCGGAAAATCAACCCATTTACTAATTTTACCAACCCTGATGAGAACTCTACATTTCTGATTAATTTCCATAAACCCTTTTGCATGACCAATAATAAAAGTAGGTATTTTCTCAATTTTAGGATTAAGTTTTACTACAACGTTCAATTTAAAATGGCAATTGCGGAGCTACTATCCACAATACAGGGTAAATTATAAATTGGGGTGTACCCATACACTATAAATTGTTATACACTACTGGGATTACAAGCAAAAGAAGAATCATTAGGAGTATCAGAGGGAGTAGTATTACTTCTAAAAACGCAGTCTCTTTCCCAATGGTAAGCATTTCTGACCCCCTTATTGATGAAAATTCTGCACGGTCTGCTTGGATAAAGGTTCTGAAAATGATTATTTTGTACAGGAGTCCTATAATTATGAGATCTCTGATTAAATTGCCGTGCTGGTAGCCAATTCCGAGGGTCATATTCTTGCCTAAGTGGTCGGAAAGTCTGATAATTTTGCCGAAAAGATTGCATTGGGAAACGGGGAGCAGAAAAATTTGGCTGACGATATGGCTGATTGATTGGTTGTCGAGTATTTAGTGGTGGAGAAACTTCAACAAATTGCTTCACAATTCTACACCAGTCAGTGGTATTTTCAGGGTGATTTACATTGATGGAATTTTGATATTCTGGTCCTAACCCATCAGTCAATCCTTGTAACAGAATGACTTCACTTAAGTGTACCTGCCTATCTATCTTCACCTTTTTTCTAAATTAATTTTCTAAGTCACTCAATTTATCCAGTTTCAGTGTAGTAAAATAAGAAAATTTTGGGCACTTTATATCAATAAACCTCTCTATTAAGATATTTACAACTTGTTCATTATCACCACAATCTAAACAATCATTAACATACACTTTAAGAGCTCCTCCCTTAAGATATTGAGACATATGATAAAATTTCCTCTCCTCATTTTTATTTTCTCTTATACAAATGTGGTCGAAATATTCCAGCCACTGCTAAATCCCCATTCCCAAATCAGGGTCAAATGCAATCATTTTAATTTCATTTATTTTTCTGTTATTTCTATTAACATGAATATAAGAAGATATACTATTTTCTATACAATGTCCCGGTCTTAATAAAATTTAAATAACAACAATAGAATTTAAATAATCACTAACAATAAAATAAAAAACTCTTATCAAAATATCCGAACAGCATAAAATCAACAAAATAAAAATATCAGTCAGAATAACAACCATTAAAAAAACTTACAAACTGCCGTATGTCTTCTTTTCCATTTTTATTTGGCTGCAGGCCCGTATTATAGAACTCTCCAACAGCGCAAAATAACAAATCAACAAAAAATAAAAATATCACTTAGAATAACAATCATAAAATCAAAAACTTACAAACTGCCGTATGTCCCCTCTTTGCATTTATTCCGCTCCGATGGTTAAACAATAACAAAAGTGCTGTGATACGTGGAGTCTATATACTGGCATATAGTCGACTACAAATGAATATATGGCAATCCTGGTTGACTTGAAAAATAATATGTGACCATTTCACTGAACCACCTTATTTTTTGTAAATCACACTATCAAGTTCAGAGGTTTCCACCAAGGAATTTTGCAGTCGTAGCGCCGATACTCCCCATTCATGGTTTGCTTATAGAAGGAAATAAATAGGCAGTCGATTCCAATCCATATTTTATTAAAATCCGAAAAAACTTTAAAGCTATGCTTTCACTAGTTCACATGATAATGCCATAAATAATGACGTTTAGTACCAAGGAGAGCTTTAGTGAATTAAATTAAGCTTAAGAAGACACGAGATGATAATAGGCAGCGTCGTATGGTCAATGGGCTGCCAAGGAGATTTTATTCCACGGTCGCGAAGTCCGCGCCGGGGTTACGTATACTTCGAGATCCAGGAACAATCTGCTCTTTAGGCGGGAAAATGCAGCATATAAGCATTTTCTAAAGCTCACGAATACAGAACCACGAAACAATCATTCGACCAATAGCTTTACGGGACACTATTTTTGGGCGTTATGAAATGAAAGATATTAAACTTCCTACAGAAAAGCGCGCGAAAGAACATTCTAGGCCGATCTGGAAAGAACCTGATTTTTTTTAAACAAATGTAGAAATAAAAAGAAATGCGTAGGTTTAACTGGGTCTTGGTAGAATGGCAGGAAAAAATTTTACTTTGAAACCGAGATTAACTTTTATGTTTGAGAAAAGAATACTTTTTTGTCAGCAAAAATAGGGGATCAAAAAAATAAAAAAATACAGGTTGTTTTTCGAGAGAATTAAAATATTTAGCTGGGAAAGTGATATTTTAAAAGGATTAAAATTTAGGATGCTATTTTAATGGAATAAAAAGCGAGTAATTTTAACATAACGGCATACTAGCGACATTTTTTCAAGAGAATAAATATAGAATAAAGAATTTTTAGCTATGCGGGATTTTGACAATTTAAATAATAGAATGAGAAAATAATTTAGAATAATGGGAAATAAACAGAATTATAGAATTGATGAGGCAAACGGCGACAAAGTTAAAATTATACCCCCCCCCCCCCCCCAAAAAAAAAAAAAAAAAAAAAAAAAAAAAAAAAAAAAAAAAACCTGATGTTAGGGAACTGAGAAGCAGTTCCCTATCATCGGTTCAGATAAGTGACATAAAAAAAAATTAGAATTTTCTTTTAAATTATTAGAATAAGTTGAACAACAACAAAAAAAAAAAAAAAATTCAAAAATTCAAAAATTTTGAGATGACCGAGAATCACGCGAGAAGCAACTGCCTAAAAATAAATTGAAGAATACAATTTAAACAAAAAACATTTAAGAGTAAAAACATACCCCAAAATACATAAATTTTACAAAAAGACTTACTTTTTGCAACTGTAAATAAATAAGAATACATCAAGATTAAAACAAGAAATAAATAACATAATAAATAATCCTAATAACAATATAATACGTAAAGAATTCAATATAATAAATAATAAAGATGGAAATGAAGCTTTAATTTTTCCAGTCCTCAATAAACAGTTCTCTTTTAATTTTTATAAGTTATATCTGTCATAACAGTCCTCTTTTTTTTTTTTTTTTTTTTTTTTTTTTTTTTTTTATTATTATTAAGATTGACACCACTCTAATCTATGGTGCCACTCTTTTCGTGGTCACACTGCAGATCAGAGCTATTTTATTCCATTCATGGATGATAACTACCCTTATTGACACATTTAGTAACTTTTTGGTATATACACTATTTATGGTACCAAAAATAGTATTCTTCAATTCCTCAACACTTTTGTAAATAGAGATCTCTTTTATCTTAATAATAACATTTCTCAACAATATTTCTAAAATATTCTATTAATAAATAATAACATTAATAAATTTCTTTCAATAAATAAATAATATCAACAAAATTCAATAGCTATTCTAACAATATATCACAATAAATATTACTTTCCATATAAAATTCTTGGTTGAGAGGGAAAAAAATACATAGCAAAATCTGTTTGTTTCCTTACTTGGAAAAGGTAAGGAAATAAGTTTTTGCTAGCCGAATGGTGTATTAAAAAATTAACAATATATTATATTTCCACGACTAAATAATTTAGTTGCCCAAATATTTAGATAGGAATCACTCAACCAATAATTTTGACAATAATATCCCATTCTGATACTCTTCTTTTAACTAATAAATTTATGATATAATCGGGTATAGCTAATTACCAAAATTTAAGTGTAGAATCATATGCTTCTTTTTACACTTTTTTAAGTAAATAAGAAAAAAAATTGTTGTTATATAGATAACAGAGAAATGGAATATAAAATTATTATATTTACACTATTGCACTGTAAAAAATGTTCGGAACGTTTCAGAAAATTATCCCGAAACATTTCGCATATTTTACCGGAATTTCGAATTTCTTAAGTCCCACGTCAATTACGGCAATAATTCGTGTAATATTTTTGAGAGGTTTCAACTTTTCCGTAAACTACATTCTGCGCATGCGTGCTCCATGTTTTATGTTCCATTAGTCATTTTGATAACTAATGAAAAAAAACAGCTGCCTTGGTAAGTAAGAGAAATGCAATCTGAACAAATGCCATTCTTTGTTTGGATATCAACCGATAAAATAAGTAGCTAATTTAAATCTTTTTATGCTTTAATATTTCCATTTTCATTTTGTCTGTAATACGAAACTTTAAAATTTAATTTCTTAAATAAGACACCGAATAAAAAAAGTATATTGATTATTTTTTATAATGTCTAGTTATGAAATAATTATTCTTTGTAATAAAAACTGAATGTATCTGCCAATTGAGAAAATGCTTTTTATTAAAATGTATAGATAAGTAATATTTTTAAATTTTCTTTTCAAATAAGCTTCCTGTCATTTAATACGAGTAATGCATTAGTAAGTTTAACACGTTATAAAATATATTTTTTAAGTTAAACATCATATTTATTTTAAAAATTTCATAGAACTGCAGTATAATAAAATTTAATTATGATATTAAAATTAATATTTTAATAATTTATGAAATAAAGCATATTTAAATATTTCACAAACGGTTTTTATAATTTTTGTATTGCTTAATGAAATTTAGCTTTTTTAACCCTTTAACGGGTGCGTTTGCATGGCGCAAATACCAAAAAATTCCAAATTTGCCACATATATTTTCGAATAAAAATTTTTGCTTCTATATTTTGGAGATTTTACACGTAAAAATTATTATAGAAAAATACTGCTTGTAAAACATCGTACTTTTGACATGTACCGCTGCCCTTCAAAGGATTAATGCATTTGGCATCTTAGAGTAAATGCTACAAGTGTTTTTATTTATTTATTTTTTTTTTAAATGAGTAATAAAATCAGGTCCATGTTCAACTTTTGTTATCTTTCAAAAATTTATAGATTTTATTAATCAGTTTTTGTACTTTCTTTAATTTATAAATTAATAAAAGTCTTTTAAATACATCATTAAGCCTATGTTATATGTAAATTGTTTTCAAAAATCGTATCCGTTGATAGACCCATAGATTGTCTTTTTTTTCTTTTAATTAATTCTAAAGAAAGCGATTTTAATAAATTTGTGTCTTAGGGGCAAGTGAAATAATTTTAGAATTTTTAATGTCCCTCCTTTCTTATTTATGAAATATGATGTATGTAAAATAAGTGTAATGTACTATTTCTCTCATGTAAAATTTGGAAAAAAAAATAACACATAAAAGTAGTTTTTGCACGTTTTATACTTATCTTTTGTATTGCTTATCAAATGTTCTAGCAAGGATGTAAATTATTAAATCAGAAAAATATTGATTAAAAGGAAATTTTATATTTTCTAAAAACTTTTTTATGATTTTAATAAAATAATAAAAATAATGTTTACATTTTTAAAAATTACAATTAACAGTTTTACACTTTACTTACTCGTGCAAGTCCGAGCTCGGAATTCAGTTTTAGCAAATATTTTTTATATGCTTAGTCGTGAGTTTCAATTAATATATTTTTGTTGTACAGTTTCGATTTTGTTACCTGATAAATAAAAAATATTATTTTCAGAATTAAAAAAAAAAAAAAAAAAAAAAAAAAAAAAAAACTTCCGAAAAAAAGACGTTCTGTGAAACTGTGAAACTGGAACATTTCAATATTTTGATATGAAAGATTCCGAAAAAGAACGTCCCGTAATGTTGGAATGTTTCAGCATTTTGACATGAAAGGTTCCGGAAGAAAGTGTATCGTGACACTGAAATAGTGACACTATTTTAGTATTTTGATACGAAAGGTTTCAGAGTATATAATACGGAATGTTTTTGAAAAATTGGAATGTTTTACTACTTTGTTGTGAAACATAACAGCAAAAAGCCGTGGCATCTTAATGCCACGGCATTTTTCCGGAACCTTCCGAAAATTTTTTACAGTGTGTAATTCTTATTTTTTAATTAATCTCTTCAAACTACTTCACCATAATATCACAATATCACATTTTAGAATAAGAATAGAATACAAGCATTCAAGAATAATTCAAGACTCTTACTGTATTAAACAAAATAAATATAGCTAATGCAAATACCTTAAATAATATAAATAATATTTACTAAAACTGTAATTATATAAAATATTTAACTTACATTTAATAGTCTATACAAAATAAGTACCAAAACTAGTGATCAGGCTAGCAGACACCTAGTAATGTTGAGAAGTTACTATTTACAATTTAAAGTGAAGTTTTCAGAATTACACCAGCAATATCCCTGTGCCGACACAAGAATGTACTTGGTAAAAAGAATTTACATTTATTTTTTGAAAAGTTTTAAAACTATAGTTATTGTAAATAAAATTTTGGAAAGAATTTAATATATTGTTTTTACTAATGTTTATTGTTGTAACACTGTACGTAAAGTTGTTTGTGTTTTTTTTTTGTTCTTTTTTCATGGAGTAATTTGAAGTCATCTGGAAAATAATATGGTCTTAATTTAGAAACATGTACAATTAATGAATTGGCTTCAGTTTCATAATTAAATCTGTCTATTTCATAAGTAACTTTTGAAAGTTTGTTTATGATTTTGTAATGACCCGAAAAAGTTGGTTCCAACTTCCTAGTATTAAGGTAATTTAAATTCTTCATAAATTACATAATCATTTACTTTTAAAGGACACTCAACAAATTTCCTATCATATAACATTTTATTTTTGAACTGAAATTGTTTAATACGCGTTTTTGCAATTTTTAGGGCTTTTGGAACATGTGGATAGTAATTTTGATCTAAAGGATAGTTATAAGGTAATTTGCCATAAAATAAATATGCTGGTGGAAATTTAGTTATGAAATGGAGAGTATTTTTGTATTCTTGAATGACTTGATCTAATAATCGAGTCCATGGAATTTTAGATGAGACTGAATTTACTTTACACTTTAATCTAGTGACTATTGTCTGGTTAACACATTCAACCTTCCCATTCGTTTGTGGATGATGTGAAGAGGTAAATCTTTGTTTAATTTTATGTGTTTTGAGAAATCTTTTGAATTGAGGAGACCGGAACGCCTTGTGCCGATCACTGAGTATTGTTTGGGGAACCTGACTATTGAAAATTTGTTTTAAACAAATAATATACGTGGCTGATGTAACATTTTTAGATGGAAAAGCCCAGACATAGCTAGTGGCATGATCTGTTATTATATGTAAAAATTTCTTTGTTGAGTTATAATAACTAAATCCACCCACAGTATCTATAGAGAGGCACTCAAAATGTTGATCTGTGACTGGCAGAGAAAAAGCTTGTAATATGCCAAATCTTTTTTTGTTTGTTTTTTTATTTTTTAGACAAGTGTCACAATGTTTTACATACTAAGTTATGTCTATTGTCATATTAGGCAAATAATAGTTTGGCGAAATTGAACATTTTCTGTTTAATCAAATGTCCATAATTCTCATGTGCAATGTGTAATATTTTTCTTCTTAAAGCCATTGGTACTACCACTTTTCGAAATCCATGTTTTTTTAAGTATAATAATTCCATTCTCTGATCGATATTTCCTATCATTTACATTTTCTTTATTTTGCATCTCTATTATTCCATCATCTATCTAAAAATAAACTAATGTGCTGGTTGTACAAAGTTAGAGGGTTTCTAGGCAACATCTCGGCTTCGACATTTGTTGACCCTTTTTCATACTTTATTTCATACTCAAACATACTTAACTTTAAGGACCATCTGAATAATCTTCCTCTAGGATTTTAACATTTTTTAACCAAACTAGAGATGCATGGTCAGTATGGATGGTAAACCTGACTCCATGGAAATAATGGTAGAATTTATCTAGAGTGTCAAAAATTGCTAAACACTCTAACTCTGTAATGAAGTAATTTTGCTCATAACACTTCAAATTCCTTGAATGATAAGCAATTGGATGCAGAAATCCCTCTTTATCAGGTTGTTTAAGTACTGCACCTACTGCCATCTGTTAGACGTCAACAAACATATGAAACGGTAAATTAGCATCATAAATATTGAGAATAGATTTTTGGATTAAAGCATTTTTCAATTTATTAAAAGAATCCTAACATTTTGGAGTCCAATTCCATATTGTAGTTTTTCTAAGTAATTTATTAAGAGGTTGTCAAATCTGAGCATATTTATCCAAGAGTTTATCTATGAACACGTTTATTGATCCTAGGAAACTTTGCAGTTGTTTAATATTTGTTGAGGGTTTTAATTTATTTATAGTTTCTATGTTTGCATATGCAGGAGTTAAAATTCTATCATAGATTTCATAACCTAAAAAATTAATCTTACTTTGAGCCAATTTACATTTGAATTAAGTTTAATGTTTTCTAATTTACAAATTTTGAATATTTGAATTAGATGGTCAAGATGTTCTTTTAGAGAGGAGGAGAAAATTATAATATCATCGAAATAATGGCAAGCAAAATCTATTTTGTGTTTAATTAGGATTCTTCTAATAGTTCTATTGAAAATGGGGGGGGAGGGTCCAGTTTTTATACCGAATGGGAGAACTAGCCATTCGTGTAACCCACAGCTGGTAGCAAAAGCTAATTTCTCAGTATCTGCGGGATGTATGGGTATGCGCCAGTAGCCAGAGTCTAAGTCCAAGGTTGAAAAATACTGAGCAACACTCAACTCATCCGATCCCGTCGATACTAGGTAACGGCTCGGCATTATTTTTCACTATTGCATTTAATTTTTGGTAATCAATACATAACCTAGTCTTTTTACCTTCCTCTCTTTTTATAGCAAAAGTGACAGAGGCCGAATAAGGATTATTGCTCTCCTTAATTAATCCTGATTCTAACAATCCTTGAATTTGATTTTGAATTTATTTTTCCTCTGCAGGTGAAGTTCTATAAGGCCTCAAAGATATTGGTAGGTCAGATTTAAGATAAACGCGTTGCGGTTCAATATCAATTCTACCCACATCATATTATGTTTAGCAAAAATACCCATGTAATTTTGAAGTAATTCCCTTAAATTCCCATTTTGAATCAAATTGATCTCCCCCATTAGCTCATAATTAGAATTATTAACTTCGCGAGGATTTTAAGGAGCCATGAGTCTTCTATAATCTGTTTGCACTTCGTAGTCATTATTTTCCTCATTTGACTGCATAAGTATATTATTACCACAGTTCTCAAAATTTAATTGTCCATCATGATAAAGATCCGAATCATTATGCTCTTCATTGTTTTCAAATTTGTTATTCACTTGATAAAAATTAAACTTGTTATAATGATCATACTTATTTTCAAAATTACTAGTCTCATTTTTAATTTCTATACTTTCAATATTCACTTGTTGTTCTCTATTAACATCAATAATATGAAAATGAAGAGATTTCTCATTTTGTATGTCTTCACCTCTATTTAGAATTCTTTTCCCCTGTTTGACAGTACAATGTTTACAATTAATTTTTAAATCAAATTATGAACACTCTTTTAACCTCAATATTGCATAATTTAGATCTATACTACTAACCAGAAAATCAACTCATTTACTAATTTCCGCACCGAAATTATATTCCGCACAAATAATCACCAGGAATCTATCATAAGAGAGTCTCTAGAAATAATATCTAAAAAAGAAATAGTCTGTAACGATGTATTATCATATGATATCCACGCAGTCTGGAATGCATTAATACATCATTGATTACCTTTCACATCCCATCTTATATTCCAAACCCTTGAAGTAAAATAGTTTATTCCGGGCAAGCAAGAAAACGCGAAGAGACAACAACTCAACTCAACTATTATTTTTTTACTGATGATGACCGAGTAGTTCGGTTGAAAACGTTTTGAATTTTTAAAAGGACTTTAATGTGCTTTTAAATTTTTTAGGTATGTTTTAACGCACCTTCAAGCAATATATTTACCTTTAGTTGTATCTTTATGAATTTTAGTTGAAAAATAATCTCTGACGATTTCACTGAACCACCTTATTTTTTGTAAATCACACTATTAAAGCCAGAGATTTCCACCTAGGAATTTTGCAGTCGTAGCGCCGATACTTCCAATTCATTGTGTGCTTATTGAAGGAAGTAAATTAGCAGTCGATTCCAATCCATATTTTATTAAAAATCGGAATAACTCTGAGGCTATGATTTCACTAGTTCACATGATAATGCCATAAAAAATGACTTTTAGTACCAAGGAGGGGCTTCAGTGAATTAAATTAAGCTTGAAGAAGACACGAGCTGTTAATAGGCAGCGTCGTATGGTCTATGGGCAGCCAAGGAAATTTTATTCCACGGTCGAGTAGTACGCGCCGAGGTTAGGTATAAATCGAGATCCAGGAACAATCTGCTCTTTAGGCGGGAAAACGCAGCATATAAGCATTTGCTAAAGCTCAAGAATACAGAACAACGAAACAGTCTTTCGACCAACAGCGTTACGGGACTCTATTTTTGGACGTTATGATATGAAAGATATTAAACTTCCGACTGAAAAAGCGTGCGAAAGAACATTCTAGGCCGATCTGGAAAGAACCTGATTTTATTCCACGTTTGATTCGTTTTTTCGAACCTGTTTTTTCGAACAAATGTAGAAATAAAAAGAAATGCGTAGGTTGTACTGGGTCTTGGCAGAATGCCAGGAGAAAAAAGTTACATTGAAACCGAGATTAACTTTTATATTTGAGAAAAGAATATTTTTTGTCAGAAAAAATAGGGGAACAAAAAATAAAAAGATACAGGTTGTTTTTCCAGAGAATTAAAATATTTAGCTTGGAAAGTGATATTTTAAAAGGATTAAAATTTAGGAAGTGTTATTTTAATGGAATAAAAAGCGAGTAATTTTAACATAACGGCATACTAGTGCCATTTTTTTCAAGAGAATAAATTTAGAATAAAGAATTTTTAGCTATGTGGAATTTTGACAATTTAAATAATAGAACGAGAAAATAATTTAGAATAATGAGAAATAAACAGAATTATAGAATTGATGAGGCAAACGAGGACAAAATAAAAATTTGTTTCATATATATCTATCTATCTATCTATATATATATATATATTTAATAGGCTTTAATCAATTAATAATTTCATATTATTTAAAGTAGGATTATACGTTGAGAAATCATTTAAAAAAATTTTAAATATAGTGTAAATAACACTTCATTTTTTTCCCTCTTTACATATCTTCAAAATGAAACAGAGCCATAATCGTATATTTTTTCTAAATAAACTTGCTCGCGATTTCTATCAGGTGAGCAAATATGATGCATTTTCCATAATCGAGTTCGCAGCCCACGCCACAGTAATTTATTCTATCGGAATTGTTTGGGAAAACACGTGAACTGAATTCAAGATAAACGTACGCTTACAAAAAAAAAAGAATGTTTCGTAAAAAAGCTCCCTTTTTAACACTTTCCAACCTAGTTGAAAAGTGTTTATGACTTCGGTTTGTCTGGCCGTATGGCCGTCTACCGTCTGGCCGTCTGGCCGTGCTCTAACTCCCGAAAATATGCTCGGATTGCTCTGCATTTTTTATATGTTATAGTCGTTATCTATAGAATGTTCCCTATTTCAACGGAGGTGTGTAGCACTTATAGTTTTTTTACAGGGACACTCAAAAGAATTCCGTTACATTGCGGTCTATGGGGAAAAATCATTTGCGGTTTATTTAAATAATGTTTCACTATTTTAAACGCATTGAAATTTATATATATGACTAAGGTGCATTAGAAGAAGCTTAATATGGAATAGGGTGTGCATAGCACTTATAGTTACTTTACAGGGACAGTTAAAAGAATTCCGTTACATTACGTCTATGGAGAAAAATCGTCTGCGGTTTATTTAAATAATGTTTCACTATTTTAAACGCATTGAAATTTATATATCTCACTAAGGTGCATTACAAAAGGTTTACTACAGAATAGTGCATGTATATCAGTCATAGTTCATTTACAGGGACACACAAATAATTCTCTACTGTCTGTTAACAATAATTCCTGGAAGTGCGTTTTAAGTTACTGAAAGCGACTTTAATTTTAACTCGCTTTTTGTCTATTACGTGGTGTGTATAAATTCTGTAGATCCTATACAGGGAAGCACAAAAGTTCGCGAACACATTTTCGTTTATTGACAGAAACTCCAGACGGAGAATTTTAAACTGTGCTACGCGTTTCCTAACTGAACTAAAATTTAGCATCCTATGTAGTATATATACAAATCTATAGATCCTATACAAGGCTGGATAAAAGTACTCGGATATTTTTCCGAATATTGTATATGTTGGAAATTCCTGAAATTACGTTTTTAAATATGTTATGCGTTTTTCAAATTGTTTACTTAGATGTTATCTTTCAGCTTATTAAACGGTAATGATTTGTAAAATTATTTTGGAAGTGTTGAAAAATGTTACATAATCTATGCTTGACGCATGATTTTTCGTTCTTCTTTATTTATATAATTAATTTTTACAACCACTTGTCTCGTTTGAAATTACCACTGTACAATTTAAAAAGGCTATATCTCATCAATTTTTAGGGTTTCTTTCATCTGATGTAATTCTATTCGTCTCACTTCTTTGTCTATTTCTCACAGAGTACGTTCGGAAACTGTGTACATGAGAGACTTGAAATTTTGAATACTTATTAGTTGAATTCCTCCGATCACACGACATATCAGAAAATTTTGATAAAGGTCTTATATTGTTTTAATAAATGAATTAATTTAATGACACCGGACCATTTCGTCTTTTTAGATTTTAAAACATAACCTTAATTTCAGTCTAATTGTTTAAAAACAACACAAAATGTCACAAAAACATATATGCATCATTTATTAAAAACTTTTACTTTAGGTGTTTTAAAAATATACAAAACTGCATTTCACATTAAAAACATCACATTAAAAGTTTTTAATGTGAAATGCAGTTTTGTATATTTTTAAAACACCTAAAGTAAAAGTTTTTAATAAATGATGCATATATGTTTTTTTTGACATTTTGTGTTGTTTTTAAACAATTATTTATAGACAGAGGTGAATTTGATTCAATTGAGTGTTGTGTTTTTCATGACTCAAGTTTATTTTGCTTAATTTCAGTCTTTTTGTGTAGACAATGTGCTTTAGTTATAGCACTATTTAAAAGATTCCTGGTTTGAAGCTTGGTGTCGGAGTTTGAAATTTTTTCTCCGGAATAGATTTCATTATCCAATACCTTCAATTTTACAGAATTTTTTTTTAACATTTTAATGCCAAAAGTTGTTCAAAATATTTTATCAATTATTTTAATAATTTAAATTTATTTTTTTGAGAAACTTGGAAATTTATTTATTTATTTTTAATTTTCGCTATTTTTTTTTATTTTGGAATTATAAATTTCGTTAAAACAATTTATTTTGTTTTGAGAAAAAATTTTAAACATTAAATTTTGCTTGTATATAAACTAAACACTTGAGAAATTTCAGCATTTTAAATTACATTTAAACAATTTTGTTGTTTTTAGAAATTTTTAATTTATTTAAACAGCCACTAAATTTTTTAAATTTTGAAATTAAAAAAAATTCGGAATTTTGAATTTTTTAAAAATAATTTTATATAGGTATTTACTTATTTTTTAAACAGCTCTTATTTCTAAATATTAAATTTCTTCTTTAAATAATTATTTCTCATTAATTGGCTGCCATCTCACTTTTAATTTTTTAATCTGCTGCCATCTTTGACTTATTGATAAAGAGTATTGATAAAGGATAAGGATTTATTAATTATTAATTAATGATTTGGTTTTATTAATTAAAAGATAAAGCGATTTGAAAGAAATATTAAACGAATCTCTTCGATCACATTTACATGTTTCAGATAGAGCCGAACATAAACTGCTCCGGAACCGTTCATCAAAGCCGGACACCTTAGGAAGAGATCTTTGATTTCTAATTTTTTGAACAACTTTTTGAATTTAAAATATTTGAGTAGACGCCATTTTGAAACAAAACGGCGGATGAAGTTGGCCAACGAACTCAATCGAGACTTTAGTAAGTTCTGTGGATATGATCGGTGTTATCCAAATTTGTTCCTAAATACAAGAACTATCGCATGATAACACAGACACACAGACACACACATAGACACACACACACACACACACAAACAAGCACACATATACAAACACACACACACACACACACACACACACATATATATATATATATATATTAATTTTTTATGCTATAACTTTTATTTATGAACCGATTTGAATGTGCCTGAATATGTGTACAGAACAGTAGAGAAGTTCTCGACCAAGCACGTTGGCCTGCATCATCCGCCATCTTATTTAAATTGTCGACCACTTAAAATAAAAATAAAAATTCAAAATTCAAAAATATAGAAAAAAAAATTTAACTGAAAAAAATGTTTCCGTTATGCATTAGATCTTGATAAAAGGATTCCGTAGAATTGTTTGTTTTCACTTCATCTTAAAAATTGACTGGGATATAGCAGTTTGAAATTCTAGGGTGGCTGAAATTTTGAAAAATCTATTTTTAACACTTTCCAACTTAGTTGAAAAGTGTTTATGACTTCAGTTTGTCTGGCCGTAGGGCCGTCTGCCGTCTGCCGTCTGCCGTCTGCCGTCTGCCGTCTGCCGTCTGCCGTCTGTCCGCGCTCTAACTCCCGTAAATATGCTCAAATTGCGCTGCAATTTTTATATGTTACTAGCATATAACCCCCGTCAAAAATGACGCAATGTTACGTTTCATTTTCACAAGATTTCATACAAACAAACAGCATTAAGATGTTATGAAATAATATTCAATCCTTTGATATAAACAACGCCATTCCCAAAGGAAATAAACTGTTTTGATTGAACTTCAATAGTTTAAAGATTTCACTATAAAAAAATCCTGTAAAGATTAAGAACGATAAAATCTTCAAAACATTATTTAGATATCAGCAAAGTTGTTTAAACACCCATTGCTGGGTTAACACATCTCCGGGCCCGCTAGCGCGGCCCCCTAATTACATCGGGGCGGTGCCTTGCATACAAACCTCGCAAAAAGCTGCTCTAATATTTCACGAGGCAGCGCTGCAAAGCATATTTTTAAGCGACATTAAAAATTTCGAGTCATTTCGGCAATCTGTGTCGTTTTGACCTTTTAAACTGCCCTGCTATAATCAGAGTAAACATTTCATTATTCAAATTCCGATTTCGCAACTGTATACAACTGTAACAAATTTCGATGATTAAAATAATTTCTTTTATTTTATTTCTTGATTAAATCGCATCTATTAATTGTATTAATATGACTGATAATTTTTTTTCACTACAAAGTTACTATGTTAAAATTCAAAATTTTATCTGCATTGATATAAGTAATACTTGTTGTACCACAGTATTACATTATATTCCTTATATTTTAATTATGTTTGATATAAAATATTCATTTTATTTACAATGCAAGCAAAATTGATTAAATACAGAACAAAGTGCAATTTCGACAGAAAGTTTATTTGCCAAAATAATAATTAAATAACTTAAATTTTAAAAAGTTTATCTCAAATTAAATTCTGATTTTTTATAAACATGCCTAAAGAAATCTGTGATAAATTTTGATCATTAAAGATAATATTTTATTAAATAAGTATTTTTTTTTAATTCTCTTATTAAATTACAAATTTATTTTCACTACAAAGTTTCTACTATGCTAAAATACAAAATTTTATTTCATTGATATAATTAATATATGTAGTACACGGTATTACAATTACATGTTCCTTATATTCTAATCATTGATATAATTTAATATATGTAGTACACGATATTACAATTACATATTCCTTATATTCTAATTAC
This sequence comes from Maratus michaelseni, assembly GCA_963931845.1. Taxonomy (NCBI): domain Eukaryota; kingdom Metazoa; phylum Arthropoda; class Arachnida; order Araneae; family Salticidae; genus Maratus; species Maratus michaelseni. The sequence goes on along the minus strand of OZ007596.1, from coordinate 182,901,456 downwards.
ATTTTTTAAGAAATACAGTGACCTCTCACTTATACGCGATGTTCAGTAATTACTTTTTGTACCACTATTTTAAAATTCGATTTATAAATTCTGCGATTAAATAAGGAGAAAATTACTTTAAAAAGGAACTGGTGCTGAAAAATAATTACAGTGTATCGCGTATAAGTGAGAGGTCACTGTATTCAATTTAAAATTTTGTTTATATTAATCTCCGATAGATGGCGATAAAGGCTCACAACGAATGAACGAAGTAGTTTAGCGAGTATCACGGAGGAAAGTAACTTACTCCGTCTGCGATCGCTTTCCGAAAGGTTGCATTCATGGTTTAATATTTTATACGTTCACGACGAATGAATCATTTGTTTGTTTACTTTCATGGAGCAATAAACCTAATTTCAACTGAAGTTATCTCAGAAAATAAACATAATTTAATGTAAGCCATCTCACAAACATTAATTTATTTTGAAAGACGTGATTTCAAGTAGGATAAACTATCGTTCAGTTGTTATATGTTAGAACAGAGTCTTCATTAAGCCTAACATGGCGTTTAACTAAGGTCAATTCGCAGATCAGAGTGGTTCAGCCCGGATTGGTTACAGACACTTTCTCGCCTTTGGATTTTATTATAAGTAAGATTATCGTTATTTATAGCATGTTCCCTATTTCAACTGAAGTGTGTAGCACTTATAATTTTTTTACAGGGACACTCAAAAAATTCCGTTACATTACGGTCTATGGGGAAAAATCATTTGCAGTTTGTTTAAATGATGTTACACAATTTCAAATATATTGTAATTGATATATATCACTAAACTGCATTACAAGAAGCTTAATATGGAATAGGGTGTACATAGCACTTATAGTTTTTTTTTTTTTACAGGGACAGTCAAAAGAATTCCGTTACATTACGTCTATGGAGAAAAATCGTTTGCGGTTTAATTAAATAATGTCTCACTATTTTAAAAGCATTGAAATTTATATATATCACTAAGGTGAATTACAAGAGGCTTACTGCAGAATATTGTGTGTATAGCAGTCATCGTTCATTTCCAGGGACACACAAAAGAATTCTCTACTGTTAACAATAATTCCTGGAAGTGCGTTTTAAGTTACTGAACGCAATTTTAAATTTAACTCTCTTTTTGTCTATTACTTGGTGTGTATAAATTCTGTATTTCATATACTGGGCAGCACAAAAGTTCCGTTAATTGACAGAAACTCCAGAAAGAGAATTTTAAACTGTGCTGCGCGTTTCCTAACTAAACTATAATTTAGCATCCTATGTAGTATATATGTTACGGCCAAATCCCGAAATCGGCCAATTCGCGAAGTGGCCAGAGGCTGTCGGCCAGTTCGCGAATTGGCCAGATGCCGTCGGCCAGTTCCCGAAATGGCTACGGGTAGTTGGGCAGTTTCAGTGCAAGTGCTTGACAAGTTCGGTATTGAAAATGAAGTATGTAGAGTTTATAATTCATGTACATGAGTACTCAAAAGTAATATATGACTTAATGGTCTGTGGGGAAAATCAATTGCGGCGTGCCTTAATGGTGTGACACTGTTACAAACATAAGAAAATGATATGAATTGAATTTCTGACGTGCACTAAAACATGCTTCTGTAGAATAAGGAGTAAAAATAATGTATCATTCATTTACAGGGTCACACAAAATAATTCTATTACATAATGGTGTACGGCGAAAAATGTTTGCAGCGTATTTTAATTATGTTTCATTATTTAAAATATGCTGAAAGTGATATACATTGTTGATTTTAACTACAATTTTTTTTTCTGTAGAAAGTAATGTGTATATCAATTATTGTTCATTTACAGGGACACATAATTGATTTCGAATACAGTACTGTATCGGAAGTATTATATATTAGGGACGATTACTGGAAGTGCGTTTTTAAGTTTATCTAAATTTTTGCATACTACGTGGTGTGTATAAATTCTATTAATCCTATACAGGGCTAAACAAAATAATTCTTAAGCTTTACTTTTGTGATTTTAAAAAGGTACATTAAGTATCCTTTTTAATTTGAATTATGCATTTTCAAGCACAAATATAGTATTCAGATTACTAAGAGAAGTTTCTAGAATATAAATTAAATCTTAAACAGGGATATGCAAAGAACTTAATACTTGGCTGCCTATGAAAGAAATTCCTGGAAGTGTGATTTCAGTAGTTTTATGTATATTTTTGCCAAAATTAAATTGTAGCTTAATATTTGGCGTGTATAAAGAACTGTAAGTAATATACTGGTCTTTACAAAATAATTCAAGTACATTTCTGCCCATTGGTAGAATTTTCTGAAGGTGTATTTTCAACTGTATTATGTATTTTCTAGCTAAATTAAATATTAGAATACTACATAGATTATATACAAATCAGTGCATCATATACAGGGTTTCACACAATAATTAGAGTTTTTCTCCGGCTATGTACAGTAATGGCTGAAACCTGGCTTTCAAATGTGTTATGCGTTTTCTAAAATGTTTACTTGAGTATATTTTTTACCTTATTAAACGGTTTTGTTAAAATATTCAATAAGTGTTTCAAAGTATTTCATAATCTATGCTTGATGCATATGATTTTTCTTTTTTGTATCTTCATTTATGATATTTTATTATAACTATAAAAAATAAAGTATTAATTTGGAGAAATGGTGTTTGTCAAGGGCATTAAAATTGAACTAACATCATATATCAAAATAAAACTTATTTAAAAACATGAAACTGCAGCATTTTTCTATGATTGCGTCAAAATTAAATTATTTTCAGATTTTTTCATTCTGCCCACCCTAAAATTAGGTACCAAAATTTCAATAGAAGAAATTGCTTTCATCTGTGATAATGACGTCATTTTTAAAAGACATTCAACTGAAAATATATTTTTTTATTCAGAAAATGGCAATATTTGACTACAATCGTGTTCAAATGACAAAATTTGCATTGGTATTTCATTCCTCTGATACTTGAGGCGGTTACATCAGAGCGAAATGTTTTACAATATGTTTCTATCAGAAAAATGGAATCATGTTTAAGAGAAAACCCTTTTTTTCCCGTAAATTGATGTTTGCTATAAATTGATGTTTGCTATATGAATGATTTCTGGGCGCGAAGAATCGAGACCAGTTACAGAGAGGTTTCTCGTTACAGTGATTGCCGTATTAAAGATTAAAGGTCTAAAAGGGCATAAAACCATATTTTAGTGATAACTGTAGTAACAGTTAAGAGGATACTTCACTTGCGCGAAAACATCCGCAGGCTAATATTAATCCTATAGGGGAATATTTTTAAATATCTCGTTTGCATTTCAATATTTTTAAATGATTGATTTTGCCTTGAATAGATTATATTGATCTCTAAACAGGTCATTTGTTTTACGTTTTCGATTTTGTTTACAGGGTTTTTTTTATTATGAGGCTACACCCAGAAAAAGGAATTGATTAAAACTACAAAACATGTTTTATTGAGAACATTTTGGTTGTTTAAGCAAAATTCAAGTAAAATTGAACCATTTTACTTGAATTAACAAAACATTTTTTGCTGACGATACATTTTTTTTTTTTTTTTTTTTTTTTTTTTTTTCTGGAATTGCAAAAAAAAAATCAACAATATTTTTTTTTGTTGATTCAAACAAAATTTCCATTGACCTATATTTAAACAAAAAGTTTTGTTGGGTCAACCAAATTTTTGCTGATTCAACAAAACTTTTTTCTGGGTGTACTATCACATTTGGAACCGGTTTCGAAAGTTAAAGTATCTTAATAAAAATAATCTGTAAACAAAATCGAAAAGCAAAAAACTGCGTAAATATCGACCTCAGCTATCCAATGCAAAATAAACTTAATTGAAATGTTGACATATAAAAGAGATATTTAAAAAAAAAATCGCCCATAGGATTAATATTAGCGAGTGGGTGTTCTTCCGTAATTGATCCATTTCAAAACGTTGAAATAACGGATGGACACCGGAATTTATGAACAGATTTATTTCAAAATATGAAAAAGCTAAATTTCGCATATATAGCAAAGGAAAATATTTGTACTAAATTTCTGGTGCAATTAGAGTTTTGGGTATTAAAGTTAAGCGGTTTCATAAACATACCACCGCCCCTGAAAGGGTTAACTTTCCGGCACAGTGGTCCCACTCCGGGCACACCTAATTTTAATTCCAAACTTGCATTCGACACCAAGAATATTTAATAAAATTTTGTTTCTAGAATGAAAGCTTAAAATAAGAAGTTCTTATTTTCTAAAAAAGTCGTTTGTAAATTCCGGTGTCAGTCAGTAATTTCTCATTTTACGAACAGACTTTGTCTGTGCCGGAAAGGGTTAAGGGACCCCTTTATACTGATCACAATTTAAAAGGTTAATAGCCCACAATGCCCATTATATAAAAGATGTCCGTTATCATTATCATTATTTTAAAGGTTTATGAGCGCAACGCACAGGGAGCCTCATTTTTCAGGACACCATGTTACAGTGATTGACGTATTAACAAATTATAAGTGCGAACTGCACAAGGACCCGTTTTGTAAGTGACTCAATTACAGTGATTACCTTATTAACGATATATGTGCACGAAATGACCAATATGATAAATACAAATACTCTTGCGCTAGGATGATTATGCGACGTTTAAAAAGCAACGTAAATAGCAGAATAAACAATGTAAATTTACGTTTCAAATATTTCAAGACTTCATAAGAAAACTTTTTTTAGTAGGGAAAAAGGGGAAGGAAATATAGCAAGGCCAACGCATATGATCGAAATTAAATGAGATTGTACTTTTCTTTATCTTGGTTTTATATATTAGATATTCATCATTAAACCAATTTTACATATACAAATCATTGGATATATTTATTTGTTAACATGGGAGTCCACAGAAAAATATCAGGAAGGGGCAAGATTTTCGAACAGATGTAAATCTAATCTAATTTTTACTTTTTTCTATCTATAATATAAGAAAATATTGTAATCGAAAAAAATGTTCGACTTTCCGTTTCTGACAGATTTAAACGTTTTAGGGATCGGAGATCCAGAAAAACAAGTTTATACAAAATGTCTTATTTATCAATACAAAATGCTTCTCATTTTTTGTTTCGAAAATATACATAATTAAAAAAGACGACTTTTGAAGTATTAACATGTATGAGATAGAAGAATGCTTTGTGATTGGCACAACCGAAAAGTTTTCTTCTGTTAAATAGAGAATATAAACACGTAATAAACAAAATGTATCATTTTTATTTATCAGAACTCTACGTGCAAAACAATTTTAAGTACATCAGCATAAATACAGAAATATAATAACACATATTAAAAATGAAGAATTGAAACAGTTTACTATTTTTCCTACTCAGGGCGGGTGTTTTGCCCCCTGTATCCTTCGTTTAAGATAATTTTTAAACACATAAATATAAAATGAAATCATAACAAAAACTGTCTTTAACGGGGGACTAAGGGGACTTTGACCCCATGACGAATATTATTAATTACTTTTGTTTTAGTGTTTAATTATTTTACATTTGAGAAGAATAAATTTTACTATTGCTTTCAAAATCACAAGAGAAAAAAATCATAAATTTGAAAACCAGCAAGCGTCAATGCTAAGCGCTGACCCCCCCGCCCCCCCCCCTGTTTTTCGAACTTTTAAACGAATAATAATGCTTTGAAATTCCTCCATACAAATACTTTGGCTTAACATCAGATTAATAAAAATAGAAAAAATTATATTTTAAAAATAGTTGTTCGTAACAAATAATGATTTTGGACAAAGAATATATTTTATATGAATCATAAGAAATTGTATTCCAAAAAAAATATAGAATAGCCTTTTACAGTATTTATATAAAAATACTATGCTAATACGAATAATACAATAATCACAACGAATCCTGAGTCACAAAGGCAGTAAATTAATTCTTCAACAGATCAGAATATAATCGTCACAAGGAATTCGCTGTATCAGAATAAGTCACAGAAGCGGGAAATTCTTCATCAGAGAACATCTCTGTCATACATTTCTAAAAAGTATAATCGTCACAGCATGGAACTTCCTTTCCTATCACGTCTGCACGTGAGTGTCACCTATTGGACAGCCTTGAATCCCCATTTCGTATATTGGCCACGGATTCCCGGCCACTTCGCGAATTGGCCGGCCAAAACCCGAAATGCATCGTTCATTTCATGTATTTCGGGTTTTGGCCAGGAATCTTGGCCAATTCGCGAACTGGCCGGCCACTTCGCGAATTGGCCGAACTTCGGGTTTTGGCCGTAACATATATACAAATCTATAGATCATATACCGGGCTGAATAAAAAAAAGTATTCGGATGTTTTTCCGAATATTGTATATGTTGGAAATTCCTGAAATTACGTTTTTAAATATGTTATGCATTTTCCAAATTGATTACTTAGATGTTGTCTTTCAGCTTGTTAAACGGTAATGGTGTGCAAAATTATTTTGGAAGCGTTGGAAGTGTTACATAATCTATGCTTGACGCATGATTTTTCGTTCTGGTTATGTTGTAACTCAAAAGTAAGTTCTTTACAAATGATCGGTGTTATCCAAATCTGTTCATAAATACGAGAACTATCGCATGATAAAAATAAGATAAATCTATATGTATAAATACACACGTACACACACTCACATATCTATATTTGTATAATATTTTGTTATGCTATAACTCTTATTTATCAGACGATCTGAATGTGACTGAGCATGTGTACAGGACATACCCAGATCTCAGGCGAGTTTGTTGGCCTTCACCTTCCATCTTGTTTCAAAATGGCGGACAATTTTTTTTTTTTTTTTTTTTTTTTTTTTTAACATTTAAAAATTGTGCAAAAAAAATAAATAAATAAATAAATAAAATAAAAAATCATAAACTAAAGGTACTTTTCTTTAAGTGTTTGACTTTGGTACAAGGATTGAGCATTTAATGTTTCTCCCTAATACTAAAAATTGGCTGAGATATAGCAGTTAGAAATTCTAGGGTCGCTGATATTTTGAAACAATATGAATTTTGCCATGTGATTGAATTCGTATTTATTAACCATTTTGGATGTGACTGAGCATGTTACAGGACATACTAAGATCTTAACCGAATTCGTTGTTCATCTTCATCCGCCATCTTGATTAAATGGCGGTAACTTATCATTATTATTATTTTAATTAACAAGAACGAAAAATCATGCGTTATCCATGGATTATGAAACACTTTCCAACACATCCAGGAAACTGTAACGAAACTCCACCGTTAAATTAGGTGAAGAAAGATATGTAAGTAAAAAGTTTAGAAAACATTGAAAAATACAGTTTTCGAAATTAAGTTCCATTGTCAAAAAAGTAGTCGAATTATTTTGTGCAGCCCTGTATATGATCAAAAGATGTGAATATATAGTATGATAAAATTTAGTTCAGTTAGAATATTCAGATTTAGCAATCTTCGCCAATCGATGGAAATGCATTTGAAATATTTTGTACAACTCTATATATTATCTGAAGACTTTTGTACACACCACATATTAAGCTAAAAGGTAACTTAAAATTCGCTCGCAGAAATTACTAACCGTAAACGAAAATGATGTTTTTCTTTGCGCAGCCCTGTATATGAATTTATTTATATTCCACAAACTTGTATTAGTCTACTAAATATAGTTTAGCAGGAAAATGTGTAACACAATTAAAATCTACCCTTAAGCAATTCATTCCCATAGTCTGTAATACTTAAGGATTCCCTTGTGTAACCCTGTATATGAACAACCGAGTTTAAAAACACACACTTACCATAGAAAATTTAGTTAAACTTAAAAATGCAAACCAAAATTGAAAACGCACTTATCACACATAGACTTTAAATATCGCACATGTACTGTAACCAATATCTTTTGTGTGTCCCTGTAAATAAACGCAATGCACACAAGAGAGCAATTTATAGTGTACCTCAGTAATGCATATAATTTTCATTTTGTTTGAAATAGTGAAATATCACTAAATTTCACTGTAAACGATTTTTACTCATAGAACGATGTGTAACAGAACTCTTTTGTTTGACCCTGTAAATTAATAATAAATGCTTTGCACCCCATATTCTACAAACAACATGTTTTAATGCGCTTCATAATTATATATCAATTTCATTATGTTTTAAATGACGTAGTGTCATCAAAATGCACTTTAAACGATTATTTCCCATTGACTGAAATGTAACGGAATACTTTTGACTTTCCCTGTAAAAAAAGTGTCAGTGCTACACACTTCAGTTGAAATAGGGAACTTGCATAGTAAACGATTATAACATATAAAAATTTCAGGGCAATCCGAGCATATTTACGAGAGTTACAGCACGGACAGACGGCAGACGACCGGACGGCCAGACGGCCAGAAAGCCAGACGGCCAGAAAGCCAGACGGCCAGACAAACCGAAGTCATAAACACTTTTCAACTAGGCTGGAAAGTGTTAAAAAAGGTGTACAAGAAAACTGGAAATTGAATTTCTGTTTTCCTTTATCTGTTTGACTTTGATAATACGATCCCGGGACAATTTTTGCCTCGGCTCTATACTAGAAAATGGTTGAGATATAGTAGTTTGAAATTCTAGGGTCACTGACATTTTGAAACAATCTGATTTTTGTCAAGCGACAGTACTCGTATTTATTAATTGATTTGTATGTGACTCAGCATGTGTACAGGAATTACCAAAGTCTCAACCGAGTTCGTTGGTCATCTTCATCTGTCACCTTGTTTTAAAATATCGGCCACTTCAATATTTCAAATTCAAAAATTCGTACAAAAGAATTAGAAAACTAGAAAGGTTCCTTCACTTAATGGTTCGGCCTTGATACAAGGATTCGGAAACATTTTTTGGTTTTGTCTATCGTAATAATTCACTAAGATGTAGAAGTTTGAAATTCTAGGGTGGCTGTTGTTTTCATAATTAGGTTATAACTTAGGTTTAACTTTATAAAATACGGTATGTTTTTCATGTCTACCTGCTTTCTCAAATGTCAGGGGACCGTCAGATCAATAATTAAATGGTGATTTTCCATAGCTATTAACTCATAAAGAAAATGGATTCTATAATTGTCCCGGTCGTATCCATGGACTGTTTCTGCTGCACTGAAGTCGCCTACTATAGGCTGAGTTGTTCTTTCAGTGGTATCTTTCCTTACTACTCTTCTTAGTCTTTCTTAAAATCGCTGAATGGGGCCGAATATTAGGTTCAGATAATTATACTAAAGAAACAGTTCAGTGATGATGCTATAAAAATTGAGCTTTGATTTTGCATCGTTATTTGGTGCATGAGACTGTTATTTAAGAAAGTTATGCTTCGATATATATTTTTTTTATGTATATATCACAATGTTCATTGTTAGCTCACTGTATTCAAATTCGTACCAAAAGTTGAATGCACCAACACCACCAAACAATTGTTTCACTTTGTTTAAAGGCAGTTCCTGAAATCAAAATTGGGCCTTTACGACTGCTAGCTGCAATAAATCCCCAAACAAAATAATGTTTTTGCCACCAAAACAGTAATCTCGCTTGTGTTTACAACATTCGCCATATCGTTAGCTGATCATCGCTAAAGTACATTTCGAAACCATACTGCACTCATCGATAATTACTAAATCCAATGATTTCCATTGTTGCTTAAATAATTTCAAATCGTCAGAATCAAGCTTAAATTATTCTGCTTCATTCGTATGTTGGACGGGCAATTTGAAAAACGTGTGAATTGCACTTCTTCCAATGCTGAAGGCAGCAATTCTCGTTGGTGCTAGTACTGCAGCAGCATCATTATTGTGATTACTCATTAAACGAACTTTTTGACTGAGTAATTAAATTAGAAAGCTTTTTCCTCTACCAGCAACTACGCGTACAATCAGATTTAAGGTTGGAATAGACGGGTCTTTCTTTTGTTCTTCTATGTGCTTTATAATTGATTAGAATATTTTCCTTTGGTCAGCATTCATTTTTTTTTGTTCAATTTATATTCATTAATAACAATTTCCTGGTGAGTTTCAGTGCTATCAGAATCTGTGGCTATCATATCAACGTTTTCATTTGGTTCTTCGAAATTTTAAAGCTGGTTGTGCAAATCACTTTCTTGTTGCAACTTTTCAGCCAAGTCGATTGCAGTTTGTAATCGTTGTTTTGTTTCGCGACGTTTTTCCATCTGTGAAAAATTTTTCACATTGTGCTCAAAGGATTCACGGTGGAGTTTTTAAATTCTCCCAATAGATCTTCTTCGTTTCGCCAAGGCTTGAACAACATCAGCAAAGAATGATGATAGTACAACTCAATTCCAGAGTCCGTTTTCGTGTTATGATAGGGCTTTTTCAAAACAACTGGTTTCAAACGTTTTCTGAACCAACTGAGGTTCTTTTTTAATTCGTAATATTCTACAGACTTTGGTTTATTTAGTTCGTATTAGTACCTAGTGGCCAATTCGTATAAACACATGTTTTCCAATTTGTTCGGGTAATAATCATCAATAAAATTCCGACAGTAAATTTCAGTAGATCGTTCATCCTCTTTTGCCAATAAAACCAAATCATGGTGACTTTCAGTTTTCTTCGTCGGTCTTTTTTCATGCTGGTATTTAAGTATTGCACAGCATCCCATGAATAAAAACATTTATGGCCAAGAATTTTGTCTACGGCTTCATAACTTCCAGTTTCTCGACTAATGAAGGTTTATCTGGCAAAAGCCCGTAATCTGGCACCGAGACTTTTGTTTTCGTCAATGGTCTTCCAAATCTCTTTCTTACGATATTTTTTCCGGTTTGGTTATATAACGCGTAATGTAACGATTTAACACCAAATTGGGTTCTCCAACAAACTGGATGTCAATATTGGCGGCTCACATGAACAAAATCGCGGGATTATAATCAATGATTCAAGTTTGTTTTTCTGATTGTTTCAAACCACATAACTTTGTAACATGGTATCCACCTTTTCAAGATAAAATGCAGTCTTTAACAGAATTTAAAGTTCAATGTTTCACCAAACCATACATGAAAATTATGTGTAATAATATGCAGCCTGATTATGGCACATTATTCATGACCGTTTAGATGATAATAATGATAGATTTTCTAATATCCCGTAATCGAGTCTACAGACAATGTTAGCGAGAAACAAAAAAATGAGGTACTTTTCGGCTAGCCGGGAGTCAGTGAAATATATATATATATATATATGTATGTATATATATATGTGTGTGTATATATATACGTCACTGGCAGCTGGTTAACCGAAAAGTACCAAAAGATATTATAGCAACATTTTGGATAAAGTGTAAATGTGGATATGATTGAAGAATTTTCACAAGATCGCAACAACCACATCAAACATTTATCGCCAATAAGAGCAGACTAAATCTACCGGCACAGGATTTTTCCTTTTATTGTATAACAATTATTTGTTTTCTTATTTTAAGAATATATTTGTGTTTTAATTTTAATAAAACTAGGGCATCCATCCCGGGATTCCCGGGATAGAGAATATATGTGAAAACATTTTTTTATAATTATTGAAAACTCTAGTACATTTTTTACATTTAATAATTTTTTAGATTGACTCCTGACAACACCTAAGAGCATTTTTATATGAAATATATCAATTATATATTCAAATAAAATTTTGAAATTGATTAAAAACAGTATTTTCGTATTGTTCTCATGACAGAAGTTAATAGCCGAAGAAATCGCTAAAATTTTCGTTATCTGTAGAAGTTTTTTTTTTTTTTTAAATTATTATTCTGATAAATTCAGTGGTTTTAAGCGCTTATTTCAATTACATGTCTGTTAAATTTGTGTTTTATTTATACAATTTATTGATTTCTTAATGAAGTTTTAATTTCGTTATTGAATATTAGCTGGAAACAAATGCTGAACTATTTATATTGTTAAAAGTGTTAACGGATTATGTAATCGTCTGCAATTGGTAGAAATAGATTTTTAAAAAATCATGTTTGAAATTTAATTTAAATACTATAATTAATGAGTAAATTGCGATAAAGTTTTCAAATAAATTGCAATTGAAAGTAGATTTGTTTTCCTATATAACGGTGTAAAAATTAAAAATATGCGGTATTTAGAAATTTTAAAAAATGCGGTAGAAAAAATAGTAAAACCGAAATTTCATCGTCAACTGTTGCCATTCGCAAAATGAAGTCATCGTTACGCACGGACACGTTTGTCCTATATAATATAGATAGTGCTTAAAAGTCTGTAATTTTCAAATGTTATATTTTTCAAATGCTCACTTTCGTTTCCACAATGTTTTTTTTTTCAAGTGTTTTGATTCACGGGAATTTCATTTTACGCTTACTATTACGCTTGGCGACAATGGTTTTTTGTATAACGGAAAAGTACCGAAGAATGTTTCACATTCAATAAATAACAAATCAAAATGTTTGGCACGGTTTGCATGACAACACGATTTGTAGACAACATCTGCTCGGTCAGGGTTGAAATAATTGGCGCATTAGCAAACATTTTGGCATGGTGTTGGTATAACGGAAAAGTACCAAAATAAAAGATACAGCACAAGCTGTACAGGAACGACTTAATAACGACGACATTGAAAATTGGGTACTTCTCTATCATCCCGTCGACCACTTTTCATAACAAAATACTATCGCCAACTTAAAGATTAAACGCCAAAAATGCAATCCCATTTACTTGATTTCAGAAGCATTATACGTGTTTGTTATGTCATCAAGTGGTTTTTAATCCGACATTTGCGTGTATTATTCATTATGCTTTACTGACTACTATTAGTTATTTCATTAATTAAAATAACAATTGTGTCCGTAAATTCTTATATTTTTTTTATTTATTTATTTTGATATTCCAATGGCAACGTTCTCCCTTGTCTTTGGCGTTACAGTTTGGCGATAGATTTTTGTTATGAAAAGTGGTCGACGGGATAATAGAGAAGTACCGAAAATTGTTTGCCGCATATTTTACGTGAATTACATGAAATTATGAAACACAATTCTTTTACACTAGCCGCCACTGGCGACCAGTTTGGTCTCCCTTAAATGTATGTTAAGCACTGTAACACGTTACTTTTATTCATAATTTATTTTTTTTCCGTAATCCTTCGCCAAACCGGAAGATTCTAATAGACAAATCAAAAACTTTTTCGATCATGGTAGCATTTCGCACATTTGTTGTTGTTATGTATTTCATTTTTCTTGACAAAAACCGCTTAACCAACTTAAGCATTTATGCTTCATATCCGTTTGCTTATTAGTTGCAATATGCTTGCTAATGAGGAGATTCTTAAACATATTAGGTAGTTTTCCGTAATTGGATCCATTGCCAAATGGCGTATTTCAGTTAATACGATTTGGTGCAATGAAGTCTATTTTGTGAAAGTCTTTAATGATATCCACCATTTACACTGAACCATATTGTTGCCAATATTTTTTTGTTTGTTTGTTTCTCGCTAACTTTGGCTGTAGACTTCATTACGGGAGAATCAAGAAGAAAATCTATCATTATTCTCATTTAAAACGTCTTGAATAATGTGACATAATCGGAGTGCATATTATAACACGTAATTTTTGAGTATGGTTTGGTGAAACATTGAACTTTTGGAAGCCAGTTTTGATAATCACGTAAATATGTCACACCAACATTACCGCCTATAATTCTAATTACAGCAACCCGTTTTTCCTCTCTATATTGCAACTCTATAGTTAATATAGTGCCCCGGTGCGTCTACGACAGCTGTTCCATCAGAACATTTGATTTCAAAGTAAAAGTATCGTTTCTAATTTGCACACGCGAAAAATAAAAGCTGGTATTGGCGATTTTAAAAATTCTATTGGCGAGATTTGCGCCCAAATAACACAAAAGTACTTAATGATGTTATGTATTTTGTAAATGTATATTAAATTACTGTTTTGAAAGCGATTGGTCATTAATAATGGTAAATATGATTGGTGATTAACAATCATTTTCGGTGGTCTCTCTTCCTTTCACGTATAATACATAAATACCAAATTAACTGACAATTTGTTTCGAAATTTGATTCATTAAATATCATTACATGAGTTGTATTTGTTTACATTCAGCTTACATCAAGAAAAGATAAAGAATGAAGTTGAGTTGTATAGCACATAATTATGATAAACTTTGATTGTGTCACTGGTACGAATTATTTTTTTGACACCAGGCATCGCTCCAAAAAATCTTTCATTTAAAACTAACTTTACGAACGATTGTCTCTATGGTTTAATGGTTTAATATTTTAAACCTTCACCAAGAATGAATCTTTTTTTTTTTTTTTTTTTTTTTTTTTTTTTTTTGTTTACTTTCATGGATAGAGAATTTGAACTGCGAAGCTAATTTCAACTGAAGTTATTGGAGAATATATACATAATTGAACGTAAGTCATCTCTCAAATATTAATTTATTTTGAACGATCTTTCTAAAAATGTCACATTTATGAAGTTTTATTCGAAAAAATAATTTTTAATAAAAATGGCCGCCTGGCATATGAAAAAGTGAAACGGACATTCCGGAACTGTTGATGACAGTCACATGACTTACAGTTTTATTATAGAGATAAGCATATAAAATGCTTAGTGAGTTTGAACGTAAATAGCAGGAGCCTGTTAGGAGATATAATTTTCCAATATGTATATTTCCTCATTGTCGATGCATAGATATGAGTATTATTTCAAATTTAATGTGAAAACCACGATTTCTACCTACGATTACTGTTCTATAACGGGCATTTACGCTAGTATGAAAATAAAAACAAACTAGATGGAACCCGTCAAAACGTGACGAAAAAAAAATAATATAACAATATCAGTAAGATAAGCTTCTTTATTATTTAAGTAGGGCTTCGTATGAAACAGTCTTTCAAATATTTTATTTAAAAAAATCCCCCCCCCCCCCACTGAAATGCTATTTCCGATGCAAACTCCAAACGAACACTCCGTAAACAAATGTGTAATGCAAATCAGTTTGACATTACCACCATATTCCCCACAAAAAAAATGTCATGGACCTATAAAGTATTATACAAATAGTCCTATCATAAAGTATCATACAAATTTCCTACTTTCATCTCATATTCAGTAAATAAAAGAACATAGTATAAGCACCCCACCCCCCCCTGTGATAATGCAATCGAATGAGCTCTTATGCGCATTTGTATTGCATCTGCCCAAAGACACCGTTGAAATTCGACGTTAAAAAAAGTTTTAAAATGTTTAAATTAAAAGTTTTAAAATGTCCTCTTTAATCATTGTTCGTTTCAAATCCATATCTTCTAAAACGAATCTATTGTTTTAAGCTAATCAATTTTTATGTAAAAATGAAGAATTTTTGTTAAAAATAATAAATTAATATGCAGATGATGGAGAATTTTAATGTTTTCAATTGTAATTTACTTGTATGGTTTCTTCTATCCCTTTACATAATCAGGATGATTATTCCTTTTCCATCACAGTCGGTCTCTTATACAGTTAAATATCCAATGGATCTTTAAAAAAATAATAAATTACAGTTCCTAGCATATTCTGATTCAACATATACATCAACGAATTCAACACATCAATTTTATGTTAATCATAAACTAAAAATAGTTTTTTTTTTCTTTTGACAGATTTTATATTTAGCGCCAAAATACTATTTCTTATGGATAATCTGATCTTATGATTTAACAGGTTTTTATTCTTTTTTATTTTTTTTTTTCACTTTTTATGAAGGTTAGGGATACCTATTTTCAATTGTTGCAACTATTTTACATTATTAAAACAAACGGATGGTCATTGTTGAGATAGAATTGAAAAATATTTCATGCTTGAAAATTATTTAAAAAGTCGTTAAATTAAGCGGCAGATTTCAAATAAATTTCAATCGAAAGCTAATTCTTTTTTCTAATTGAGGATGTAAGAATTAAAATTGTAAAATGTAGTAAAAAAAATTAATTTTTAGTATTTAGAAGTGATGTAAGCGCGATGAAAGCTAAAGCGATAGTGCCGTTTGTTGTCACAACCGTTATATATTTCTAAATATTGCCACTGTGTTTTGGTTGGCGTCCAAAAGTAGACTACTATTTTTTGACATCGAACGAAAAATTCACAGTGAAAGAAATAAGACTTTGCCGCTAATAAGGAACTGTTAAATGAACGTATAACAAACCTACCAAAATAATTCCTATAAAATATTAGCCTTACATTTTTTATTCTAGCTAAAAATACAATCATTATTTCAAGTTTTTTTTTTCCTGAAATTCTGTACTTTTGTGAATTTTTTTATTAAAAAAGGAAATCTTAATAATTCAAATCCTGTAATTCCTATAACTTAATCCTATAATTTAAAAAAAGTAATTCTTAACATGTAATCAAGGTATGCAATCAAGATGAAGCAACCAATAAAGGCTCCAGTTCTAATTTTTAAAATTAAAAATTGAAATATCAGTTAATATTACGCCATGTTGACACAATCATATAAATTTTTCTTTTTAGTTTTACTACAGCGCCTAGAATTCTAGGCGCTGTAGTTTTGCCAATGTTAAAATGCATTTCAAGCTAAGCATAACGTCATTTTCACCGGTACAAACTTTTCACACGTACATTTATGCTTAAGCACCATGCATACAAATAAAAATATATTTTGCATTTAATTGTAATGTAAAAAATGGCATCAACAAAGTTATAATGCTTAATGATAAAATGAACTCAATGGACAATATTTCCGTGACGTCACAGTAAATATGAATTTTTATTTGCTTATAAAGCGCACGGATAAATATTTTTACCGAAATACTTAAACATTTTAACTATATTTTAACTTACAAATTAAAAAATTCGGCCTAAAAGTCACGTGCTTTTAATATTTTATATTTATTTTTTATGCTCGCAACCATTGAGTTCAGATAATAAACTCTGTACGTCGCAACAGTGGGCGTTAATCCGATTGCCGACTTTATGACGTCATAAGCCGAAGTAAAATTTTAATTTAAAATTACGGCTAATTAATTACATTTTCGAACAAACGAATGTACGATAACAAATCTGTGATCAAATATCTTTCATTTAAAAAAAGAATGATGTAATTTGATGCAGTAGTTTGTTCTCACGAATTGTCGAAACAAAACGCTTAGCGTTTTAAATATATAGATAAGCATGTTTGTCACGTGATTTATTTAATTTGAATGAATTCTGTTACATAATATAATAATAATAATATTTATTTAAACTTTCATGCAAACGTGCGCGTTTGTTACGATAAAAAAATAAAAGAAAAACCAATGTTCAACCGAAGCTTTACAACATAAATTCGATTTTCTCAGCGACCGTCAAACATACAAAGATTAAAAAAAAGCCTATTTTAAGTTTTACCAAGAGGAAAAAAATAAAACAAAAGCGAAGTTAACCCAGCTAGTGGAACTTTAACTACAGTTTGTTGAACTTTTCGTCTTCATTTTTTCGTTTAAAGTTAAATAAAAAACTACAGTAAGCTACAATAATTTTTTGAATGCTATCATTTTATTCGTCTCGTCGAGTTCTATCTTAAAAAAAAAATCATTGTCGTATGTCAACTGGTTCGCCAGAAATTTCAGAAAAACGTTTGCATTTTCTATTTCTTAAACATATTATAGCCAACGCTACCGCGTTCGCTATGATACAAATATTGCCACATATGTCGACAAAAAATAATTCGCCATAAATGTATTCAACTTATATATAGCTGACTTATTTGGCGAAATTCTCAGTCAAATTCAGTATTAACGAAAACTTGTATTGAATGTTCTATAATCGGGTTATACGCATTTTAGCTTCGCGTGTTTGTGTAAAACAAGCCGAAATTTTAAAAACAAGGGATATGGAAACTAACTCTTCTTACCAGTAGAGGCCGGCAGGACTTTTTTAAACGGTAAAGTTTTGTTACAGTATTCTGGGAGCGTTAAAAGTGTTTTGTAATCTATGCTAGACGCATGATTTTTCTTTCATGATTTAATTTATTTGTCATTAATTTCAGGAAAGAAAAGAACGTCTTCCTCCACCTTATGCCTCTAAATGCTTGGATTATTTGAAAGAATGGAAGAAAAACGGAGGATATGGACCTCTGTCCAAAAAGGTAAGATTTAATTTTTAATTAGAATTCTGATAAATGCATAAAAGTTCAGTTATGTAATTATTTTGAGACCTCAAATGATGTGAAGTATGTTTAAAATATTCAAATATTCTTTTTTTTCTGCATTGAAATAAGTATTTCTCTATTTTAAAAAAAAGTAACGATTTGGAAATGTGCCAAATGATTTGAAAATGGACCACAGAAAATCGGCTTAGATCTTCCCGTTTTTTTTTTCACTGTTGAGAGGAAAAAGGAAAATAATAAATATTCAAGACACATGGCTTTTAGACTTAAATTTTTTACTTGCAAGTTAAATTTCGTAAAAATATTTATCCGCGTGCTCTTTATTTTTATAAGCGAATAAAAATTCATATTTATTGTGACGTCACGGAAATATTGTCCATTGTGTTTATTTTTATTATTATATCGTGCATTTGTTGATGCCATTTTTTTTATTACAATTAAATACAAAATATATTTTTATTTGTATACATGATGTTTGGAAATGTGCCAAACGATTTGGAAATGGACCAATGAAAATTTGCTTAGACCTTCCCGGCTTTTTTTTCTTTCTTTTCTTCTAGAAAATAGGGATTGTTTCGCGATACCAATTGGTATCGCGAAGCGATAACGGAGAGATAAGATAGCAGGGGGTCGGAGTACCCCTAGTTAAAGTAAATAAAAATAAAAACTTGGATCATAATTTTATAAATGTTAACTGTTTTCACTGGCGAATATGAATTCACGTTCTAAAAAAAGTGCTCTTTCATTAATAAAGTTATATTTTTTCCTAAATTATGACGTAATTTGCAGTAAAATTTCATACTTCCTGTGCAGAGATTAAGGTCTGTAAGAACAAGAAATAAATATAATGCCTGGTGCATTAGATTATGAAACACTTTCCAAAATATTCAGGACACTGTAACAATACTTCACAGTATAATATGGTAAAAGCTGAAGTCTAAGAAAACAATTTGGAAAACTCATTTACTTTTCGAAAACCGTCAAAAATATGGAAAGTATCCGAATTCTTTTGTGCAGCACTGTATAGGATCTATGGATTTGTATACATGCTACATAGTATTCTAAAATTTACTTCGGGTAGGAAGCGCATAGCACAGTTGAAAATTTCCTTTCAGCGAATTGCGCCAGTAAATGGAAATGTAATCAAAATATTTTGTACTGCCCTGTATAGGATCTATAGAATTTATTTACACCAAGTAATATTCAAAAATTAGTAAAACGCGTACCACAACTAAAAACTCACTTCTAGCAATTGTTATTAAAATATTATTGATAAAAGTACTGTAACCGAATTATTTTGTGCGGCCCTGTAAATGAACTATGCACACCTTATTCTATAGTAAGCAAGTTTTAGTGACCTTAGTGATGAATATTAATTTCGAAATGTTTGAAATTGTGTAATATGATTAAGTACACCGCAAACGATTTCTCCAAATAAACCGTAATGTAATGGAATTATTTTGAGTGTCCCCGTAAATGAAGTATAAATGCTACGTACTTCATTTTCAATACCTAACAAACCACAGTAATCTTCAATAACATATATCAATTCCATGACAGTCCAACAATATTTACGTGAGTTAGAGCACAGACAGGCGGCTGATAGACAGACGTACTGCAGAGAGACAGAAGACACCCGACAGAGAGACAAACTGAATTCGTAAATATTTCTCAACTATGTTGGAAAGTGTTAAAAATAAATTTTGAAATTAAATTTACAAGTTATACTAATTGAACTTTTTTTTAAAGATTTTATAAATGTCAATATTTCATAATTTTTTTGCAATAAAATAAAATACATAATCTTCTGTACACTTTTATCAGGCTAATACAATTAACTCTCTGTATTGTTTTTATTTATTTATTTATGATTAGGGTGCTCTGCCCCCTACGATCTACACTTGCCAACCACAGTTCTGAAACCGCAAACTCTAAAAACATGCTAATTTTATCAACTTTAAATGATTATGGGAGATCGAATTATAATTTAACAACCAGTGGTAATTTTCTGTAATTGGGTTTCCATTCATTTTAACTTAAATGACGGATTTTAAATGAAGTGTTGTCGGAACAGCATTGTTTCGTCATGTTTTCGTGATTGATTTTTGTAAGTAAGGTCAATTAAACATTTGGAAATCAACTAGTGTAAAATAGCTAAGTAAACAATGTCGTTGCATCGGGGAATTTTAAAACGATGGTATAAGAAAATTGCTACTTCTCCATTATCCCGTCGACCACTTTCCTTAAAAGAAAAAAACTGTCGGCAAAATACAGGAATTACACCAAAAGTGCATTACCCTGGCGTCACATTCAATAGACATGAGATAGTTGAAAGTAAGAAAAAATAGAAGAAAGAAAGAAAATTGGTACTTCTCTTTCATCACGTCGAACACTTTCCATGAAAGAAAAATACTGTCGCCAAAATATAGGAATTACGCCAAAAGGGCATGACAATGGCTTCACATTCAATTGGTATCAGATGTGTTTGTTACGTCATCGAGGGAAATTTAATTCGACGTTTATGTATATGTTTAATTACATTTTACCAATTTGTTAGATAGTTCGTTAATTTAAATAATAATTACGACCGTAAACGGCATCGCCATGCTATTAAAAGAGAAAAAGCGTTGAAAAGATTTTGGTATGCATAGTGACGCACAGCAGATCTGTTTCAACTGACGACATAAACAGTTATCCACCAGCCAAGGGGGATAAATTAAGAAAAATATTGTAAATAAGGTAAATATTTAAGATTACTTTTTATCTCTTTTCAGAAATGTATGATAATTTCTATTGTTTAAAGTTACTGATAGTTTACACTTTAATGAACAGGGCTTCTTTTTTTTTTATTCCAATGGCAACATTCTTCCATTTCTTTTTTTGTGGGGGATAGAGTTTGGCGAATAGTTTGGCGATAGTCCTTTTTTTTTATGGAAAGTTGCCAACGGTATAATGGAGAAGTACCGAAAATTGTTTTCACTAAGACTTTTTAATGTATAGTTTTCAATATGACGTAATTTTCACGAAAGTTTTCTTCCTATTATTAAACGTAAAAATATAGTTTTTAATTGAAGGGAAATATTATTATTTACGCTTTTTTAAAATTTGCAAGAATAGGTAAAAGATTTTGTCGAAATAAATACCGCGTGTAACTATATTTTTAAATTGAAACTGTTTGGAAATATTGTTATTTGAGTATTTTAAATATGGCGTAAATTTCACCCTTTAATATTTTGAACGTGTAATAATTTGATTATTATTTTACAGTTTTATTTCCGTTTTTAATATTCACACGCAATTACATTTTTTAGGACGAATTTTTCTCTATCTACTGCTTTTACCCCGCGTCATCAATTAATTATTACTTTAATTTTTTCTGTTCTTATTAGTCAAAAAGTCTATGTCGCAAATACATATTTTTTTTTTATTCATTGAAAGGGAATATTATTATTTTCGCTATTTTACAAAATGACATCAATTTAAATAATGGACTTTTTCTAAATATGAAATAAATCTCAATTAAAATAATGAAATTTGGAATAAACAATTAAACAAAAACTCTCAAATTTAGTCAAATTAAAAATATGATTGCTCTCTGCAAAATAATGTATATCCTTTCAAAATATTATTAAATTCCTATGCTTAGTTTTTCTTCCTATAAAACTTATTTAAGAGAACTATTTTGATCGAATTTAAAATTAAATATCAATTTAAATAATTATTCGATTAAAAAACTGTTTGTTTCAGCGTGTTTATTGAACTTTTTTCTACAAAACTACTAATTTTCATACTTTTATATGCAATAGGTTTATAAATATTTGTCCAGCAAGACCTCAAGTCGCAAAAACTTCATTGACAGCGGCTGCAGTTGTGGAAGCGGTGGTTACCTTTTTTATATCTTTCTATATTAAAACAAGTTGGAAATTCTACGTCGAACGTGACAAATGAAGTGCGTTCGTACTATAACTAGTTTCATTGAAATGAATTATATCGTCTGTTATTACGATATGATTAATTTCCGTACATTACATTCCGTTACACATACCGTGCGTATCGTCCATACAGTCCGACATATTATTCCGTACATTTTAAGTTGACAACGTTTTATCATTTTTTGACATTTACTGCAAATTCCAATGGGAAACTTAAGCCTAGCATTGAAAATTTCAGAACTTGAAATCCATATATTCAGATTTTTTCCATTTAATATCTATTTCTCCATAAACATCTATCCAAAAAACTGTCGGTAGGTTATAGGATTGCTATAATTAAACAATTTTAGTATAAAAAATTCGATTTCTAAATTCAGTAATACGGAAATAATATGACTCCATTTTAAATATGACGTAATCACCATGGCAACCTAGTATCATTACCTATCTTGTGGTATCATTGAATTAATTACGTATGATAGGATTTAATAAAATGATACATCTCGGTCGTGTTTGACGATTAATCCTTGGACGCTGCTATAGCAAAGAAGTAACAATTTTTTAAAATATCAAATTACTTAATAAATATTTTTATTAATATCTTTTTCAGTTTTGATGCGATTTTCATAAAATTTGAAATGACTCGACAAAATTCTGCAAAGATTATATATATTAAATTTCAAATCATTTGGTCGGGTAGTTTTTGCTCTTTTATATGCGGACAGACGGACGAACCTTAGGACGACTATAGGTGCTACGTATTTATATAATTACGAACGCACCTAAAAAAGTAACCACCGCCGCCGCAGCAGCAGCAGCAGCCGCTGTCATGAAGATTTTGTGCCTTGAAGTCTTTCTGGAGTAATATCCAGAAAACTATTGCATATAAAATTATAAAAAATAGTATTTTTATAAGAAAATGTTCGATAAATACGCTGAAGCAGACAGTTCTTAAATCGAAGTATTATTTTATGAGATATTTAAAATTAAATTTGGTCAAAATACTTCTCTTTAAAAAGTTTTATAGGAACGAAAACTATGCACAGGTTTTTAACAATAATTCTATTCCTACTATTAGCTCACACTCTCTATATATTTATATATCTTGTTCAAATTTTCAATCGTTAATAAAATATTTTCTATTCATCCACTCAAGTTCAAATAATTTTTTTTAAACTTGTAGTGATGACACTGGATGTTAATACAGTTTTTTCAAATATTAATTCACTAATTAAATTTAATTAATTAATTTTATTTTTATATGGGAGAAAAAAATTTCTCCCATTGTTTTCATAAATGAAATGAAAGATTTCCCTCAAATTGGTGATGCCACTAAAATAAAATACAGCAACGATGATTATACAAAAATGTTCAATAAAGATAACGTGGGACATTAATGCTGCATGGGTTTATTTTATAAATTTATGATTAAAAAGTAGGAATTGACTTAATTTTTTTTTATATATTACTTGTTTATAAGGATATAGTTAAAAAGCTTGCGGTGTGTTGACTGCAATTATTTATTTTTTTTTTTTTATTTGAGTGATTTTTTGAGGTTATATTTCAATTTTCTATTCATAATTTTCATTATTTTGATGAAGATTTATTTCATATTTCATAAAATCCATTATTTGAATTGTTTCCAATTTGTAAAATAGCGCATATCATAATATTCCTTTTCAATTAAGAAATGTATTTACACGTGACTATTGAAAACAGAAATGAAACTGTAAAATAATAATTAAATGATCACGTATTAAAACCAGTAAATGTAGAAAATTACGTAATAAAAAATATTCTCGCGGGTCAATATTGAAAAAGAAATAATTAAATTATTACGTGTTTTCAAAGCATTAAGTAGGGAAACTTACATCATATTTAAAATGCTGAAATAACAATATTTCTAAATAGTTTCAATTAAATAATATATTTACATGAGAGATTAATTCTTTTCGACAAATCTTTTATCTATTAATGCAAATTTTAAAACAGCGTAAATTAGAAACTATACTTTTACGTTTAATAATTACCTTTTAAATACCGAAATAACTAATAAATTGTTAAAATATGATTGACAGTATGATACTTTTCCATTATCCCGTCGACCACTTTTCATAACAAAAAACTATCGCCAAACTTTAGGATTTAATACCAAAAATGCATGATCGTTGCGTCACATTTACTTGACGTCAGAGGCATTACATGTGTTTGTTATGGCATCAAGTGGTTTTTAATTCGATATATATTCTTCATTATGTTTTACCGATTTATCAATTATTTTTTTTTATTAAAAAATAACAATTGCATCCTTAAACGGCAATGGTATCTCTCTATATTAAAAAAAAAAGTAACCACCGCCGCCGCAGCCGCTGTCAATGACGATTTTGTGCCTTGAAGTCTTTCTGGCCTAATATCCAGAAAATATTGCAAATAAAAATTTAAAAATTGGTAGTTTTATAAAGACATGTTTGATAAATACGCTGAAGTAGACAGTGTTTAAATCGAAGAATTATTTTAAGAGATATTTAATATTAAATTTGGTCAAAATAGTTTTATTAAAAAAGTTTTATAGAAAAGAAAACTATGCACAGGAATTTAACCATAATTTGTAAGGATATAGTTGACAATAGTGCTCCCGATGCGATACGTATTTCAGTTATACGTTTAACCGATATACGTATATACGTATAATACATATTTAAGAAATACGTATACTTTAAACTATACGTTTAAACGTATCCATATACGTATAAGAGTATATCGGTTAAAAGTATAATTCAAGTATACGTTTAATGCAAGTATACGTATACTTCAAGTATCGTATTTACTTTTAATGCCAATGGATCTCATCAGTGTTACGACACTGAACAGAGACCAGGTTGGAAATCGGTGGAGTTACTTTAGCAATCTGTATAATATGTTTCGTACATAGAATTTTTTTACTTTTTTCAAAAACGATTATTGTAAATATGTAAAGAAAGTAAAAAGACTTTATGAGCAAATAAGTAGAATATACACGTTTCAGATTTATTGTTAATCCTTATTAAGTATATTCTTTCTTTTTTAATATATAAATATATATATATATATTTGTGTGCGTATACTTAAATTGCGCCAAGTGGGGGGGGGGGGTCAATTGTTGTTCTTTCCACGATGCTAATGTTTTCTACTCTGCGTTAATGTATAGCGCAATTTCATTTTTTAGGGTTTCGTTCATCTCACGAAACCCTATTACTCCCACTCCGTTGTCTGTCCGCCACAGATCGGTTCTCAGAATCTACAATGGCGGTCAAAAGTTTCCGGCAAGCTTAAAATTTTTGGTTAATTTCTAAGTATACTCATATGAAGAGGAATCTCAAAGTGATACTTACACATTTTATTGACATAATAGTTAGGAACTTATTTATGGAATAACAAATAAATATCACTAAGTTTAATAGACAAAATTAATTGCAATGGAAAACGCATGTTCTCAAAAGTTTCCGGCCAACTTGGCAAGTTTGGAAAAAAATGGTGTTATAATAAAAATAACAGTGATCAACAAAATGTACAATTAGTATTTTGCCGTCATACCGTTAGCAATAAGTACTGCGGCGCAGCGGCGTGGTATCGAATCAATGAAGAGTTGAAGATCGTCTATGGTAAAAAATATAGTATATTTTCCTCTCTTCTTGCAATTTTGGGGAAAATTCTGCTGAATTGGAATATTTATAATTCCTCACACGTTTGTCAACTTCGTTCCAAAGATTGTCTATTGGATTCAGATCGGGTGATTACGCTGGCCATTTCAAAAGCGGATTTTTTTGTGCGAAAGCCACTGTTTGACGAGCTTGCATGTATGCTTTCGGTCGATATCATGCTGAAACAAATTTTTGCGACCCCAATTTTTCTTCCAATAAGGCAGCAAATGATCTTGCAAGATATCGTAATACATTGCACCATTCATCTTGCCGCGGATTTCAACTAACGGACCGACACCTTTTCCAGAAAATGCTCCCCACAGCATAACGTGTCCTCCGCCATGCTTCATTGTAGGAATAACATATCTCGAATCATATCATTTGTTTTTAGGTCATCGGACGTAGTGTCTGCTATCACTTCCAAAAATGTTGAACTTCGATTCGTCGCAAAATAGTATTTTTTTCAGTTTTCACTTGATCAGTCTTTGTGTGCCTTGGCAAACGCCAGTCGGGCCCGCTGATTTTTTTTTTACTTATGAAAGGTTTTTCAACTCCAACACTTCCATTAAGTCCTACATGACGTAAGCGTCTTGACACGGTAGGCCGACTTATTTCAGCAGTATTATCACTCCGTAAATCGCGGGATATTGCAGTGGCAGTTTTATGCGGGTTATCAACTGCTTTTCTCCTGATAATTCTGCCCACACGAATAGTCGTTTTCCGGGGTCTCTCGGACTGTGGTAACTCCTGAAGACCATTGGCAGTATTCTGCCCTCAGTGGAATAAGCCCACGCGGAAACAAACGTTAACGTAATTCATAACGAGATTCAAGAGTTTGCAATTCTGCCCTACGATCGGTATTCGCGAGGGACCTTCAAACTCACTGCGTTCGAGTTAACATGTTTCGACCAATCAAAGACAAGATCACGCTTGGTTTGTTTATTTACGTGAGATGTAAACGTGTTTTTTACTGTGGTGTTTGCGATGCTATTAAAAAGGGAAAAAAGATTCGTCTCGTTTACTTAATTTGAAAAAAATGAAAAATCCTTGGATCAGCAGATAATAAATATATCTAAGAGAACAAGAATTTGAAATCATGGTTGATTTTATCACCAATCATAGGCAGATAGAGAATAGAAAATTTGCATCTAGTTATACAATACTTTAATTTTTAGAATTTTTTTTTTCGGCATGTTGATTTTTTTTTTTTTTTTTTTTTTTTTTAGCGTGGCGATTTTTTTCGAAGTTAAATTTGCAGGAATTATTTAAAAGTCAATGAAAAATTTTATTTATAAATATTAATAAAGAAATAATTTTAAAATACTAATTACTGATGAGACTTAAAAATTTTTAGAAAAGGATTTAAATATTTTGATGAAATAAAGGAGAATACACAAAATTTTATGAAAATTTTATGCGGTATCTATCTATATTACATAAATACACATTGTTGTTTAAATAAATACTACATATTCTGATGACATGCAGCAAAGGCTTTATTGCTAATTATGTATATATATTTTTTACTGTTCAGTTAATTTGAATTGTTCTAACAAATTTTTCATTGTGATTCAGACTTGAAATTAAATAAATATTTTCTATTGAAATTAAATATTCGTAGCCATGTGACACTTCCCTCTCCTCTCCCCTTTTTTTAACTATTCAGTGAATATGAATTGTTCTTGCGCATTTTTTATTGTGATTTAGACTTAAATTTAAATAAATATTTTCAATGAAATATTCATATTCATATGGCACCTTCCCTTCCCCACCCCTCTTTTTTTCTCGTGTAATACACCTTTTACATTTCATTTAAAAAATAGAATTACATTATGTATATACTGCAAATAATGTATTTCATTTTCACAATTTGAACTACATTCCGCATAAGTATGAGTGTAGTAAATATATTTTTAAATTAATAACATTTTTATGAGGTGTTTATCTAAATTCTATAGCTATACAGGGTTGTTTAAATATATATATTATATTTTCTTATGAAATTCAATAAAAACTTTCGGGAAACGAGTTTTTTTTTCTAGTGGGTGATTAATAATGATGAGGTTTTTAGTAGCGTATTAACATGTTTTAAATCTATTACACACAGCCCGGTTGCATTAAAATATCGCCCACCCCCTCCTTTTTTATTATGTTTATTAGTAAATTATCAGGGTACTGTTTAAGAAGAAATTGGGTCCTTTAAAGAACCTTTCACACATTTTTTTTTCATAACAGGACCCTTCACGCAATTCTTTAATTTCAAAACCGAACCCTTCACATTTTCTTTGGTAGATTTCGTAAGAAATACTATACCTATTACATTCTCCCCTAAGTTGGAATTTTTAAAACAAATATATATATATATATATATGTCACTTTTTTAAGGAGACGACAACTTCAACAATTCTGAACAAATCTCTTCCAAACTGATACATAAAATCAAGGGGCTTAAATCTTGGTGAAGTTCGTTAATGGGCACAATCAAACCAAGGTGGGGTGGGGAGGATGGGTGCTTCTAGTGAAAATAGAAAACCTCCATAGCTTCTTAATTATGATACGTATCAAATCTGTTTAAAGTTATTATTACTTCTAGGAAAAGGGCCGAAAATTTATGTATGACAGATTTTTGATATCATTAAAATTGGCCCCAAGGGATGGGAAAAGGGGGGGGGGTGTAGAAAAAAAATGCATAACTTCGTCAATTCACAAGATAGCAAATCCTCTTAAATTTATTATAGGTTATTATTATCACCTATATAATATAGGTTATCTATATATTTAAAACGCTAAGCCTTTTGTTTCGACAATCCGTGAGAACAAACTACTACATCAAATTACATCATTCTTTTTTTAAATGAAAGATATTTGGTCACAGATTTGTTATCGTACATTCGTTTGTTCGAAAATTTAATTAATTAGCCGTAATCTTAAATTAAAATTTTACTTCTGCTTATGACGTCATAAATTCGGCAATCGGATTAACGCCCACTGTTGTGACGTACAGAGTTTATTTTCTGAACTCAATGATTGCGAGCATAAAAAAAAATATTAAATATTGAAAGCACGTGAATTTTAGGCCGAATTTTTTAATTTGTAAGTTAAAATATAGTTAAAATGTTTAAGTATTTCGTAAAAATATTTATCCGTGCGTTTTATAAGCAAATAAAAATTCATATTTACTTTGACGTCACGGAAATATTGTCCACTGAGTTCATTTTATCATTAAGCATTATAACTTTGTTGATGCCATTTGTTTCATTACAATTAAATGCAAAATATATTTTTATTTGTATGCATGGTGCTTAAGCATAAATGTACGTGTGAAAAATTTGTACCGGTGAAAATGACGTTATGCTTAGCTTGAAATGCATTTTAACATTTATAAAACTAAAAAGAAAAATTTATATGATTGTGTCAACATGGTGTAATATTAACTGATATTTCAATTTTTAATTTTAATGATTAGAACTGGAGCCTTTATTGGTTGCTTCATCTTGATTGCATACCTTGATTACATGTTAAGAATTACTTTTTTTAAATTATAGGATTAAGTTATAGGACTTATAGGATTTAAATTATTAAGATTTCCTTTTTTAATAAAAAAATTCACAAAAGTAAAGAATTTCAGGAAAAAAAACTTGAAATAATGATTGTATTTTTAGCTAGAATAAACAATGTAAGGCTAATATTTTATAGGAATTACTTTGGTATGTTTGTTATAAGTTCATTTAACAGTTCCTTATTAGCGGCAAAATCTTATTTCTTTCACTGTGAATCTTTCTTTCGATGTCAAAAAATTGTAGTCTACTTTTGGACGGCAACCAAAACACAATGAAAATATTTAGAAATGTATAACGGTTGTGACAACAAACGGCACTATCGCTTTAGCTTTCATCGCGCTTACATCGCTTCTAAATATTAAAAAATTAATTTTTTACTACATTTTACAATTTCAATTCTTACATCCTCAATTAGAAAAAAAAATTAGCTTTCGATTGAAATTTATTTGAAATCTGCCGCTTAATTTAACGACTTTTTAAATAATTTTGAAGCATGAAATATTTTTCAATTCTATCTCAACAAAGACCATCCATTTGTTTTAATAATGTAAAATAGCCACTTGGAAAGTTGCAACAATTGAAAATAGGTATCCCTAACCTTCATGAAAAGTGAAAATAATAATAATAATAATAAAAACCTGATAAATCATAAGATCAGATTATCCATAAGATAGAATATTTTGGCGCTAATATAAAATCTGTCAAAAGAAAAAAAAAAAAACAATTTTTAGTTTATGATTAACATAAAATGGTATGTTAAATTCGTTGATGTATATGTTGAATCAGAATATGCTAGGAACTGTTATTTATTATTATTTTAAAGATTCATTGGATATTTAACTGTATAAGAGACCGACTGTGATGGAAAAGGAATAATTATTCTGATTATGTAAAGGGATAGAAGAAACTATACAAATAAATTACAATTGAAAACGTTAATATTCTCCCTCATCTGCATATTAATTTATTATTTTTAACAAAAATTCTTCATTTTTACATAAAAATTCATTAGCTTAAAACAATGGATGCGTTTTAGAAGATATGGATTTGAAACGAACAATGATTAAAGAAGACATTTTAAAACTTTTAATTTAAACATTTTAAAACTATTTTTAACGTCTAATTTCAACGGTGCCTTTGAGCCGATGCAATACATATGCGCATAAGAGATCATTCGATTGCATTATCACAGGGGGGGGGGGGGAGGGTGCTTATACTATGTTCTTTTATTTGCTGAATATGAGATGAAAGTAGGAAATTTGTATGATACTTTATGAAAGGACTATTTGTATGATACTTTATAGGTTTCATGACCTTTTTTTTTTTTTTTTTTTTTTTTTTTTGTCGTGGGGAATATGGTGGTAATGTCAAACTGATTTGCATTACACATTTGTTTACGGAGTGATCATTTGGAGTTTGCATCGGAAATAGCATTTCACTGGGGGGGGGGGGGATTTTTAAAATAAAATATTTGAAAGACTGTTTCATACGAAGCCCTACTTAAATAATAAAGAAGCTTATTTTACTGATATTGTTATAGTATTTTTTCCGTCACGTTTTGACGGGTTCCATCTAGTTATATATTATTCCTCTTAATATTATCTAAAACTTTTATATTGACAAGTTATTTATAGGACCAACCCTTATAGCAAAATAAATAAATAAATAAAAACAAAAAAATCCCTGGCGGCTCTGCCTGCAAACAAGTTAGACTTTGAAGTGGGCGGTCCCAACTGTGGCATCATGGCAAACAGGTTATTTCTTCCGCAACTTCCAACAAACAGGTGCCCCACGGTCTGCGTCTTCGAAATCTACCTGTGCCTGTAGGCCGAGCCGTCAGGGATTTTTTTATTTTAAATTAATCCCTTCACAAAATTCTTTCATCTCAAAACTGGACCCTTCACAAAACTTTTTACCTTTAAAACGGACTCTTGACAAAATTCTTTGTCTTTAAAAAAATCTTTCACAAAACTTTTCCTCTACAAACTGAATTTTTCATAAAATTAGTAATTTAAAAATAAAATCTGGCTGTAACTTTTACATATAGAAAGTATTCATATTTTACATACACATATCTTCGTAAAAATGTATAAACAAGAACCTGAATATGACGATCCTTTCAAATTCACAAAATTATGACTAGATTTTTCACAAATGTAAAAAGCTGTTCACAACAGGACCCAGGGAGTAAAGTCTGGACAGACCCCTGATTATGCTAATTATGTTATGAGATGTTGGAAAATTTTAATGCTAAGTGAAATATGTTAATTAAACTATATGCATTTTTAATGTTGTTTGTGAAATATGATTTAAACTAAACATTTTTTTAATGTTGAATAAATATTTAATGTTGGCAAAATCTTTCATTAAATTGATTTTTTTTTCTTAACGAATTATTTTTTTAACGAAATGTGTTAATTACATTTTGGAAACTGTTAACGAAATAAGAAGTAATGCTTTCCTTTGATAGTTTTCAATAGAGAATATGTTTCAATCTTTATATGTATTATGACTCAGACACTATATTTCATACATATGCAAGACAGTGCAAAACAAATCAGGTAAATTTCATTAGTGTATAATTTCCATCGGTAGTGTAAAACTGTTTTCTTGTAACATGCAAAAATAATTTCGTGAGCAAATTTTTTTTTTTTTCAATCTAGTGACCTTTTTAATAATTATAATTTAAATAGTACTATTGGATTAGGGCTTTTATTTTTCTTTTCCTTAACGGGTGTATAATACTGTATTATTTACAATTCAAAATAGTATTAAAATAAATTTTAACTGAAAAATAATTTATGTTTAAAAGTTTCGTGTAAACTGTATTCATTAGAAAATGTACCTATTCTAAAACACTGTCTTTTGGCCCTGTATCCTCATATACAAAAGCACTGCATATACACGCGCCATCCTAAAACGACAAAGCTAAGGCTTTGCAGCTGCCTAAAGCAGTCGGAGAAATTACCACAAAACAACCCCCAAATACCGGAACGAATTCCGAGACGACAGGGGCAGAATGCGAAATTATCACTTCGTCGGCGCATTACGAGAAAGTCTCCCGTTCCGATGAGGGCAGAATACTGCCGCTGGACCATCTTTATATATATTTTTAAATACCGTTAACCGTAGATTTTCCGATCGATAACATTGCCGCAATGTCACGAGAGGATTGTCACTTTAGCGACAAACAAAGCACTCTTTTACAAAGAATAATTGTTGAACTTTTCATTTTTGAATTTGAACTACGTTATTCACGTTGATTAATTAACAAACACGGCCAAAACAACACTTTACCGATAGCAAAAACTAACGAATGAAGAATGGCCGGAAACTTTTGCACACGCAAATTTCGAATTCTTCCCCTTTGCATCAAGTGTCTTCACTATCCAATCCAAATGATCACGTGGTCAGAGGTCCTTTTCATATTCCTAACTTTTGGAGCAATTGCGCTTCTTCTTCGCTGAAAAGTTCTGGCAAACAAATCAAAGAACCTACCTGGCCCGGAAACTTTTGACCGCCACTGTATATAACTTACAGGCATGAAAATTTGTGTACGTATAGCTAAATACCTACTATGAAGCTCAAAATATTAAAATTTGAAAACATCGTATTATTGTAATAAAAAAAAAGATAAAAAAACCAAAATTCTAACAACCTTTTCCTATTAAATTTAAACATTTTTCGTTAGTTACCAACAATTAAAAATCCACAATAAAATTCTTTCTACAATAATTAATTTTCTATTGAAAGATTTCCACGTGAAAAATGAAAATGAAATAAAAAGTTTCACCAACTGAAAAAAAGATTAATATGACGTTATATTGGTAATAAAATGGAAATTTTCAAACATCTCTCAATAATACAAGGAGTGTGAGTATGTGTATGTACAGAAAGCAGATTAATATCACGTGATTTTAGAATTGAAAAGAAAATTAATCTGACGTCATATTGGATGTTTAACGGATTTTTCAAATGTTTGAGAATAATACAAAGCGAGTATCAATATGAGGAATAGAGAATAGTAAATATATGAGTTCGAGCGTATTGAATCATGATAAAAACCCGATTATGGAAATATTCGCATATTTTAACATTTTGAAGGCGTACAACATGTTTAATTTTGAAAGGATTTTTTTTTAAATATCGCATTTAGTCTATATGACAGATATTATTATGACAGAGTATAATAGCGGGCTACGCCCACTATCCGGCCTGTTCAGTTATTCGAAAAAACAGAATTTGTTATAAAGACAGTTTCGTATGTTTTTAATTATCCGGGGTGAAACGTTTTCGAAATCGTAATCGTATCCGGGATGAAACAAAATTCACTTAATGCATTTTTTTTTAATGTACGTGAACGACTTCACGGGTAACAGCTAGTAAAATATAAAATAACTAATCTTCCGTAATCTGTGGGCAAGGTTAGCTCCAAACATGGGCATTTGCTAGCAACAATATAGTTTAAAATCAATGTAGATACTTTTAAAGAACTGTCACAAAAAGTCTCACTTTCTAAAATACGCAATTAGGCAGTAGGACCTGTATTACAGAGGATTACGCAATAGGTTTAAATATCTATTTTATATAAACTATTTTTTTTTTAATATTGAATTTAGTCCACATGACAGATATTATTATGATAGAGTATAATAGTGGGCTTTGCCCGCTATCGGGCCAGTTTAGATATTCGAAAGAACGAAAAAATAGACCGGTAAATTTTTACTTTATAAAAAATGTGTCTTTTTTTTTTTTTTTTTTTTTTTTTTTGCTAAATGAAATTTACTTGGATTTATTAAAGAAAGAATACAATGTTTTGAAAGGAATGTTAAACAAAACCCTTTCTGCGATCTTCGATCACTCTTACCCACTTGTTTAACTATGACACTCATGGTATTTTTAATACAAAGTGTATGTGCATTACAAGATATTACGTTTTAAGAATTGTTGTTAATAATTGTTGTTAATCTTGACAAATTTCATTTTTTGTGTTAGTACCTATAAATTTCGATTACTTATAGCCTGAAAAAAGTTGTCACTGCAGATTTCAGAACGCAATCACACAAGCTTAAAATGACTTGCCTTCTCTTTTCTTTTTTGCTGTAAAACGTATTTTCAAAATATTTTTAATATAGAAAAAAGTATTCTTAAATAAAATAAAAGCATGTTTAGTTAGTTATTTGTTACGGACGATTATCTGCACTAGGGATAC
Organism: Maratus michaelseni; assembly: GCA_963931845.1. Lineage (NCBI taxonomy): Eukaryota > Metazoa > Arthropoda > Arachnida > Araneae > Salticidae > Maratus > Maratus michaelseni. The sequence goes on along the minus strand of OZ007596.1, from coordinate 182,866,918 downwards.
AGGCGGATGGGGGAGTGCCCTCCGTGGGAGTCTTTAAAATAAAGATAAGATTATGAAACTTCCCAGGGGTTGGATTGATCAATGTCAGTATAAAATATGAAGTCAATGTAAATTTGTGTTCTGCAATACTAATGTTTCGGGCGAACTTTCCACTCCATAAATCAAAATAAGATATGTGCGTGTGTTACAGATATACGAACGATAAATTATTTCATAATTAATAATTTAGATTTGAGGGGGAAAAAACAAAATCTAAACTAAAAAAATATTCCGATTTTTTTTTTTTTTTTTTTTTCCCTAGTACCGATTGCATAGGACGCAGCGGTTGTTTCTCTGATCCGCAGACCACCAGGAGAAAGGCATATTTTTTTTAAGCAATGAACGAAAACCGTTTAAACGTTTATACGTTTAACCGCTGGTGTAAGATCCGTATATACGATGTACCGCATATGTTGTTTCGTATAATACGTATAACCGCTGTAATCGTATCATACGTATCCAAAATCTGCACCCCCTATAATACGTACTATACGTATACTCGTATAAACGTATAATAGGGAGCACTAGTTGACAAGGTTGTGGTGTGCAGACTGCAATTATTTTTTTCCATTTGACTCAGTTTTCGAGGTTATATTTCAATTTTTTATTCAAAATTTTCATTATTTTGATGAAGATTTACTTCATATTTCATAAAATCCATTTTTTGAATTGTTGCCAATTTCTAAAATAGCGAACATAATAATATTTCTTTTTAAGTAAGAAATGTATTTACACGTGACTATTAAAAACAGAAATACAACTTTAAAATAATAATTAAATGACCACGTGTTAAAAGCTGTAAATGTAGAAAATTACGTAATAAAAATATATTTGCGTCTGAATATTAAAAGGAGAAATAATTAAATTATTATGCGTTTTCAAAGCATTAAGTAGAGAAATTTACGTCATATTTAAAATGCTCAAATAACAATATTTCCAAACAATTTCAAGTCAAAATTATATTTACACGAGAGATAAATTTATTTAGAGCCCCCTAGTGTCATTAAAAAAAGAAAATGCATTGAAAAATGATGCGATGAAAAGTTAAATAAAATAGATCAGTTTCAACTGATGTCACAGACATTTATTCACCAGACGAGAGGGATAATTAAGAAAAATAATGTAAATAAATATCCAAGATTATATTTTTTCTGTTTTCATTAATATATTGTAAATTTTATTGTTTAAACTTACTGATAGTTGACACTTTGGAGAGTGGGTTTTTTTAAATTCTTGTATTTTATTTATTTGTCTATCCTAATCCTAATCCTATCCTAATCCTAATAATATTATAAATACGATTGTGTGCAAATATTAGGCTGAAGCCAGCGTCAAAATGGAGAAATTAATGGCCCTGTATCTTTGCATATAGGTGGATTATAACCCGGAAATGAACATAGACTGGTTTTTGTTTATTTTATTCAAATACTTTTTTTAATAATTCAAAATTTTATTATTTTCATAGAGAATCAATGGACATTTTTAGATAAAATTGAACCATTTTATTTTATTGTTGCTAGGGCTTTGATCGTTGCCAATAAATAAAAATGCGGAAAAATAATTTTTCCTCAACAATTAAGTTTCAATTGAGCGATTCTCACGTGAAAAAGGAAAATAATTCAAAAGAAGAGGAATTTCTGTGATATTTGAAAGAACAATTTGGACAATATGGTGAACAATATGGTATGAATATCGGTTACATTAAAAAGATATTTTTCTGTCAAAAACTGCGTTATAATTAGAAAGAAGAATTAACAATAATTATATTATTAAGAAAAAGATTTCGCTTGAACCATGGAACTATGAAAAGGATCCTTCTTGGCTTGAACAAATATGACGTCATAAATAAAACATGTATTTTCAAATATTCGTAATATTAAAAAGAGCATGACTATCAGTGTATAATAAAAGTATATACATAATGGACGTCATATTTAAGATGAATAATTGAAATTTTTTTTATACTGATTAATAATAAGCTTGAATATCAGTTACAGATTGAGTTTTCTGCTTAATATCACGTCATTATTGCCGAAAAAGAAAATTAACAAGAATTATATCATTGAAAAGAGATTTCTCTGGGATCAAAGTGACGTCATAATAAAACGGGATTTTTTAAATATGTTCCAAATGGAGCGTGTATCAATTTCATACATTAATAATCACTGAGTACATTGAAAGAATAGAGAGGTATTGAACCGTAAAATCGGCTTGCAATATGAAGCCGGTTATCGCTCAAATCATTAGGCCCAAGGGCTGACTTCATTGGATGAAGAGAGGCTGCAGGTGGAACAATGACTGAATTCATTGGACGGGGAGAGTTTTCAAAGCAAGCCGCCAGTTGTTGGGGCCGACTGTAGGGTTGCATTTTCAGCATCACGCTAAACATGAACATTTCATCTCTATTTATTCTCTGAACTCTGTGATTAATAATACAAGCATTAGTAAGATTATCAGGAAAAGAAAATTGAACACAAGTCTATTAAGTTAAAATCTGACTGTGTGTATTTCGCAACTACTCCTCTTAATGCAACGCGATTTACTTAACACCGGTTATCATTGATTCGAGGATGTCATAAAAACTCGGAGAATTTAAAATTTTGAATTAGATTCCGAGATATTAATATTTTTTTTGTAAATTGTAACGAAATTTCTCTAAAAATGGTACTTAAATTACTCCATTTTTGTGAATAAAAAAGGAGAAATAAAACGGATTAATATATTTTTATGCCATTTTCTCATTAAAACTGAAAAAAAGTATTTTATTTTCAATTTGAATAGTTGGTGAAAAAAAAATCTTGATTACAGTAAAATTTCCGAAAAGTAAAAACATATTTCCACATTTTTAAACTTTATGAATCAATTTATTCTGCAGAGCAAAAATCGCCTGTCAGCACATTGTCAAGAAATCAAGATTTGTTTCAGCTATAGTTTAAACCAAGGACACAAATTTGCTGTTACAAGCAAACATAACACTTGCAATTGCAAAGCTTTTTGCAACCCCAAATTACATGCAAACGTAATATTTACATGTAATTTGCACACAAATTAATTTTAAGTTGAACCGTAATAAATGTTAATTTGCAAAGAAAATTACATGCAAAAGTAATGTTTACATATAATTTTAGGTTGCAAAAAGCTTCGCAATTTAAGTGTTACGTTTGCATGTAATATTGGGCTGCAGAAAGCTTTGCATTTGAAGCTCCTTGCATTTAGGTGTAGAATTATTCCTCCCTATTCACAAGAATTGAATTTAAATAAAAAGCATATACTATTTCCAATGAATTATTTTTAAATAATGGCTGTTAAAACGTTTCTCAAAGTCGTTAAAAATAAAATGGTTTATCTGGTTAAATTGACATTTCTTTTTATCCAATTCGTCGATTTACACGATTTTATTTGGCCGTCCGTTTTCCATTGGTTGCAGTTTCCTTTTCGCGGTTATTTGGCACAAAAGTTTACCTTTTTAAAACTGATTTATGTCAAGGTCCCTATAACAAAGAAATAACGTATTTTCTTCTATGAAATGTGATAAAGAGTTAGTTAATTATTTACGTTTTTAATTATCGGGAGTGAAATATTTTGCTTGATTAGTAAATTTATTTTTCTTTTAATGTTACGTGAACGAAGTCACGGGTAACAGCTAGTAATATTATAAATCCGATTGTGTGCAAATGTTAGGCTGAAGCCAGCGTCAAAATGGATCATTTAATGATCATGTATTGTTGCATATAGGTTGATTATAACCCATAAATGAACATAGGCTGGTTTTTGATTACTTTATTCAAATATTTTTCTTAGTAATTCAATTTTTTTTTTCATAGAGAATAAATGGACATTTTTTCGTCTACTATTTTAAAATGATTAAATTTACTTTACCGTTGCTAATACGTCATCGTTGCAAAAACTAAATCAAAACCTGGAATAATAATTTTTACTCAACAATTTATTTTCAAATGAAAATGAAAATAATTATTTAAGAAACAGAATATGAATTGACGTCATATTAGAAATAAAACTTGAGTTTTCAAATATTTGATAATAATACAAGGTACATAAATACGAGTAAGTATGGAAAGCAAGCAAATATGATGTCATATATCAAAAATAAAACAGATTTGCTTTGATGTTGAAATAAACTGATCTTGGGTTATCAAATTATTTGCGATTAATTTCTCTATTTTTGTTCTTTTTCTATTTCACATGAAATGAGTGAAATATTTATATTTTAATACGAATTCAATACGAATGATGGTGAAAGGAAAAATACTTGGCGGTTTATCGTGTGCACACGACTAACATAAAGGTACCATATTTTTAATTTAGTTAAAAAAAAAAAAAAAAAAAAAAAAAAAAAAAAAAAAAAAAACCTTTGAAAAAATATTGGACGGCAAATGTCAATAATATGCACCGCAAAATTATCCGTATAGAAAATCAGAAAATCTTAATAAAAATAACTTTATTTTTTAAAAGAAAGTTGCATTTTTTCATAAAAGCTAAAGATTTAATATGATTGCGTCGAAGTAATAGCATTTTTCTCTATAATTTTCCAACAATCAAAACACATTTGTAAATGGTCGTTTCGAACCGGAATTTAATTTTACATTTCTTTTAGCTTTATAATAGTAAAAACTTTGTTGTCATTTTTAAATATAGCTTTTATAAAGTTCTGTTTCATAATACATTTTTTTAAAGTATTGTAGGTTGAGAAAAATGGCATGGATTTTAAAGCAATGTTTAAGTAAGATTACAATATTTTTAAAAACTTAAAAAACAACAATGTTATCGAAACGAAAATCAATTTTACCGACAAATTCGCGAATGCAAAAGCAAAGAAGAAATTTTAAAAAAATGAAACTTTTCTTCCAGCCGAATTATATAAACTTGAACAAGCCGATCGTTCCAATTCGTAATATTATAAACGTGAAAGCGCGTTGTATATAGTAGAAAAGGTTTTCACATATAGGTAGAAAATTTCCGAGAATAGGAAGGTTAGGGATCTGTAATCGGGTCCATAGCCATTTTTTATCAAATGAAATTTGGCACAAAATTAAATACATTGTTGTAACCAGATTTGTTTTTGCGTGGTAAACACTTAATGGCATTTTAGATGATCATTTCCTCGCTCTCCTTTGATGCCAACTATGACTGTAAAACATATTAATAAATATCAGACGATAATTTTCTAATTTTTGTATTACTTCATGATGTAAATAGACATTCTGGTTCATCCTTTAAACCTGAATTAATCATACCATTGTCGTCCAGTTTATAATCTTAATCCTAACCCTAATCGTATCCTATCCTAATCCTAATAATAACTTTAAACAATATTCTTTGAAACGGATATGTAAATTAAATCAATATCCATAAATGGAATGAATGGGAAATAGGATAAATAGAAATGGCAAAATAAAATAACAAGAAAGTTCATTTATTCGACACTTAACCCTAGAAAAACCGTAAAAAAATTCAAGCGCACGAAATAAATTAAACTAATCCTATATATACTAACAAAAATATGTAAATTTAGATCATCAGTTTGGTGTCGTCGGTAGTTATTTGTTTAGAGTGACCTGGACGCGATAGAAAAAATATCGAGGTTAAATTGGGCAGAATTGAAAGTACTTTCTAGCAACCTTTATTTACATTTTAGAATCGCATCAGATTGTTATATCTTTATGAAATATCTATTAATGTATAAAATCCAAAAGCAGTTTGTTCAACATTTACGCCACTTAGCGAGAAGCACTTTATTTAATATATACATGAACAAGACATAAAATAATAATGTAGTAAGAAATATATAACACATGTCTCTACAAATAAACAATATAATAATGCCCATTTAGAAATGAATACATATACAAATTTCACACTAAATAGCACCTAAAATGCACTGTTGTACAGAATTCTCCCAGTGTTATTTTTCGTTTTACGAAGAGGATTTCGTCGATTTTCACGATTTTACTGGGCTCTTCTTTTTTCATTGGTTGCAGTTTTCTTTTCGCGATTGTATATATTATTTGGCATGAAATTTCACTTTTTAAAGATGGGTTATGTTAAGGCCCCTATAGCAAAGAAATAACGTCTCTTATAAAATGTGATAAAGATTTGGTTAACTATATATGTTTTTAATTATCGAATGAAATGCTTTGCTAAATTAATGCATTTATTCTTTTTTTTAATGTTACGTGAACGAAGTCACGGGTAACAGCTAGTAATATTATAAATGCGATTGTGAGTGTGAAAGTTTGACTGAACTAAACGTGAAAACGGATGATTTAATGGCCCTGTATATTTGCATATAGATGGATTAGAACCCAGAAAAGGACATAGGGTAGTTGTTATTTATAATTTTCAAATATATTACTTAATAATTCAAAATTTCATTACTTTCATACAGAATCGATGAATATTTTTCATGTTAAACTTAATTTAACATTTTACGTTGCTAAGCATTATCGTTGCCAATAAATACAATACTTGGAATAACATTTTCCAAACAATAAATTTTTAATTAATTTTCAATTTAATGATTTCCACGTGAATATTGAAAATTGAAAAGAATTGAAACGAAGATGAATTGTCGTAATATTTGAAATAAAAATATAAAGTGTTTGTTATTATACATAAAGTATGAATGTCGATTACGTTGAGAAGAGGTTTTTTAGCAAAAATTGCGTTATAATTAGAAGAAAAAATGAACAATAATTACATTAATAAGAAAAGAAATCTGGACCATGTAACTATAAAAAGGATCCTCCTTGGCGTGGATAAAATATGACGTCATATTGGAAATTAAACATGAATTTTCAAATATCCGTAATAATACAAGAAGCATGAAAATCAGTATCTAAAGAAAGTAGATGGATAATGACGTTATATGTAAAATGAAAAACTGAAATATTTTTTATTGCTACCAATTAATACGCTTGAATGTCAGTTAGATACAGATGTGAGTTTTCTTCCAAAATCCGCGTCATGATTGCCAGGAAAAGAAAATTAACAAGATTTATCCTTCTATATTACAAAAAAGTAATCTGGAACTGAGCCAAAAACGAAATGGACCAATCAAATTCTCCGTAGATATTCCGGGTTATTCTCATCGCTTTTTTACTAGGGACTTTTTTGAGGGGCTATTACTTTTTTTTCTAGCCATCCTACGGATTCGAAAATCATACCACCAGACGCGAAATATAACAAGCTTTCAGAAATTAAAAAAATCATCACGGTCGGACAATAAAAACTCAAAAAATCCTTAAAAATCGAGTAAAAAATCTTTTATTGAAAAAGTAATTTCTTTATATTGTTGCCAATTTCTAAATAAGCGCAAAGGATTATGTTTTATCTCAAATAAAAAATGTATTTGCGCGAGACTATTAAAAACAATAATGAAAGTTTAAAATAATAATGAAATGATCACGTGTTGAAAGCAAGAAATAAAGAAAATTACGTCATAAAAATTGTGTTTACAGATAAATATTAAAAATAAAAAAGATGAATTAAATGAAAAAGCATTCTAACCAGTTAAATGAAAAAGCATTATAACCTGATTACAGAAGATAGTCGCCGTTCGTGATATCATCATCATCATATTTTTAAAACAGGATACATTACCAGGTTTTAAGAGGCTGTGAAATCAGAAAGGGGGTTGGTGAGCGTAGCGAGCAGGGAGCAGAGCCCCCTAGTATTATTAAAAAGAGATTTCTCTGCGAACAAAGTGACGTCATATTTGAAATAAAACGGAAATTTTCAAATATGTTTTTAAAAGAACGTGAATCAATTTTATACAATAATAATACAAGGATCAGTAAGTATAGAAAGTAGATGAGTTTCACGCCATATTTATAACGAGAAATTTAAATATTTGTTTAACTATACTGATTATTGAGCATAAAAAAATCAGTTACATACAGATGGAAGTTTTCTTCCAAAATTCACATCCTGATTATTAGGGAAAGAAAAATAAACATCTTTTATATTAAAATCTTATCGTCTGTTTGTATTTCGCAGCTACTCCTCTTAGATTATCGAACGCAACGCTATTTAGTTAATACCGTTTATCATTAATCTGCGGATGTCATATAAACTCTCAGAATATAAAATTTTAAATTCGGTTCCAATATATAAATTTTCTTTTTTTGTAAATGTTCATGAAATTTCTCTTAAAACAGCAACTAAATTACTCCATTTTTGTGAATAAAAAGGAGAAATAAAACTGATAAACATATTTTTCACGCCATTTTCTCATTAAAACTGAAGAAAGAATTTATTTTCAATTTGAATAGATGGTAAAAACAAACTCTTGATTACAGTAAAATTTTCGAAAAATAAAAACAATTTCCACATATTCATACTTTATGAATCAAGTTATTCTGCAGAACAAAATTCGTCTGTCAACTTGTCAATATGTTGTCATTTAGAAATCAAGATTTGTTTCAGCTATCGTTAACCCCAGGAAACAAATTTAAGCTCCTTGCATTTAGGTGTACCAATTATTGCTCCCTATTCACAAGCATGAAATTTAAAGAAAAAGCCTATATTATTTGTAATTAAATATTTTTGAAGGATGGCTGTTAAAACGTTTCACAAAGTAGTTAAAAGTAAAATGGTTTATCAGGTAAAATTGACATTTGATTTTACCCAATTCGTCGATTGCCACGATTTTATTTGGCCCTCCTTTTTCTATTGGTTGCAGTTTCATTTTCGAAATTATTTAGCACAAAATTTAACTTTTAAAAAATTGAGTTACGTCAAGTCCCAATAACAAAGAAATACCGTACTGTCTCCTATGAAATGTGATAAAGAGTTATTTAATTATTTACGTTTTTAATTATCGGGAGTGAAATATTTAATATAATATAAAGAAATTTTGAATGAAATCAATGCATTTCAAAATGGTTATTTTTGGAAAAATGTGTAAAAATTTTATTGTAACAAAAATCACAATAAATTAATTAATAATCACTCTTAACTACCTCAACTCATTTTAAAACCTATTGTTATTTTTTGTTAAAAAATTCCGGTTTGACATTAATTTCTAGTATCACATTATTTTTATGCTTTCTGCTCACATAATGTGAAAAATAGTAAAATAAAATGTAGATTATACGTAAAAGAGCGAGAAATGCTATTATGATTGTAGATATGACAATTTTAATTCATCAAATCCTCTTAGCGTTATTTGAGGTAAAAAGTTAACCAAAACCTCTATGTTTCATGCTAAATAGGGTGCCTGTATACGAAAGTGGCAATATATGCACAGGGAGCATGCTTGGACCTTGCTCAGACAGATGTTTTTTGTACAAACTATAGTAAACACGGCCAAGTGATACAGGCCAAAAAAATCGAATTTTGGATTATGGAATTCTTATAGCGCAGGAATGTTGCATTATCCCGTCAATAGGAACTGCGCGAAATTTCATTTTCATTGTTTGATATCTTTTGCCTACTCAAAAAACGGCTAAAATTGCGAAATACTGCCAAAAACCGTCATTTTTACTAAAAATAATAAAGTTAGGAAAAAGGACAATTGTTTTCTAACAACGTGCAAATGTTGTACCAGTCGATCATAATTAACTCAAAGAAATTTAACCACATCGGTTAATAATTGCTGTCTTCTCAAGACTGCCAAAATTTAAAAAAAGAGCTAAAAATGCTTTTTTGTGTTACTTATATATTAAATAAGTTAATAGCGTTGATACAACTCATTGGACATATATTTAAAAGTATCGCTTTAAAATGAACTGTGGGCAACACTGCAGCCTGTAGCTTTGTCAAAATACAACTAATGCACCATTCGCAGCAATATTATTCTCTTGTAAAACGCAGTCAGTGTTAGTACGTAAACTGTTGTATAAGACACGACACTTTGCCAAGTAAAGAAAGGTTATAAATTTTTCAGAAAAGGAAATGTAGAGGAACATTTATCAAATGTAATAGAACCAGGATCGCAATATTTTAACCACGTAACTCCTACATCATTTTTGGCGCTTTGTACTAGCACAAATATCATAAACTCTTTGATGAAAAAGAAAGTTAACGGTAAAAACATTACAGCAGTAGTATGTAATGGATCGATAGTATATACAGGACACAAATCCGGTGTCATCGTGCTTCTTGAGGAAGAATTAAAAAACCTTTACAGTGGTTAGTATGTCTTTTATATTTCAACGAGCTACCTCCAAAACATGTATTTGAATACCTGGATGGTGAAACAACCGGTACCCGCACATATCTGGACCCATACGGAAATGTGTCTGGTGAACTGTGAAAACTTGCCAGTAGCAAATTATAAGCCAGTTTATTGCGACCTCATGATGTAATTTACTGCATGAAGCTTAAAACAGCAAATATTATATTAGTGAATAATGAATAGTAAACAATGTAAGTACTTAAGTAAATGTATTTTTGCATTAATAAAAAAGTTGTATCAAATATTATGTTTTGCTGTTTTTTGAAAAATATTGGCCGTATTGAGGAGGTAAAAGCTATTAACCGATCTGCTTAATTTTTTTACAATTAATTACGATAGAATGGTAGAATATTTGGCCATTTTTTAAAAACAATTGTCCTCTTTCCTAATTTTTATTAATTTTAGTAAATAAGGGCCAATTTTTCAGTTTTTTAAACTTTTGGTCATCACGAGGAGGCAAAATTTATTAAGAGATCTGGTTAAAATTTTTACTGTTAATTATGATGGACTTGTAGACCCTTTACCCACTGTTAGAAAACGATTGTTTTTTTCCCTAACTTTTATTAATTTTTATAAAAAATGGCCATTTTTGACGGTTTTTTGAAATTTTGGCTATTTTGAGGAGGCAAAAGATATCAATGAAAATAAAATTTTGCTCAGTTACTATTGACGGGATAATGCAACTTCCCCGCACAATTAGAATTAAATAATACAATATTCAATTTCTTTGGCCCACCCTAATGATAAACCTAAAATTTTTAACTTCGTACACATTCCTGGATATGTTCGATTAGACAAGTGTGACAAGTTAAAAACATTAATGAAAGGTTCGCCATTATCGCCTGGAGATACATTTTTGTTCAAAATCCTCTGGTGAACCTATTGAAAATCTATCTCAACCAAGTCTTTTATACCGTAACTCGCTACTCTAATTTAGAACAACAATCGTGACTTGAAAAAAAATCACCTGATTTTATCAAAATTAAATATAACGAAATGTATGTTTGAAAGGAAACAATAACATTACTTGTTAAAACAAATAATGAAAAAGTTTTGGAAGTTTCTTATCTGATATGTTAACGAGTAGCTTGAGTTTGTGAAGCTTATGCAATTTCAGAGATTTTTAATAAACCTTGTAAAACCGACATTGTCAAGAATTTGCTTAAATTCTTGAAATATTTGAATTCGTGAAATTTGAATTCGTGAAATATTTTTGGCCGAATAAGTATCACCAAATTAAACACTTTTGGAAAATAGTACAGATGTTTGAACTGATGATGCGAAGGCAATAAAGGGTCACAAAGCTACAAACAATTGCAAAAATTGAACATAAAACAAAGCAATATAGCGGCACTTATTTTGCTTGTTATAGACATCTTCTATACTCGAAAAAATGTTTTCTCAACTTATGACAATATTGAATGATTCCAATAAAATAAAAAATACATAATCTCATGAACTTTTAAAAGTAGATTTTCAAACTGATGTGTGAAGATATTTGGTCCAGCAACCGTTCCTCCTTCTGCATAATGGATTAGGATTGTTCTGTCTAGAAAGAGAGTTTACATGTTGGTTGAAACTGAGCGCATAAATTTTAAAGATATACAGTGACACTTAACTGATAAAATGTTTAAATAATGAAGAGTGGTGGGAAAATACGCATTTGGCAGACATATTTAGCAGAAATAACTAAATCAATGTGTCATTGCATTAAAAAAAAAACAGTTTTTTTAAAGTTTAATATTACTGGCCAACGTATCTTATTTTATGATGAAACTTGTATTGGTAGGATTGTGACAGAAAAGGGAATATCGATCATTTTTAGTTTAAAAAAAAGAAAACAAAACCTAGCTTCAAACGAAACTTCAGAGAAGTATTCAAGGAATCTCGAATTTTTGAAAGAAATGTATAAACAATATTTTCAAACAGCGGAATAGAAGAAAATATATAATATTTTGAATGCCAAATTACTTCTAAACAACATTCTAAGAGAAAGTTGAATAGTTAGACTGATTTCGCTAGACATGACGTGTAGCAGGCTGTGGTGTTCAATAGGATGAAATTGGTAACATTTCATTAAATACCGCAAAATTTTGATATAGGTTAGCACCTTCGCGAACGTTCATATCATATATGCATCTGTACTTAAATGTATAACACAAACGAATGTATGTAACAGATTTATAGGTATTTTCTTACATATATTCAATGAAAGTTGTAGATAACATCACCACATTACACAGAAAGCATCGGTGCACTCCCGGTTATTTATTACAATTATTTAAAACCTTGCAATATAATAAAATAGGCAAAACCTCATTCAGTATAATGGGTTAAAACAGATAAAAATTTATGTAATTTTTTCTACCAATTTTTTTTCGGAAAATCTTGATAAGTTGCATATACATAAGGTAAAGCTAGGATAGTCTGCGCACAATTCAAAAGAATAGCAATAAAAAATCTAAATATTATTTTTTTGCTAAACTATCCATGAATAATTTTTACTTCATTTGTTTTTTATGCATTTCCATTGCTATTTTGATGTTATGTTGCAGTTTAATAGAACAGTTGTAATAAAACTAAGAAAGTTATTTTGCGCAATCTCTCCTTACAGGGTTGGTGTGATTGCACACATGGGTAGGAGAGATTGTTACTAATAATAACTACAATTAAACTGTTAACAATAATAATTACACTTAAATGACATTGCTGTAAGGTTTTTGTGAACAAATTTTATTGTATTGGGAGCGAATATTTCAACCTAATGCTTAAAGAATCAGAAAAAGGAAATAATTTTAAAAACGATTAAAAAATTTTAATTAAAGGGAAAAAAATTTATAGAATCAGAAAAAGCAAGTCCAGATAAGATTGCAAAATAAAATTATGTAACTTAATATCACGTTTAACTTAAAATTAGTCCATTTTCATTTTTCATTTTTTTAATACAATTTTACCAATAAGCTGCGTAATCCCTCCTAGCATAGAAACTAATGAAAACAATGCGCCATCTCTCCTAAGTAGCAGATGCGCAAACTCTCCAATTTCGGTAGGAGAGATTGCGTGAACATTTATTTAAACATGGCCGCTACTAAAACGAACCGTTGATGTTCACATTGTTAGTCTAGATTAGTAGCTTATGAGAAATCGTTTAAGTATAAAATATTTTGTACTACTGACATAGTATAGAAATTCTGATGATTAGCTATGAAAATTCAAGCACTTACTTTGGGAAAACAAAACAAAATAGCAATATTTTATCTTAGACGCTCAAAGCAATCAACGTGCACTTTCAAGTAGACACTCCACTAGTGTTGTTGTACAACTACCTGGAGTCGCTGCGCTCTCACTCTACTCCTCCCCCCGAACCTCTATCTGCGCAATCTCACCGACTGCGTCATCTCTCCTGGCTTTACCTTATAGGATGAAAACTAAAGTCGAGATACATTAAAATGACTTTTGAATAGATGAAACCATAGTTTTGTTATCTATCTATTAAAAAAAAGTTACTACAGCGCCTCATGTGGCAATATTTGGACATTATAAACTCTATCCTGAAGTATATGAGAGACGAAAACAAAATATAGTGAATTACACAAATCACAATCAATTACACTAAAAGACAATTACAAAATTTTCAGAGCATTCTCGATGACGCTTGTAATGTTCTCTTATATGTAAAAATAGTTTTATTAGAAGTCCTGAAATCGTCATCATTCGATGTCCAGTCACAGGCGTCACCATACGTCACTATTTCGAATACAAAAGTGTCGCCTGATAAAGCAGGTGCACATTTACAAAGTTAAGGACATATTACACTATATTGCCAAAGGTTACCGGTCACTTATGATTTTAGACTTTTTGTTAACTATCCAGAAAGATACATGAGGAATTAACCTGAAACTGCAGGTGTGTAAACAGTATAGTATAGATTATATATTTCCGTGAAGATTTTTTCACAAAACCCCATAGGGGACTGTCAATAAGTTGAAAAAGAACGAATATCTTTTGGTTAACTCTGTACAAACTAATGTAGCAAAAGCGTTCAAACTCGAGATTATTAATAAGTGTCTTATTGTAATATACTGTGTTCATTTTTATGAGGATAGCATGTATACTCATAGAGAAATTTAGGTTTTTATGAAAGCAGTCCCAAATTTCGCCTAGTTTTTTGCTTATAATTTGTAGAGTTCTTAATATAAAAAAAGTTCTGTTCAGAAAATATGACAAACAATATTGTACATAATACTCTGCAATCAGAATTAAAAAATAATAAAAATTGGATGAAAAATGAGCAGGTTTACTAAAAATGCATAATGGATCATCTAAGTATATAGAGCAACTTTTGTAAAAGTCTCAAAATCATAGCTTGAAAATTCTGAAAATTATCATCGATAGAATAAGCTCGAAATCCGTTGTTCCCAAAAGGAAGCAAAAATATGAGGGGTTGTATCCAAATATAGTAGTACGTGCAATATTGTGTATGCTATCTTGGCACTAATCAACAGATATTTGATACAACACCTCATCTTTTTGCTTCTTTTTGGGAACAACGGATTTCGAGCTTATTCTATCGATGATAATTTTCAGAATTTTCAAACTATGATTTTGAGACTTTCACAAAAGTTTCTCTATATAATTAGCTAATATATTATGCATATTATATTTTGATTCCATTCGCGCAGTGAAACATTTTTTAGTGAACCTGCCCATTTTTCATCCAATTTTTATTATTTTTTAATTCTGATTGCAGAGTATTATGTACAATGTTGTTTGTGATATTTTCTGAAAAGAACTTTTTTTTTATTAAGAACTCTGCAAATTATAAGCAAAAAAACTAGGCGAAATTTCGAACGGTTTTTATAAAACCCTTAATTTCTCTACGAGTATGCATGCTATCCTCATAAAAATGAACACAGTATATTACAATAAGACACTTATTAATAATCTCGAGTTTGAACGCCTTTGCTACATTAGTTTTTACAGGGTTATCCAAAAGGTATTCGTTCTTTTTCAATTTAT
The DNA here is from genome assembly GCA_963931845.1 of Maratus michaelseni. Lineage (NCBI taxonomy): Eukaryota > Metazoa > Arthropoda > Arachnida > Araneae > Salticidae > Maratus > Maratus michaelseni. Next base: position 182,851,662 of record OZ007596.1, on the reverse strand, counting down.
TGATAGTCCCCTATGTGGTTTCGTGAAAAATTCTTCCCGGTAATATATAACCTATACTATACAGTTTACAAACGTGCAGTTTCATCTTAATTCCTCATGTATTTTTCTAGATAGTTAACAAAAGGTCTACAATCGCAAGACCGGTCACCTTTGGCAATATTGTGTATAAGCAAGGTAAAATTTATTTTATATCTATTTCGTAGATGATTTGCTTTCATATATTCTAATAAGAGAAAATCTTGTGTGTGGTTATGCAAATTTTATTTTAAAAACGGCTCTAACGATTTTGACGAAATTTTGTATCCTACCGTTTTCGGGCACCAGAAAACCATTTGTCTATGTTACGTGTTCGAGAAAATTTGATTAGTGGGTCATTTTGGGTCATCAAGGATAAGGGTCAAGCTAATTCTATGTAAAAAACGGTTCAAACGATTTTGACGAAATTTTGTGTCCTACCGTTTTTAGGCACCAGAAAACCATTAGACTAGGTCACGTGTTCAAGAAAATTTGATTGGTGGGTCATCAAGGGTCAGGGTCAAGCTAATTCTATCTAAAAGACGGTTCAAACGATTTTGACGAAATTTTGTATCTTACCATTTTCGGGCACGAGGAGGCTATTGGGCTGGGTGACTTGTTCGAGAAATTTTGATTAGTGGGTCATTTTGGTCATGGGTCATTATGGGTCAAGCTATTTTATCTTAAAAACGGCTCAGACTATTTACACTAAATTTTGCATCCTATGATTTTCGGGTACGAGAAGACTGTTGGGCTAGGTCACATGATCGAGAAAATTCAATTAGTGGGTCATTTTGGTCATGGGTCATTATGGGTCAAGCTATTTTATCTTAAAAACGGTTCAGACTATTTACACTAAATTTTGCATCCTATAGTTTTCGGGCCCGAGAAGACTGTTGGGCTAGGTAACAGGTTCGGGAAAATTCGATTAGTGGGTAATTTTGGTCATGGTTCATTATGGGTCAAGCTATTTTATCTTAAAACGGCTCAGACTATTTACACTAAGTTTTGCATCCTATGGTTTTCGGGTACGAGAAGACTGTTGGGCTAAATCACATGTTCGAGAAAATTCAATTAGTGGGTCATTTTGGTCATGGGTGATCATGGGTCAAGCTATTTTATCTTAAAAACGGCTCAGACGATTCGAACTAAATTTTGTATCCTACGGCACGAGAAAATCATTGGGCTAGGTCACATACTTGAGAAAAATCGATTAGTGAGTCATTTTGGTCATGGGTCATTCTGGTCAAGCTATTTTTATCTTAAAAAGTGTTGGCGACATTGACGGGATTTGGCAGGAAAACTGACTTTTAAGATTACCAATGCCAAAACACTTGCTTTGCGCCAAATAAAAAAATATCGCCAAATAAAAAAATTGGCTTTTAGAAGCTGAAGCAATTTTCTAGAAATTCCCAATAGGAGCGAAAATACATGATTCAATCAATCAGAGTCCATAGAACGTTCTCGAAATCAGAATTCAACCAATCAGGGTACATATGATAAAGAAAATTGACTTTTGAGATTACCATTGCCAAAACATTTGCTTGGCGCCAAAAGAAAAAAATATCGCCAAATTTGGTGAATTTGGGGAAAATTTTGACTTCTAGAAATTCACAATAGGAGCCATAATTCAACCAATAAGACATAATTCAACCAATCAGAGTCCATGGAACGTTCTCGAAAAAAGATTTGAATCAATCGGGGTACATAGAACTTTCTCAACGCATGCTTGCTGCAAAATGAAAGAATGTCGCTAAACTTGGTGACATTTTGCGAAATTGTTGGCTTTTAGAATCTGAAATAATTTTCTAGAAATTTCCAACAGGAGCCGACATACGTGATTTAACTACCAAGTTGAACACAAAGCAAATGTTGACCGAGCAGTGCTCGGTCGTACCCGCTGGTTAGTTTATAATGTATGTTGTGTGCTTACAGGATGCCATTATAGTCCAGGTGCTAGGAGTGAAAAAACTGCAAATCGTGATACAGTTATACCGTTTGGTCAGTATTTACTCTATATTAATACAAAGCATATAAGAAGGGGAGACAATGCGTAAAATTGGGGGACTTCAAGATGGCGGCTGTTATTCAAAATGGCGACATTTTCGGGAATTATTGCAATTTCGTTTCTATTCATCGTATAAAAGCATGTTTGATGAAAATTTCGATGTTTTTAGATAAAAAATATCATTTTTAACACTTTACAGCACAGTCAAAAAGTATTTATGAATTCAGTTTGCCTGTTTGTCTGTCTGTCTGGTCGCATGTCTAGTCACACACTAACTCGAAAAAAAATAAACGGATATCCGGATAATTAAAATATGGTATTGTAGTATACCGAACAAGTTCGGTATTCATTTTAAAGTGTGCATCATTCATAGTTTATTTAAAGGGGCAATCAAAAGTATTTCGTTACATTATGGTCTGTATAGACGAAAATCGCTTGCAATGCATTTTAATGATGTTATACTCTTTCTAACATATTCAAATTAATATACATCAGTGTGGTGCAGTACAAGATACTTACTGTAGAATATGCAGTGCATTGCAGCTTTCGTTCATTTACAGGGGCTCACAAAATAATACGGTCACAGGACTTTCAATAAGCACAATGCTGTCTATGCGCGTTTTTAATTATATAATTTGTTTTTGAACTTTTCTAGATATGAAAGAATATCAAATTGTCATAAGAACATTTTCTTTTATGTAAATATACAGGGTGGTCATAAAAAACTTTGCTAATATATCGAACTCTAGCGGCCGGTCCGTTCAACTGATCGAGATCAGATTTCAGATATAGTTATTCACAGGTATGAGCTCGGTATTCTGTGAACGGCAACAAATTGGCGCTCACGGTTACGGCTTAGCTGCAGAAATGCAAAATTTTCAAATGGCAACGCCCATTTTTTTTTATCGCAAAATGTTCAGTGCATGCGAAAACCCTAAAGAGCGTTGGAACTGTACGTGTATCGCAATAAATGAACGCGTTATGCACGCACAAAAACAGCTCTATGAACGGCAAAAAAAAAAAAAAACACGATCAGGGCGCACGAAGGAAATTTGCATATGAGAGAGGCAAAACATCAATCACGGAACGGCGTTCGCCAGATAGTCAGCGTAGAAAAAGGATAAAAAGTGGGATGGGAATGTTAGTTTTTCAGTCAGGAGCACGCATATGCTGACGAAATTACCCTTCCAGCGACAGTTCGTGGTGATTTGGTAAAACTATTATCAAAATGGAATGAATGCTGCGAAAACCTTGCATGTTTACCGTAGAAACCATCACCAAATACGTGGTCCATGTAGCCCGCAAGCTCTTCGTGATTTAGTAAAGAAATTCGAAGAAACTGGCTGCACCTGTGATAGACCGCGATCCGGACGACCAACTGTTCCTGAGGATACTGTTATGGAAGTGCAACACACAGTGACTACAGGACACATGCAGACTGAAAGAGCTGCATCTCGTGTATTGGATATACGAGAAATCAACGGTCCTAAAGGTACTGCGCTCTGTAATCCGCATGTTTCCTTACCGGTACCAGCGCGTCCAGATGTTGGAATTGGGGAACAATCAACAACGTATAGACTTTGCTAATGAATTTCTTATCCGACATGATGAGATAACGACTATCCTTTTCGCATATTAAGGACGGACGAAGTACATTTCCCCTTAACTGGCAACGTCAACACCAAAAATTGTGTGCACTGGGAAGACATGAAACTGCACGCTGTGGCACCAGTACCTTTATGCAACGTCAAAATTACTTTGTGGTGCGGCATTGCAGACACAATTATTCTCGGGCCGTACTTCTTTGAGGAAGCGACACCAACGGGATTTGTAACTTGCTCTGTAACAGGCTCCCGCTATACGGCAATGCTGCAAAACTGCGTCATACCAGAATTTCTGCAGCGAAATGCACCGAATGACTTCGTTTGGATGCAAGATGGTGCACCTCTACACATAGCGAAGTCTGTTCGCAGAGTCCTGGAACAGCATTTTGGCGACCGTGTCATCTCACGCCATTTTCCATTTCCGTAGCCTCCGCGATCTCCCGACTTCCCTCCTATGGATTTCTGGTTCTGGTGATATCTCAAATCTAGAGTGTGCCTGTGCAATCCGCAAACTTTGCTGGATTTGAAATATTCTATCAAACGTGAGACTGCAAACTTCCCTCATGCGATGTTACGTTCGGCTGTATTGTCCACAGTCGCCCACATGCAATGTGTAATTGCCTGTGATGGCACCCATGTGGAAAATGTGTAATCAAAATAAAAGTTTTCTTTTCTCCGATCTGTGTTGTAATCAGTGATTGGTGTACTGACTCTGTGTCATATGCAAATTTCCTCCGCGTGCCCGATCGTGTTTTTTAGGTAGCTTTCAATACAAAAAAGTATAAATCTACCTATTGCAGCCGTTCGGAGGAAAGCATTTCCGGAAAATTTTTGATATATTTCACCGATCATGACCCCCAGACCCCAAAACCACCCTCCGTTCAAATGTTGATTTATATATATATATATATCTGACATATGTCATACGATAACGCTCGTATTTATAAATCAATTTTGATGAAACTAATTGTGTGTATTAAGTTCACCAATGTCTCGACCGAGTTCGTTGCCAGCTTGGTCCGCCATTTTGTTTCAAGATGACGGCCATTTAAAAATTTAAAACTAAAATAAATATACATAAAATTAAAAATTCAAATTTATTTTTTAATTAAGTGTTAGGCCTTGATACGAGGATTCCAGAGCATTTTTTGGTTTACCTCTATCTTAAAAAATGTCTGAGAGAGAGCAGTTTGAAATTCTAGGGTGGCTGACATTTTGAAACAAGACAGCACATTACAAAAAATTTCATTGTTGTAATAATTTTCCCAATCATACGCATAAAACTATATATTCATATCCGTTAGCGCCAAATTCTCGCCAAACTTGGTGACATTTGGCGAAATAAAAATAAGTCTTCATAAATGAAGCCAACTTGGCTATAGCTCAATAATTTGGCGAATTTCTTATTCAAATTCAGTATTAATGAATCTTTTGTAAACATTTTCTTTGCATTTTAACTTGCTGTGTTCGTGTAACATTAGTTAAAATTTTAAAACGAAGATATAGGAAAGCTACATTTTCCTCCCATTACAGGCCGGAAGGACTTTTTTTTTGGCCGTTCAAAGAGTTGTTTTTTGTGCATGCATAACGAGTCCGTTTCTTGCGATACACGTACTGTTCCAACGCTCTTTAGGATTTTCGCATGCGCTGAGCATTTAGCGAAGAAAAAGCAATGGGCGTTGCCATTGGACAATTTCGAGTTTCTGTACCTATAACTGTAACCGTGAGCACCACTTTGTTGCCGTTCACAGAATCCCGAGCTCATACCTCTGAATAACTATATCTGAAATATCACCTCGATCGGTTGAACGGACCGGCCGCTAGAGCTCCATATATTGGCAAAGTTTTTTTATGACAACCCTGTACAATGTAGCGTATATTTATATATTTATTACAATGTAATTCTGATGACGAGGCACCACCCAAAATGAGATGTAATCAATATGGGGTTTTGATCCAAAATTCCCTCACATATTTCATTTTAATGTTGCGATTTTCTTACTCTACTCTCAGACTCTTTGGTGCGCAGACGATCAATCTGACAATTCTATCTGCTATGCACTGCGTATTCCACAGTAAGTATCTTGTAATGCACCGCACTGATGTATATTAATTTGAATATGTTACAAAGAGTATAACATCATTAAAACACATTGCAAGCGATTTTCGTCTACAGATCATAATGTAACGGAATACTTTTGAATGCCCCTATAAATGACCTATGAATCATGCACACTTGAAAATGAATACCGAACTTGTTACGGCATACTACAATACCATATTTTAATTATCTGGATATCCCGTTATTTTTTTTTCGAGTTTCTGCGCGACTAGACAGATGACCAGACAAACAGTCAAACTGAATTCATAAATACTTTTCGACTGTGCTGTAAAGTGTTACAAATAATATTTCTTTATCTAAAAACATCGAAATTTTCATCAAACATGTTTATATACGATGAATAGAAACGAAATTGCACTAATTCCCGAAAATGACGCCATTTTGAATAACAGCCGCCATCTTCAATTCCCCTCACCTTACGTGATGCCTCCCCTTCTCATATGCTTTGTATTACTATAGAGTAGATACTGACCAATCAGTATAACTGTATCACCATGTGCAGTTTTCACCTTATTTTTGTCGTGTAGCACTTGGACTAATTAGGGGAGCCATCAATGTGGATCAGTGCAAAGTTTCTTATTGGACACTTTTGGTGAGAGGATCATCGATGATGATAGTAATGTGAAATAGCCACCAATGTCACATGTCCAAACTTAATTATGCTTTCTCTTATGAGGCTATGTGAAACACAAGCGTATAGCTTAAAATACTGCAATATTAATGATCTAACATATTATCAAAACTTGCAGCAACGTAACATCTCAAATTTTTCTATACGTTCCGCAACAAGCTGTTGCACAATTGCAGATGTTATTGCTGTTAATGATGGACGCATCGAGAAAACTAAATTTTCCTTCTATATATATATATATAAAAAAAGTAATTGTTTGGAAATGGACTAATGAAAATCTGCGTAGATACCGCGAAACGTATCTGATTGGTCAGAGCTTTCTGACTTTTCTTAGGGGGAATTAACATGAAAGTAGAGAATTTAGATAGGATGGGCGCTATTAGGGGGGTTACCAAGGGGAAGAGACCCGGGTCTGTCGCCAAGTTTGTCGCCAACTTGGCGATATATCGCCAACTGTGCGGCAAAAATAAGCTGCCAAAATTGGAGCCAACTTGGCGCTATTTCCAGTATTTCGCCAAATTTTCATAGACTCCCATTGAAATCCAATAGCGTTTACTCGCTTGTAAAAAATCAACAAATTGAGATATTCCAATGCAACAAAAATTAATATTAGCTTATAATAGAGCTTAATTGAATTATTTACATTATTTTTAAGCACAAACACTAACTGTTTACAATATTCGTAACACTATATATACAATTGGTACTTGTTAGTTACCCTGTCGACCAAATTACTGTCGCCAAATTCATATATATTAAACGAGCCAGGGATTTTCCCGATTATGAATGATATAGTAAACGACTGGGAAAATTTTCACGATACTTGCCCCCTGTACTAAATCGAGCACAAGAAAAATATCTAGCTAGATTCCGAATACAAGAAAATTCGTTTTTACAGGGTAAAACAAACTCAGCGCTGAAAATGTTTTGTGTTATAAATGGAAAAATACTCAAACGATTTTCACGAAACATGTTGCCTATACTAATTCGAGAGCACGAGAAATCCATCTAGCTAGGTTTCGAATTCGGGAAAGGTCATTTTGATCTATTAAAACAAACTCAGCACTAAGAGTGCTTGGCTAGGGCGCGATTACGTGGGGGGTTGGTGAGCGTATCGAGCAGAGGGGGCCGAGCCCCCTAGTCTTTTAAAAATAAATGTTACTATTTTTACAGATGTTTGTAAATGTGCATTCGTCCTATATAGACAAATATTAGTAGTGATTGGTAACATAATTATTCCGGTGATTGGATATCGAAAGATTTCTATTTATGGATTTTGGAAAAACTTTTTTACTTGTAAGTTATCATTTAATATTAAATTGAGAAAGTTCTATACTTTACAATTAATTTTTGTTTGCAATCTCTCATGATTTCGAGATATCATTTGCGAATCATTCAACATTGTTGGTCTTTCCATCATAAATGAGAACATCAACAAGTAGATGAACTACAATGGGTATATAACATTTTATTAGAATTACTTTGTCGAGAAAACTAATCTACGTTTTGCAAAAAGTTTAAATTTCTTCAAGAGACGTTAGATTCGAGGAGTGTCATTCATTTTTGATACGTATCTCAGAATAAATCATGACTATTTAAACGAAAAATTCTTGAGTGACTCCATTCGACCTTTCCGACATTGATAAATAGAAAGTGGAAAAAAAGGGATTTTTTATAAATTTCTAAGACAGTGGAATCAGTTGGATTACACCGCTGGACATCTGGTTTTGAAAGTGTAGACGTTACTTTAGCGCTATTAATAATTGAATATATCGCCTCAATATTTATTAGTTTTACATTGTCATATTTACTTGATAATTTCTCTTATAGACTCGGTTACAAAATAGTTTAAAAATGTAGAAAATAGTTAGTCCGCTGGCAGATTTTTATCAATATCTATAAAAGATTTCTTGATATGGTCTATAGCACACTCTTTAAATGTCGCTCCATTGGAAGTAACATTTGTATGTTATCGTGTTTGCTCACATATACACAAAAAACTATTCTTCAAATAATTTTGGAATGAAAACTTCTTTAGGCGCGTTGGGCATGTTTTGATATGGGAAAAAACCATTGAACTCGCAACACTGTTACTGTAACCGACACTGTTACCGTCACTGTTACCGTCACTGTTACCGACGGCGACAATTCTGCAATAGCTGGGGCATTTTTTGAGATTGGAAAAAACCATTGAACTCGCGACACTGTTACCGTCACTGTTACCGACACCTCTGTATATTTGGCGACGATTCTGCAGTAGCTGGTTCAGGTAAGCAAACAGATTTGCTTAAATTAATATCTCACTTTGACAGCAAACGTGATATTAGTCTCTATTTAGCATTATTTGAAAGACAAATTTCTCTAATGAATACAATAAAAGAAAATTGGGTCACACATTTGTTAAGTTTAATTCCGTTAGATATCGCCAATATTATAGCTAGAGAGCCAGAAACATTGGCGAACAATTACGATTACGTAAAAGATTTACTTCTTAAACGCTTCAAAATGACGCCAGAAGAATTTACGCAGAAATTAATGTCACATAAAAAAGAATATTCAGCCACTTGGCGCGATTAAACATTTGAATTAACAAATTAGTTGGAAGAATAGATTAGCGGTCTTAAAGTATCTGATTTTGAATCCTTAAGAGAATTAATAGTAGTAGATCAAATTAAGAAAAGGTTACCTATAGAAATGAAAGAACATTTTATTGATGATCTTCCAAAAAATAAAAATGTAGACGTATTAGTAAGTAAACTAGACGATTATGATGCGGCGAGACGTAATGTTAAAACCATGAATAGGATTTTACACCACTTTGAAGATAGAGAAGCCGAAGTAAGTAAAAATGAAAATTCACATCTTTCTTTCATACCCAATACCAAAACAAAAGAAATAAATCTCGAATTAGGTGTTTTAGATGTAACTCTCAAGGCCACATAGCGTCTCAGTGTAATAATAGCAATAACGGTCAAACTAATGAGTTCAGTCAAGACTCTACCAAAAACTATCGAAATTATAATCGGCAAAATCCCAATTCTAATGCCGATGTACAGGAAAAAGCTAACATTGCTACAGTTCGAATCAGAATTGTCTAAACCTAATGGAGTGGGTAAATAATTAATATCAAAGGCAAAGAAGCAAATCTATTGTTTGATACAGGCAGCGATATTTCTTTATTCACTTACGAATGTTATGTCAATATGGGTTGTCAAATTTGTTTTCTGTTGATATCTTATTAACTGACATTGGCGGAGAAACTGTAAATCCAATTGGATATTTTGTGTATGAAATACGTGTTGATGGGTTTCTTATATCAACGAAATTTTATGTTTCAAAATCTCTCGTATACGATATTGTAATAGGGCAAGACGTGATCAGCAAACTAAAGTTGGCGCTAGATGAAGAGGGAATTAAAATTGTTGGCGAGCGTAATACTTTTCAAGTAGGTTGCCTTAAAGTTATAAAAAATTAAATTATGTTGCCAATTCATACAATGAAGCGAAAGTTTGAAAAGGAAATAGTTCATGTGCAGAAAACGAAATGATTGGTATTATGAATAAAAATAATTCAGAAAATAATTTCAAGATAAATTTAGCACGCGCGATGAAAACAGATAAAAGTGACTCAACTCGCGAGACCAAATCAAAAGATGAAAATGAAATAACAAAACACGGAAAATATTATAATTTAACGGGCCGAGAAAAGAAGTAGACGGAAGTAATATAAAAATAATAATGAAAATAATGAAATATTTCACGAAGGTTTTAAGAAACGTGGTTACTGATACGGAAATGAAGTGAAATCATTTTATAGAAAAGAAAAGTTTGTTGATAGAAATTATAGATACCGCAAACAATACGCGCAGTATGAAGATAGAAAAAAGCATGATGTTCACGAATACCGTAAAGAAGACAGGAAGCAAAGAAGTTATCATTTTTTGAGTGATAGGAAGCGGGAACCCTATTTTGCAATCCTTTTTTAAGCAATAGATTACAATTTTTGTATGTAAAATAATATGCATTATTTTTCATGTACAATAGCGCATTAAATGAAAATTATAATATAATTTTGTAGTAGTACTTTATAATAAGGAATAAAAAAACCACTTCATTTAAAAGTATATCCTGCACAATAAAACGTTTCCTGACGATTCAAAAAATACACACGTAATTGTTCAAGTTTTCACTTTTGTCGGCACTCCCGGAGTGCCATTATTTTTTTTTCTTACACTACGTGTTCAGAAAGTAATAGCGATTTAACCATTCTAAAACAGCATTTATGTTTCGTAAATGTTGAAGAAATTTACAAACATATTTAATTTGACTATTATTGGTAATGTTTTAAATAATAGAGAAAACAAAAAAAAATAATGGCACTCCGGGAGTGCCGACAGAAGTGAAAAATAGAACAATTACGTGTGTATTTTTTGAATCGTCAGGAAACGTTTTATTGTGCAGGAAATACTTTTAGATGAAATGTTTTTTTTATTCATTATTATTAACTACTACTGCAAAAATTACATTGCAACTAGATGGAACCCGTCAAAACTTGACGGCAAACAATTTGATACGAATTACAAATTTTATATGAATATTGCTCGGGCATGTGACAAAAACCTTGGATATGTTTAAAATCAGTGATGATTTCTAAAAATTTTCTCAGTGCAGGATTTCTGCAGCTATATGTAAAAAATCTAATTCATAAAGTGTGAAAATAAAAATTATTATCACTTATGATACACCCATGAGGTGTATCGTAAGTGATAATAATTACGTTGATAATAATGTTGTTAATGATGTTAATGATAATAATTACGTAAGTGATAATAATTAGAGCGTAGTACTCTAACCCTTTATTAACATTTCAGTGGCAATATGCGTTGAAAACCTTTAGACAAACATTGTTTTTCAAAAAATTTCCAATACTTTTCCGTTATACTGACACCAAGCCAAAATGTATGCTAATGCATAATGTATGTAAATATATGTATGTAAAAGCATGCTTGGCGACAATGGTGTCCGTATAGCGGAAAAAGTACCAAATTTCCTCTTACAAACAGTATTGAAAATCAATTTTTACTATTGATATATATAAAAGTGCATATTTTAAATTGACGTAGTATGGGAAGAGTTTCATATTCTGTGCTGGTAGGCGCGTGTTTGCTATGTTATCAAGTGTTTTTTAATTCGACATTTGCCTGTATTTTTCATTATGTTTTACTGATTTTATTAGTTATTTCATTAATTAAAATAACAATTGTGTCCTTAAACGGTGGCGGTGCCATGATATTAAAAGAGAAAAGGCATTGAAAAAATGTTGTGATGCGTAGTTCCGTACAATCGATAAAACTCAACTGACGTCACAAACATTTATCCATCAGTCCAAAGGAATAATTAAGAGAAATAATGTAAAATTCTGTTTTTATTAATATATTGTAAATTTTATTGTTTAATCTTACTGATAAATGATACTTCAGTAAATGGGGCTTTTCTTAATAATTTTTTTTTTTTTTTTTGAGATTTAATGGAAACATTCTTCCGTTTGTTTATTGTACAGTTTGGAGAATAATTTGGGGTACTTTTCGGTTAGCCGGGCGCCAATGAACTATATCCTCTTTAATAAAAAGTTTCGCGTTACTGACGACTGGGATTTTCGATAATCGTTGTCACAGATTAATCTCGGAAATTGAAACATATGAAGTTGCTGAAAAAATTAATAGCTCAAAAAGTGTTTGTCAGAAAATTGTTAGACAAACTTCGTTATAAAGGTAAAAAATTGTATTTTTCTTGATATAAATTTCAAATCTAATGATTATGCCGTTTTTCAAATATTGAATATCATAAATTACCAAATTTCACAATGGAGTACCATAGCGAAATCTTCACGCGTAAAAAGATAATGATAACGGCCATATGTCCTGACGTATACTGGCTATAGCACGAGTCACAAATTATAGTAGCCTTACTATTCTATTAAAATATAAAAGTGAATTATGATCCCACGAGTGCATGATTTTTATTTAATTTTAATATAATCATCTTAGAAACAAGCTTTTGGAAATTTTTTTCGAATGGGACTAATAAATTGGCCAATACTGTATATCATTTTGAGTTTAAAAGAGGAAAGGTGCGTGAGCGCTTTATATTATTTTGGTTTCCTCTGAAACATTTGGTCAGAATTGAAAGTTTAATATATCAAAACGTGAGAAATTAAATGGACATTAAATCGGCAATAACTATAACGACTGTCCTTCAGTTCGTTTGGATAGATTTTCATTTAAAAATATAAAATCATTCAACATTGATTTTAGATATTTTTAAGGTTATTATCACGGACCCGGGCAACACCGGGCATGTCAGCTAGTATGTATATATATACATACATATATACACACATATGTAATGTATATATATATATATATATATATATATATATATATATATATATATATATATATATATATTATATATATATTTTTCACTGGCGCCGGCTAACCGAAAAGTACCTAATTTGGATATAGTTTTTTTTTTTTTTCTAATGGGACAGCGGGATAATGAACGGAATTTCGACGGGATAATGAATAAGTACTAGAATATTTTTCTGCATTTTATAGTTATATTAAAAAATACATATTTTTAAGATTTGCTGAATCACTTATTTGTTTAGTTTTTCATGCATTACATTATTGAAAGTTGTTAGTTCTCTTTTTCTTTTAAATATCCCCTACTTATATAAAAATAGCGTGTGTTCTCTGGGGTGTTTCACATAAACGTTGTAAAATTCAGGTTATTAGATTTTATCCAACTTTCCTGTCATAACTGCTGATGAAGCAGTGATTTTTGGCAATTTTACTGTTACCTGTAAAATGTTTGTTTTTGGTATAGCCTGAACTAAGAAAAATTTGGGCACTTTTCCGATATACGGACACCATTGTCGCCAAGCATACATTTACATACATTTACACGTATGGCATGGTGTCCGTATAACGGAAAAGTACCAAAATTTGCGATCGATCAAATAATTGAATTTCGTTAAGCATTAAATTTTCATATTTTTAATCTGAGAAAGAAACAATAATCATGAATTTATTTAATTTTGCAATATGCAGTGCTACCAAAACAATTTTGATTAAATCGGTACATCGCAGACGCACCAGGGTTAATTTTTGGCGCCTAAATGACGACTTTAGCTTTGTATGGCAACCTGGTGTTTTATAATAAAATTGAATATGTGTGCAAATAAATAAAATAAAATAGGTACTTTTATGTTAGCTGGACGTCAGGGATAACTCTCCAAATCTTGTTTCAATAAGAATCATTTAAATTGCAACATTTTATTTGAGATTTGTTGTTTATATTGATATGTTTATGTTTAGATATTTTATTATGATTTTATTTTAGCTAATTTTAAGTAAGTTTTTAAAGATTTTATATTACAATGTTAAAATATTACCTAGTTGATATTAGCTAATGTCAAAAGATTGGCGAACCACCGAGTTCAGAAAATAAACTCTATGCCTCGCAACAGTGGGAGTTGACGACTTTATGACGTCATAAGCAGATGTAAAATTTAATTTAAAATTACGGCTAATTAATAAAATTTTCGAACAAACTTATGCACGATTACAAATCTGTGTCCAAATAGCTTTCATTTAAAAAAAAGAATGATGTAATTTGATGCCGTAGTTTGTTCTCACGGATTGTCGATAGAAAAAGCTTAGCGTTTTAAATATATAGATTTTCATTTAATGCGCTATTGTACCTGAAAAATAATACATATTATTTTACAAACAAAAATTGCAATCTATTGCTTAAAACGTAAATTTACAAATACATGAAATATGAAATTTAATTAATTGGTATTCTTTGAAATGAATACAAATGAAACTTATGAATTTTCATCCACAATTTCAACAACTCTCAATACATTCATCATTTCTTCCATGAGATGTAGTTTCATATCTTTTGTAATAACATTTATCTGCAAAATAGGGTTCCCGCATCCTATCACTCCAAAAATGATGACTTCTTTGCTGCTTGTCTTGTTTACGGTATTGGTGAACATTATGCTTTTTTCTATTGTCATATTGCGCGTATTGTTTGCGGTATCTATAATTTCTATCAGCAAACTTTTCTTTTCTATAAAATGATTTCACTTCATTCCCGTATCGGTAACCCCGTTTCTTAAAACTTTCGTGAAATATTTCATTATTTTCATTATTATTTTTATATTACTTCCGTCTACTTCTTTTCTCGTGCTCGTTAAATAATAATATTTTCCGTGTTTTTTATTTCATTTTCATCTTTTGATTTCGTTTCGCGAGTTGAGTCACTTTAACCTGTTTTCACCGCGCGTGCTAAATTTATCTTGAAATTATTTTCTGAATTATTTTTATTCATAATACCAATCATTTCGTTTTCTCCACGTGAACTATTTCCTTTTGATACTTTCGCTTCATTGTATGAATTGGCAACATAATTTAATTTTTTATCGGAATTATTTACAACTTTAAAGCAACCTACTTGAAAAGTATTGCGCTCGCCAACAATTTTACTTCCCTCTTCATCTGTCGCCAACTTTAGTTTGCTGATCGCGTCTTGCCCTATTACAATATCGTATGAGAGAGAGTTTGAAACATAAAATTTCGTTGATATAAGGAACCCATCAACACGTATTTCATACACAAAATATCCAAATAGATTTACAGTTTCTTCGCCAATGTCAGTTAATAAGATATCAACAGAAGACAAATTTGGCGACCCAATATTGACATAACATTCGTAACTGAATAAAGAAATATCGCTGACTGTATCAAATAATAGATTTCCTTCTTTGCCTTTGATATTAATTATTTTACCCATTCCATTAGGTTTAGACTTATTTCTGATTCGAATTGTAGCATTGTTAGCTTTTTCCTGTACATCGGCTTTAGATTTGTGATTTTGGCGATTATAATTTCGACAGTTTTCGGTAGAGTCTTCACTGAACTCATTAGTTTGACCGTTATTGCTATTATTACACTGAGACGTTATGTGGCCTTGAGAGTTACATCTAAAACACCTAATTCGAGATTTATTTCTTTTGTTTTGGTAGTGGGTATGAAAGAAAGATGTGAATTTTTATTTTTACTTACTTCGTGTTTTCTATCTTCAAAGTGGTGTGAAATGCTATTCATGATTTTAACATTACGTCTCGCCGCATCATAATCGTCTAGTTTACTTACTAATACGTCTACATTTTTAATTTTTGGAAGATCATCAATAAAATGTTCTTTCATTTCTATAGGTAACCTTTTCTTAATTTGATCTACTACTAATAATTCTTTTAAGGCTTCAAAATCAGATACTTTAAGACCGCTAATCCATTCTTCCAAATAATTTCTTAATTCAAATGGTAAATCACACCAAGGGGCTGAAGATTCTTTTTATGTGACATTAATTTCTGCGTAAATTCTTCTGTCGTCATTTTGAAGCGTTTAAGAAGTAAATCTTTTACGTAATCGTAATTGTTCGCCAATGTTTCTAGCTCTCTAGCTATAATATTGGCGATTTCTAACGGAATTAAACTTAACAAATGTGTGACCCAATTTTCATTTATTGTATTCATTCGAGAACATTGTCTTTCAAATAATGCTAAATAGAGACTAATATCACTTTTGCTGTCAAAGTGAGATATTAATTTAAGCAAATCTGGTTGCTTACCTGAACCAGCTATTGCAGAATTGTCGCCAAATATACAGAGGTGTCGGTAACAGTGACGGTAACAGTGTCGCGAGTTCAATGGTTTTTCCCCATCTCAAAAAATACTCTAGCTATTGCAGAATCGTCGCCAAATATACAGAGGTGTCGGTAACAGTAAGGGTAACAGTGTCGCGAGTTCAATGGTTTTTTCCCATCTCAAAAAATGCCCAACGCGCCTAAAGAAGTTTTCACTTCAAAAAAGTTGTAATCTTACGAATGATATTTTACAATTTATACAACAGGTTTTCTATGCGTATTTTTTTCATAGCACATTTGTATTAAAAGTTTAAAAAGGAAAACTCCTTCTTATCATCTAATTTTTCTTTTATTGGATTTATATGAATACGCTTCAAACCCTATAGAAAAGTAAAAACAAAACTGCATGACTAAAGAATATATAATTCAGCAACCATGTAAGATGGACGCTCAATTGCATTATGAGGATAAAGGCCAGACAAAATTCGCGTACATGTGCGTAAATAGTGCAAATGCGTTAAATTCTAGATCCCCTTTTCCGAAAATTGTATATCATATCAAGTAACTATTTGTACTTATATTACATATGTTCTTTAGTATTCACTGGACCTATTTTCACTTGATTCAAATTTTAGGACTGCATCGATGTGTGTAAAATTAAAGCAGTGACCGACGAATATGGTTGTGTGGGACCAACTATGACGTATCCAAACAGGAACAATGTTTGTTGGAAAAAGGGTAAGTAGGTATTAAACTGATAATATCCGTATATATATATGTTATTTTACAATCAATCATGAAATAAATGCAAAAAAAAAATCCTGAATACTTTTTAAAAATAATTAACTTAATTTATGAAATATTTTCGACATATAACCATGTTTTGGAATATATAAGCATTCTAGTTTTAGCATTTTGAAAGCCATATATTGTAAGACTGTGTGCTACGTTACTGGTCAAAGCAATATACTGTAAGACCTCCAAATCGGCTACTCTAGAATGCCAAATGCCTTTATTTATCCGACACTTTTTCAAATCTAAGTACCTATAATGTTTTTACCTCTAAATATTTGGCATCTCTAAACAGCGCACTGAATCCGCGGTCTCGAGGCATACGTTATTTAGAGCTTCTGCAATATCTTGCTTCACATTTTCACGGGCTGTGGTGACAAATATAACCACATAATTTCAATTCAAAATTTCCAAACGGCACCCAGAAGACTTTAAAAAAATTTTCTTTTTATAATGAACGTGATTAAAAGCAAGTATTTTTTTTTAAGAAATCAGTTTGTAAATTATTGAGTGAATTACTCATTTCACCATTTTACGAAAATAATTACTCTGCACCTGAAAGGGATAACTAAAAATCTTGCGTAAGAATAATTTATCACACTGAGTGACATATGAAAAGTATATGGGTTGTATTGAAATCAAGTTGATGTTACTAGCATTGACACTTTCTTTAGCATTATATATAATATGTATACAGTTTGTCGCAATTAGCGGCCGACCAGAATCAAATTTTATATGGCGATAGCGAACCAATACTAAATTTCGGTCTGTCGATTTTCGTCCGAAAACGAAAACGAAATTATACGAAATGTATTTGAAAGCGTATGAACATATACGAACACACATGCAAACATATTTTTAATTAACAATTCCAAAACACACATACAGAAGAAAATTCAGAGACACTTTTACTAATGCATATGCTTGGAATTTGCTCAGAAAATAGAGGCGTCTTATATTCAGACACATATGTCGGAAAAAGTTATTAAAACACCTAAAGAATTTGAATGTGAAACCTGACATCATACATTTCTCAATTCAAGATACATAACTTTGTTACTGCGATCATGGTATAAATGAACTGAGGAACATGTCTGAATAATAATGATATGTCTTAAATTAGAACATTAAAAATTCAGACACTTGGTGGCTTTTACAAGCTACTGGATTATGACGGCAGTCTAGTTTAATTGTGAACGTATTGTCCGATACCTAACATTTTCGCGTATGGATTCTTTGACTTTCGCAAGTATGAGTGTGCCTCCCTGTACCGGGGCCTCCGAGATGTCGCTGTGTGTCCTTCACCGGGCCTGCTACAAGTGCGAGGCTAACGAAAAAGAAAGGCTACCGCGGTACTTTACGCGTATCTTTTTTTACAGACCGGCGGAATCACGTGATGCTCGAATCCACCAATGCAGGTGTACGAAAAGAGCTTCACGTCACTCTCGCGGTCTGTAAAAAAAGATATGCAGAATGCACCGCGGTAGCCTGTCTTTATCGTTAGCCTCGCTACAAGTGATAGTGACGTCACAGTAGTGATCCACTTTGGTCAATGTATCGCAGCAGAAAGATGTAATAAAAAGAGCATTTCCGCTCTTATAATTTGTGATTACATAAATAATATTAAATTTCATAATCGTGAAATAAAAGGGAATCAATACACTTGTTTTATTAAAGGAAATTAAAAGTTTAAAAAAAAAATGCTAAGATTAATAAATCAGATTGAACCCATTGACTTACCTTTTCCTAAACACATTATTTTACAATAAATATACGTACAAAAAATATAATAAATCTACCAAAAACTTTACAAAATCAATCCCATTCCTCCCTTTTACAACTACATACCATAATTTAACCACCAAAACACAATAAATGTCAATTTAAATAGATAAATCGACATTTTTTAACTATAGAGATCTTGGCACTTTTTTTTAACGCTTTGGCGTAATCCGGGCTTCAGAAAGTTAGATATGTTTGTAAATTATATACACAATTATGAAAACAAACCTAATGAACTTTTATGTTTATTTATATATATAAAATTATTTATATATGCAATTCTGTTCTACCTGCATATAAAAAGAGATATATGGCTTCTTTATATTAAATAAATTATATAAATACTGAAAAAAAAAATACTTATTTATATGAAACTACGAATAGGTTGCCAGAAAATATGTTGCCAACTTTCCTTCTCTTGCCATAAGCCTTTTTCGATACTTTTCGGTTAGCCGGGCGCCAGTGATACATGTACATATATAAATATATATTTGTTACATTCCCGTCGAAAATTGGCACATTATAGACGATCGCTAATGCTGTCGACTTGAACGTTCTTTCCACCAGACAATCGGAACATCTCAGTCCGAAACCACTAAAATTACCTGATAATCATATCGAGGTAGCCGCAGTCGAGATCGTTGAAATGTAGTCATGACACCCGGACAGGGCATCACTTCGAGTCACTCACCATGAAGACAAATCTTGAAGTATCTCAAATCGGGAATCGTAGTGTATTTGCAGTCGTAAAAATTGAGCAGAGGTAGTGAAATCCAGAAGAAATTTCCCAAAAACATTAAAAAGAAGACTTAATAACTTAAGAGATGAGCAGTGGCTTTATTGTGATCACATAGATGAAAGCAACTCCACCAACTTTCGCTTCATTAAAACTGAACACATTTGAAGATCTTGAAGAATTAGCAGAGCTTGAAGAACATCCTACCGATGCATTAGTGTAGACTCCCCAGTGACGGCAATTAGATGACAACCACTAATTCGTGTAAATTCTCTCTCCGAAGCCAGTGTAACCGTATAAATACTTCAAAATTTGGCCCAAAGGTACAAAACGCGCGAACAAGCTGGTCCACTCGCATCCATGTTCGGAGGGCGCTAGGGGGATAAAGAAGGCGGAGCTTTCTCGCTAATGGATGAAAAAATGAGGCCACGAAGACGTGTCTCTGACGTATGATTAAAACTCTTTAACAGAAGCGGCAAATTAAAAAGGTAAAAAGGCCTTTGGGCGCGAAAACCGCTTGGAATCATGGGATGCCGAATGAATTAAATAGAAATAAAAATGGTATTATAAAAGTTCCAAAGAATAAAAATTAAATGTCTCAAAAGAAGAAATTAGGCAGGTGCGTTTAGAGGCAGTGTTGCAATTTAAGAGAATAAGGTTTTAATAAATACGTGTAGCTTTTAACAGATTAAGATTTTTAGAATGATAAATAAAAGAATATTTTGATTAAGTTATGGAATAAAATACAAAATAGATTTAAGAGATATTTTAAAAAGAGAGGGAAAAAAGAATTGAAGAATTTGGAATAATTTAACTAAAGAAATAGGGCGAAAATTTTTTATTATTACATATCCCCCCACCCAAAAAGACGAATGAAACGGTAGGTCATATGACCTGCAAGTTCATTGAAGGGAAAGGTTACACGGACTTGGATTACAATTTGTCAACTGGAGGAAGTCAAAATAAGTACATTTCCAAAATTTATTCATTAATGCCCAATAACATTAAATTTAATAACTATAACGCGAATTGGTGGAGTTGTTAATAAAAATACAATTACAAGATATTAATCTTGTTAACAATGACATAAAAAGCTTTAGAAAATATTAAACAAAATAAGAAAAGAATTGTAACACTTTAAAATAATAGATAACATACTTCCAGAGTATCATCTTACAAAATTTGTTGCAAATTGCTTGTAGAATTGTTGCTTAATTTGTCGTTCAGTTCTCGTCTGAGTGATAGTCCATCCAAAAAAGTTATTTGCATACCTCACAAACTGAACAGTTTACAAATTGAAAGAGAAAAATCCTTCAAATTTTAGATCTTACTGATCTTCCTTATGAAAGTCTATTTCAGAATTAAAGTTCATCTGAATGCTTTATATTTACTAGCAACAACTCGAAAATAGTACTAAGATTAATATTAACAACAATAAAACACAAATAATACAATAATAATAATAATAATAATAATAAGAAAAGAATATCAACAATAAAAATTTTAAAATAATAATACTTAACAATAACAATAATCATAAGTTAATTTTCAAATATTAAACTTATGTTTGTCTGAAAAACTCAGTCCTGAATGGAATGCTAAGAAAAACTTAAGAGAAATGAGTATTTTGTTATGGTATAGTTTGTCTGACAAATGGTAATTACCTAAAAAGGCAAATAGGTAATGTAAGCAGTATAAGAGTTTTTTACTCAACATCAAAATTACTATTACCATTATTACCTTTATAACTTCCATTACCTTTACTACTTTATTACTTGTTTACTTCTAGAAGTAAAAATTTATATATCTCAACATATTCAAATTCAAGTAGTATTCAAATTCAAGTAATATTTAATCTCAATATCAAATTATAAATAGTATAACTAATAATAATAATATTCAACAATAAGTTCAGCAATAACAAGCATTATAATTCAAAAATATCACACTCTTTCTTTAATTACTTTCTTAAGTATATAATTAATATCTCATCCATATAGTAGTGAATGAGGTATGAAATATACTCAATAAAATACATAATACAAAAAAAAAGGAATAAATAAGAAAAATTCGTGAAAACAATCATTATTGTGTAGATGATGGTTATGTAACTATCTTGCTTTCAGTCAAACAAGAAAACATAAGTTGTGAAATAAAAAATGGGACCTTGTAGCATATTAAGAAAGGTTGGACAATTCTCAATTAGTATTAAGATATCATATTTGATTAGTTTAAGATATAATTTAATCCAGTTTATTTTATTAGTTTAGTTAATACTGTTTAATTTATTATTCTAATCTAATCCAATTCAGTATCAGAAACTCCTAACTTAAATCAACTAAATTACGCCAGCATAAAAAGTTGACTCAAGTGGAAACTTCAACAGTGACACTCTCGTGTGCACAATCAAGAACACCACGGTTATACAGAAGAGAATTGATTAGTTAATTATTAATTTATTTTATTTCGTTTATTTTTGGATTATATTAAAATCAAGACGAAACTATAAATTTAACATTAGTTTTTTGTTGGTTCTCATGGGATAATTTTAATTGATCAGGAGTATAATAAGGGCGTAATTTTGATACATATACTATTTCAGTAGGTTTATTTTGAATTTGTCTATCAATTTCAAAATTGACATCAGATAACTTATTAAGGATTTGATAAGGACCACTAAAGACTTGTGAAAGTTTTCTAGTATTAGGATATTGGAACTCTTCATAAATTATAAGATCTTCAATCTCAAATTTTGGTTCTAGATAATTTCGATCATAATATTTTTTACTTCTCCAATAGAATTCATCAGTGCGTTTTTTAGCAAGTTTAAGGGCTTCTTGAACAGGAGGAAAATAATTTTGTTGAAGAGGAGAATCATAGGGTAATTGGCCAAAAAGTAAGTAAGCAGGAGGGAATTTAGTGATAGAATGAGGGGTATTGTTATACTCATTAACTACTTCTGTCAAAATTTTTGTCCAAGGAATTTTGGAGTTGGTAGAATTGACTTTACACTTCAATCTAGTAACTATTGTCTGGTTCGCTCTCTCACATTTGCCATTCGTTTGAGGATGATGTGATGTGGTTAAACGTTGCTTAATATTGTGGTTTCGCAGAAATTTTTTAAATCTAGATGAAGTAAAGGCTGCATTTCTATCACTTAACACCATTTGATGGGTCTGGACATTAAGAATTTTATTAAAACAGAATAATTGTTGTGGTGTTTGAATATTAAAAACTTGGTTTAGACAATTAGTATAAGTTTCTGTGGTAACACTTTTTGAGGGGAAAGCCCAAACATATCTAGTAGCATGGTCGATGATGATGTGTAGATATTTTTTGGTGGAGTTATAATAATTGAATCCTCCCACAGTATCAATAGAAAGACATTCAAAAGGTTGATCTGTGGTGTGCATAGCTTGTAATAAGCCAAATTTTTTCTGTCTGGGTTTTTTATTCTTTTGACAAATATCACAATGTTTTACAAAATTGGTTATATCTTGCGTCATGTCAGGCCAATAATAATTAGGGGAGATTAAATTTAACATTTTTTGGATACCAGGATGACCAAATTTTTCATGAGCAACATTTAGTATTTTTCTCCTTAAAGACATGGGGACTACTATTTTTCTAAAACCTTTCTTTTTTACTATCATAAGTCCATTTTCCTTTAGATAATTTTTACCACACACATTATCTTTTTCCTGCCTCTCTATAATTTCTTTAACGTCCAGAAGAAAAGTAAGTGGTTGAATAAAATGTGAAACTGGGTTTCTCGACAACATGTCGGCTTCGACATTTGTGGATCCCTTTTCGTAAACTATATTATATTCAAACATGCTCAACTTCAAAGACCATCTAAATAACCTGCCTCTCAAATGTTTAGTATTTTTTAACCATACAAGAGATGCATGATCAGTATGAATGGTAAATTTTACACCATGAAAATAATGATAGAATTTGTCTAAGGTGTCAATGATGGCAAGACACTCTGACTCGGTAATAAAATAATTCTTCTCATAACTTCTCAATCCTCTAGAGTAATAAGCAATTGGATGTAAAAAATTATTACTATCAGGTTGTTTTAAGACTGCACCTACTGCCACCTGTGAGGCATCAACAAACATATGGAGGGGTAACTTAGGGTCATAAATTTTTAAGATGGCTATTAAGGCATCTTTTAATTTTTGAAAAGAATTTTGACAATCTGTATTCCATTCCCATAGTGTATTTTTTCTGAGTAATCTGTTAAGAGGGACTCGAATTTCGGCATATTTATCTATAAACTTGTGATAAACATTGATAGATCCTAAGAATCTCTGAAGTTCCTTTACATTTGAAGGGGGTTTTAGTTTTTTTATTACTTCAATATTAGCATTAGCAGGAGTTAATGTGCCATTCTGGATGGTATATCCTAAGAAGTTAATTTTATTTTGGACAAAATTGCATTTAGAGAGTTTAAGTTTAATGTTTTCGCGTCTACATAATTCAAATATTTGGTTTAAATGTTGCATATGTTCTTCTAATGAGGAAGAAAAAATAATGATATCATCAAAATAATGGCAAGCAAAGTCTATTTTGTATTTAGTAAGTATTCTTCTAAGGGTTCTATTAAATATCGGGGGGCCTAATTTAATCCCGAAGGGCAGAACTAACCATTCAAAGAGCCCAAAGTTGGTAGCAAAAGCCAATTTTTCAGTATCGGATGGATGTGTGGGTATGTGCCAGTAGCCAGAGTCTAAATCTAAAGTTAAAAAATACTGCGCACTACTCAGTTTATCTAAAATTCCATCGATACGAGGTAGGGGTTCTGCGTCATTTTTCATTATTGCATTTAATTTTCTATAGTCAACACATAATCTAGTTTTTTTACCTTCTTTTCTTTTCATTACTAATGTAACAGGGGCAGAATAGGGACTATTGCTCTCTTTAATTAAACCAGCATCTAATAGTGAATGAATTTGATCCGAAATCTCTTTTTCTTCTAAAGGGGAAGTTCTGTATGGCCTCAGAGATATTGGTAGGTCAGAATTAAGAAAAATACGTTGCGGTTCGATATTAATTCTCCCGACATCAAATTTATTTTTAGAAAATATATCTAAATAATCCCATATACTTTCCCTTAAAGTTTCATTTTCTATAGAATTTATTTTCCCAATTAATTTAGAATTATCAACATTAGATGGAACAAAGGATTGAGGAGATATGATCTTTCCATAATCGGGTTGCACTCTCTGATAATCATAGTTAACATTAAAATGAAGTAACCTTAATTTATCACAGGATATGTTCTTAGATTCATTTAAAACAAGGTCTCCTTGTAATACTCTACATGTAGCACAGTCAATAATTAAATTAAACTTACAGCATTCTTTTAAACCTAGTATAGCATAATCTAAAATTGTATTACATATTAAAAATCTAATATTTTGTTGCACATTACCTAATTTAAACAATAAATTACAAGCTTTATCTATTACAACAGTTCCTTTGGCTTGGCCAATAATAACAGGTGGAATATTTATAACTTTAGCATTTAAGAATTTAACAAATTTAAAAGGCAAAATACTTATGGTTGAGCCAGAGTCAATCACACAAGGTAGTTCCCTGTTATTTACATATCCTGATACATTTAACTGTCATATATTATCAGTAGATGGTTGTGGTTGACTAAGAGGGGGTGCAGAAGATTGCAGAGGCCTAACATTGAATACACAATCCCTCTCCCAGTGATAAGCATTTTGGATACCTCTATTTAAACACATTCGACATGGTCGACTAGGAAGCCTTCTTTGATAATGATTGACAGGCAATCTGGGACTAACGAACCTGGACGTTGAAGGGTTAAAATTAGTTGCTGCTTGGAAATTTGGATTCCTGTAATTAGGTTGAGGGCGAATCCAATGTCTAGGTGAATTAATTGGTTGAGAAAAAGGTCTGGAATTTTGAGACATATTTCTAACATTACTATTATTGTTACTGCTAGAATGAGATGGAATGACAACAAGTTGTTTAACTAATCTATACCAATCGGTAGTAGATTCAGGAGGATTTACTATTAAATAGTTCTGGTATTCAGGTTTTAAGCCATCTGTCAATCCTTGTAAAATAATAGTTTCACATAGTTTAAGTTGTCGACCTATCTCTATTTTCTGACGGAAATAATTTTCTAAGTTGTTTAGGTCATGCAATTTCAGCGAGGCGAAATCAGAAAAACGGGGGACTGTTACTTTCAGAAATTTTTCAGTTAAGATCTCAGCAATTTTTTCATACTCTTTACAATCTAGACATTCATTAACATACACCTTTAATGCTTCGCCCTTCAAATATTTGGAAATATTGTTGATTTTCCACTCTTTTTTATCTGTAGGGGCTGATCCTTCAAAGTGTCTAAGCCAAGACACAACATTCATCCCACTTTCTGGGTCAAAAATAATAACATTAAGCTCTTTTTCAGCCATTTTGGTTTGAGTACCCTTACTTTCAACACTAACTTTAACAAACCCTGACTTTAATAACATGTAAAAAAAATAACAATGTATAAATAATTCTTTAACTTAACAACAACTGTAAATATCTAACTCTTAATAATTTAAATAACAAACTAAATAATATTCAACAGTAAAAAAGTCCAATTCATATTAAAATTCATTTCACTTAAATAGTAAATGTAAACTACTAATATAATCTTTCTATAAATAGATCCACTATATATGAATATCATAATTTAGAATGAAATAAATAAAACACTTTTTTAAAATAAGTATCATTATTTCGTAAGAACAATTTTTTTGGCTCTTGAATTGTACTCTCAGAATATAGCATCAAAAAACAAAAGTAATAAAATAAACAAATAAATTAACTGCACAATAATTTTACCCTTTCAATGTTACTCAACTTTCTTTTGAGATAACACTTTTTTTTTTTTTTTTTTTTTTTTACATTAATAAACTTCAAAAGCTATTTTTGCGATTATTATGCAATCAGTGAAGCTGTAATTTCAGATAATCTAATAAATTTTTATGCATTTTTAGAATGGCATAGAATATGTTCCAATACATGTTACTTGAAAAGAGATTACTCATATATTTTTTCAATAAATAGAAATTATTTCCTATGAATAAATATCACCGAATGAAAAGGGACTATAATTAAATGATAAAATAAGAACATAAAATGAAGTTACTCTTGTAAAATGAAGTAATATAGGAATAAATATCAGAGCAGTTCAAAACTTTCAGTAATATTTGTGAGCTTAACCAAATAAAATGAATTTTTTAACAATACATAAGAATAAATATTAAATTTCGTAAGTTCTAAATGTTCAGGATAAAAGGAACAAAATTCTTCTAAAGTATTCTAAGAACAATTTTTGTTCTATATAAGCCAATAATAACAAATCAATAAAATAAAAAATCAATAAAAATAAAAGAATAATTTAACTTACAGACGTCACTTCTGGGATAAATTTATAAACACTTATGAGTGATAATTTGACAACTAATCGGTAGTTGTTCTCCAATATCACTGGGAAGTCTCCAAAATGTTTTTATTACACAGGTCATCAGTTATCCTGACCGGCTTTTTTGATACATTCAGCGTCGAAAATTGGCACATTATAGACGATCGCTATTGCTGTCGACTTGAACGTTCTTTCCACCAGACAATCGGAACATCTCAGTCCGAAACCACTAAAATTACCTGATAATCATATCGAGGTAGCCGCAGTCGAGATCGTTGAAATGTAGTCATGACACCCGGACAGGGCATCACTTCGAGTCACTCACCATGAAGACAAATCTTGAAGTATCTCACATCGGGAATCGTAGTGTATTTGCAGTCGTAAAAATTGAGCAGAGGCAGTGAAATCCAGAAGAAATTTCCCAAAAACATTAAAAAGAAGACTTAATAACTTAAGAGATGAGCAATGGCTTTATTGTGATCACATAGATGAAAGCAACTCCACCAACTTTCGCTTCATTAAAACTGAACACATTTGAAGATCTTGAAGAATTAGCAGAGCTTGAAGAACATCCTACCGATGCATTAGTGTAGACTCCCCAGTGACGGCAATTAGATGACAACCACTAATTCGTGTAAATTCTCTCTCCGAAGCCAGTGTAACCGTATAAATACTTCAAAATTTGGCCCAAAGGTACAAAACGCGCGAACAAGCTGGTCCACTCGCATCCATGTTCGGAGGGCGCTAGGGGGATAAAGAAGGCGGAGCTTTCTCGCTAATGGATGAAAAAATGAGGCCACGAAGACGTGTCTCTGACGTATGATTAAAACTCTTTAACAGAAGCGGCAAATTAAAAAGGTAAAAAGGCCTTTGGGCGCGAAAACCGCTTGGAATCATGGGATGCCGAATGAATTAAATAGAAATAAAAATGGTATTATAAAAGTTCCAAAGAATAAAAATTAAATGTCTCAAAAGAAGAAATTAGGCAGGTGCGTTTAGAGGCAGTGTTGCAATTTAAGAGAATAAGGTTTTAATAAATACGTGTAGCTTTTAACAGATTAAGATTTTTAGAATGATAAATAAAAGAATATTTTGATTAAGTTATGGAATAAAATACAAAATAGATTTAAGAGATATTTTAAAAAGAGAGGGAAAAAAGAATTGAAGAATTTGGAATAATTTAACTAAAGAAATAGGGCGAAATTTTTTTATTATTACATATATATTAATTCATACATATATGTGTGTGTAGATATCTGTATATATATATGTGTGTGTGTGTGTGTATATATATATATATATATATATATATATATCACTGGCGCCCGGCTAACCGAAAAGTACCCAATTTTCTATCTTAACTTTGTAACTGACTTGTAATATTTTAATAATTGTCTATTTATTGTATTTGGTTCTAGGACCTAATAACCACTCAAATTAACTTATCAAAAGTTTTATTTTCATAATATATTTGTACACTTAAGTTAGCTAAAATGAAAAATGGAACTACGTAGAACTACTAAGTTGTGTAAATCAGTTACTTTTAATTTTATTAACAAAGCACACTCACTTCTAACTAAATGTATCCAGATTTCATTCAATTTATTACAGTATTTCTTTCAAAATCATTTTTTAAACTGTTTATCGTCTGCTTCTTTCTTTTTTTTTTTCTATAGATCATTTGACACTTTTTGATTTGGAAGTACAAATTCATTCAAATATGCCGGAATATTTCCATTACAGTAGGATGGATATTCGTTGTTAGGGTTATTTTTTTTTCTCAGCACAGCAAGTTCAATACCATCATATTAATTTTAGCTTCACGAATTATGAAACGTATATCGAAACATTTAATGCAGACCACTTCTGTTGAAATGTAAAAATAATTATCACAAGGTAATTTTCGTAGCTAAAATTTCTTCTTTTCATTATCAGTAGCGAATTTGAAGACTTAGATTAGAAACTAGGAGCACAACATTTTCTTCTCATTATTTTATAGATATAATCTACACTTTCTTTAATAATTATAATCAATAATTATTGATAGCATTATAATATAAATACACTGAAAAATATTATTAATTACTATATAAAACAATAAATAAAATCAAAATACTATCGTAAACAATACGTACAAACGAACAAAGTACATGAAAATTTTTAAGTTATTATGCATCACTGTTTTGACGTCAGCAGGTTGTGACGTCACTTGTAGCAGGCCCGGTTAAGGACACACAGCGACATCTCGGAGGCCCCGCCTGTACGCGGTTTTCGTAGTTATTTTCATGTTAATTAGGTCCCTGCTGTTTGTTTAAAATAACGTACTTTCTAAACGCATTTAGTTGATGACAAGTATAGGGAAATGTGGATTAGCCGTATCTCAACCCACGAGGCACTATTATGCTTTATTTAAGCAGTGGCAAAAATCTTGCGTAAGAATAATTTATCACACTGAGTGAAATATGTAAAGTATATGGGTTGTATTGAAATCCCCAGCGTACAGGCTGAGGTGGTTTAAATATTTAACGAGATGGAAACCGTCAAAACTTGACGGAAAAAATTCAATAACAATTTACTATTTGTACATTTTACCAATTTTTCTTTCAGACATTATTTTAAAAAAGCATGGTTAAAAATTCTTACTAAAAACGTTCCCCATTTAAAAAAAATGTAAAAACAGTCTCCAATAGAAATCTCTACCACTTGACAATAGCGCTTTCACCCCCCCCCCTCCACCGGGGCATCATCAGTTGTGATCTTCAACTTCCTTCCTCTCCATTATATATATGACTGCTGGTTGAAGAGCTCCCCCTATCGGCATTCAATATTCTCTCTGTCTCTCTTTCCCCCTCTTCCAACATTTTTTTCCAGCGGCAATCAAGTAATGAGTGTCTCATGTCATTTCATGCGGCTTTGGATGCATTGATTTCTATTGTTTCTCTTATTAAAGCGTTATGTAAATTTTCTTAGTTAGCTATTTTCTGTATTTGTAGGGTTTCAAGTTTTATTGGGGTTTTAGTGTTTAATCTTGCAAGAGCTGTTTACTGTTTATTTAGTTTTATATCTCGGATACGTTCTTTCATTCTTTCTTCTATTTTTCTCTTTGTCATTCCTATGTAAGTAACCTTCTCATTTCTGCTGTTTAGACAATTTATTCTGTATATCCCTGCTGTTTGTATTTCCTCATATTTTTCTATTCCATTTGTTATTGATTTGAAGAGGGATGGATTGGGGGTTAGTGGGACTATTTTTCCTATGTTTTCTAATTCTCGTTTTATTTTCAAAGATACACCTTTTATATGTGGAATAGGAGGAGTGTATGTTAGATTCCTCTGTGCTGGTTGTATATGGTCAATTCTTTCTCTTACTCTTTCAATTAGTTTAAGTATAGTTTTTCTCGGATGTCCTGCCTTTAAACCTATGTTTTCAATGATTTTTAATTCTTCCTTTAGTGATTTTTCTGTTGAAGAAACATGTAGAGCTCTATTTATATATGTATTCATGGCTTCTAATCTGTATGGTAGTGGAGTATCGGCTTTATAGGAGATTATATTTAAGTTTGCTGTGGGTTTTCTATATACTGTAGTATTTATTTTAGTTATTTCATAAGTTATTTTTACATCTAAGTAGTTGATCGAATGCTTTATTTCTTTTTCTATTGTAAACTGGATATTCTTATCATACGAATTTACTTTGTCAAGGAGGTTATCTAGATTAATTCGTTTATTTGTGATAATAAATATGTCGTCTACATATCTAAGCCATAGCCTGATTTCAGTTTTGTGTTCGTTTATGATTATTGTTTCCAGATTTCTTAATTTCCATTCTGCGACTATATTCTTGCTGTATCTTGCGATCGATCAAATAATTGAATTTCGTTAAGCATTAAATTTTCTGATTACTTCTCTATTATCCGGTCGACCACTTTTCATAACAAAAAACTATCGCCAAACTGTAAAATTAAACGTCAAAAATGCAGTCCGATTTACTTTATGTCAGAAGCATTATACGTATTTGTTACGTCATCAAATGGTTTTTAATTCGACATTTGCGTCTATTTTTCAATATGTTTACTGATTTATTAGTTATTTCATTAATTAAAATAACAATCGTGTCCTTAAATTCTTATATTTTATTTATTTACTAGGGGGCCTACCCCCTGCGAGCTATGCTCGCCAACCCCCGCTCAGACTTCGAAGCCTCTAAAAACATGACAGCGTGCTTTGTTTTAAAAATATTGGTAAATCTGTAATTGGGTTGCCATGCTTTTAACGTTTTAATGGGGCATTTTTTGATTACCATGGCCTCATGCACAGCTGTTGCGACAACTGACGACTGTTTTCGGGATTGATAAGTAAAATCAATTACGACTTGAAAACCAGCTTGTATAAAATGGTTAGGTTTAAATTGTGGCTACCTCTCGGACTTTTATAACAACGATCTGTATTATATTTTTCCTTTGCGTTTAAGGATGAGAAAAATTCCATCTGCTTGTGAATAAGATTAAGAACCACGGTATTGAAAAGTACTATGTTATAGATATTTTCAGTAACAGGTTTTAATTTTCTCTCTATTTTAGTGCACCATCATGCATATTTTCATGTTATTTTAAATATGTAAATTATTTATTTTAATTAATATGTATATACGAATTTTCTAATAATTATTTATCATACAAAATTAATTAAATATTTTGTGCATGCATGCCTGCATTTATTCGGCATCAATTCATGACATATTTAAACAAATTTGCTATCCGCGATAATTTTACACCTTGTTATGTCACTTGAATATTGTCCAGAAGAAAATCGGGTACTTTTCCAGTATAGGATCCTTTGCTTGTAGGTTTGGCGTAATTCGAGCTTCGAAAAGGGATAGATTCGTTAATATACATAGATTTGTTGCCAAAAGTTATGAAAACAAACCCAATGAGCTTTTGGTGCTTTTCTATTATAAGGGTCTTGACAACCATGGTCTTGACTTTTTTAAAAAGCTTGACGCAATTCGGGCATCAGAAAGTGAGATTTGGTGCCAAATGACATAAACAGCCATGGAAACAAATTCGACGATTTTTTTTTGTTTATATGCGTATTTTAATTATACGTATATTATTATTGTTTTTTCTATACAAATTACTTCTGATTATATATAAAATAGGATAAAGGACATTTTACGCTAAACAAATTGTATAAATATTCTTTTGCTCCTTTCTTTTGCGCTTACATAAATGACGTCATTTGGACGAATTTATTCAAAATATTTTCAGTTTATAAATTAAATTAAATGCTGACAGACGATTGAATCCTGACGATAGAAATGTGATTTTTTTTTCAAATTTTCCTGAAAAACATAATTTAACCACAATCTTGTCTTCATTACCAATTGAAATGAAAGATAAATTCAATTTCAATTTGAAAATGACGAATAAAAAGAAACCAATAATCCCTATCGGGATCCTTTTCAATTTTTTCCCCTTTTTTGTCACAAAAAAACTGAGTAATTAGTTGCCATCATTACAGAAATGTCATTAAAATTAGAAAAAAATTAATATCTCGAAAACTAATTCCAATTTTAAAATTATATTACCAGTTTCGACATCCGCGGATTTTTATGGACAATTGGTATTAATTTCACCATCAAGCGTTTAATATTTTATTAAAAATAGCCCTGAAACATAATCAGTCGTTTAATCAGTCGTTTCATAAAATCGTTTCATAAATTCGTTTCATAAAATCGTTTCACAAATTCGTTTCATTAGGATTTTATATATATAGGGTAGATATAGGGTAGATTTATTTTGATATTTCAATGGCAACGTTCTCCCGTTTATTTGGCGTTACAGTTTGGCGATAGTTATTTGTTATGAAAAGTGTTCAACGGGATAATAGAGAAGTACAAATTTTCTTATTTTTAATCTGAGAAAGAAACAATAATCATGGATTTAATTAATTTTGAAATAGGCGGTGCAACCAAAACAATTTTGATTATCGCAGACGCACCGGGGTTAATTTTTGGCGCCTAAATGACGATTTTTGCTTTGTATGGCAACCTGGTGTTTTATAATAAAATTGAATTTTTGTGTAAATAAATACAATAAAATAGGTACTTTTATGTTAGCTGGGCGTCAGGGATAACTCTCCGAATCTTGTTACAATCGGAATCATTTAAATTGCAACATTTTACGTGAGATTTGTTATTTATATTGATATGTTTATGTTTAGATATTTTATTATTATTATATTCTAGCTAATTTTAAGTAAGTTTTTTTTTTAATTTTACATTTCAATGTTTAAATATTACTTAGTTGATATTAGCTAATGTCAAAAGATTGGCGAACCACGGAGTTCAGAGAATAAACTCTATTTCTCGCAGTGGGAGTTACCGACTTTATGACGTCACAAGCAGAAATAAAAGTTTAATTGAAAATTACGGCTAATTAATAAAATTTTCGAACAAACGAATGCACGATAACAAATCTGTGTCCAAATATCTTTCTTTTAAAAAAAGAATGGCGTAATTTGATGCATTAATTTGTTCTCACGGATTGTCGAAAGAAGTCGCTTAGCGTTTTAAATATATAGATTTTTCAAGCGTGCTTTGTTAAGAGTTTGAATTTGAGTAATTTTAATAAAGTGAAATTTGGTATCTAAGAGATTCCTATCATTTAGTGAGACTTTACCGTAGTTTTACAAGTGATAGTGTATTTCAAGTATTTCAACGTCTCCAAGAATTTGCACGTTTTAGTCTTCGTGAAGTAATATGTATGCAGCTATTTTATGCCCTGTAAGTTAAGCATATTTTAGTAAAATGCTTGTAGTGTAATATTTCAGAATTAACTGAAATTATTTTTATCCATCGGATGTAATTTCGGCCGGATTCATCTTCATATCCTTTTTTATAAAAGTGTATTTTAACTTATAAATAATGTCATGGCGTCACCTTAATGTGGCAAAACTTAAGTGTCTGTTTGTGATATAATTGTAACTTATGTGAGATGACTGTGATACATAATATATCTATATTATGTATATGGACTTTGGTCTAAACGCCGTTGACCGACGAGTCTCCGGCTCTGTTCCTCGCGGTTTTGCCTATCAGGGAGATGTTCAAATCACCTGTCATAGACGCAGTTCGGCCATGAAACACGATCCGCACGTAGCCCAATGGGTCACTACGCTTTGGTTGAACCGTTCTCTCCGTTTGATAGAAACCTAAAGTGCGCCTCACAGCTACTCCAGCTGTAGAGGTACCGCAAGAGATGAATAGTCATCAGTTGAGGGACTCATTCTGTTGTCTATGTTCCACCGCATGGCAGTACTAAAGGTTGCAGCAAGCCGCCTCAGACACTGACCAGGTGGCACTATGGATCCGCAAGCAGTCCTTACTTTTCAGAGTATGTTTTCGCCTCCATCTTTCCCCCAAATAAGTCTCAGATACGGCACTATCCTCTTAGCTAGCTGTTGCCCCAGAGTGACAATCCAGTCTAAGTCGGCATCTGAGAGCATTGCCCTTTCATCCAGTCTAGCCCATCATTCGACGAGCTAGCCCACTTTTATCGTCAGGCAGAAAAAAAATAAGCCGAGGACGATCATAAGAAAACCAAAACAAAAGAATTCACGACAACAGAAAAAGTAGGAGATCTCTTTTGAGGAAGATCATGTCCAAGTGACGCTTGCATATTCTGCAATGAATTGTTTCTTCACTCAACAGGTGGTGAAGAAGGAATACACTATTCAGTGCGCAAAGAGTGGCCACCCGAGAACTTCGGCGGATACCAGCAGTCTGATGATTTGCTTTGAGATTTCTGTGGTATGTTTACTGAAAAACATTAAAAACTCTTTGAAAACTTGAAAAAAGTTACCGGCCTTAAGAATTTTATATTTGTTGTAAATTTTGATTCAAAATTTACTACAATAAAGTTTTTTTGTTACTGCAAGTGTAAATGCTGAATTTTTTTTATCAGTACCCGGTTTTACCCTACCA
Source organism: Maratus michaelseni (assembly GCA_963931845.1). Classification (NCBI taxonomy): domain Eukaryota; kingdom Metazoa; phylum Arthropoda; class Arachnida; order Araneae; family Salticidae; genus Maratus; species Maratus michaelseni. The sequence continues at coordinate 182,816,811 of OZ007596.1, read as the reverse complement.
CCAGAGCTCAGAGCTTTTCAGATGGCCTTGAAAAGCGCAATTTCCGAAGTAGATAGGAAATTTTCTATGGCAACAGATATAGTTTTTCAATAGCTCAGATGCCCCCATGCAATTTTATGTTTGGTGACATCTGGTTTTTATGGGGGTTTCAATTTTTCAGCCCCTCTGGATTTGTCAAGAAAACAAAAGTATTACGTACCTGGTTTTACAAACTCTCCCCTACAAATTCCAACAAAATTAAATCTAACCCGAACAGGATAGAAAGAATAATTAATATTAACTTTAAAGAGGAAAATATGTTATTTTATACGGGACGTGACATCACTTTAATGAAATATGAGTGTTTTGCAGATATCGGCTCGCCAAAATTACATTCTTATGCTACCTTATTAGCTGGTATTGGCAAAGAAATTGTGACTATATGGGATATTTTTCGTATGAAATACATGTTGATGATTTCCTTATTCCAAAAACTTTTTATGTGTTACGATCACTTGCGTATTATATAGTGTTAGCAAAGGATGTGCTTAATAAGCTAAATTTGGTGAAAAATGAAGATGAAATTAAAATGGTTGGCAAACGCATTTTTTTCAACTCAGGTTGTATTAAACATGCAAAAAAATCAAACAAAAATTAAATGAGGATACTAATTTCCATAATCAAAAAAATATATCCGCATTAAATAACTCACCTGAAACAAGTGTTTAGCTTACAAATAAAAATAATTTAGAACATAATTTCACGATTAATTTAGTTCGTGTTGTGATAGTTCAAAAAATTCATTCAAGTCACAAGATCCAATGAAAGTATAAAAAAGAAATAAAAGTGAAAAAATATTGTAGACCAAAAAAAAAAAAAAAAAAAAAAAAATACAGATAAAATAAATAGTAAAAAAAAAGTGAAAAAATATTTTTCGTGGAAATTTCTAGAAACGTAAATTTATTTTGGGCATGAGATCAAATCGCTTTATCCAAAAAAGCAGTTTTATTAATAAAAGTAGCAGATGCTATGAATAGCAAATATATTTCAATGACCATAAAAGATTTTCACACGTACAGCAGAAGATTTGAAAGGAAAAAATGTTGAAGTTTGTAAAAGTTATTGGATTCGTAAGGATCTGTATTTTGGTGTAATAGAAACGAGGATTATATTAGAAATTTTTAGACCCTGCCAATAGTTTTGATTATTACGAAAGGAAATAAACTGTACTTAACAGAAGAGGTTATAAAGTTGAAGAAGATGTGAAAACTCTTCAGCTATAAAAAGAACATGGTAGAGTGAGACCCTCAGATTCACTAAGAGAACTGATACAGGGTTTATTTTATTTTTTGTTTTGCTTTGTATTGTTTTTTGTTATTTCATGTCCATTGAACGGTATCCAAATTCTATCAGAATTCTTAGGGACTGTAAAGGCTGACAATAATTTCAGAATGGCCAAGTTAATGAAGAAATCCACAGTAACGTTCAGTTAAATGTAGCAACTCAATAAAATGCAATAGTCCACGGAGTGTGACAAATTCACGAATCGCTACATGTTTACAATCCAAGGGATTGGAACAAGAGAGTACTCGAATGATCTGTACAGCAATCGGTTGGAAAAGTGTAGAAATCAATGATAAAAATATTGCAATCTATAGGTTCAGAAAAGATATGCATAAATGAGCTTCTTTGTATGATATTTATTAAACAGCCAAAGCTGTATTCTTTTTTGTAGTAATCACCACTTTAAACACTTATTTTCGTGCATTGCATGTCCCATTAAACGTTTGCACTACTATTCATGTTCAAGTGTAATCTTTGTTGGGGTAAATTCATTTAGTTATCAATCTTAATTTTCACACACACACACGCACATATATATATAATACTACCAAGCTACGCCCGCTACACTAGTCAGTTTCTCTTAACAAACATTTAATCAAACGAAATATTGACCTTCAATTTGACCCTGTGTTTTAAAACCATATTGACCTTTACTTAGGATGTCCTTCTGCATTTCTGAAAACGATACGAACGCCATTGCGTTATTACATTTTTAATGTGTCAGACAAAATTTAGGCTGTTATGGACAAACTCTTTTCGATGATCATTTACAGTAAGATTTGGTAAAGAACGATTAAACGATACGCTATATACTATAACCATACGTGAAAACTCATCTAACTAACAGTGAAGGTTTGCCAAAATGCATTCGACAGAATATTTTTAAAAGGCTAAGCTTTCAAAATCGGGTTCATCGAATTATAAAACTTTCCCCCATAATTCTATAACTAAGCAATGTAGAACAATATACGAGATACTAAAACCACCTCTGATAAATTATATAGTTAACAGTGAAAGTCCCGCCAAAATCTACTCCGCAAGGTTAAACATTTCCTTTGTGAATCAGCGAAAAATGAAAGTTATAACTTAATAAAAAGTATTTACGAATACAAAAATAGTAAATTAAAATGTCTTGCATGCTTACAATTAAATCTCATCAAAAAGTCACCTGTAAAAAATGCAGCCATGTCTCGTAACTCATTTACCGTAAAAAGTACTGAGATCGTATAAAGCCAAGTTTAACTATCTTATTAACTCTGAAATTTTCATTCACAAATCACTCCTAGTCTCTACATCCTTAGTTAATTATTATTTTGTGACTTGGCAATTACGCAGCACAGGGAAGTTATCATACCTTACTATGTTATGGGATGGGATGGGATAATTTAATTAAGGCAAATTATGTACGCACAGGGAAGTTATTACACCTTAATATGTTATAGTATTATTTGATTAAGACTAACTATATACATCACATTCTCGTGCTACGTAATTGCCAAGTCACAAAATAATAATTAACTAAAGATCTGGAGACTAGGAGTGATTTGTGAATGAAAATTTCAGAGTTAATAAGATAGTTTAACTTGGCTTTATACGATCTCAGTACTTTTCACGGTAAATGAGTTACGAAACTTGGCTTCATTTTTTACAGGTGACTTTTTGATGAGATAATGTTTTCTGTATATTTTACACTTTCCCACCTTTTTTTTTAACGTAACGTTCGTAACTGATAGGGGGAGTAAATGTAGTGGTTCGATTACACATTTTAAAGCAACTGAAAGTCCCGCAGTGGCGAGGACGGTAAAGCTCGGATCTCGTAAGATCACCGAAAGCCAAGCAGCATCGACCAAGGTCATTTTTGGGAGGGTGCATCCACTATCCTTTCTCGTCTGATTCTGCTGTGGGACCGTGTACGTTAATGGGAGACATGGCTGCAATTTTTACAGGTGACTTTTTGACGAGATTTCACTTCTTTTTGCAAATAATCCTCCTTTTCTTGATTTTGGGCTCTTTTTGGAGATCATCCACTGATTTTCGAAAAAGTTACCTTAAAGAATTTTCAGATAACTAGGCAAGCACTACTTTATGGGAGAAGGGAGTCAAAAGTACTCTCAATTGCTTCCAGGAAAGGTGCTATCCATCTGAGATATTACTCGCAGCCTAGATACTTGATATTTAGCACAAAAGTACTGTTTAGGATAAAAATAAAGCTAAAATTAAAATTTCCGGAAATTTTCAATAAATCAAACTATATTCGATTTTTCGAAGTTTTTTTTTCCTTGATCTTTTTTCCGGATTTTTAAATTTTTCCTTACTTTGTATCTTAAACCCTACCTTTCTGCCAAATGTCAAGCTGGTAGGACTACAAAATCAAATTATTTCCAAACCATCGACTTTTTATAAATTTATGGATTTTTCGATTTTACTTTTAAGTTTCCTGATGGTCATGCCAATATAGTAATTCTTTGATCCGTCTTCTTAGGATCATTTAGGTTCAATTGAAAGATAAATCAAGATAATCTTAGAGTCACCGTGAATTCATTTAGAAAGGACTATCAAGCCATAACCAGCCAGTATGTCGGGAGGAGAGGGGAGCTGTGAAAATTTTTTGGTGTTAACATCATTTAACAATCCATATTTTATATGCAAATTAAATAGAGTATAACCTGTGAAAGAAAACAAACATGTCTATAAGGAAACCGCCCATAACGTAGCCGTTCCTTAGCGGAACTTTTTTATACCGTAATTCGTAAACAAAAAGAAAAAAAAGCATAATCCGGGGAAAAAACATAAAACAATTAGGGGCGGTGTACTAGCTAATAGGACAATTATCTTAAAACTCATGTTTCTAGAGCTACAAAATCGAATTGTTTCCGAATTTTTGATTGTTTACATATATTTCGATTTTTCGATTTTATTTTCGAATTTTACAAACTTTTAAAAGTTTCTTTTTTGAATCGTAAATATTATCTTTACGCTACATTTTAAGTCTCTAAGACTACAAGATCGAATTATTTTCAATTTTTGATTTTTTTAGATTTTTTTTTCTAATTTTCCGGATTTTTTCATTTTTCCTTATTTTGTATCCTAAATACTACCTTTATTACAAATTTCAAGTTTTTAGCTTCGAATTATTTTCAAATTTTCGATCTTTTTTAATTTTTTAATTTTATTTTCGAATTTATTGTGTTTTAATTTTTCTTTTTTCTGTATCCTAAATGACTATAGTACCTTCACGCTGAATTTTCAGTTTCTAAAGCTACAAGATCGAATTTGTTTTCTAATTTTCGAGTTTTTTTTTTTTATTTTTTCTCTTTTTGAATCCTAAATACTACCTTTATTCCATATTGCAAGTTTCTAGCACTACAAAATCGAATATTTTTCAAAATTTCGATTTTTCCGATTTTTAATTTTATTTTCGAATTTATTGTGTTTTAATTTTTTTTATTTTTCTGTATAACACTACCTTTACGCTGAATTTTTTGATTCTAAAGCTACAAGATCAAATTTTTTAAAAATTTTCGAATTTTCCAGATTTTTTAATTTTTTAAATTTTTTAATTTTTTTTTGTATTCTAAATACTATTTTTATTCCAAATTTCAAGTTTTTAGCTCTAAAAAATTGAATTATTTTCAAATTTTCCTTATTTTTCCGATTTTATTTTCGAATTTTATTGTGTTTTTCATTTTATCTTATTCCGAATCCTAAACACTATCTTTATGCCGAATTTTAAGTTTCTAAGACTTAAAAGATCAAATTATTTTCAATTTTTCAGACTCTTTCAAATTTTCGAATTTTATTTTTGAATTTTCAGGATTTTTAAATTTTTCCTTATTTTGTATCCTAAATACTACCTTTATTCTGAATTTCAAGTTTCTAGCGCAAAAAAATCGGATTATTTTCAAAATTTATATTTTTTTTCGATTTTTCGTTTTTATTTTCGATTTTTATTGTGTTTTTGATGTTTCTTTTTTCTTTTTTTTCTGAATTCTAAACACTACCTTTTTTACACCAAATTTTAAGTTTCTAAGACTGTTATTTTCAATTTTCAATTTTGTTGGACTTGTTGAATTTTCGAATGATGTTTTTTTTTCGAATTATCTGGATTTTATTTTTTTCTTTCTTTGTATCCTAAACACTACCTTTTTTTCCAAATTTCAAGTTTCTAGGCCTACGGGATCCAACTAATCTTTTTAATCACGCGTGTGAGTGAGTGAGTGAGTGACAAAAAGTCGAAACTTTCAGTTCATATATCGTTTGCACTAGAACAGACAGAAATGTGAAATTTAAAATTTTGGTCTTATTTGCCACATTCTCTATATAAACGAAGTTTCAGGTTTTTGGGATACACCAGCTCAAAGATATTGGGAGGTCAAAAGTGACCTGAGTTGCTTCCAGAAAGGGATGCTTACGGTTGTGCTCCCTCGACTTGGTGGAGGCACTGCCGTGCCTCCAGATACAAAATTAAAAATTCAGAAATATTCCAACAAATCAATCTTTTTTCAATTTTTTTCGATTTTTTCAAATTTTCGAATTTTTTTTTTCGAATTTTCAGGATCTTTTAAGTTTTTTTTATCCTAAGTACTACCTATATTCCAAATGTCAAGTTTCTAGTTCTACAAAATTGAATTATTTTCAAATTTTCGATGTTATTCGATTTTTCAGATGTTTTAATTTTATTTTCGGTTTTTATTGTGCTTTTAATTGTTTCTTATTCTGAATTTCAAACACTACCTTTACGCCGAATTTTAAGTTTCTAAGGTTAAAAGATGAAATTATTTTAATTTTATCAACTTTTTTCAAATTTTGTAAATTTTTGAATTTTTTTTCGAATTTTCTAGATTTTTTAATTTTTTTCTTTTTTTGTATCTTAAATACTACGTTTATTCCAAATTTCAAGTTTCTAGCGCTATAAAATCGAATTATTTTCAAATGTTTGATGTTTTTCGATTTTTTCGATTTTTTAATTTTATTTTCGATTTTTATTTTGTTTTTATTTTTTTCTTATTCTGAATTCCAAACACTACCTTTACGCCAAATTTTAAGTTTCTAAGACTAAAAGATCAAATTATTTTCATTTTTTCAATTTTTTTTTCGAATTTTTCGAATTTTTTAATTTCTTTTCGAATTTTCTGGCTTTTTTTTTATTTTTCCCTTTTCTGTATCCTAAGTACTACCTTTATTCCAAATTTGAATTTTCTAGCGCGGCAAAATCAGATTGTCTTCAAATTTTCGTTTTTTTTTTCAATTTTTTCGATTTTTTAATTTTTGCTTTCGATTTTTTTGGTGTTTTTGATGTTTTCTTTTTCTGGAAGCTAAATACTACCTTCAAACCAAATCTTAAGTTTCTAAGACTACAAGATCGTATTATTTTCAATTTTCAATTTTGATAGAATTTGTTGAATTTTGGAATTTTTTTTTTTTCGAATTTTCCGGATTTTACAATTTTTCCTTTCTTTGTATCCTAAACACTACCTTTTTTTTCCAAATTTCAAGTTTCTAGGGCTACGAGATCTACCTAATCTTTTTGATGACGCATGGACGAGTGAGTGAATGAGTGACAAAAAATCGAATGTTTGAGTTCATATATCGTCTGAACTAGAAAAGACATAAAGTTGTAATTTTAAATTTTGGTTCTGTGTGCCAAATACTCTAGAAAAGAGAAGTTTCTAATTTTTGGGATATACCAGCTCAAAGATATGGGGAGGTCAAAAGTGCCCTGAGTTGCTTCCAGTTGCTTACGACCGTGCTCTCTGGACTTGGCGCAGGCACTGCCGTGCCTCAAGATACAAAATTAAAAATTCAGGAATATTCCAACAAATCAATCTTTTTTCAATTTTTTTTTCGAATTTTCTGGATTTTTTTTATTTTTTTTTTATTCTAAGTACTACATATATTTAAAATTTCAAGTTTCTAGTTCTACAAAATTGAATTATTTTTAAATTTTCGAGGTTTTTCGATTTTTCCGATTTTTTTATTTTAGTTTCTGTTTTTATTGTGTTTTTAATTTTTTCTTATTCTGAATTCCAAACACTACCTTTACGCCGAATTTTAAGTTTCTAAGATTAAAAGATCAAATTATTTTTCTTTTTTCAACTTTTTTCGAATTTTTAATTTTTTTTTTCGAATTTTCTGGATTTTTTTCTTTTTTCTTTTTTTTTTTTTTTTTTTTTTTTTGTATCCTAAATACTACCTTTATTCCAAATTTCAAGTTTCTAGCGCTATAAAATCGAATTATTTCCAAATGTTCGATGTTATTTGGGTTTTTCGATTTTTTAATTTCATTTTCGATTTTTATTGTGTTTTTAATTTTTTATTATTCTGAATTCCAAACACTAACTTTACGCCGAATTTTAAGTTTCTAAGTATAAAAGATAGAATTATTTTCATTTTTTCAATTTTTTGCGAATTTTTCGAATTTTTTTATATTTTTTTCGATTTTTCTGGATTTTTTTTTAATTTTTCTTTTTTCTGTATCCTAAATACTAACTTTATTCCAAATTTGAATTTTCTAGCGCAACAAAATCGGATTGTCTTCAAATTTTCGGTTTTTGTCAATTTGTTCGATTTTTAAATTTTGCTTTCGATTTTTTTGGTGCTTTTGATTTTTCTTTTTCTGGATACCAAACACTACCTTCACACCAAATCTTAAGTTTCTAAGACTACAAGATCGTATTATTTTCAATTTTCAATTTTGATGAAATTTGTTGAATTTTCGAATGTTTTTTTTTTTTTTTTTTGAATTTTCCGGATTTTATAATTTTTCCTTTCTTTGTATCCTAAACACTACTTTTTTCCCAAATGTCAAGTTTCTAAGGCTACGGGGTCTACCTAATCTTTTTGATGACTCGTGAACGAGTGACAAAAAATCGAATGTTTGAGTTCATATATCGTTTGAACTAGAAAAGGCAGAAAGTTGTAATTTTAAATTTTGGTCCTGTGTGCCAAATACTCTAGAAAAACGAAGTTTCAAATTTTTGGGATACTCCAGCGCGGAGATATTGGGGGATCAAACGTGCCCTGAGTTGCTGCCAGAAAAGGATGCTTACGGCCGTGCTTTCTCGACATGGCAGTAGCACTGCCGTGCCTCCAGATAATAATTTAAAAAAAAAGAGATTCGCGTTGAATAAATAGCGAATCACAGAGCTTGGCACGGTTTGAAATAAATGGCGCATTAGCATACATTTTGGCGTGTTGTTGGTATAACGAAAAAGTACCAATAGGTAGCCAAAAAAATTCGTTCGAAATTAGGTCAATTCTCTGTAGACTCTATTATGGAATAAATCAACTTAAAAAATTAAAAAAAAAAAGTGTTATATTATGGTATCTATGGGGAAATATCATTTCCGTTGGATTTTAATGAAGTTACAGTACTTCAAATATAATGAAATTGATATGCCTCTCTGAGGAGGACTAAAATATGCTATTTGTCGGGAATTGAATAAAAACCAGTGGGAATCGTGCGAAGATTTTGCACTGCAATCCAATTTTTTTTAGCATTGTAGTATTTTTTTTTAGATACTTCTCTATTATCCCATCAACCACTTTTCAAAACAAAAAACCATCTACAAACTGTAACGCCAAATAAATGGGACAACGTTGCTATTGGAATATCAAAATAAATAAATAAATAAAATATAAGAATTTAAGGACACACTTGTTATTTTAATTAAATGAAATCTACTATATATATAAAACACAAACGAAAATTTCGTTCCGTTCCTTTATAACTTCAGTTCCACTGAATGGATTTTGATGGAACTTGCACTGTTCGATAGATAATTTTTTAGGGAAGGTTTTAATATATAACACAATGTTCTACGTACATTCGTTAGAGAATTATGATAGAAAATTCTGTTATTTTGGCCGAAAAGGTTACCATTGCTAATTTTTTGGCGACCGTTATTGTTGCGGAAAGAATTGAAAAGGCTATACATGTCGAAAAAGTAAAAGAAAAACTGTTACTAATTTTATTTAAAAAAAGAAAGAGAAAGAAAAAAAAGGTTTTGATGAGAGAATATTATAAAACGAAAATATTTAATTTAAACATGATCGGGAATGTTCGTAATGCTTAAAAAATTATTCCAGAAGGGAGATTTCTATATTGAAGCAATATTTGGCGATTTATCTTTTGTTTTTGGCGATTTTGATATTATTTATGACCCCAAACATTTTGATTTTAAGCCAAAAGGTGTCTTTTTTGTTGCAGGAAGAATTGAAATGGCTATACATCTGGAAAAATAAAAGAAAAAACTGTTACTAATTTTATTTAAAAAAGAGAAAGAAAAAAAAAGAAAAACAGTTTTGATGAGAGATTTTAAACCAAAAGGTGTTTTTTTTTTAAGTGTTTGACTGCATTTTTGCAGTATTTTTTTTTTTTGGTACTTTTCGGTTAGCCGGGCACCAGTGATATATATCTACATGTATATCTACATGTATATATACACATATATTTACGCAAATACATGTATATACATACATATATATACACTTATATGTATGATTATACACATCTATCTACTATCTACTATATATATAAAACACAAACGAAAATTTCGTTCCGTTCCTTTATAACTCGAGTTCTGCCGAATGGATTTTGATGGAACTTAAAGTGTTCGAGAGATAATTTTTCAGGGAAGGTTTTAGTATATAACACAACGTTCTATGTATATTAGTTATAGAATTATGATAGAAAGTTCTGTTATTTGGCCGAAAAGGTTACCATTGCTAATTTTTTGGCGATCATTACTGTTGAAGAAAGAAATGAAAAGGCTATACATCTGGAAAAATAAAAGAAAAAACTGTTACTAATTTTATTTAAAAAAAAAAAGAAAAAAAAAGAAAAGAAAATAAACTTTTACAAAAAAATATTAACAGACTTAAAAAAAGCACTAAAAGTATTAAATAATTCTTTAAAATTCTCTAATGACAAAATGTTATCCATTAACCACAAATCTGATATCATGTGTCGGAATAAAAATGATAAATTTAATATGTACGTACAGTTTAATACCCACCAAACATGGATTTTCGAGAGAATATATTTTACAAGAGATGAATATATAGACTTATGATTCAGTTTACGAATATCACTAATATTAAGCGCGGTAAACGTCTGTGTGTGTGTGTGTGTGTGTGTGTGTGTGTGTGTGTGTGTGTGTCTGTCTGTGCACTCCGCCTTTGTACCCGCAAAGGCTCCGGGACCAGGCGACGCACGGACGGCGGACGCGGACCAAAAAATTCGCAAAAAAGGCGCGACGCTCAAGTTTCGATCGGGTCGGGCCTCCGACCCGGACCCGGGGAGTTATTAATGAGCGAAAGTGTTTTAATTACCGACCGAAACCGAACTGGAAAAAGAATCGAAAAAAATTTCCGTTTTGATAATCGCAGACATCCAAATCGTCGCTTTTTAACGCATCATCGAATTAAAAAAAATGTACCGGAGGTATCGATCCGAAAATCGGGGTACGCACGCGGCCGATTTTTGTCGTTCCAAAACGTCAAATTTTTTGAAATTCGGACCGTAACTTTTCTTTATTTCGGCCAAAAACTGACCAGACATCCAACATCGACCCCAGACGTGAAAAAAGGTTGCCGTAAAGAATGCAGTGTCGACAGATACGAGATCGAATCGCCCCAGTCCTTTTTGAAACAAGTGGAAATAATGACTCTACATTCGCGAAAATTTGCTAACACGTGTATAAAAAAATCGCGAATTCAACAAAAAAAAATTCGTAAAAATCGACCAGTAATTTTTGAAGATATCAATTAAAACTCATTAATGACACGGCAAATGAATTTATTTCTATTCGGAAGAGACAGCTTTTTTTTATTTCAACATTCAACGGAGACAAATCGTCTGCGGATAAGTCATTTCTGAAAGAGATAAAATAGTCAACTGCGTTTTTTCAGAGGGGGGGGGGGGCATTTCCGAATCTAAGGGGCGCATTAATTTCAAACTTTGACAGGGCGACTCAAAATGGATTCTGCTTTCAGAATATCTAAAAATTATTCTCATATCTTCATTAGGAGCCGATATATTATTTTATTGTATAATTAATCATCGTTATTTGTATAATTAAAGCAAAAGAAAGATTTCTATTACAGTGCCGGCTAGATATTACGATTTTAAGAAGTAGGCCGCGTCTAAAAACTGCCATAACGAGTATCTTAAGTTTTTGTTTTAGAGTGGAAACCAGATATTATGATAGGAAAAAGCGGGCTTCGCCCGTTATCGATTTTTTTTTTTTTTTTTTTTTTTTTTTTTTTTTTTTTTTAAGTTTTTCTACAGCTCACTGTCTTTGAACTAGAACACAGGTAGTCTACATAAGTAGTTTGAGGAAAAGCAGTGTCATCGCCAAACCCCCCCCCCCCCCCCGCTTTTTTCTTTTAACTGTGGTCCGTTTCTATAACTAAGAAACTGTGTTACGGATGTCCACCAAACTGATTCCAAACATCATAATTAAAGTAATAAGGACCCCCTATCCAGATATTATGATAGGGAAAAGCGGGCTTCGCCCGTTATCGATTTTTTTTTTTTTTTAAGTTTTAAGTTTTTCTACAGGTCCCTGTCTTTGAACTAGAACTCAGGTAGTCTAAATAAATTCGACTCGACATTGATACAGCTTACCGATTTTATTTCGTTTTTTCACCACTAGGGGGCGCTTTCCTATCTTCGGTTCTACGGGCATGAAAACGACGGGGTATGGCTCATTCGACTCGACATCGAAAGTCTTAACGATTTCAGTTATGATCATATAAACAGATTGCGCCACCTGGTGGCGGAAGGTGGAACTAACGTATACTGCAGCGCGTGCGCAGCACGACTGCTATACGGTGCCGCAGGCAGCGGGGACCCGAGCCGCAGGTTTTCGTTCAGTTAGAGGTTTATACTATTCCATGTGCAATTTAAGGGATTATCCGGTGCATGCGTAGCACGACCGTCATACGGTGCAGAAGGCAGCGGGGACCAGGGTCGGAACGACTGCTATACGGTGCCGCAGGCAGCGGGGACCCGAGCCGGAGGTTCGTTCAGTTAGAGGTTTATACTATTCTATGTGCAATTTAAGGGATTATCCGGTGCGTGCGCAGCACGACCGGTATACGGTCGCAGGTTCGTTCGGTTAGAGGTTTGTACAATTCAATGTGCTAATTAAGGGATTACCCGGTGCGTGCGTAGCACGACCGGTATACGGTGCCGAAGGCAGCGGGGACCCGGGTCGGCGGTTCGTCATGTTTGAGGTTTTACAAGATTCGAGATTTTCTACAATTCGAGGCACCGATGTAAATTAGGGGCCCGCTGGCGGGCGAAGCCAGTGACAGGTTTATACTATTCTATGTGCAATTTAAGGGATTATCCGGTGCGTGCGTAGCACGACCGGTGTACGGTGCCGAAGGCAGCGGGGACCAGGGTCGGAACGACTGCTATACGGTGCCGCAGGCAGCGGGGTCCAGAGCCGGAGGTTCGTTCACTGACAGGTTTATAGTATTCTATGTGCAATTTAAGGGATTATCCGGTGCGTGCGTAGCACGACCGGTATACGGTGCCGAAGGCAGCGGGGACCAGGGTCGGAGATTAGTTCAGTTAGAGGTTTATACTATTCGATGTGCAAATTAAGTGATTATGCAAATTATGGGATTATCCGGTGCGTGCGTAGCACGACCGGTGTACGGTGCCGAAGGCAGCGGGGACCCGGGTCGGAGGTTCGTTCGGTTCGAGGGGAATGCGAGCCGGAGAATACAAAAGTTTCGAGGCACAGATGTAAATTAGGGGCCCGCTGGCGGGCGAAGCCAGCTAGTCACTAATATTAAGGACGGTAAACGTCTGTGTCTGTGTCTGTCTGTGCACTCGGCCTTTGTACCCGCAAAGGCTCCCGGACTAATCGACGCACCGACGGCGGACGCGTACCGAAAAATTCGCAAAAAAGGCGCGACGCTCAAGTTTCGATCGGGTCGGGCCTCCGACCCGGACCCGGGGCGTTATTAATGAGCGAAAGTGTTTTAATTACCGACCGAAACCGAAGTTGGAAGAGAAGTCAAAACAGCAAACATTTTCGCCTCCGAACAGGGTTGCCAGTCTCCGTCGGGTCCGGGAAGGAAAAGACGGCGGGGTTCCCAGGGAGCGATTTAAGCCCCAAACCGCAGTGCAGGTCCGACCCGTATCTCCGTAAGTCGGAGGGCCAGAAATTCGAAAGTCGTACGTACGGAACCGGGACGTCGTCAGGTTTGATAAATTCGAAAAATCTTTTCCGTACGACGATTAGAACCGAAAAAATCCTTTAAAAATCGATCGATAAAATGTAATTTTCGAATTCTTTTTCACCGCTGGGAATGTCAGACAGCAGACAGCCGGAGACACGGCTGCAAAACGATTTCATTCTCCGCCACCGCAGGTGTTCCGGAGGATTTTCACGTGACCGGCCTGTATTCATCGCTCCAGTGCGCTTTCGAAAAACAATGAAGTCGGGGGACCAGAAATTCGAAAATCGTACAGACAGATTCACGAGAGCATTTGCTTTCAGAAAATCGAAAAATCATTCCCGTACGACCATTAGAACCGAAAAAATTCTTTAAAAATCGATCTATAAAAATTATTTTTCATTTCTTTCGGCGCTGCGAATGCCAGAAGGCAGACGATTGTCTGGATCGATTTTCAAGAGGCAAGGAGGACGTGGTCACGTGACGTTCAACTGCGTTTTTTCAGAGGGGGGACTCATTTCCGAATCTAAGGGGCGCATTAATTTCAAACTTTGACAGGGCGACTCAAAATGGATTCTGCTTTCAGAATATCTAAAAATTATTCTCATATCTTCATTAGGAGCCGATATATTATTTTATTGTATAATTAATCATCGTTATTTGTATAATTAAAGCAAAAGAAAGATTTCTATTACAGTGCCGGCTAGATATTACGATTTTAAGAAGTAGGCCGCGTCTAAAAACTGCCATAACGAGTATCTTAAGTTTTTGTTTTAGAGTGGAAACCAGATATTATGATAGGAAAAAGCGGGCTTCGCCCGTTATCGATTTTTTTTTTTAGTTTTAAGTTTTTCTACAGCTCACTGTCTTTGAACTAGAACACAGGTAGTCTACATAAGTTGTTTGAGGAAAAGCAGTGTCATCGCCAAACCCCCCCCCCCCCGCTTTTTTCTTTTAACTGTGGTCCGTTTCTATAACTAAGAAACTGTGTTACGGATGTCCACCAAACTGATTCCAAACATCATAATTAAAGTAATAAGGACCCCCTATCCAGATATTATGATAGGGAAAAGCGGGCTTCGCCCGTTATCGATTTTTTTTTTTTTAAGTTTTAAGTTTTTCTACAGGTCCCTGTCTTTGAACTAGAACTCAGGTAGTCTAAATAAATTCGACTCGACATCGATACAGCTTACCGATTTTATTTCGTTTTTTCACCACTAGGGGGCGCTTTCCTATCTTCGGTTCTACGGGCATGAAAACGACGGGGTATGGCTCATTCGACTCGACATCGAAAGTCTTAACGATTTCAGTTATGATCATATAAACAGATTGCGCCACCTGGTGGCGGAAGGTGGAACTAATGTATACTGCAGCGCGTGCGCAGCACGACTGCTATACGGTGCCGCAGGCAGCGGGGACCCGAGCCGCAGGTTCGTTCAGTTAGAGGTTTATACTATTCCATGTGCAATTTAAGGGATTATCCGGTGCATGCGTAGCACGACCGTCATACGGTGCCGAAGGCAGCGGGGACCAGGGTCGGAACGACTGCTATACGGTGCCGCAGGCAGCGGGGACCGAAATCACCCACTCGTGGACAGCCACCCATGAGGTATAGGAACAATAAGTCCACGAGGGGAAAAATAAACGCTACCCGGCACCGATAGCACCCATCCGTTCCAACCCCCACCGCAGGAGGCGCCTGTTTATTAGATTTGAAACAATGAATATAATTACATAACAATAATAAAATATAAAAGGTAAAAAATAACAATTTTTTACAAATTGAAAGTTAAATATAAAATATTTTCGAAGTACTATAAGTTCATAATGTCCTAAATTTATGGTATTTTAGTTCAGAAAGTCAATGGTCAGTTCAGTCAATTTTTTTCTTAAAATTCTTTCGTAATGAAAGAGAAATTTTTATTGAGAATATTATAATTCTCTTTTAACTTTTGAGAGTTTGAAGGATTGAAAATGATATTACGTAGGTTATATCTGAGAGTTTCGTTCTTATCAAAAGGGAAGTGATGGATCATAAGAGGGCAGCATCCGAATATGTAGTGAACTGCATCTCCTTCTGCTTTATCGCATGGACATCTAGGTGAGGCTCTTTTTCTTATTTTATGTAAGTATTGTGGGAAACTGCCATGGTTACTCAGATAATACGGCAGTGTTGGCTGTTTGCAGAGATAATTTGGATCGACTTTATTTATAATTTTATAGGTATCTCTGCCCTTATTACATGAGTCCCAAATGGCTTGCCAGTCAGAGATGGTTTTCTTTTTAAAATACAATTTTGCTATTGAAATGGGGAACAACAGATCTTTTCTTGATTGATATTGGTCTTGTAAGATGGCTTGCTTTGCTAGGAGATCAGCTCTTTCGTTGCCAGTATCACCCACATGAGATTTAGTCCATGTTATTATAATGGATTTATCAGGAATTTGAAGTAATTGATTGTAAATGTTTTTGATAATGTAGTTTCTAGGAAAAGCAACTTTTAATACTTCCATAGAAGAGTAACTATCTGTAGTAATTAGTAGTTTATTGTAGTCGGAGGTAGAGAACCATTTTATTGCTTTATAAATTGCCATTAATTCTGCTTGATATATGTTATTCAGTGGATGATGTCGTATTGCTTCATCATGTATATTATTTCCATCTTTATATATGGTGAAAGCACTGGCTACACCCCCTGGCATGACAGAACCATCTGTGTAGGCTTCCACATCGTATTCTTTTGGATGGATGGATTTTCTATCTTCTATAATTCTGATATTTTGGACTCTGTAGTAATTGAGGAATCGATACGATTTTTCTTTCTGCATTATATTGTTAATGTTTAGCTGTGTGTTATTGATTAACAAATTTCTATTTCCTATTTTCAGTTGGTAGTACTGAAATTCATTCTGTATTTTTATTAGGATTGGTGGAGTTCCTGTAAGAAGATACAGAGCTTCGTGAGAGATAGTCCTATAGGTCCGTATTAAGTTTAATAATGCCAAACGCTGAGTTGAACGTAGTAATTTGCGGCCATCAGTATTCAAGTTTGGATACCAAATTTCGTAAGCATATAGTATTTGGCGTTCTATGACTGTTTGATACCATATTTTCAGGATGTCTGGTTTGATACCTTTATTAAAGAATCGAAATCCTCTAAATCCGTTTACAAAGTTTGCAATCTTTGTTCGAAGGTCTTTCATGTGATCTGTAAAATTGAATTTAGAATCTAACAGTACGCCAAGATATTTAATATTTTTTACTACTTTTATTTTTATATTTTCTAATTTAAATCTCGGAAGTCTTCTTTCGAGGAGATTGCTACCGAAAAGCATTGATTGCGTTTTCTGAGTTGATATTTTTAAGCCGAGTTCATCACATATATTCTTAAAATGGACTATTTTGTTGTTGGTTGTAACTTCCAGGTCTATTACGGTATTTCCCTCTATTGGAATCAAAAAATCATCTGTGTAAACAATAATATCTTTATATAGATTTTTATAATTTTTTATTATGTAGTTAGCTATAAGAAGCCATAAGAGTGGTCCAAGACAGGATCCCTGAGGGCATCCTTTAAATACCCTGAACCACTCTATATATTCATATTGATTTAAGCCTATACTTCTTTTGCTTATATAACTTTTTAATAAGGTTTTGAGGTATCTGGGTAACGGTGAGTCATCAATTATTTCTGATAATTGGTGCCAGTTTATTGAATCGAAAGCACCTGTAATATCAAATGATATGATGCCCACATAAGTATGTTTTTGTAATAATTGTGCAATTTTCTCTTTAAGTCTCTCCAGAGCTGATATAGTGCTTCTGTTTTCACGGAAGCCGAACTGTTCATCTTTTAGATAGTTTATTGCTTCAAGATAAGTTAAAGTTCTATTTTTTATTAATCTTTCTAGGATTTTACCAATCATGGGTAGTAGTGTAATTGGACGGTATGAATCAGGTTTTGATGGATCTTTGTTTTTCTTTCTAAAATAGATGACTACTCCTTTCTTCCACGTTTCTGGAAAGTGTCCAAGGTAGAGACATTTGTTATATAATAACTTTATAAGCTTCATATTATTTTTTATCAAATTTTCTAAAATTCTGCCATCTACCCGATCATATCCTGGGGCTTTCTTTTTATTTTGTTGGTTAATTGCATATTGAATTTCTCTATGGGTAAATTTAAAATTGTTATATTCTTTTATTGATAGTGTGTTTGTGTTTTGAAATGATGATTCGAATTCTGGGCTTGTATTGTAATGGTAATGAAGTAACGTTTCTTGAATCTCTTTGTATGTATCATTTTGAGTTGAAGATTCCATGACAGAGTGGATGAGATCTGTATTTTTTAAATATTTCTGCTTCAGAATTTTAAAAGCAGTACCATACTTACTGTTTGTTTCCGAACAAAATGTTATCCAAGAATCAATTTTAGCTTTTTTAATATCTAATTTGTATTTTGCTTTGGCTTTTTTATATTTAATCTTGAGTTCTACAGAATCTGGATTTCTTTTATGTAGTTTATATATAGCATTTAGGTGGCTTCGCTGTACTTTAAGTTTGTCAGTATACCAGGATACATTAATTTCATGAGACAACTTTTTCTTTTTAAGTGATTTTTGCATGATGTTTAAAAGGATAACATTAAATTCCTCTGTCCACTTCTCTAACTCTGGAACAGAATTGACTGCTTTAAGTGTTGAAAGTAATGTTTCTTCATGTTTTTGAAACAGTTTATTGAATTTTTTAAACGTTTCATATTTGGTTTTGAAACGGTATAAATTTCTTATTGTGGGTGTGACATTCAGAGTAAAAGTAATATATTGATGGTCACTTAGTGATTTAAATGTCGAGTCTATTTTCCATGAATCTATAATATTTTTTGAATGTTCACCGCAGAGGGTCAAATCTGGTTTGCCTTTAAACTTGTCTCGCGCAAAAGAACATTCTGAATCAGGATCATTAATAATAGTTAATCTGCTCATTGCTAGATAGTCAAGTAGGATATATCCTCTAGCATTATTTCTTTTATAACCCCACGCCTGGAGGTGTGCATTGAAATCACCCCCAAGGATAAGGTTCGATGTATCTTCTATGACTCTGGTCCATTCTCGGAAGTCTTCATCAAGATTTCCACTCGGTTTTGAATATTGTGATCCGACTTTAATGAATTTTGATGACAGTGATAGGTTTATAAATACACTGTTATTTGTTTGTAGAGTCTGAATATGAATTAATAAGGGATTGGATACGAGTATTCCCGACGTCTGATTTATTGAATGGTAGAAAGAACATGAAATTGGGATTCCCGTGAAGGTTTTATTACTTTTGTGATAATCCTGAACTAAAGCTAAATCTACTTTATTTTCATGTATGTACTTCAGCAATTGGAGATTTGCAGCCTTACAATTATTAAGGTTTATTTGAACTATTTTTAAATGATTTGGTGGGGTCTTGGATTCTCCGAAATAATATCTATTGTCCAATGGGATAGTCTGATTTATTATATATGTAGCATTGGTTGGAGGTTCTACAGTTGAATCTTCTATAGAGTCATCAGAGATATTGAGTGATTTTAGTTCTGAGAACATATTTTTGAAGGATCATAGGAGATAGTAATATTTTGTTTTCGTTGCAACAATCTTTGAAAAATTGGGCAGAATCTAGAATTTGCACTATGCCTTTCAATCTTTTCAGGTTTTACTGCGGTTTTATATTCTCTGTCACAGCGAGCCGGAGGTTCGTTCAGTTAGAGGTTTATACTATTCTATGTGCAATTTAAGGGATTATCCGGTGCGTGCGCAGCACGACCGGTATACGGTGCCGAAGGCAGCGGGGACCAGGGTCGGAGGTTCGTTCGGTTAGAGGTTTGTACAATTCAATGTGCTAATTAAGGGATTAACCGGTGCGTGCGTAGCACGACCGGTATACGGTGCCGAAGGCAGCGGGGACCCGGGTCGGCGGTTCGTCCGGTTTGAGGTTTTACAAGATTCGAGATTTTCTACAATTCGAGGCACCGATGTAAATTAGGGGCCCGCTGGCGGGCGAAGCCAGCTAGTCACTAATATTAAGCACGGTAAACGTCTGTGTGTGTGTGTGTGTGTGTCTGTGCACTCCACCTTTGTACCCGCAAAGGCTCTGGGACCAGGCGACGCACGGGCGGCGGACGCGGACCGAAAAATTCGCAAAAAAGGCGCGACGCTCAAGTTTCGATCGGGTCAGGATTCCGACCCGGACCCGGGGAGTTATTAATGAGCGAAAGTGTTTTAATTACCGACCGAAACCAAAGTCGGAAGAGAAGTCAAAACAGCGAAAAGTTCGCCTCCGCCGAGGGTTGCCGGTACACGTTCGGTCCGGGAAGGAAAAGGCAGGGGGTTCCCAGGGAGCGATTTAAGCCCCAAACCGCAGCGCAGGTCCGACCCCTATCTCCGGAAGTCGGGGGGCCAGAAATTCGTAAGTCGCACGTACGCAACCGGGACGTCGTCAGGTCTCATAAATTCGAAAAATCGTTTCCGTGCGACGATTAGAACCGTAAAAATCCTTTAAAAATCGATCGATAAAAAATTATTTTTCTTTTCTTTCCGAGCTGCGATTCCCAGATCGGAGACGCACGGCCAGACGATTGTCTGGATCGGCATTTTCTTTGACGGAGGTGAGGTCACATGACGTTCAACTGGGGTTTTACAGAGGGGGGGGGGGCATCTCTGATTCTAAGAGGCGCAGAAATTCCAAACTTTGACAGGGCGACGCTAAATGGATTCTGCTTTCAGAATATCTAAAAATTATTGTCATATCTTCATTACGAGCCGATATATTATTTTATTGTATAATTAATCATCGTTATTTGTATAATTAAAGCAAAAGAAAGATTTCCATTACAGTGCCGGCTAGATATTACGATTTTAAGAAGTAGGCCGCGTTTAAAAACTGCATTACGAGTATTTTCAGTTTTTGTTTTAGAGTGGTAACCAGATATTATGATAGGAAAAAGCGGGCTTCGCCCGTTATCGATTTTTTTTTTTTTTTTTTTTTTTTTAGTTTTAAGTTTTTCTACAGCTCACTGTCTTTGAACTCAGGTAGTCTACATAAGTTGTTTGAGGAAAAGCAGTGAAGCAGTGTCATCGCCAACCCCCCCCCTCCCCCCGCTTTTTATGACAGTGCCGGCTAGATATTAGGATTTTAAGAAGTAGGCCGCGTCTAAAAACTGCATTATTATTTTAAGTTTTAGTATTTTAAGTTTTTGTTTTAGAGTGGCAACCAGATATTACGATAGGGAAAAGCGGGCTTCGCCCGTTATCGATTTTTTTTTTTTTTTTAGTTTTAAGTTTTTCTACAGCTCACTGTCTTTGAACTAGAACACAGGTAGTCTACATAAGTTGTTTGAGGAAAAGCAGTGTCATCGCCAACCCGCCCCCCCCCCGCTTTTTTCTTTTAACTGTGGTCCGTTTCTATAACTAAGAAACTATGTTACGGATGTCCACCAAACTGATTCCAAACATCATAATTAAAGTAATAAGGACCCCCTATCCAGATATTATGATAGGGAAAAGCGGGCTTCGCCCGTTATCGATTTTTTTTTTTTAAGTTTTAAGTTTTTCTACAGGTCCCTGTCTTTGAACTAGAACTCAGGTAGTCTAAATCAATTCGACTCGACATCGATAGAGCTTACCGATTTTATTTCGTTTTTTCACCACTAGGGGGCGCTTTCCTATCTTCGGTTCTACGGGCATGAAAACGACGGGGTATGGCTCATTCGACTAGACATCGAAAGTCTTAACGATTTTGCGTGCGCAGCACGACCGGTATACGGTGCCGAAGGCAGCGGGGACCGAAATCACCCACTCGTGGACAGCCACCCGTGAGGTATAGGAACAATAAGTCCACGAGGGGAAAAATAAACGCTACCCGGCACCGATAGCACCCATCCGTTCCAACCCCCTCCGCAGGAGGCGCCTGTTTATTAGATTTGAAACAATGAATATAATTACATAACAATAATAAAATATAAAAGGTAAAAAATAACAATTTTTTGCAAATTGAAAGTTAAATATAAAATATTTTCGAAGTACTATAAGTTCATAATGTCCTAAATTTATGGTATTTTAGTTCAGAAAGTCAATGGTCAGTTCAGTCAATTTTTTTTTTTTTTAAATTCTTTCGTAATGAAAGAGAAATTTTTATTGAGAATATTATAATTCTCTTTTAACTTTTGAGAGTTTGAAGGATTGAAAATGATATTACGAAGGTTATATCTGAGAGTTTCGTTCTTATCAAAAGGGAAGTGATGGATCATAAGAGGGCAGCATCCGAATATGTAGTGAACTGCATCTCCTTCTGCTTTATCGCATAGACATCTAGGTGAGGCTCTTTTTCTTATTTTATGTAAGTATTGTGGGAAACTGCCATGGTTACTCAGATAATACGGCAGTGTTGGCTGTTTGCAGAGATAATTTGGATCGACTTTATTTATAATTTTATAGGTATCTCTGCCCTTATTACATGAGTCCCAAATGGCTTGCCAGTCAGAGATGGTTTTCTTTTTAAAATACAATTTTGCTATTGAAATGGGGAACAACAGATCTTTTCTTGATTGATATTGGTCTTGTAAGATGGCTTGCTTTGCTAGGAGATCAGCTCTTTCGTTGCCAGTATCACCCACATGAGATTTAGTCCATGTTATTATAATGGATTTATCAGGAATTTGAAGTAATTGATTGTAAATGTTTTTGATAATGTAGTTTCTAGGAAAAGCAACTTTTAATACTTCCATAGAAGAGTAACTATCTGTAATAATTAGTAGTTTATTGTAGTCGGAGGTAGAGAACCATTTTATTGCTTTATAAATTGCCATTAATTCTGCTTGATATATGTTATTCAGTGGATGATGTCGTATTGCTTCATCATGTATATTATTTCCATCTTTATATATGGTGAAAGCACTGGCTACACCCCCTGGCATGACAGAACCATCTGTGTAGGCTTCCACATCGTATTCTTTTGGATGGATGGATTTTCTATCTTCTATAATTCTGATATTTTGGACTCTGTAGTAATTGAGGAATCGATACGATTTTTCTTTCTGCATTATATTGTTAATGAGGGTCGGAGGTTCGTTCGGTTAGAGGTTTGTACAATTCAATGTGCTAATTAAGGGATTACCCGGTGCGTGCGTAGCACGACGGGTATACGGTGCCGAAGGCAGCGGGGACCCGGGTCGGCGGTTCGTCCGGTTTGAGGTTTTACAAGATTCGAGATTTTCTACAATTCGAGGCACCGATGTAAATTAGGGGCCCGCTGGCGGGCGAAGCCAGCTAGTATATACATATGAAAAGCAATCAATTACTTTTTGAAGTCGGTGCCAAACTACCTTCAGTTTAGTAAGAATTGTGAATATATTGTACCTAGTATCTACTAATATATCGATTGGGGTTGTTTGGCACCGACTTCAAAAAGTAATTGATTGCTTTTCATATGTATATATTCGTAAACTGAATCATAAGTCTTTATATTCATCTCTTGTAAAATATATTCTCTCGAAAATCCATGTTTGGTGGGTATTAAACTGTACATATTAAATTTATCATTTTTATTCCGACACATGATATCAGATTTGTGATTAATGGATAACATTTTGTCATTAGAGAATTTTAAAGAATTATTTAATACTTTTTTGTGCTTTTTTTTTATGTCTGTTAATATTTTTTTGTAAAAGTTTATTTTATTTCCTACTTTTTAGTTATTAATACAGTAATAGAGAATTATCTTGATTTCAACATCTGCTGAATAAATAAGTAATTTATAATAGAAATTATAATTTACCAAAATTATCCATTAAATAAATATTTTTTAATAAAATCTTTGACAGAATCAAATTCTTGTCAATCTGGACGACAACTGGAGAAATATCGCCAAATTTGGCGATCAAAATATGTTGCCATAAATGAAGCCAACGTCGTTATAGTTGACTAATTTGACGAATTCCCATTCAGATTGACGAGAATTGGGAATGAATCTTCTGTAATCGGGTTCCACGCATTTTTCAATTTTGAAAATTTTTTAACAACAAAATTGTTCTAATCATCAGAATTTGACGAAATTTAAATGGGACCACCAGGGTGTCTTACACTTTTAAACAAAAATATATGTATATCAAAATCGGTGCACATTTACGAAAGTTATGCGTGAACAGGACTAAAACATACATACATACATACATTGGGTCAAATTATTAACATCCTCCTTTTCTCACCTTCTTCTATCTAAATAGAAGAAAGTATTGAGATCAATTTTTTTTTCAACTTCCGGTTTTCGACGGATTTATATGTTTTAGGAATCAAAGATTCCGAAAAACATGTTTTTACAAAATATCTGTCTGTCCGTGTGTGCCCTCTTTGTATCAATGAAAAGTGTGTCAAGTTATGAAGCAACCTAGAATTGAACGAAATTTCATTTATAGGTTTTTGGCTGTGACCAGCAGGTCCCACTTGAATTCGCTTATATTCTGCCGAAAGCGGGCGCTGTGATATCAATTTTTGTTCCATTTAAATTATTGTATCATCGAAAAGTGTATTAGGTTATCCACAGTACTGAACCAAATTTTTTGTATGTGTTTTTTACTATGGCCTGCAGGTCCCAGTTGAATTTGTGGATATTCGGCAAGAAGGAGGCGCTATAATAGACACTTAAAGATTTCAAATTCAAAATGATGTACAAAGTCGTTAAAA
Organism: Maratus michaelseni; assembly: GCA_963931845.1. Taxonomy (NCBI): domain Eukaryota; kingdom Metazoa; phylum Arthropoda; class Arachnida; order Araneae; family Salticidae; genus Maratus; species Maratus michaelseni. Next base: position 182,792,566 of record OZ007596.1, on the reverse strand, counting down.
ATATTAGAAATCCTAAAGGTTTTTTTCAATTGAATGTTTAGCCTTGATCCAAGGATACCGGAACAATTTTTGTTTTGCCTCTACCTTAAAAAATGGCTGAAATATAGCATTTTGAAATTTTAGAGTGGCTGACATTTTGAAACAAGACAGAAGGATTTAATAACGGTTTTAATTTAAGAGTTTTAGTGAACATGCTATCTCGCAAGTTTTATTTCATTGTTGTAACCATCGTTCTAACTCTCACATTCTCAACACTATATATTCATGTTCGCCAGCGTTAAATTCTCTCCAAACTAGGCAATATTTGGCGAAATATCAACAAATTTGGCGACAAAAACAAGTTGCCATAAATGAAGCCAACTTGGCTATAGCTAGCATATTTGGCGAAATTCCGATTCAAATTGAATATTGACGAGAATTGCGACTGAATCTTCTGTAATCGGGTTCCATCCATTTTTATAGCTTGGTGTTTTGCAGTAAAATTAGCTAAAATCTTAAAACCAAGCAATAGGTAGGCTGTCTTTTCCCGCCGTTATAGACCAGAAGGACATTTCGTAGTTTAGTATACATAATATATTAGCTACAAATAAATTAATCTCACGTGTAAATATGTTTTTAAATTGAAACTGTTTGGAAGTAATGTTATTTGAGCATTTTAAATATGACGTAAGTTTTTCCATTTAATGTTTTGAACGTGTAATAATTTATTTCTATTTTTTAATATTCACTCGCAAGTATATATTTTACTAGGACTTCCCTCAAAGGGATTAGTCTGAGTGATATTGCTGAGAACATAGGGTTAACAATTACAATACAAAAAAAGAGCAAATTAAATGACAGAATTACAAAATATCATATATAAATTCATATACACTGTTAAAAAATGGAAAAGAAGTACCGTTCATCAGATGTGTTGCCATATATTTTTTTTTAACATGTGGCAAAGAATCTCATTTTCTTAAGCGCGTATTGCGCAAAACTTGAAAGAAAAACAAAACAAAACAAAAAAAAAAACACCGGATCTTTTAAAACGCCAAGCTTTTTAAAGTTACGTAATTGGATTTGCAGCCAATAGATTATTCTATCAAGCGTGGCTTAACGCAAATTTAATTTCATTGTTGCACCTTTTTTTTGTGTGTGAATTAAAAAATTTTCTTCCTTGATTATACATCTATTATTTGTATAACTGTTTATAGAAACTCTTACACTTCAAACCACATTGATAGCATGCTTTGCTACAAACAAGATTGCAAAACTATAGTCTAAATTACTATTAAAGTATACAAAAAATCTTTCGATGACTTCTGTTAAATAACTTTTACATTAAATCGCCATATCGGTAAAATTGAAAAATTATATATATTTCAAAGTTAAGCTTAACAGACACTTCTTGATTATTCTCTAGGAGGCTCTGCCCCCTGCGCCTTTACTGCGCCAATCCGCAGACTTTTCTTTTGCCTGTCTGTCTGTCTCTCCACAATCTGTCTGTTTCCCTATCCGTTCTTCTGCCCGTCTCTCTAACCGATTGTCTATCTCTCTACACGTCTCGCTACCTGTCTCTATATTTCTCTACCGGTCTCGCTACCCGCCAATCTATTTCTCTAACCGTCTGTCTATCCGTCTAACTATTTGTATGTCTAGCCGTGTCACTATCCACTTCGCTACCCATTTGTCTATCTGTCTCACAACTTGTCTATCTGTCTCACAACTTGTCTATCTGTCTCTCTACCCGTCTGGCTATAGGCCTCTCTACCCATCTTCTTACCCATCTCCGTACCCATCTACTGTCTCTCTACTCGTCTGTATACCCGTCTCACTATCCGTCTGTTTTTGTACCCGACTCGCTACCAATCCCATTACCCGTCAGTCAACACGTCTCTGTACTCATCTCACTACTCGTCTCCTTTTCTACCACTCCACGCATCACGCAACCTTTCTCGCTACATTCCTGTCTAGCGGTGTTGCTACCCGTCTCGTGACCCATCTCGCTACCCCTCTGTCAACCCTCTTTTTACCTTTCTGGCTAGCCGTCTGTCTATTCGTTTCGCTACCCGTCAGCCTACCTATGTCGCTACCCGTCAGCCTACCTATGTCGCTACTCGTCTCTCTACCCGTCTGTCTACCCGTTTGTTTACTGATCTTTCTACCTCTCGTCACCTCTTCCCAATATTTAAACAATTCATTTAATATACAGAAGCCGTTTATCAGTTATTAAATGCAAACAGAAGTATTTTATCTAATAAGTGTAATAGATGCATTTTTTAAATACATGCATAAACCTGAATAATAATTCATCAGTTTTGTGTTCATAGTTGTTTATATCATTTGACAGTAAATCTCAACTTCTTAAACCTGAATTGTCTCAAGCTTTTAAAAAAAATCACAAGGTCTGTATAACTGCAAAGTACCCTGAGGGCTATATTAGCTACATGTTATTAAGTTAAGTGAAAGTTTCGTTATCGCGTTTGCAGCCAATTGCTTATGTCAGAAAGCGTGGCTTAACGCCATTTTAAATTCATTACTGTAACTTTCTTTTCTTTTCTTTTTTTGGGGGGAGGGGGGATGTGGTGGGGAAGGGTTTCAAATATATACATTTAAATTAAAACTTTTGCCTCCATGCCATTAGTGTTGTTTGTATTATTAACTAATACCTTGTACACCGAGCTTCTTTTGAAACAAATGTAAAAGACTTCTTCTACAGTTTTTTTTATGAGAAACTTTCGTAATTGGGCCCAAAGCCAATCGGAGCATTTAATATCATTATTGTAACTCTTATAGAGTTAAAACAATATTGTTGCTAGCTTTACTCTTGTTTGAGACCAGCCTTGCATGTGTATCTGAATGAGGAAAAGTTTCGTATCCTATATGTCGGTTGGCGAAAAAAATTTTAAATCGTGCCAAAAGGTAGTTTTAGCATCTTACAAAATTTTTCAAGAGAGCGGTAAAACATGTTTTTCAAATATTTACAAACATACGTTTATTAAAGCATGTTTTTGCACCATCTTAAAAATTTAAGCACGATGCTAAAATAAAATTTTATCGCCATATTCGATATTTTAATAAGTAATGGAAATACATAAACAAACTTATTTAACAAACCTAAGAGGCATTTTTGTGATAAATAATTGTTATTGTCAGGGGGGGTGGGGGGTAAATTGTAAACAATTAATAAACGGCTAGTAAATAATAAATAGCATTTAAAATCTAAAAATGGAGAAGTGGTCCGTATAAAAATGCAAAACATAACATTATACGCTTGATATATGTAAATCTTTTTTTATTGTTTAATATTTCCGAAGGCACATATAAAAAGGCAAAAATCTCTTTTCCAAATGCCAAATAGACAATATACAAAATAGAATGCCAAATATACAAAATAGAAAAATATCTGCAAAAAAATATATTCACATAATTCTACATCTGCAAAAAAATAAGATTTAGGAAAAGTAAGCCAAATACTGCAGATCCCAACAATCACATCGAAAAACTTATCACCAAAAAAGAACTCGCCAAATCTTACGGCACAGGAGATGGATTCTTCCCTCTGAATGCAGAATATTAGTTTTTTTCTTGTACGATGTGTGATTATAATATAATTGTTTCATTTCACATAGTACATACCGTTTGATATATTGGTACTTTTATGTTATCCTGGCGCAGTTGATAAATCGCCAAATATTGTTCCTATAACATTTTCATATTGAATTCATTTCATTTAAATATAAACCTTTCACGCATTTCATTTAAAGTACATGCCTTTCATTAATTCCATTTAAAATGCTAAAAAGAGAGAAAAAAAAAAGAAATAATGCCATAAATCGAAACCTTTTATTTAAACACGAAATAATCATTTTTTTTTTAAATTTACACACGCGAAATAAAAAAAGCTGCTATTGCTGAGATTTGCGCCAAATCTCTAATACCAAGTCTACCAAGTTATTGCGGGGTTTTTCTTTCAAACAGAAAAAAATACAGATTAATTTTCGATTTCTACTAAATTGAAATACATTTTATTGTGCTGAATATTAGTGCGTGCATATTTTTTTGCTCCATGTACTCCATGAACTTTTCAATTCCGATTGTCTACGAAAATCTCCCGCCGGTGAAAATGACGTACGCACAAAATTTTCGTGACGTATGTACTTTAATTTTACTTTTTTATCTATTTTTTTTAATATAATTTCCAAACGGTTTGACATTTATTCTTGGTAATAAATAGACGTCGTTGTCACCTTTATAGGTACCTGCTGTAAAAATTTGAACAAAATCCGTTAAATATTTTTTGAGTTATGCTTGACGTAAGGTTTTAATATCCATCGTAGCTATATATGGGGCAAAGTAATACTGCGCTGTGTATGAGTCTTCGTTGCACTCAGACAATAACGTATTTTTCTACATTTACTGCTTTTAACACGTGATCATTTAATTATTGTTTAAAGTTTTATTTCTGTTTTTGATAGTCACGTGTAAATACGTTTTTTAATTGAAAGGGAATATTATTATGTGAGCTATTTTACAAATTGGCAACAATTCAAATAATAAACTTTTGAAATATAAATTAAATTATCAAAATAATGGAAATTTGAATAAAATAATTTGTTCTAATGATCAGATTTTGACGAAATTGAAATGGGACCACCTTGGACCCTTACTCTTTACAACAAAATAAAAATTATCAAAATCGATGCACATTTACGAGAGTTATGCGTGAACAACATAATACATACATACGGGTCGAATTGATAACCTCCTCCTTTTTTTAAGTCGGTTAAAAAAGAAAAACAGTTTTGATGAGAGAATTTAAGCCAAAATGTGTTTTTTTAAGTGTACGACTGCATTTTTGTAGTATTTTTTTTTGGTACTTTTCGGTAAGTTGGGCGCCAGTGATATATATATATATATATATACATGTATATATATACACATATATCTACACAAATACATGTATATACATACATATATCTACACAAATACATGTATTAACATACATATATATACACTTATATGTATGAATATATATCACTGGCGCACGGCTAACCGAAAAGTACCCTTTTTTTAATTAAAATGCAAACTATATTAATGGCAATATACTTCTATTTACTTCTACATATATGAAATTTCGTTGCGGCTGCTTATAACTCGAGTTCCGCTGAATGGATTTTCGTAGAATTTAAACTGTAAGATAATTTTTCAGGGAAAGTTTTATTGTATAGCATATCGTTCTACGTAGCTTAGTTATAGAATTATTCTGGGAAGTTCTATAATCAGATCAATCCGATTATGAAATATTAGCCAAATATATGTATGTATATACATGTATTTGTGTAGATATATGTGTATATATATATACATGTATATATATAAATATATATATATATATCACTGGCGCCCGGCTTACCGAAGAGATTTTGCCGAATGGATTTCGATGGAACCTACACTGTTAGATAATTTTCTAGGGAAAGTTTTATTATATAACATATCATTCTACGTTGCTTAGTTCTAGAATTATAGGGGGAAATTCGAAAATCGGGTGACCATTTTGTTTTATCAAATATTAGCCTTTTCAATATTTGATTCCAATTATGAAAGATTAGCCTTCTGAAAATGTTCTACTGGACCGAATTTGATCCGAATGATATTGTTAATTAGTTAGATGCTATTTCAGGAATGAAGTGTATTACATATTGTTCTACGTTGCTTAGTCAAACAGTTATGTGTGAAGGTTATATATAGTCAGGTGAACCCTATTCCGAAAGATTAGCCATTTTGAAAGTTTTTACTGGGAGTATTTTTTGTGACTTGCATTGTTAAGTAGATAATTTGTAAGGATAGTTTTAGTATATTTTATATCGTTCTGTTAGTTTTAGAATTATGTGGAAAAGTTCTATAATCAGATGAACCCGATTATCAAAAATTAGCCTTTATAACAACTTCTACTGAATGGATTTTTTTAGTTAATTTATTTGCATTGTTAGTTCGACAATTTTTAGTGATAGTTTTAGTATATTGCATATAGTTTTATCATTCTTCGGCAAACCTTAATTGTAAATGAACAAATAAAAGAGTTGGTCCTTAACAGCTAAAATTTTGACTGCATATTAGAAAATATAATAGCGCAATCACGTCATTTTTCAGTAATGTGGAAGGATATTCCAGGTAAATATACAGATTGCTTTCAAATATAAGGTCAAATTAAACGATATATTTCGTTTGATTCAAGGTTCATTTGTAGAAACCGACCAGCGCAGCGGGCGTAGCTTGCTAGTAACTAATAAATCAGTAAAACATAATGAAAAATACACGCAAATGTCGAATTAAAAACCACTTGATGATATAACAAACACGTATAATGCTTCTGACATCAAGTAAAGGGACTGCATTTTTGGCGTTTAATCTTACTTTTTGGCAATAGTTTTTTGTTATGAAAATTGGTCGACGGGATAATAGAGAGGTATCTTTTTTTATATAGATTTAAACTTCTAGAGAAATATTAAGGAAAAAAATATCTGTAAACTACATTGTTACAGATGCCGAAAACGCACCGGGGTTTCTTTTCGGCGCCAAAATGGCGATTTTTTGCCTGGAAGTGTAATCTGATGACTTTTCCTTTGTATGGAAACTTTGTATTTTATAATAAAATGAAATGTGTACGGAAATAAATTAAAAATAAAATAATGTAAAAATAATTATTAAATAAAATTAATATATGTGTAATAAAAATGATGTGTGTGTTAAATAAAACTGTGTGTAATAATAAAAGTAAATATGTGTGTTTTAAACTAAAATTATAATAAAATTTTATCATAAAATAAAAATAAGAACGTTTTTGCAAGCTAGGCCTAACAGGTATTCGAAAATGTGTATTTATCGCCAAAATAGCACCACAAAACAATTGCACCACCCCCGATGCATCTGCGATATCTGTTCCATAACATTAATTAGTCAAGCCAGAATATCAGCTCATTTATTCCATCAAACTTACAAAAAGGCACGCACGAGAAAAAAAATAACAGTCGTATTTTAACTGCATCGAAAAAAAAAAAATCACGGTACAATCTATGGTGTCCTTTTTCTCTTAAACATTGCAATTTCAATTTTGCTTTCAAATCATAAATATAAAATAAACACGTGCGGAGATGTCACACTTTATCTTTTTTGTGCTATTTATTTTTTTATAATCATTGTTGAGCGTTATATAATCCGGAATTTCCGTATTTTCTTAGAAAAAATGATGTTGACAGCAGAAATAATATATAATGATCATGAACTCGTGACATCATAATTCATTTTTATATTTTAACAAAGGCAACTATAATTTCTGACTCGTACTTAGACAGTATACACGTCAGAACACATTGATATTATAATTATCTTTTTACACGTGAAGGTTTCACTATGGTACTTCATTGTTAAATTTGGTAATTTTTTAAAATCAATATTTGAAAAGAGGCATAATCATTAGATTTGAAATTTCTATCAAGAAAAATACAATTTTTTACCTTTCTAACGCAGTTTGTCTAACAGTTTTCTGACAAATACTTTTCGAACTATTAATTTTTTCAGTAATTTCAAATGTTTCATATTCCGAGCTTCATCTGTGGCAACGATTAGCGAAAAAGCCAGTCGACAGCAACGCGTAGCGTTTTATTAAAGAGGATAACGATGAAAAGAAGTCCCACTTGTTGTATCGACAGTTTGAATTTCTTCCGTTGCTATGAAAACGCGTGTACTTTTAGAAATTATCATTTGTAAAGTTAGAATTTTTTTTAAGTTTTGGCGCCAAAATCATCGCCAAATAAAAAAAAATATATATGCAATATCTCACGAACTATTTGACTAAGGAGTACTTAATTGGCACCATTCGATTCACCATACAAAAATACATTAAAATATGTTATCATTTTCCACATATAATGCGCGATTTTTAAGGATTTTTTTTTAAGTTTATTGTCCTTTTTACCCCTCCTTAGCGGTGGAGTTTTTGAAAATCCTTTTTAGGGCGCCTCTACATGCCAAGAAGTATTTTGTCACCAATTTTCCTTTTTCTAGGATCATTAGTTTTGTCAGTGAGTTTGTGAGTCAGTTAGGACATACTCTTTTATAAATATAAATAACTGTTTGCGAGAACAGATTTCGCCACATTTTTTATAACGATTGAATAGAAGTCCCACGATTTGTATCGGCAGTTTGAATTTCTCCCGTTGCTATGAAAACGCATGTATTTTTAGAAATTATCATTTGTAAAGTTTGAATTTTTTTTAAGTTTTGGCGCCAAAAACATCGTTAAATTAAAAAAAAATGCAATATCTCACTAACTAATAGAACTTAGAAGAATGTAGTTGATTTAAATTTCTTCCATTGCTATAGTAACGGATGTATTTTTAGAAATTATTACTTGCATTGCTAGAATTTTTGAGATTTTGGCGCCAAAGACATCGCCAAATTAGAAAAATGTGCAAAATCGCACGAACTATTTGACTTAAGAGTATTTAATTGGTACCATTCAATTGAGCATACAAAAATGCATTAGAATATGTTATAATTTTTCACATAACTATAATACCCTATTTTTAAGGCATTTTTTTAAAGTTTGTCCCTTTTTTACCCTCCTTAAAGGTGGAGTCTTTAAAAATATTTTCTTAGTGAGCCTCTACATATCAAGAAGTATTTTGTCACCAATTTTCATGTTTCTATGTTCAGTAGTATTGGCTGTGCGTTGATTATGTATCAGTCAGGACATACTCTTTTATAAGTATAGATCTTATAAATCGCCAATTATTGTCTGATATTTAACAATGACGGATGTATTTTAGAAATTATCAATTGGCGATCACTGCAATAAATCTTGAGGTTTTGTCGCCAAAGACATCTACAAATTCCAAAATGTGCAATATCTCACGAACTGCTGGACTTAGAATATTTTATTTGGTACCATTCAATTCAGCATACAAAAATACATTGAAATTTCATTTGATACATAACTATAACACCCAATTTTTAAGGAAATTTTTAAAGTTTGTTCCCAATTTTACCCACTTAGGGGTGGAATTTTAGAAAATCCTTTCTTATTGCGCCTCTACATCCTAAGAAGTATTTTCCCGCAATTTTCGTGTTTGTAGGTTCTGTAGTTTGGGCTTTGCGTTGAAGATCTCCCCAGTCAGGACTTTCTTTTATATATATAGAATTTTATTTATGTACAGATAAAATTAACAATTATTTTTACCTAGCAGGCTTCGCCCCTTACGCTGGTCGGTTTCTCCAAACGAACCTTGAATCAAACGAAATATATCGGTGAATTTGATCTTGTGTTTTAATTCAACATGAACCTGTAAAACGATACGACCGCCATTGCGCTGTTATATTTTCTAACGTATTATACAAAATTTAGGCTGTTAAAGACTAACTCGTTTACTTAATCATTTACAGCTGGATTTCCTAAAGAACGATATAACGATAATGCAATACACTAAATCAATCCTTGAAAGACTAAGAATGCAAGTTCCATCGAAATCCATTTATCAGAATCTTTAAAAAGGATAATGTTTCATAATCGGGTACAATTGATTATAGAAATCCCCCCTAATTCTATAACTAAGCAACGTAGATGATATGTTAAGCACTAAAACCTTCCCTCAAAATTTAGCTAACTAACAGTGCAAGTCCCACCAAAATTCATTCAGCAAAATTCAAGTTCGGCCGGATCGAAATTTCCCTTTGCATTATATATATACTGTTTGCATCTCATCAAACACTATGATTGGTTCGATATATTTTAATATTCAATCATTTTAATTATCACAAAATTTATTTACACACTTATGAAATACAGATAGGGACATTCGACGAGATGATGATATAGACAATTATTTACATACGTACAAATTCTAAATTAATTTTACCTTGGTTCTGATCATCGTACTATATCCAATAAAAAGATGATCCTAAATTATTTTCTTCTAGTTACACTTTATTCCATGCCGTCATTCTTTTTCTGGAACATTAGACGGTATTCTTTTTAATTTACCTTTCGTAGCTACTTAACAAAGCATTCTTTTTAACTACACAACAAAAAAACAGATGCCAATTTATTTTTCCTAAATTTTTAATCTCTTCTCGAGATAATAAAATGTAAAGAGAAGGGAAAAGAAAAAACAACTAGGTTGCTATAGCAACGAGTCACATTTACCAAATAAAATAAAATATAAAACAAACAATGTTATCGGCATTTGCTAAAGTCGTCTGCATAAATAAAAATACTAATTCACTGATTCCTAACATACTCCCACCTTTAATTTAGGTGGAAACCAAATTAAACCTACGATCACTTATGATCAAAGAACATATACTAACTCAAAATAGAAAAGCATAAGTATAAATAAAATAATAACTAAACGCAAACAAATAATAAAACATTTAGAGTTCTAGAAAAATGTCAGTTCAGAGTTCTAGAAAAAGGTCAGTTCAGAGTTCTAGAAAAATGTCAGTTCAGAGTTCTAGAAAAAGTTCAGTTCACAGTTCTAGAAAAAGGTCAATTCAGATTTCTAGAAAAAGGTCAGTTCAGAGTTCTAGAAAATATCAATTCAGAGTTCTAGAAAAAATCAGTTCAGAGTTCCAGAAAAATGTCAGTTCAGAGTTCTAGAAAAAGGTCAGCTCAGCGTATTCATACAAAATCATTTCACATGTCCTTTTACTTCTCTACCACTTCTAGTTGTACTATTTTTCACAACCTGGAATATAGGATCATCGGTACTTGATATCTCTAAAGGGTAGAGTATGCGAAGTGGACGCACAAATGTTCCTGACCTTGTTTTAACTTCAGCCACTCTAGCCGCTCCATCTCGACTTGGGAAAATTTTAATTATTTTTCCTATAGGCCAGTGAAGTCTCTTCTGGTTTAATTCGATTAAGACGACTTCACCTGGTCTGACAACTTGTCCTTTGTCTTTTGATTTCTGGACCAATTCTGCTAAATATTCGTTTCTGAATCTATTTCTGAGTTGTTGCCTAATATTTTGACAATGTTTGTATCTGGATTGAAGTTTACTTGAATCTATTTTATCTAAATCCGGAACACCTATTTCCTCAATATCTTGTAAAAATAATGATGGAGTCAAAGGTACAAATTTATCTGTTTCTTCGAAAATATTGGTTAGAGGCCTTTTATTTAATATTGCTACGACATCACATATAACAGTCATAAGTACTTCAAAAGTTAAAGTTGCAGTACCGAGTGTTCTGATCAAGGGAATTTTAACACATCTGACTAGGCGCTCCCACCATCCACCCCACCAAGCTGCTGTTGGAGGGATGAACTTCCATTTAATAGGAGACAGTTCTTCAGAAGAAACTATTTCCTTCCAATCCAGTGATTTTAAGAAGTTATTTGTGCCTCTAAAGTTTGTGCCATTATCACAGTATATAGTGGTCGGCCTTCCTCTTCTGCATATAAATCTTCGGAATGATTGAATGAAACCTTCTCTTGAAAGACTGGATACAAGTTCCAAATGTATTGCTCTGTATACTGCACATGTAAAAAGTACAACCTAAACTTTAGACCTTGGCTTTACGAAAAGAGGACCGAATAGATCAGTTCCAACAACTTCAAATACTTTAGAATCTCTGATTAGATATAGAGGTAGATGAATTGGGGATGTAGTGTATGGTTTTGCGGAGTATATTTTACATTTGTGACACTTAGCCAGTTGACTTCTAATGTTGCGTCTAGAAGAAATTATCCAATATTTTTCTCTTAAAATGGATCCAACTGTTTGAAGTCCAGCATGACAGTTCTTTAAATGACATTCTTGAATCAGACAATTGACTACATGATGTTTTGATGGTAATAAAATTGGATATATGAATGAAAACTCGTCATCTCTCTCTAATATCTTTGTTTTCACTCTTAACAATCCTTCTTGGTCTTTCATAACCTTCAATTCTTTTATTGCATCAGTGGTATCTCCAAAACTTTCAGATTGTATTCTAGACCAGAGTAACTTTTTCGCATTTTCTTTCTCTTCGGTGGACAATTCTGATGGAAAAGATCTATTTCTATTTCTACACTTCAATATGAATCTCTTAACCCAACATATGATATTTATAAATCTACCTAATTTTGAAATTCTACTATATATCATAAATTCATGTGAATTAGAACATAGAAGAGTAGATATTGAAGTTTTCTTCTTTTCCGTCATCACTAATTCTTCGTTGGTGTTTATTTCTGATTGTGGCCAATTTTCTTCCGAAAACTTCAACCATTCTGGTCCCTCCCACCATCTCATCTTCAGCAGCTGTTTAGGATTACATCCTCTAGAAGGTAGATCAGCAGGGTTCAGATGACCAGGTACAAAATTCCATAGTTGAGAATCAGAAAGTTTACAAATTTCTCGAACTCTGTTGCCCACAAACGTTCCCCATTGATCATTTCTTCGAATCCAAGCGAGAACAGTAGAAGTGTCTGTCCAGTACTTTACTGGTATGGAAATACCATTAAGGGCTTTCAAAACAAAGTTAGTCAATCTCACTCCTAAAACACAAGCAAGTAGCTCTAAACGCGGGATGGTTATACTTTTCTTTGGTGCAAGACGAGACTTAACTCCTAAAAGTTGTACAAAAATTGTGTCTTTATCTTCACAACGCAAGAAAACTGCTGTTGCATAAGAACAGTTACTCGCATCACAAAATGCATGAATAGACCAGTTTTCTTTACAACCATAGCCTACACATCTATCTACCTTCACGTTATTTAAATATTTGAACTTACTATACCATTTTTGAAAATTATTTCGGATTTCATCTGGAAGTGGAGCGTCCCAATCTAATTTCGTTGACCAGGCCTCTTGAATTAACAGTTTGGCTGGCAACAATGCTGGGGCTAAAAAACCAATTGGATCGAAGATCCCCTGAGTTATTTCTAATATCTTTCTTTTAGACAGATTTTCTATTTCATCACAAAATTTATGAGCAATATTCAAACTATCCTCCATTATATACCACTTCAGCCCTAAAACCGGAACCGTTGCAGTTACATTTTTGTTGAGCAATTCTTTCTTGCTAAAGAAACTTCTGTCTTCTATTTTAACTGGCCCGAATTCCCACATTCTTAATTCGATTTTCGCGTTAACCGTGATTTCTGTAGATTTTTAAATAAAATTTTCTAGTTCAGGCACACTGTTGACTGAAGTAACGCAATTATCTACATAGTATGATTTCATAAGTTTCTCTGCTATCTGTTTATTTTCTTCATCAACATTACTCAAATGATATCTTATAACTGCACCAAGTAAAAATGGACTACAAGTGGCTCCAAAAACTACTCTATTGTGTTGATAAACCTGAAACTGGTCAGGATTCTTCCACCACAAAAATCGCAAAAAATGACGATCTGGTTCTCTGACTTCAATTTGAAGAAAAGCTCTTCTTATATCGGCTATTACCCCAATAGCTTTCTCACGAAATCTTATTAACACTGCAGGAATTTGTTCAATGAGGTTTGGTCCTTTAAAGAGACAATCATTTAAAGAAGGTGACCTCCCTACTTTACACGAGGCGTCAAAAACTGGTCTAAAACTGGTAGTAAGACTATCTGGTTTGATGACGGGATGATGTGGTAAAAAATGTCCTGGAATCTTTAGTATTTGATTTGAAACTTTACTGATGACACCTTCTTCTTCCCATTCACAGAAAACCTTAGCATATTCTTCAAATTTTTTCATAGATTTTAATTTCTTCGTTGAACTTATCAATCTTCGTTCAGCTATATGTCTATTTGAAGGAATCTCACATTTGCCGTTTATCCAAGGAAGAGCTACAATATAGCGACCTTCTCTATTTCTATCAACTTCTTTTATGAAATTATCATGCGCTAATTCTTCTTCTACTTTAGACAAAGTATGACTGCTATCTATTATGCCGATTGTCTCTAATTTCCATAAATCGGGAATCTTCATCTCTTTCAACGCTAGGTTCGTAATCAGCATATTTCCATAATTTAAACAAGACTGTGATGTACTTTCTAAACGACCACAAAGTGTCCATCCAAACTTCGTCTGTATTGCTGTAAGACCGCTCTTTAGCTGTTTCATTCGACCTGTGAGAAGTTGTCCATAGTAATCGCTTCCTATCAAAATTACAATTTTGGGACTCCCTGTTCCTATATCTGTAATCCATAGCTTAATTTCTTTAAGCTCCTTAAGTATGGACTCTTTCGGTATGCGAGGAATATTACTGCAAATTATATCTTGATCCAAAAATTCTAAGACTTCTTCAGTTTGGTTCCGATCACCGGAAGCACTTAGCTCAACTTGGAATTTATTGTGAGGTTTGGCTTCTGTTTGTGTACCACCAAATAATGTGTGTACAATCTCTTCAGAAGAAATGGGATGTAAACCTAGTTCTTTGGCTGTACTTTTTAAAATATAGCTCTTTTGTGACCCACAATCTAATAGTGCTCTTACTTTCTTTGCTATTTGAAATTTAATAACGATTTCTAAAGTCATAAGAGCTACTTCACCAGAACACTTATTATTAGCTATGGTGCTTTGGATTACTTCTGTGACCTTAGCTATATTTTCTGGTTCTTTACGCATTGAAATTTCAGGGCATAATAACTCGGTATGGGGTTTAGAACAAACATGGCAACGAATAAAAACTTTGCAAACTTTAGCTTTGTGACCAAAACGAAGACACTTGAGACAGCATTTTTTATCCCTAATTTTAGCTTTCCGTTCTTCAAACGAAAGAGATCTAGCCCTAATACAGTCCTTGCTTTCATGTGATTTATCGCAAAATAAACATAGGCGTTCCTTTGCGCTAAATAGCCCTGCCGCTGTAGGTAATTTATTTTCACCTTTTCGGAACTTTTCTTTAGGATGGCTTTAGAGACTAACTCTGCAAAACCCGATTTCGCTAATTTTAATCTTTCTTCTCTTGCGACTTCTTGTTTCAGGAATTCCATCAGTGTTACTATATTTGATTTTGTTGACAATGGATTACTAGCACTATCAACGCTTGATCTGTTCTATATATCATACCGTTGCCATGCTTTCATTACATCTTCTGATAAGCTAGATTCTATCATAGGATAGAGCCAAACGGAATTACTTTCTAAACTTAAACCCATGGATTCTAAAGATCGTAAATATGACTGGACTTTTGTGAATAGATCCGATAACGGACGTTTATTTTTCCGTGTGCCTGTACATTAGCGACTACCAATTTTAAAAATTCTCTGACATTATCAATAAATATTTATTCCCAAAACGTTCTTGAAATGCCTCTACAGCTTTTGGGTAATTTACCGAAGTCATTGGATAACTTTCTAAAAGACGCCTGACACTCGTTCCAGGTTCTACCGACTGTATAAGATACTGAAACTTTTCACTATTATCCAAATTTCTGTCATCATGAATTTTTTCAAACTCGGACCAAAACGAAACATAATTTATTAACTGCGAATCGAATGGCTTGATATCCAGCTTAGTCAATTTATAAGTCTTAGGTTTAGAATAACCGTAATCATTTTTCCTAGCTTTACCATCTTCTTGATTATGTTTATTTATACTCAATACCTCACTAACTTTACGCGTAATGGTAATAAATTCATCTGAGTAACCTTCATTTTGTACTACTTCCTTTTCAATTTCTTGTTCATCGCATTTATCATCATTCACCATTGCCTCTATCACAGCTTCATCAATAGCTTTAATCTCATTCATCAAATTTTCTAATTTCGCAAAACTGTCTAGAACACTACCCTTATCTATCGGTCTCCGGTAATTTTTTCTTTTAATATATTTAAAGTCCTGGTAAATGATGAACGTAGCGGTGTACGCTTTTTCTTTAACTGATTCATATTATAGAAGGTTGTATTAGAAATGAACTCAATGAAAACGATATATATTATGAAAATAATTTAATAACCCATCATCGTTATTCAATAGTCCCACGTTCGGGCGCCAGATGTTTGCATCTTATCAAACACTATGATTGGTTCGATATATTTTAATATTCAATACTTTTAATTTTCACAAAATTTATTTACACACTTATAAAATACAGACAGGGACATTCGACAAGATGATGATATAGACAATTATTTACATACGTACAAATTCTAAATTAATTTTACCTTGGTTCTGATCATCGTAGTATATCCAATAAAAAGATGATCCTAAATTATTTTTTTCTATTTACACTTTATTCCATGCCGTCATTCTTTTTCTGGAACATTAGACGGTATTCTTTTTAATTCACCTTTCGTAGCTACTTAACAAAGCATTCTTTTTAACTACACAACAAAAAAAAGATGCCAATTTCTTTTTCCTAAATTTTTAACCTCTAATAAAATGTAAAGAGAACGGAAAAGGAAAAACAATTACGTTGCTATAGCAACGAGCCACATTTACTAAATAAAATAAAATATAAAAGAAACAATGTTATCGGCATTTGCTAATGTCGTCTGCATAAATAAAATTACTAATTCACCGATTCCTAACATATACAGTAGATAGGTGAATGTATCTTTCATAATCATCTTCACCTGATGATAGAACTTTCAGGGACGTTGTAGAGATTATATGCTGGTATACGCGGTCTACCTTCTAGATTTTTTAGAAAGAAACTCTGTACACCCTCCGTAGCTATAACATATACTCTCTAGTATACAACCTCTGTCTATAGCGTATATGCACTGTTTTTTACTACTACACCACTGACATCTTTCACCCATAGCTCCATAACTAAACAATGTAGAAAACCAATCCCTGAAATATTATCTAACTAACTGTGAAACTCCCAACAAAATCCGTTCAGTAGAACTTTAAAAAAGGTACTCTTTTGTAATCGGTTCACCTAATTTTATCTAAAACTTCTTCCCGTAGCTCTATAAATAAGCAATATAGAACAATGTGCTTTATTTTAAAACCTTTCTAAAACGAATTACCTAACTAACAGCGAAATCCTACAAAAATATATTCGGTAGAAACCGAGTTTTATCCGATCGGAATGAAATATGAATTTGCATTTTATAAATATAGTAGATGATGATTACATGATTTATGTAATCGGAATTCGTTGTTAAGCTTTTGGTTAAGAAAAACCAACGCAGGCGAAAACTTTGCTACAGAGAAGTACCAACCATCTCCAAAAATTGCCTAACAGTGTAAATCCCACCAAAGTCCGTCCAACAGAACTCAAATTATAAACGGTCGTAATGAAATAAGACTTTGCTATTTATATATGTAGTACATATATTTTTCATAATTGCATTCACCTTTCCCAATCACTTTCCCTTTAGCTCTATCACTAAGCAACATAAAATGATATGTTATAGGGTCATTAACCATACCTGAAAAATCACTTCCATCAAAATTTGTTCAGTACAATTTTTTTAAAAAGGTAATCTTTAATAATCGGGTTCACGTAATTTTAGAGCTTTCATCTGTAGCTCTATTACAAAGTAACGTGGGATAGCTATACGCTAAAACCTTTCAAAAAATTACCTAACTAACAGTGTAAAACCTACCAAAATATCATGAATAATCGGATTAAAATGTGAATATGTGGTTTATACTCATAGTAGATGATAATATGATTTTCTGTAATAGTATTCATCATGAAGATTTCGCTTCAAATATAAACGATGCTTTTAACATTGTAGTTAATACACCAATTGGCAAGGTATCCGATTGCGGAAAATTAGCCCGAAATCGTATGAATAACTATCCAAAGAAAAGGGTAAACATCGCTGAAGACTGAAAGCAAATAAAGAAGCAATATATATTACTAAACAGACCTTCGAAACTTTATTTTAGCAAGTACGTTTTGTTTTAAATCGTGACGTTTGTGGAAATAATAATAATACACAATTACATAAATATCCATAAGAATAATATTCAATTCCTAATTGAGCAGTTAATGTTTCTATCTGTAAAAATAAACAAAAGAATTAAATAACAAAACGATTTAATTTGAATTTCTTCCATTGTGATAGTAACGGATGTATTTTTAGAAATTATCACTTGTATTGTTAGAAATTTTGAGATTTTAACGCTAAAGACATCGCCAAATTAGAAAAAAGTGCAATATCGCAAAACCTATTTGACTTAGAATATTTTATTTGGTACCACTCGATTCAGCAGACAAAAATACATTAAAATATGTTATCATTTGACACATAACTATAAGACCCGATTTTTAAGGAATTTTTTTAAAGTTTGTTCCCCTTTTTACCTCTTTAGGGGTGGAGTTTATGAAAATCCCGTCTTGGTGCGCCTCTTTATTCCAAGAAGTATTTTTCATCCAAGTTTCGAGTTTCTAGGTTCAGTAGTTTTGGCTGCGCGTTGATCATCTACCCAGTCAGGACTTTCTTTTATATATATAGATAGAAAATATCATATATATATGTCAATAATATCAAATTCTGAAAATATTATAATATAATCATTAGAGCACATATATATATATATATATACTCTAATGATAGCTTAACACATCTGGTGATTGCTTGATGTATAGAAGAGAAATTGCCCATATGGCAATAGAAATATAAAATCAAACTATTACATGATATTTTAGTATTAAGTTCTTCCCTTGAAATCTCCGGTTGTTTGTGTTATTCGTATAATTTAATTTTTTAGCGACTGATCATTTAATTATCTTACAGATCATATTTTCGAAGTTAATGTTTTCATGTTAATGAAATTAAATTTATATATGAGAAATGTTAGCAACAGTTTTTCTTCACATGGTGGTCATAGAACACAAAAATAAATCATAAAAGCATCATAGTAAATTTATTAAGATGTTCTTAATAGTTTATATATAAATTTTCAACTTTTTCTATGTGAAATAATCCTTTTAAAGAAATTCTAAATTACAATAGTATTTAATTTCACAACGAAAATGTTATATAGTTTATACATATAATTTTGTGAAAACTTCATTTAGATGTATTTCACGTCCATCACAATAACACATTGAAAGTTCAAGACACTGAATCATCTTGAAAACACAGTGCAAAAATGATCAAAATATTTGTAATCAATCCAAAATGAGCTTGAAAAATATAAGAAAAATAAAACTGAATCATATCTGTATATTATATATATATCTATATTATAAAGGACAAACGTGTCCGTGCGTCACGCTGACGTCATTTTGCGAATGGCAACAGTTGACGATGGAATTTTGGTTTTACGATTTTTACTATTGCAATTTTTAAAATTTCTAAACATCTCACATTTTTGTCTGAGTGCAACGAAGACTCATACACAGCGCAGTATTACTTTGCCCCATATATAGCTACGATGGATATTAAAACCTTTCGTCAAGCATAACTCAAAAAATATTTAACGGATTTCGTTCAAATTTTTACAGCAGGTACCTATAAAGGTGACAACGACGTCTATTTATTACCAAGAATAAATGTCAAACCGTTTGGAAATTATATTAAAAAAATAGATAAAAAAGCACAATTAAAGTACATACGTCACTAAATTTTTGTGCGTACGTCATTTTCACCGGCGGGAGATTTTCGTAGACAATCGGAATTTGAAAGTTCATGGAGTACATGGAGCAAAAAAATATGCACGCACTAATATTCAGCACAATAAAATATATTTCAGTTTAGTAGATATCGAAAATTAATCTGAATTTTTTTCTGTTTGAAAGAAAAACCCCGCAATAACTTGGTAGACATGGTATTAGAGATTTGGCGCAAATCTCAGCAATAGCAGCTTTTTTATTTCGCGTGTAAAAAAAAAAAAATCTTTGGTGTTTAAATAAAAGGTTTCGATTTATGGCATTATTTCTTTTTTTTTTCTCTCTTTTTTAGCATTTTAAATGAGATTAATGAAAGGCATGTATTTTAAATTAAATGAGTGAAAGGTTCATATTTAAATGAAATGAATTCAATATGAAAATGTTATAGGAACAATATTTGGCGATTTATCAACTGCGCCAGGATAACATAAAAGTACCAATATATCAAACGGTACGTAGTAATGTGAAATGAAACAATTATATATTATAATCACCCATCGTTCAAGAAAAAAAACAAATATTCTGCATTCAGAGGGAAAAATCCATCTCCTGTGCCGTAAGATTTGGCGAGTTCTTTTTTGGTGATAAGATTTTCGATGTGATTGTGGGGATCTGCAGGATTTGGCTTACTTTTTCTAAATTTTATTTTTTTGCAGATGTAGTATTATGTAAATATATTTTTTGCAGGTATTTTTCTATTTTGTATATTTGGCATTCTATTTTGTATATTTTCTATTTGGCATTTGGAAAAGAGATTTTTACCTTTTTATCTGTGCCTTCGGAAATATTAAAAAATAAAAAAGATTTACGTATATCAAGCGTATAATGTTATGTTTTGCATTTTTATACGGACCACTTCTCCATTATTAGATTTTAAATGCTATTTATTATTTACTAGCCGTTTATTAATTGTTTACAATTTACCCCCCTGACAATAACAATTATTTATCACAAAAATGCCTCTTATGTTTGTTAAAAAAGTTTGTTTATGTATTTTCATTACTTATTAAAATATCGAATATGGCGATAAAATTTTATTTTAGCATCGTGCTTAAATTTTTAAGATGGTGCAAAAACAGGCTTTAATAAACGTATGTTTGTAAATATTTGAAAAACATGTTTTACTGCTCTCTTTTTTCTTCTTCTTCTCAAAATTTTTTTCGCCAACCGACATAGGATACGAAACTTTTCCCCATTCAGATACACAGGCAAGGCTGGTCTCAAACAAGTGTAAAGCTAGCAACAATATTTTTTTAACTCTATAAGAGTTACAATAATGATATTAAATGCTCCGATTGGCTTTGGGCCCAATTACGAAAGTTTCTCCTAAAAAAAAACTGTAGAAGAAGTCTTTTACATTTTTTCAAATGAAGCCTGGTTACAAGATATTAGTTAATAATACAAACAACTAAAGAAAAGAAAAGAAAGTTACAGTAATGAGTTTAAAATGGCGTTAAGCCACGCTTTCTGACATAAGCAATTGGCTGCAAAAGTGATAACGAAACTTTCACTTAACTTAATAAGATGTAGCTAATATAGCCCACAGGGTACTTTGCAGTTATACAGACCTTGTGGGGTTTTTTTAAAAAGCTTGAGACAATTCATGTTTAAGAAGTTGAGATTTACTGTCAAATGATATAAACAACTATGAACACAAAACTGATGAATTATTATTCAGGTTTATGTAAGTATTTAAAAAAAATTGCATCTGATTACACTCATTAAATTACTTCTGTTTGCATTTAATAACTGATAAACGGCTTCTGTATATTAAATGAATTGTTTAAATATTGGGAATATGTGGCGAGAGGTAGAAAGACGAGTAAACAAACGGGTAGACAGACGGGTAGAGAGAAAGGTAAAAAGAGGATTTACAGAGGGGTAGCGAGATGGGTCACGAGACGGGTAGCGACACCGGTAGGCAGGAAGGGAGCGAGAAAGGTTGCGAGACGCGTAGCGTGGTAAATAAAGAGACGAGTAGAGAGATGGGTACAGAGACGAGTTGACTGATGGGTAATGAGATTGGTAGAGAGTCGGGTACGAAAACAGATGGATAGTGAGACGGGTATACAGACGAGAAGAGAGACAGTAGATGGATACGGAGATGGGTAAGAAGATCGGTAGAGAGGCGTATATCCAGACGGGTAGATAGACAGATAGACAAGTTTTATACAGATAGACAAATGGGTAGCGAAGTGGATAGAGACATGGCTAGACATACAAGTAATTAGACGGATAGACAGACGGTTAGAGAAATAGATTGGCGGGTAGCGAGACCGGTAGAGAAATATAGAGACAGGTAGCGAGACGTGTAGAGAGATAGACAATTGGTTAGAGAAATGGGCAGAAGAACGGATAGGGAAACAGACAGATTGTGGAGAGACAGACAGACAGGCAAAAGAAAAGTCTGCGGATTGGCGCAGTAAAGGCACAGGGGGCAGAGCCTCCTAGAGAATAATCAAGAAGTATCTGTTAAGCTTAACTTTGAGATTTAATGTAAAAGTTATTTTACAGAAGTCATCGAAAGATTTTTTGTATACTTTAATAGTAATTTAGACTATAGTTTTGCAATCTGGTTTGTAGCAAAGCATGCTATCAATGTGGTTTGAAGTGTAAGAGTTTCTATAAACAGTTATACAAATAACAGATATATAATCAAGGAAGAAAACTTTTAAATTCACACACAAAAAAAGGTGCAACAATGAAATTAAATTTGCGTTAAGCCACGCTTGATAGAATAATATATCGGCTGCAAATCCAATTACGTAACTTTAAAAAGCTTGGCGTTTTAAAGATCCGGCGTTTTTTTTTTCAAGTTTTGCGCAATACGCGCTTAAGTAAATGAGATTCTTTGTCACATGTTAAAAAAAATTATGACAACACATCTGATGAACGGTACTTCTTTTCTATTTTTTAACAGTGTATATGAATTTATATATGATATTTTGTAATTCTATCATTTAATTTGCTCTTTTTCTTTATATCGTAATTGTTAACCCTATGTTCTCAGCAATATCACTCAGACTAATCCCTTTGAGGGAAGTCCTAGTTAGTTTTTACACCGTTATATAGGGAAAAAAATCTACTTTGAAATGCAATTTGTTTGAAAACTGTATCTTAATTGACTGATTTATTATGGCTTTTAAAATAAAAAAAATTGGTATTTTTCACATTTTTTCGTGTTTAATGGTTGCCATTGGTAATTTTTTCCCTCTTGGCAACCGCATATTATCGTTGATTAAAGAACTGAAATGACTATTATTAGTCAGAAAGTAATACATACACTTTGAAAAGTAAAAGTAAAAACTTTTACTGATTTTATATAAAATACAAAATAATAATAATAATAATAATAATAAACGTTTTGATGAGTGATAATTTTATAAATCAAAATAATTTAATTTAAAAATCAAAGGAATGTTTTTAATGCATAAAATATTTTTCAGTGTAAAAATTGTGGCTCAAAACAATATTTGGCTATTTATCGTTTGCGCCAGGATTATCACGTTCAAATATTAATTTATGATGAAGTTTCGCTTGCTGTTTTAAATGAAAATGCTAAGTTTATTTTATTAACGCGCCAAGACTGGCAAAACATTTTTACTTAATGCAGTTTTAAAAATAATTACTGAATTAATAAGAGAAACAAAGTTAATAGTCGCACCCTTGACGAGTAAATTAGAATTTGAATGTGTAGACCGTACGCTTAAAAACATTAAAAAAAAAAAAACAATGATTCGTTATTTGTTAGAATTGTAATTGCATTTGCTGCCGACTTTAATTTTTGGTCTGATTCAAACATATAGAATAAAAATCTTTTATTAAATTTTAATGCTAATCTTACGTAATCCAGTCCATGTCAAGGGAGAGTTACATATAAATGATGTTGTCAAAAATATGGTTTAATGATAATAATAATTTATATTATAAACCAACACATGTCTGATTATTGCTGAAGTCGTTTTTATGGTAGTAGCTGACTAATAAATTTCACTTTCACTGCATCTTTTTAAACTTCTAAACATCGCCCAATTTCAATTTATACACCGTCGAATAGAGAAAGAAAATGCAATTTCTTTGAAAACTGTATTTGAATTTACTGATTTATGATTTTTAGAATAATTTCCAAGCATTAATTAATTTTAAATCTATCTCTATCACTTGCAGTTCGATTGTGAACGATTAATTAGTTTACATTTAAAACAAGATAAATAGTTCTGCATTTATTCCCGACTAAAATTACAGAACGAATTTAAAACGTCATCCAAAATATAAATATAATAACATAATATAAATAAAATGCAAATTTAACAGACATGTTCTCGAACTACGTGCTTAAGCAGTTGAAATTTTCAGAATAAAAAATCTGCAGTAAGCAGCGAAATCTCGGACGATTCCTTTGGCCGTTAACTCCTGGCATGCGGCTAATACAAAAGTATCGCTTTATTCAATTTCGAAATTTTATTTGAATCTATTATTGAGATGTTTCTTATAAAAATTCTATTTTACGTTGTTAATGAATCAATTTAAAATACATATATATTAAATATGAAAAAATCTATTAGAATTAGAAAAAAGGGATTTTCGCCTATTTTCTGTAACCCGGGAAGCCCGGGTTCGATTACCTAGTATATATAAACGCTAAGTATATAACATTTCCGGAATAAATTCATCCGGATCCGTATACTCTTCAAATCAACCATTTTTAATTTTCAGAGATTAATTTTTTTAAATAAAGCTGCATAAGATTAACCTTTTTTGAAAGATTGCAAAAACAAAAACAACTTGAGTGATGAGCAACATCGAAATATGGTTGTTTTTCGATATATGTTGCACTAAAAATTGTATCGCCCAGCAATCAGCGATGGTAAACAATGTGCTATTCATTCCTTTGAGATTCATTAAAATATAGACTATGGATGCAATAATTTTACTCAATGCCATTGTAAAACATCCTATATAGTAAAACCATGATAATAGAATATCTATTTATATCTCTCTGGTTAAAACGAAAAGGTAATTCTTAAGATCATTTTTTCAGTGCAGAAAAGACATAAGTGCACATGTGTAACATTCATCTAGAACATTTCCAGTTTTAGAGTAAGCGCGAGGTCGGGATGGCTGAGCGGTCTAAAGCGCCGGTTTAAAGCTGTTGTTATCTGTTAACAGCATAGGTTCGATGCTCGCTCCTTGCGGACTGATTTTTGTTATTTTACTAGCGATAAGATAATTCATTTCAATAATGTCTTATTTTTCTTCAGGAGAAGTTAGATAATTTGTAAATTTTTTTATTCGAATGCTTTATAATTAAGTAAATTTTAACACTCAACAATTTTTTTTAATTACCAGTTTTATATTTAAATTATTTTGCTATTCTGAGGTATCTGCTTTCTCCGAAGAGCAGAGAAATTTTGCGGTTCCTTGCTTCGTATTGAGAGGTTTTCATGTTATCAATTTTTCAATTTGAAAATTAAAACTTTGAAAATTACTTTGAACCTACTTTGAAAATTAAAATACACAATAGGGTGTATCTGAAATGCTTCAACAAACTTAGAGGGATGATAGTACTCATGAAGACGAACAAAAAATGCAAGGGGACATGGGGTCGCAAATGACGTTTAAAGGATGAAAATCAAAAAAATGCGTCTAGAAATAGAAAAACTGAGACAAGAAAGAAACACTCCAGAAAATTATTTATTGCACAGAATAGGTACAACACAGCTCGTGATGTCCAGAGAAAACAAATATTTTACAACAATTGTTCAAAGTGTCGACCGTGGACATTATTACAAAGAGTACATCTACGGAGGAACGACTGGCGAACACGCTTGAAGATTCCGGGAGTTTCCTGGATTTTTCCTGCAGTAGTCACAATACTACTACTTCTTCTGGCGTTTCACAAATGAGGGATTTCATCTGTCACCAGAAGAAGAAATCCAAAGGGCTAAGGTCCGGCGAGCGTGGAAGCCAAGCAACAGGGCCACCGCGTCCAACCCACCTTGCCGGATAAACTCCATCAAGGTGGTTACGCACGTCCACAGAAAAATGAGGCGGGCACCATCGTACATGTACCAAATTTGTTGCTGCACGCCGGCTTGTGTAGCAGACAGCAAACCTGGTAGGTTATTCCGCAGGAAACTCATGTAAGTTGGACCATTGAGACGGTCAGGCAGCAAGTACGGGCCCACCAGGTTATCACCGAGAATGCCGCACCAGATGTTGACACTGAACCGATGTTGTGCATTTCGCGGGACAATGGCGTGAGGATTCTCTGTCGATCAAACGTATGCATTGTGCATGTTAAACATGCCATCTCGGGTAAATGTAGCCTTATCTGTAAATAGCACTTTGGAGGTAAATTGTTGATCATTCCTCATTTGATCCGTTGCTCAGTGTACAAATTCCAGACGACTAGGATAGTCCCTTTCGTCAAGTGCTTGCATCTTCTGTATGTGAAAAGGGTGTATCCGTTCATTGCGTAGAACGTTCCACACTGACATGTGCGAAACGATAGGACCCTACTGGCTCTCAAACCATGTGGTCACGCTTGAAAATCGCTCCCATGGCAGGCTAGGAAAAAGTCGTTTAAAGGTAAGTGGGAATGCTCTCTCCGGTCAAATCAGTTATTTAAAGTTTTAATGTACAAAATGAGACCAGCCCCGACCAAATCGGTCAATTTTTTAATGAGTTATATCAATTTTAGTAAAGTTACTCTGGCCCTATGGCGCGGTTACATGGCATCCAAGCTACAGTAGCCGCCATGTTTATCAGCGTCACCCAAATACAAAAACTGCAAATATTGTGTATATTATTATTGTTATTATTATTGTATATGTGTACTATGCCATACAGTACCGTTTAATAATTTGTTTAAGATGTTATTTGTTCAAAATAATTTTTTTAAATCAACTTCTCATAACTTCTGCCATCGGAGCCACATTTAAATTTATTTAACGTACTTCAAATCATTGGATCTCTTAGATCTTTGGTGAGATTATATATTTAGTGTTTCGATACACACTCAAAAATTTTCAGAACACTGGTTCAACATTAAGTTGGGGGTTCGGATTGCACATTTTTTTAACCCTCACCCAGAAAGCACTACTTTCCAAACATTCAGAATTTTTTTAAAAATACCACCAATTTTTATTTCGCCCTGTAATTTCATGTGAACATACATATAATGCTCCGACACCATCACAAAAAATTTCGAAACACTGGAAAAATTTGAAAGTGGTGTACCACACTTGATATTATAAATTCAGTGTTGCAGTGAGCACTTGTAGCGTGGGTGTTTGTTTACGTTTTAAGCTCCCATTTATTTAATTAATTAAGTGTTCCCGAGAGCTATAATGTTTCAACTTTTTATAAGGTCTTCTTAAACTCTAAGGAGCACTCTGGCATCATTTCTGTGTCATTTAAAGTCTTTTATGTGCACTCTACCAAACCTTGTCATGTATCGCTTGCTTCTATGTTTTTTACTTTGAGTGTGTCTAATTCAAACCCCCATAAAATTACTAAATATATCTTTTTCTCTTTTTTATTGATTGTATCCGATGCACAATTAAATTTCCTACACATAGATGCCAGTTGCTTAACTCTCAGACTATTTTAAATGTACATTTCACTGCTTTAAAATGTAATTTTCATTTACTATTCAAAATGGCTACCCCTTTAGAGTACTCACGCCAAAATTTTCAATGGGTTGTTCGGTTGGGGAAAGGATGACGCTACGTAAAAATCAAGTAGGCAAACTCAATAAGAATTGAGATACCTTCATAAGAGTGGTGGATCATATAGGTATATGGCAACCAGCCCACAAATAAATATAGTTTATTAGCACACTACACTTTACTTATAGCAGTAAGGAATATAAAATAAAACATTTCAACTGCATTATGGGTAAAATCCCACATCGTTTAATGTCACAACACATCCTCGTAGGCTTTCACGTTAGGCCCTAGGGCCTCTTTTATAGAAAATCTTTATTTATTATCCAAACTTAATAACATAACATATCATTTTAAAGGTCTTGAGATGGGCTTTCTGATTCTGTGGCCCATTTTAATTTTGGCACTGTCAGGTTGGGCCCTGGACCCACCCCCCATGAAGTTGATTTCACTTTTCCTTTCTCATAAAGTTACTCCACATTTATATAAGTATAATAACTCATTTTGAAGGTTTTTCATTGGGCTTTCCCTTTTTGTGGCCATTTTCATGTTATGACCCCTACTTTAGGTCCCTGGGCCCCTTAAAGGGGCACAAATTTTTAACATACTTGTTATTTCATACATAACCCATCATCCAATAGCTCATTCTAAAGGTCTTAATGTGAACTTTCCATTTCCGGCCTTCTTTCTTTGTCGTGGAGCTGTCAAGGGGGCCCTGGGCCACTTAAATGGGCCAATTCTTAAATTTTAATCTTTCTTTTTCTTTTCTATTTTTATCTATCGTGGACTCTCAGTTTCCGGGGCCCTCCCACATCCTCGTAGTCCTAAGTCCTAGGGCCTCTTTTATAGATATTGTTTAATTTTTACAAACATAATAACATTGTATATCATATTAAAGGACTCCAGTTGGGCTTTCCGATTCAGTGGCCCATTTTAATTTTGGCACTGTCAGGTTGGGCCCATACAAGTATTGTAACTCATTTGAAAGGTTTTCATGTGGACTTCCGTTTCAGTGGCCATTTTCGTGTTACGACCTCTGCTTTAGGCCCTGGGACCCTCAAAGGGGCACCAATTTTTAACATTCCTGTTATTTCGTTCTTTGCCCATAGTACATTAGCACATTCAAAAGGTCTTTTGTGAGTTATCCATTGCCCTGAGCCCCCTAAATGGGCCTTTCTTTAATTTTTACCATTATTTCTTTCTAATATCTCAATTTAAAGCGTCTCTCATAGGCTCTCTGTTTCCGGGGTCCTCTCTTATCTCAGTCATCCTGTCATTTCATATATGTGTCATTTCAGCTCATTCCACAAAATATTTTATCCAATAACATCAAGCTATCAAGTGCATCACGTATCTAATTGTTAGGCCTCACTGGTAAGCCTGGTGACCCAACAACACACCATAAAACCTTTTATATTTAATTTATTCACCAAAACCTGTATTATATGATGTTAAAATTATCTTATATTTCTATGTTGCACTAGTAAAACTCCATTCAAATATCTCAGTACTTAAAAAAATTATTGTATATAAAAATAAAAATAAATTATTGTATATATAAAAAAATATTGTATATAATGTATAATCTAGCTGCATGGCAGAGAGTCCGTACTTTGTAAAATTCTTATTAAAGGGATATTTTCTCATCTAGTACTACTTATATCTTCCAGTGTCAATGTTATAGGGAAAATTTCCCACAGTTCTGCAAGTTTACTCCAGAGTCAAAGCCCTTTTGACATTATTGTTATAACAAGTATCATTTTTCATGTTTTTATATAGTATAAGTGTATAATACTATACAGTATCTTTTAAAAGTTATTTTAAGTTGTTTGATCGTAATATTTTTTTTTAATTTAACTTCTCGTAACTTCTGCCATTGGAGCTACCTTTAAATTTTTAATCATACCTCCAATCATTTGATCTCCTAAATATTGGGTGGATCATTAAATTATTGTATGTAACGTATATTCTGGTTCCATGGCAGAAAGTCCTTACAATGTAAATTTCTTGTCAAAAGGGTATTTTCTCACTCAGTTCTGTAAGTTTATTCCACAGTCAATGCCCTTTTGACATTTTTATAACAATTCTCATCTTTAAGGTTTTAATAACAAAACTTCAATTCAACTTCGGCTGGTCTCAATATTATAAAAAAAAAAAAAAAAAAAAAAAAAAATTCTATGCCCCTAAGGCTTTCTATATCCGTAATAGTACAATATTATATTTGTCATAATTTTCACATCTCTCTTGAGTAATTTACTCTTTTACATTTTTATTCATACTAATTAATAATAGTATTATTCCCCCCCCCCACTTTTTTTTTACCGGAGAGAGACTCCCACAAACCTAACCTTTAATCGAAATTACAAAAGATTAAAATTAAAGTTTAAAATTAAAACTAATATAGCGTACGAAGGAAAAGATAAAGTTAAAACAGTAAGTTACATGATAAATGACGGACGAGTCAACATCACACATCTCATTACAAGACTATACTGGAAAAAAAATAACTCCCTCAACCCTAAGGAAAATCGAGGACAGAAGTAGAACAAGGAAAAACTACGATATGGCTTCTCAACCACAAAGCACACCAAAATCACAAACACCGCAAATACAACGAACAACACAGCAGCAAAAATGGGAAAAACTGACGATAGTCGAATTGCTAACAGAATACGACTAGCTGCATAACAGCAAACAGAAAAAGGACACAGAAAAATTGCAGAAGTTAAGAGTGGTGCTAGACAAGAAAATCACAGAAGCAGAGAAACACAATGAAGAAGCAGAGCAACTTAGAGAGAAGCTGGCGCAGTTGAAATTGAAGGAAACCAGCTTGCCAGAAACAGAAACACTACGAGCAGAAATAGAAGAGAAAGAAAAACAACAAAAGGAAAAACTACAAAGATATGATGCGGAGATGAAAAAGCTGAAGGAGAAAGTAGAAAAGCAAGAAGAAAGAAGAGAAGAAATAGCAGCACTAAAATTGAAACAGAAGGAATTAGAAAAGGAACTAAAAGAAGCACAAAGATACTAAAAACAATCAACACCACAGCGGAACAAACAAGAAATTGAGAGGTTGATACAAGGCATACAGGCCGTAATCCCATTAGACGACCAAAAACAAATGAAAAAACTCCGAATACAAATAGATGAGCTAATGCTGTGGATTGAAGTCTATGACGATGACAGAACAAAATGGAGGGAAGAATGCCTAAGGCTAAGGAATGAAATAAAACTGTACGAAAATGTGGATGAGCAAGGAAAAAGATTAAGAGAAACAGTGGACAGGAAACTTGGGCAACAGGGCGCACATGTCAAATCAGCGCAAGAAGAGTACAAAAAAGAAATAGATAACCTGAAGAAAACGCTGAGAAGTCAAACAATACCACAAAGTAACAAAAAACAAACACAAGGAAGGGAGGGATCCTCATACGCTCAAGTTCTGCAGCAGCGGCCCCCACAGAAACCATCTCTGGTGGTGTCACCAAAAGATGAAGCGTGACAGTACAGGAAATCCGCAGAACACTAAACAAAGAAATCGACTCAACGACATTGCCAAATCTCAGTTGCAGGCCAACAAAAGCAGGTAGTAGTTACCTGCAATGATGAGAAGGACCTCACAGAACTACAGCAAAAGCTAGTAGATAATGCAATATTAGCACCAAAGATAACAGTGAGCAAAATAAAACCCTGAACTCAAAAAATAATCATATTTGGAGCCCCTGCAATAACAGAACACGAGGTACATGAAGCAAGAAGCCCCAAAGGAATCCAGGATGACATAGAATATTATTCTGAGAATATTTTAGCCCCGGAACTGCTCAGGACATTAAGAGTGGAAAAAGCCAACTTCAAATTACACAGAATCATGAAATCTGCACAAAACAATGAATCAATGAATCTCATCGTGGAATTGCCACAAAGGGGCGCAGCACTCCTGGAACAAACAAAGGTCAACATCGGTATTAACAGATGTGGAGTTCGCAAATACATAATCACAGCGAGGTGCTTTAAATGCCAACGACTAGGCCACATCTCAAGAGAATGTTAAAATCCTGAAGTGTGCGCGAAATGTGCCAAAAATCACAATACATCGGACTGCACATCCAACAACAAAAGATGTGTGAATTGTTTAGATGAAAATAAACAACGTACCGGAAGTGATAGACACTTGAATACAGAACACTATAGCTATGATAGCTGCTGCCAAACGTATAGACATTACCAGAAAACTTACATTCAACACCGGACTCAGATGGCATTACGTTCAAGGTAATCCAGTGCAACCTACAACGTTCCAAAGGTAATACGGCAGCATTTGTAAATTTTATAATGGAAGAGGGTTTTTCACTGGTATGCCCTCAAGACGCTTACATCTGCGACGGCCGTCCGGATTCTTTGCCCCTGAGTGTGCCATGCTACAGCTCCAGCTCACTAAATAGTCACATCCTAATTTTAGACCAAAATCTTAAACATTGTCTATCAGAATAATTTAACAACTCTGTATTTATAAATTTAGACCTACAAAACGTAATTTGGAGCATTAGGAGCCTGTACTGTCCTCCGAGGGCTGAACTCGAAACTGATGGAGATCTGCTAAACATTTGAGCGACTTCTGTTTAGTCCTTGGGGACTTTAATACGCATGACTCACTTTGGGGGTATAATCGGACGGATGGCAGGGGAAGACTCCTTATTGAATTCTTGCTCGCACATAACCTTGTAATACTTTGAATGAACCATCTTGCCAACCAACTTAGGAGGGGCGGAAAGGAGGGCCGACCAGATTTATCAATCTGTTCACAACCCCTCTTCCAACACTTCAGTAACTGGAAAGTTGTCCCAGAACTTTTCAGTGACCACAGGCCAATTATTACACAACTATTTTTAACAGTAATGGATTTACCAAAACGCAGATTTAAAACTAAAAACATTCCCCCCTATAAATTTCAAAAAATGGTTCAACATAAATGTTTAATAGATAATATTAATTTTAAATCAATTAAAACATCCCAAGATCTGGACATCCATTATGAAAAGTTCTACCAAATTATTAAAGATTCAGCAAAAACTGCATTTAAAAAGAAACCCTCATTTCAAAAACCTAAATTTTCCTGGTGGTCGCCGGACCTTAGGGAACAGAGGAATAAATTAAAAGCTTTATATAATAAAACAAAAAACTCTAATTTCGATCCAATAAACAACCAAAATTACAAAAAAGAAAAAGCCAAATATAAAAAACAAATCCACTTTGCAAAAGAGAAAACGTGGGACAATTTCTGTAAAAAACAAACTGACCCTTTTGGCATCTCAAAAAAACTCGCATTCCAAGATTACCAAGATAAATTAATTAGCTTTCTGCCGGACTCATCTTTTCCGGTTTCCAGGTCCACTTCATTAGCTAACCTAACAGAAAGAATTTTTGGGCCTTCGGCAGGAATGCCAGAGCAACCCGCCCAGGCATTTTACATACAACCTCAGTCAGACCAACCAAAATTTACAAAAAGAGAATTAAGAAATGCAATATATAGCTTCCACCAAAACAAGGCCCCAGGGCCAGACGAAATCGATCATCGTATGATAAGAGCGAGATTTGCAATAATACCAGATACACTACAGGACTTATTTAACTCAGTACTTTCCCTAAACTATTTCCCGGTGGCCTGGAAGCTGGGGGGGGGGCTTATCTACTTTAGAAAGGAAGGAAAATTACATTACGAACATACATCTTATAGACCGATAACTTTACTTCCAATAATAGGCAAAATTTTTGAAAAAATATTGCTGCGAAGAATTAATCATATACTGACGCTAAACAATAGATTAACAAATAAACAACACGGTTTCACACAATTAAACTGAACAGGAACTGCTCTTCAAAATGCACTATCACATCAACAAAGAAAATAAAAATTACACGACATTCATATCGCTGGATTTCATGGGGGCATTTGACAACCTTCCATTGGATCTGGCGATTTCATCACTAACCGACTTAGGCATCCCGCAGCAATATATCAATACAATTATCTCCTTCCTTTAGAATAGGCGGACTCAGGCTGATTGGCAAAACCCTAATATCTTGCAGTATTTCACAAAAGGCTTCTCACAGGGCTCCTGCTTTGGTCCTTTTCTCTGGTTGTCACTCTTGGAGGGCTTACTGCGTTACTTTGTCTTCTAGAAAAGTGCGATTGTGGCATACGCGGATGATGTCTTGTTAATTGTTTGGGGTCCAACACGCGCTGCACTAGAGCATAATAGTAGGATTGCCCTGAATTATGTTCAAAATTGGGCTAGGAGCAACCACATTGAAATATCATTGAATAAATTAAAATCAATTACATTTGGCAAACCTAATATCTTAAAAAGGATCCCAATCTTCAAACTAAAAGGACAAAACCTGCAATCAGTCAAAACCTTAAAATACTTAGGCATTACAATAGACCAACATATTTCATTCCTACCCCACATAGTAATAAAAAGGGAAGAAATTACTAAAATTACTCAAAATTTATATAAATTTTCGTCAATTTCGGATAGGTTGCCAACTCACTTCTTTAAGATATGGTACTTGGCAATCCATCGGCGCGCCAAATCGCTTATGCCTGTGGGGTCTGGTTCACGCGTATGAGACGGTCGCATGGTGTGCGTCACCTCTTGGCAGCGCAAAGAAAAGTACTCCTACTCATTTCAAGAGCGTATAAAAATACGTCAACAGCGGCATTGCAGGTCCTAACGGGTATATCGCACCTGGACTTGCAACTGGAAGCGGAGGCTGAATTTGCTAGAGTCACTAGATTGGGGATATCATCAATGCGTATTAATGCACAAACAATAGCCACAAAGATCTCAAAATATAAAATTTCACCAACTCTAGATCAAATAAAAACTTGTCCGGGTTCAAAATTCAATGGGGAATTCCATATCTTTACAGACGGTTCAAAAACAGCTGAAGGCACAGCATCGGCTTTCTGTGCTTATAAAAATAATATAATTCATCACACGTGGCGTGCAAAATTGGACTCGGGTAATTCAGTTTACCAGGCCGAATTACTTGCGATTGGAGAAGCTGTGCGCTGGGCTATGGAAGAGGATTCGGTCAACTTTCTAATTTCATCGAATAGCTTTTCAAGCTTAATGGCTCTTTCAAAATTTGGCATAGATAATTATTTAGTACAGGAACGTTTAGTACCTATAAATCTATCCTCCAAAAACTTCTTTTTTAATTGGGTCAAGGGTCATTTGGGTGTAGCTGGAAATGAACTGGCGGATCAGTTGGCGCGGACAGCAACAAACGATGAAACACTGGAAACAACTTTTCTTCCTGTACCACCGTCCACACCCAAAAGAGAATTAAAAATACAAATCATAGACAGTTGACAACAACGCTGGTCTACAGCACAAGTGGGTCATTACACAAGAGACTTCCTTCCGGAAGTCTCGCAACAACTAGAAATACACAACAGATATCTATACCTATTTTTAACAAATCGTGGACCATTTCAACAGCACCTATTCCAAATTAACAAAAAAGACTCACCACTTTGTGTCTGTGGATCAGAAGCAACATCGGTTGCACTACATATTAAATTGCACTCTAACTTCACATTTCCATGTCAAAAAATTACCACAAATGTCACTTAAAAACTGGCTACAATATCTCCTGGACCGTCTGGTTCTTCTCCTAGTCAATTGCATGAAATTTATTGAAAAAAATTAATTTTTATTTTCAAATCCTCTTCCCCTGTAGGGCGCCCGCTTGTCCAATCTAACAGGTGCCCTGTTTTCTCTGTACATATGTATATAAATAATTGTATTTTGTATTTGAATATAATAATTGTTGTAAAGAGAGTTAACATCACACTATCTGTATATTATTAGTATCTGCATATTATTTGTAAATTTTCAGTGTATTCGCATCTGTATATTCATATTTGTATATTATTATTTGTATTAGAAGTATTTAACCAAGAAAATGCATTGCATTTAACCAAAAATCCTAAATATAAAGTCTGCACAGTACTTGTATATAGTCATATTCTGGAAATGGTCTAAACTGTATAATTGTATAATCGAATTAATTATAACTGCATGTGTGCATCATATTTTTCATATACATCAATTGTAGTAAAGTATTTGTATAAAATATGCTAGCCAAGAATAACCCATCATATTTAACCAATAATAATTTTAGGCATGGTGCTTGCACAGTATTTGTAAATAGCTCATCTGGAAATTATATATTCTGTATACATTGAAATAATAATAATAATCGTATGTATGAAAGTAATAACTGTATTATCAGACAGAATTCAATTACTTTCACTACAAAGAAAATCACAATTAAAAGTAAAACTTCTGAGAAGAAGAAAAATTGTAATTTTATATTGTAAAACTTGCATACATAATTCTGTAACTGTGGTCTCGCTGGTTATATAGACGTGTCAGCCCCTCAGGATTGCACACAAACTCTAAGGCTTAGGCCGGGTTTCCTGAGGTTGTCATCCCTGACATGTGCGAAACATCCAGTTCTGCTTAAACTGCTCGCGTACTTGTAGTCGGCAATTCCTTAAACGACTGCAGCACTCGTTCTTACATTTCTGCAGTGCGCACATGATGGTTTCGTCCTCTATCGCAGGATCTTGCATGCAAAGACCCAGTTTCCCGTAGGCATCGATGAATTCTTGAGAAAGTGCTATGATAAGGACAACGCCTTGTCGGAAATTCTTGATATAACCTCTGCGATAAGTGGCCATTTCCTGCTGCTTCGCCGTACACCATATGCATATCAGCCGTTTCGTTATTGGAATAGGTAGCCATTCCTACTAAAAGCACAAACAAAATGCTTTCGCAATGATACTACTTATCGTCGTTGGCCGTTTCATGTACTTACAACGCATGCTTGCTGCAAAGTTGCGTTTATTGGTCTCTTTCTAAGAAGATGGAAAATTTGCATACGTGGATTCCTGATCACATATTTGTTTGGCTTTCTTCCACGTTTTTGTTATCTCTTTCTGACCGGATATGCACAAATTCAAAGGAAAATTAGCTTCGTGCTACTAGCCAGTTCTGCAGAAAAGCAGCATGCGAGATTTCGATCTTTTTATTAGTTTTGGGATTTTCACCCTTTGAACGTCATTTGCGACCCCATATTCCATTGCATTTTTTGTTCGTCTTCATGAGTACTAAAAACCCTCTAAATATGTTGAAGCATTTCAGATACACCCTGTATAATAACTGCCATGTTGAAATAGATTACAAATATAAGCTTTACGAAAATAGCATATAACATTTGGGTTCCCCCTAAAATAAGGGGGTTGGGCAGGGTTAATGTTTTACTCAGCTTCTGCTTATGGGACAAACAGATCCTTGCTTTATGATCAAATATTTTTCCATTTATCAAGGAGGATTCACTGCAGTCAAACAAGTATTCATATAATGTTAAAAAATAAAAGACAAGTGGTTAAAAATGGCTGGCTATTGCCGAAAAATGAGAGGTCCAAAACGGCCACTAATTAGACTTTTCAAGTGTCTGAAATTAAAACACAAAATGTGTCTGAAAAAAATAAGACTTAAAAACGTCTGAAAATTGAAAGATCATTTTCAACCATTATAGTTTACATTGTCTGTGTTAGTTTTCAATAAAAGCAAAAATATTATTAAAACATTGTTTAATATTTTTATGTTAAAAATTATCACATTTTTCAGTTCTAAATTGATAGTTAATCATACATTGAACGTTTTGCACAAACAGTTTCAAAAGTATAACATTTTTCTGTTTTATATCTCGTTTTCTAAAAAAGGTAACTAACGCTGCTGTCGCCGTTGATGTTGTAATTGAATTTATTACCAGCTTTTGACTTTCTAGGATCGTAATAAAATAACTATGGCATATAAAAACATGAACATTGGTAGTTTTATAGGTAAATATATGATAAACATGCTGATGCAGATAGTTTTTAAATCGAAAAATTATTTTATGTTCTATTAAAAGTTGAAATTGTTCAAAGTACTTCAGATAAATAAGTTTTTTAGTGTGGCAAACTATGCATAGCAATTTAACCATATTTTACAAGAGTATATGGGAATAAGTTGCGGTGTGCAGTGTCCATTTTTTTTCTGAATTGTTTAAGTGTTTTTTTTAATTAGTTTTTCTTCTTCAAAATTTCGGTATTTCAATTTCGATTTATTTCATATTTTGAAACAAGTCGTTTTTACCTATTGCTGCCAAATTTTAATATAATATTATTTCAAAATATTCTGCAATTGGAAGGTATATTTACACGTGAATATTAAAAGAGAAAGAAAAATTAAAAATTAAATTAAACTAGGACTTCCCTCAAAGGGATTAGTCTGAGTGATATTGCTGAGAACATAGGGTTAACAATTACAATACAAACAAAGAGCAAATTAAATGATAGAATTACAAAATATCATATATAAATTCATATACACTGTTAAAAAATGGAAAAGAAGTACCGTTCATCAGATGTGTTGCCATATATTTTTTTTAACATGTGGCAAAGAATCTCATTTTCTTAAGCGCGTATTGCGCAAAACTTGAAAGAAAAAACAAACAAACAAAAAAAAAAAAACACCGGATCTTTTAAAACGCCAAGCTTTTTAAAGTTACGTAATTGGATTTGCAGCCAATAGATTATTCTATCAAGCGTGGCTTAACGCAAATTTAATTTCATTGTTGCACCTTTTTTTTGTGTGTGAATTAAAAAATTTTCTTCCTTGATTATACATCTATTATTTGTATAACTGTTTATAGAAACTCTTACACTTCAAACCACATTGATAGCATGCTTTGCTACAAACCAGATTGCAAAACTATAGTCTAAATTACTATTAAAGTATACAAAAAATCTTTCGATGACTTCTGTTAAATAACTTTTACATTAAATCGCCATATCGGTAAAATTGAAAAATTATATATATTTCAAAGTTAAGCTTAACAGACACTTCTTGATTATTCTCTAGGAGGCTCTGCCCCCTGCGCCTTTACTGCGCCAATCCGCAGACTTTTCTTTTGCCTGTCTGTCTGTCTCTCCACAATCTGTCTGTTTCCCTATCCGTTCTTCTGCCCGTCTCTCTAACCGATTGTCTATCTCTCTACACGTCTCGCTACCTGTCTCTATATTTCTCTACCGGTCTCGCTACCCGCCAATCTATTTCTCTAACCGTCTGTCTATCCGTCTAACTATTTGTATGTCTAGCCGTGTCACTATCCACTTCGCTACCCATTTGTCTATCTGTCTCACAACTTGTCTATCTGTCTCACAACTTGTCTATCTGTCTCTCTACCCGTCTGGCTATAGGCCTCTCTACCCATCTTCTTACCCATCTCCGTACCCATCTACTGTCTCTCTACTCGTCTGTATACCCGTCTCACTATCCGTCTGTTTTTGTACCCGACTCGCTACCAATCCCATTACCCGTCAGTCAACACGTCTCTGTACTCATCTCACTACTCGTCTCCTTTTCTACCACGCCACGCATCACGCAACCTTTCTCGCTACATTCCTGTCTAGCGGTGTTGCTACCCGTCTCGTGACCCATCTCGCTACCCCTCTGTCAACCCTCTTTTTACCTTTCTGGCTAGCCGTCTGTCTATTCGTTTCGCTACCCGTCAGCCTACCTATGTCGCTACCCGTCAGCCTACCTATGTCGCTACCCGTCAGCCTACCTATGTCGCTACTCGTCTCTCTACCCGTCTGTCTACCCATTTGTTTACTGATCTTTCTACCTCTCGTCACCTCTTCCCAATATTTAAACAATTCATTTAATGTACAGAAGCCGTTTATCAGTTATTAAATGCAAACAGAAGTATTTTATCTAATAAGTGTAATAGATGCATTTTTTAAATACATGCATAAACCTGAATAATAATTCATCAGTTTTGTGTTCATAGTTGTTTATATCATTTGACAGTAAATCTCAACTTCTTAAACCTGAATTGTCTCAAGCTTTTAAAAAAAATCACAAGGTCTGTATAACTGCAAAGTACCCTGAGGGCTATATTAGCTACATGTTATTAAGTTAAGTGAAAGTTTCGTTATCGCGTTTGCAGCCAATTGCTTATGTCAGAAAGCGTGGCTTAACGCCATTTTAAATTCATTACTGTAACTTTCTTTTCTTTTCTTTTTTTGGGGGGAGGGGGGATGTGGTGGGGAAGGGTTTCAAATATATACATTTAAATTAAAACTTTTGCCTCCATGCCATTAGTGTTGTTTGTATTATTAACTAATACCTTGTACACCGAGCTTCTTTTGAAACAAATGTAAAAGACTTCTTCTACAGTTTTTTTTATGAGAAACTTTCGTAATTGGGCCCAAAGCCAATCGGAGCATTTAATATCATTATTGTAACTCTTATAGAGTTAAAACAATATTGTTGCTAGCTTTACTCTTGTTTGAGACCAGCCTTGCCTGTGTATCTGAATGAGGAAAAGTTTCGTATCCTATATGTCAGTTGGCGAAAAAAATTTTAAATCGTGCCAAAAGGTAGTTTTAGCATCTTACAAAATTTTTCAAGAGAGCGGTAAAACATGTTTTTCAAATATTTACAAACATACGTTTATTAAAGCATGTTTTTGCACCATCTTAAAAATTTAAGCACGATGCTAAAATAAAATTTTATCGCCATATTCGATATTTTAATAAGTAATGGAAATACATAAACAAACTTATTTAACAAACCTAAGAGGCATTTTTGTGATAAATAATTGTTATTGTCAGGGGGGGTGGGGGGTAAATTGTAAACAATTAATAAACGGCTAGTAAATAATAAATAGCATTTAAAATCTAAAAATGGAGAAGTGGTCCGTATAAAAATGCAAAACATAACATTATACGCTTGATATATGTAAATCTTTTTTTATTGTTTAATATTTCCGAAGGCACAGATAAAAAGGCAAAAATCTCTTTTCCAAATGCCAAATAGACAATATACAAAATAGAATGCCAAATATACAAAATAGAAAAATATCTGCAAAAAAATATATTCACATAATTCTACATCTGCAAAAAAATAAGATTTAGGAAAAGTAAGCCAAATACTGCAGATCCCAACAATCACATCGAAAAACTTATCACCAAAAAAGAACTCGCCAAATCTTACGGCACAGGAGATGGATTCTTCCCTCTGAATGCAGAATATTAGTTTTTTTCTTGTACGATGTGTGATTATAATATAATTGTTTCATTTCACATAGTACATACCGTTTGATATATTGGTACTTTTATGTTATCCTGGCGCAGTTTTTAAATCGCCAAATATTGTTCCTATAACATTTTCATATTGAATTCATTTCATTTAAATATAAACCTTTCATTCATTTCATTTAAAGTACATGCCTTTCATTAATTCCATTTAAAATGCTAAAAAGAGAGAAAAAAAAGAAATAATGCCATAAATCGAAACCTTTTATTTAAACACGAAATAATCATTTTTTTTTTAATTTACACACGCGAAATAAAAAAAGCTGCTATTGCTGAGATTTGCGCCAAATCTCTAATACCAAGTCTACCAAGTTATTGCGGGGTTTTTCTTTCAAACAGAAAAAAATACAGATTAATTTTCGATTTCTACTAAATTGAAATACATTTTATTGTGCTGAATATTAGTGCGTGCATATTTTTTTGCTCCATGTACTCCATGAACTTTTCAATTCCGATTCTCTACGAAAATCTCCCGCCGGTGAAAATGACGTACGCACAAAATCTTCGTGACGTATGTACTTTAATTTTACTTTTTTATCTATTTTTTAATATAATTCCCAAACGGTTTGACATTTATTCTTGGTAATAAATAGACGTCGTTGTCACCTTTATAGGTACCTGCTGTAAAAATTTGAACAAAATCCGTTAAATATTTTTTGAGTTATGCTTGACGTAAGGTTTTAATATCCATCGTAGCTATATATGGGGCAAAGTAATACTGCGCTGTGTATGAGTCTTCGTTGCACTCAGACAATTATTACGTGCGAAAAGCGTTCAACAATTGGATAGAAGTATGGCATATTTAAACAATATCTTTAAAACGTCATAGTTAAAACAATTTACATCTGGTGTATAAAAGAAAACTTTATTATAAATGTCCAGGACGCAGCGAAATTTTTTACTTTATCATTTTGTACGGGCTTATTTAAAAAAAAATATGTATCTTATTTAACCTATCAAGGAAACAGCCGCGAAATATCACGATAGAAGTGGATGCCGTCTTTGGAACTTAAAAATCATCTTGTCAAAAGGAAATGAACAGCAACGCGATTACAGTAGATTGCCACTGGTCGCAGTAATATCATTCAATCTTTCATAATCGGATAGTATTTTTAAAACAGAGTGAATTAGCGTGATTTTAAAGGGTTGAGGATTGGCGAGAGTAGTTCGTATTGAACAGATCCCTCTACTGTAGTAAAGAAATATTTAATTAAGTATTTAAATTAAATGAGGAAATGTTCATTTCTACCCATTTTGCAGCCGTTTTTTGCAAAAACCTGATATAATGTAGTCTAATTGCAGCTCTACTACTGACAATTATTTTTATGTTCTATTCGTTCCAATCTTTCCTAAAAAATAAAGTTTGTGTAGACTATACTTCCACATTTTGTCGGAGAATGTGCCAAAACTTTTTATTTGTGGAAAATCGTAAGAATAGAACAAAAAATAATAGAAGAATAGAGAAAAAAATATATATATCCTATGCCTATGTTTAAACATATATAGTTTATATATAATGAAAACAAAAATCAGTAGTTTCAGAGAAATCGTAAGTGTAAAATTTTTTCCGCTTGATGAATACCATTTTGTTCAGTTGCAGGTTTTATTCGAAGGACGACTTTCTTTTCTTTTCTCGTGAATCAAAACTTCATCGAAAATAAGTTAATAAGTGTTTCACAACAGGTTAAATCAAAACTTCTTCTTATAAAATTTAATAAGGTTTTATTTACATATATTATATAGAATATTAGGGTTTTATTACCCTCGTTTGAGAGTTCAACTTTTACCGACAATTCTGTTCAAAATCAGATTTACGTCTACATAGAGAAAAAGAATAAATCGAAGAAAACAAAAAGCGTTTGTCACAGGAACCGGCAAATTTGGCTAGTCGCTAGGGATGCATTTGTAACACCGCTCATTTCGTCTCTGCTTTTCAAAATTTTAAAAACTGTTCTTAAGGAATATTCACGTCTAGAATGTAACTCCTAAGACTAGTATAAAATTTCTAGACCCCAAAATGTCACAAAATTCGTAAATTTAGATCCCTTTTCGTACTCTTTCCCATTGGAGGCAGTAATATCGATATAAACAGTAGCCTAATTCAGAGCATAGAACATCATCTTCATTTTGCACCATTAATTTTAAAAACGACGTGGTTGCTCTGTATATTATCTGCTACAAGCAAACAAAAAATCAAACGTTTCCTCTTTATAATCTTAGTATACATTTAGCTGAGTACATAATCACCGTAAATTATAAAATAATTGGGGCGTAATTTGCTATTTCAATTTCTGTTATAGCCGAGGGAATAATAACAAGTTGAATATTGTACTTCAAACGTAAAATATGTAATATAACTAATTTCAATGAAATGAATTATATTATCTGTTATTATGATATGTTTAATTTCCGCAATAAAATAAGTGCATTTTAAGTTGACAACATTTCAACTTTCATTGACATTTACTGAAAATTCCAATGGGAAACTTAAGCCTAGCTTTCAAATTTCAGAACTAGAAATCCATATTTAGACCATGTTTCCTTATAATATTTATTTCTCCGGAAACATCTATCCCAAATACTGTTGATAGATTATATGTAATATTATAATTAAACAATTTTAGTATACAAATTCTGTCTTTAAATTCAGGAATACGGAAATAATATGACTCAATCTTAAATAGAACGTAATCACCATGGCAACCTAGAATAATTACCTATAATAGCATATCGTTGGATTAGTTTCTTATGATAGAACTTAATAGAATGAAGGGTGTGACTATAACTTGGTCACATAGGTTATAAAAAGTTATATACATCATATATGACTAGAACGTCATATATGTCATATAACTTGGCAATACATCTCGGTTGCTTGACGATTAATCCTCGGAAGCTGCTATAACAAGGAAGTAACGATTTATAAAATTTCAAATTACTTATTTTTAATTTTAATTAATATTAATAATTAATATTTTTATTAATTTATTTTAGTTTTAATTCGATTTTTATAAAACTTGAATTGACTCGACAAAATTCTGCCTCGATTATATATATTAAATTTCAAAGCATTCGGTTGGGTAGTTTTTGTGCTGTTATATGCAGACAGACGGACGGATGAACTAGACGACGGCTGTAGGTGCTACGTATTTATATAATTACGAACGCATCTAAAAACTAGAAACGCGTAACCTGTTATTAAAGCTAATCACAATCAATTTCTTCTAATGTAAAACCATTTACTAAGAAAAAATATGATTTATTTCTCTATATTTAAATACAAGTGTAATGTAGGTGAATTTAGTAGTTTTACAATATCATTAATAATTTTCGATAACCCATTATTACAGAATAATCTTTAACATATTATCATTTGTGTTTTGAATGCGTTCAAACCTGCGAGGTGCAGGATTACTTTTATTATATTACAGTAATATTACAACTTTCAATTTTTCTTCTTTATTTAAGAGATGGATGCTTCACCTGAAGTGAATAAAATGTGCTCCAGTAGTTGTAGAGATGCATGCGAGTAAGTTATAAAAACATTAGTTATAAACGAATTAAAGTTGTGCAATATACAGGGTGTCCACTTTCAAAGGTGTCGAATGGCTAATCCCTAAACCGTTAGTCATAGGCATATAGATACAATTACAAAAATGTTTTAAATGGGGTAAAGAAGTAATTATACAAAGATTTGGGTCAATAAAAACATTTTTTTTAAGTTAAGAATTAATTTGTTTATACGGTCCCCTGGTCCCAGTAAAAGTTTCCTATTACACTCACATGTAAGACAAAAAAAACAGCCCCATTCATCTAACACTAAAACTGACCGAGTTATAAAACTTTGAATTTCATACTTTATACCAATTTTCTGCATCTGAACACAGATGAGTTGCACCATAATTTCCGGGGATCTTACACAATGTGCTTAAAGAGTTAGAAACATTTATTCCACTTCCATCAACATCTTAACTGAAACTAATCACACCGTAGATGTATTTCGAGAGTGTTAATTTTTATTAATTAAGCTTCAGATTGGTTAAGATAATTGTATTTTAACATATGTTTTATTTTTAAAATAAATAATGCTGTTTCGTATCAGGATTTTTTTTCACAAAAAATGTTTTATTTATTTTCAGCTTTTATTTAATTTGCAACGTTTCTATGCGAATTTTAACCCACTTACAAATATCCGATCAATGTTTAAATTTTGCATACTTATGTAAATCGGATGACAATGTAATATTATAATGATTTTAGGTTCGTACCATGTATTTTATAGGACCACTAAAAATCGGATACATTACGCCTACAAGCAGAAATTTTAAATCAAAATCAGTAAATTTATGTAAGATATTGAGATGCACCATATCATTTTTCCGAAGGAGAGTGCGTTGCATTTATATTTCATTTACCGGGCAGCACAAAAGAAATCAGATATATTATTATGTATGAGCAGAGATCGCTTAAAATATATTTTAATAATATAATGTTTTTTTTTTCAAATAAA
Organism: Maratus michaelseni; assembly: GCA_963931845.1. Taxonomy (NCBI): domain Eukaryota; kingdom Metazoa; phylum Arthropoda; class Arachnida; order Araneae; family Salticidae; genus Maratus; species Maratus michaelseni. Next base: position 182,747,619 of record OZ007596.1, on the reverse strand, counting down.
ATATAAAATCTTGTATTAAAAAATATTTTAGCGATCAAAAGAAAAATGCAATTTCTACCTGCAAAACAAAAAATAAATATTAAAAGGGGAGAACAATTTCGCTATTGGACAAGGAAAATGACGAAAGCTTGTTTATCTGCATTAACACAATTGCTGTGCTAAAACATTTGCGCACTCAAATCATTTACCTACAAATAATTTCTAGAAGCTTTAAGATACCTAATATATGTTAATAATATTTCGAATGCTTTTTTAAATATAGTCTAATTACTATGCGAAAATTTCCCTGTACTACAAATATTTTGCACTCTCAATTTATGCAAAACAATTTGTATTTTGAATGTGTGCCAACACTGCGTTCACTCATTGGAGTCTGCGCTTTAATCAATTTGAAGGCGTTTGTTAAATTTTAACGTTTGAAAACATAATGTTTAAAAAAATCGGTACTGTGAAATGGTATTACTTTACAGACAGAGCATTCGTAATACGCAACAGGCTCCAAGGCCTATACAAAGTATATCCGAAGCCTATTCAAATTGCTACGAACTGTACGAATCAAAACCAACCACACCCTTACATTTTAGTTGAAATTGTTAAACGTTTAAGAGGAACATGTAGCTTTAAGAAGCATCCTCGATTAAGTCGGTTCACAGGTTCAACAGTACATCCAGAGGATGTTCTAGGGTATACGCTTGATCATCCAGAATGTAGTGTACGAGATATTAGCCGAGAATGTGGATATTAAAAAGATCAAGTATGGGAAAGTTTAAACAAGTGTCTTGCATATCGATATCGACCATTACTAAGACAGGAATTAGCATCAGGAAACAAAGAGCGTAGTTTTAATTTTCGTAATTTTATTTTAAACAAAGCAGATAAAGTCAATCCTTTCTGAATGAAATTATGTGGACGGATGAATATCAATTTACAACACAGGGGATCGTAAATACTCAAGCCATTCACTATTGGTCCCGGGAAAATCCACAAATTATTCGTCCTAACAAACATCAAGTATGACTTCAGTTCGAAAATGTTTGGTGTTGCATCTGGAAGACATCGTTAATTGGGATATTCATCTTTGATGAAATTTTAACATCAGAAAAATATGCTGATATTTCACGTGGGCCAGTATCCGATTTCTTACGAGAGTATAATTCGTTACAAGATTTGTCACATATGTGGTTCCAGCATGATGACGCGCCAGAACATAGACCACTTAAGCCACTCACTGTCTTAACATTTTAAAATATGTAAAATAATTGAGTCTGTTGCTTTTCATCATTTCAATTAATAAAAAAAGTAAAATTTCCGTTATTTTTTCACATACATTTTTAGTACAAGTTGTACATTTTGCTTTAATATGTCAGAAAGAAAAAATATTTCAAATTTATATTTTCATGTTAATTTTACTCTCAACTATTATTTTTTTATATCTTGCGATTATTTATCTTTCAAGTAAATTTGTCAATGACACCTATTTCGCGGCAAAAAAGTTGCTTCGTTTTTAAACAGCAATTACTCGTTCAGTTTTAATCGTAGAATAATGGGACTTTTTTTTGTATTACTTCTAATTGTAAAATGATATTTTACAAAATATAAATTATAGGACCAGGGGACCGTATAAAATTCACCTTTCGTAATTTTTTAAGAAATGTTTTTATCGACCCAGATCTCTTTTAAAACTATTCTTTACCTTTTTTAAAACATATTTGTAATTGGAACTATATGCCTAGGAGTAACCGGTTAAGAATTATCCAACCGTTGACAGTGGACACCCTGCCTAATAAATTACGATTATTTTTCATTTAATATCAGTTTTTAATTTTATGTATTTTAGAATGAGCATTTAAATGTTCCTTTATGTCACATTCTACTATTTGAGTGATTAAAATTATTAATTTCCCTTGAAATGTATATATATTTTTCAGTTCACTTGACATTTCGAGACATTAATGTATAAATAAAAAACAAATGAATTTCAGTCAAACTTATTTTGAAATATACTAACTTGTTGAAAGAAACGTGTACAGATTTTTTTTATGTCTTTTTAAATAATATTCAAGAATGAAAAAAAAATCTATCATAAAAATTAACATTTGCTTGCGACAGTACTAATGTAAAAAAACTAAGGAGAAATTGGAAGAGTTACCCCAATTCTCAATTATTTGCTAATTTTTTGTCAGAGCATATTAAAATGAAAACAGCATTTGTTTCCGTATTTTACAATCGATTAATCTTTGACAATTGGTTCTATTTCTATGATTTGCCAGAATAGCTACAATTTTCATTTAAAATGTGAATAAAATCGTAATCTCCGTCGTGCGTCTCAAGGACTTTTATTTCCTATACCGCACAAAGGACAAAATTGACTGCAACATTCTTGTTAGTCTACATGCCATTAAATGTTTCAAAAAAGACACTTGTGCTCAAATCAGGTTTGCTCATATACGTCATATGGCTACAGACCGGATTATCAGAGATCAATAATAACATCTAGTTAACCATAATATAGCACACTTTGGTGCGAAACTAATAACTGACAAAGAAAACACAGATTCTCATTTTATGTGGAGCATAAAATAAATCTTAAGCTGCATTGCCTTGGTTGAAATATACACTAGAGTGCAAAACTTAAGCAACATATACAAACTGCTAATTTTTGAACACGTGAGTACTCAAAAGGAAATTCTATAAGCAGCAAGTGTAGAAAATAGGTACTATCCTAACAGCACAGCCAGTCGATGAAGTCTCCTTGACGTCACACATGATTACAAGTGTCACAGTTTCCACGTTGAATCAAAATATGGGATCTTTCACTTGTCTCATTATTACTCTCAAATGATTTTTTATCACTGAAAAGTCACTGTGACTGTTGCTTTATGATGGGTCACCAGGTGACATTACAATGAAGTCACCTTGTGATTCTCACGTGACTGTCATTTGAAGACTAAAATTTGAAGTCATTGTGAGCATTGCATTGTGATGAGTCACCAAATAATGTCACAATGAAGTCGCATGGTGACTTTCCGGTGAATGACACTCTATTGTGAAGTCACCATTGCAATTCTTTGTGAAAAGTCACCAGATGATTTTATCTTTTGTCACTTGGGAACTCGTCGCAGAACAGCTATCATGATGACATTACAATGGAGTGTCCAAATGACAGTCACATGAGAGTCACAAGGTGACTTCATTATAAAGCTACCTGGTGACACGTCAAAAAGCAGCATTCATAGTGGCTTCTCAGTGCAGTGACCAAAATGACAGTATAAATCAGGCGAATAGAAGATATCACATTTCATTTCATTGTAGTGACTGTGACACTTGCGACAATTTGTGACATCAAGGGGACTTCACATCGACTGGTCGTGCTGTTAGGGTAGTATCTGTTTTCTACACTTGCTGTTTATAGAATTTCCTTTTGATTACTCACGTGTTCAGAAATTAGCATTTTGTGTTTATTGCTTAAGTTTTGCACACTAGTGTATGTACATCAGAATATGCTTGGATTGTTTTTATTTGTTTGTTATTAATGTTATAAATAGCAAGTTTAAGCAACCATTTGCTCAAATTTGTAACATACATGTATCCTTCTCCCCGATGAAAAATAACTCTCTAGCATCTTAATAAGTAAGAATGAAAAAATCATTCCTAATGCATAGAAGATGAAACCTTTTGCAACATATTAATAATATTGTTAGAAAATTTCAAAATTTCTTGTTAGTCTACATGCCATTACGTTCATACAATGAAACGAGATTTAAAAATGTACAATTTAAAAAAAAACAAGTGATGCAATAAAAGTCAATTTTCAGCAGATTTTGTCCATAGCAGGTAATACTGTGAATTCATTCTTGCAGCCCTGTGTATAATTTGTAATTAACAATCATCCAGTAATACACTAAGCTTAGTTAAGCTTAAAAATACATAGCACGATAAAAACTAGTCGTTGGGGGCCACCGTAATTCTTACCCATCATGGATATGCATAATGTAAAATATTAAAATAAAAATGTGTAAACTACTTATAAAACGCATTGCAATTCAAAAAATAAAATCGTGGCTTGATGACGTCACAAACTTTAAAGGCTCGATTACTGAATTGCTTGAAAGAAACATCCTTATAACTCCAAAAATAATAATCCTATTAACTAGCGGTTTATTGCATCTGATTAAGCGTCAAATTTCCAATTAAAATATATCTTTGAAGTGAAATTTGGATGAAATACAGGGTCATGAAAAATCGAAGAGTGTGGAAAAATATGATTCCAAATATCTCGGCGGCTAATTATCCGATTGACTTCATGCTTTATGCAAAATTTATGTTTTTTTATTGTCTTTTATATTCCTTTCTTAAAATAAACAATTTCGAAAATTTTTATATACCTTTCATCAGAACGAATATTTCGAGAGTCCGAAAAAATTGTTCCGGTTAATCGAGGTTATTGAAATGAAATAGGCTTCTTCCCATTATTACATACTAAGTACATACCAAATTGCAAGTCTCTATATCAATTTGTTCGGGAGATAGAGCGTTTACAGACACACAGACACACACACAGACACACACACAGACACACAGACGGAAGGCAAAATTTTTTTTCTAAAAATATGTTTTTCGGAATCTCCAGTGTCTGAAACGTGTAAATCCGTCAAAAAAATTTTTTCGATTTTCAAAACGATTACAAGACTTACCCTATACTACGTATGATGGGTAAGTAAAATGAAGTTTCGGAAGATATCAATCCCAACAAAGCGTTTTCTGTAAAAATAAAATAAAAATAAATAAAAATAAATAAATAATAAAAGATAAAAAAGGCGCCTATTTCCGTGCACTGATATCTGAAGCTCACTCAAGTTAAAAGTTAACATCCCGCATCTTGTTTGAAAATGACTTCTTCCGAATTAACCGTTAATGCATTCTAGATGTTTTATTTTTTCTTTGGAACTATATTGCACCCGAGAAATTTCAACAAATCCAAAACTACCTTATAAGATTTAAAAAAAAAAAATAGAATACATAATACACACTGATAGATGTTAACAAGTTGGAAATTGTACGTCAAACCTGACAAATGAGGTGCGTTCGTACTATAGCTAGTTATATAAATATTCAGATCTTGATGATTTTTAATTCTGTGAAATGAATTATATCGGCTGCAGATTAATTTCTGTCATAAAATAAGCATCTCGGTCGCTTGAAGATTAAACCTCGGAAGCTCCTCTAACAAAAAAGCACCGATTTTTAAAAAAAAATTCAAATTTCTTAATAAATATTTTTATTAATATCTCCTAAACTTTTGATTCGATTTTTAAAAAAATTTGAAATGTCTCGACAAAAATCTGCAAAGATAATATATCTTAAATTCCAAGCCATTCGGTTGGGTAGTTTTTGCGTCGTTATATGCGGACGGACGGACAGACAGACGGACGGACCAAGCGACGACAATAGGTGCTACGTATTTATATAATTACGAACGCACCTAGAAATATCAAATCTTTCATTTAAAATGATCGACACTAATCCATACGCCCATAAATCATTTCCGAATTAATGACTAATAAAAGTACCATCAGTGGACCCGTGCGAGGATTTTGCACTGCAATCTCAATTTTTAGCAAGATATAATATTTTTTATATGTAGATTTAAACTTCTAAAGAAACATTAAGGATAAAAATACCTGTAAACCACATTGGTACAGATATTGCAGACGCACCGAAGTGTCTTTTGGGCGCCAAAATGGCGATCTTTTACCTGGCGTGGTAACCTGGTTATTTTTGCTTCGTATGGCAACTTGGTATTTTATAATAAAATGAAATGTGTATGTAAGTAAATTAAAAATAAAATAATATAAAAATAATTATTAATTAAAATTAAATGTATCTGTAATAAAAGTAATGTGTGTGTTAAATAAAACTGTGTGTTTATAATAAAATTAAGTGTGTGTGTTAATAATAAAATTATAATAAAATCTACCCTATATATATAAAATCCTAATGAAACGAATTTGTGAAACGATTTTATGAAACGAATTTATGAAACGATTTTATGAAACGACTGATTATGTTTCAGGGCTATTTTTAATCTACCCTATATATATAAAATCCTAATGAAACGAATTTGTGAAACGATTTTATGAAACGAATTTATGAAACGATTTTATGAAACGACTGATTAAACGACTGATTATGTTTCAGGGCTATTTTTAATAAAATATTAAACGGTTGATGGTGAAATTAATACCAATTGTCCATAAAAATCCGCGGATGTCAAAACTGGTAATAGAATTTTGAAATTGAAATTAGTTTTCGAGATATTAATTTTTTTCTAATTTTAATGACATTTCTGTAATGATGGCAACTAATTACTCAGTTTTTTTGTGACAAAAAAGGGAAAAAAATCGAAAAGGATCCCGATAGGGATTGTTGATTTCTTTTTATTCGTCATTTTCAAATTGAAATTGAATTTATCTTTTATTTCAATCGATAATGAAGACAAGATTGTGATTAAATTATGTTTTTCAGGAAAATTTGAAAAAAAAAATCACATTTCTATCGTCAGGAATCAATTGTCTGTCAGCATTTAATTTAATTTATAAACTGGACATATTTTGAATAAATTCGTCCAAATGACGTCATTTATGTAAATACGCCATTTATGTTTATCCAATTTATTTAATATAAAGAAGCCATTTATCTATTTTTATGTACAAAAAGAGGTAAATTGATAGACAAGTATAGATAAATTGTATATATACATATAAATACATAAATAAACAAGCATAAAAGTTCGGTGCTTTTCCAGTATATGGGGCCTTGACGAAACAGAGAAAATAGCCTTGGCGGAAAAAGAAATTTGGCAACGTACTTTCTGTCAACCTATTCACTTTGTCATTTCGTATACAGAAGCATTTTTTCAATATTTATACAATTTGTTTAGCGTAGAATGTCATTTATCCTATTTTATATATAATTGAAGTAATTTGTATAGAAAAAACAATAATAATAATATACGTATAATTAAAATACGCATATAAACAAAAAAATCGTCGAACTTGTTTCCATGGCTGTTTATGTCATTTGGCACCAAATCTCACTTTTTGATGCCCGAATTGCGCCAAGCTTTTTAAAAAAGCGTCAAGACCCCTATAATAGAAAAGCACCAAATGTTCATTGGGTTTGTTTTCATAACTTTTGGCAACAAATATATGTATATCAACGAATCTATCCCTTTTTGAAGCTCGAATTACGCCAAACCTAAAAGCAAAGGATCCTATACTGGAAAAGTACCCAATTTTCTTATGGACAATATTCAAGTGACATAACATGGTGTAAAATTATCGCGGATAGCAAATTTGTTTAAATATCTCATCAATTGATGCCGAATAAATGCAGGCTTGCATGCACAAAATATTTAATTAATTTTGTATGATAAATAATTATTAGAAAATTCGTATATACATATTAATTAAAATAAATAATTTACATACTTAAAATGACATGAAAATATGCATGATGGTGCACTAAAATAGAGAGAAAATTAAAACCTGTTACTGAAAATGTCTATAACATAGTACTTTTCAATACCGTGGTTCTTAATGTTATTCACAAGCAGATGGAATTTTTCTCATCCTTAAACGCAAAGGAAGAATATAATACAGATCGTTGTTATAAAAGTCCGAGAGGTAGCCACAATTTCAACCTAACCATTTTATACAAGCTGGTTTTCAGGGTGTAATTGATTTTACTTATCAATCCCGAAAACAGTCGTCAGTTGTCGCAACAGCTGTGTATGAGGCCATGATAATAAAAAAATGCCCCATTAAAACGTTAAAAGCATGGCAACCCAATTACATATTTACCAATATTTTTAAAACAAAGCACGCTGTTATGTTTTAAGAGGCCTCGAAGTCTGAACGGGGGTTGGCGAGCGTAGCTCGCAGGGGGTAGGCCCCCTAGTTTTATTATAAAAAAACTAACATGTTTTCGCAAGCTAATCCTAACAGGCATTCGAAAATGCTTTCTCACAAAAATAGCACCACAGAAAAGGATGGCGCCAACCCCAGTGCGTCTGCGATATCTGTTCCCTAACATTTGCCAAGCCAGAATATCAGCTCATTTATCCCACCAAACCTACAAAAAGGCACGCGCGGGAGAAAAAATTAACAATCGTATTTTAGCTCCATTAGAGGATGACATCATCCGTTTCGAAAAAAAAAGACATGGAACAATCCATGGTGTCTTATTCTTCTAAGCATTGCAATTTAAATTCTGCTTTTAATCATAAATATAAAATAAACACATGCAGAGATGTCACACTTTATCTTTTTTGTACTATTTATTTTTTAGGGTTTCGTTCATCTCACGAAACTCTATTACTCCCGCTTCGTTGTCTGTCTGTCACAGAGCCGGTTCTCAGAAACTATATAACTTACACGTATGTAATTTTCTGTACTTACAGCTGAATACCTACTATGGAGCCCAAAATCGTAAAATTTGAAAAAATCGCATTTTTTTAATATATAGAGATAAAAAAAACAATAATCTAACAGCCTTTTCCTATTAAATTTAAACATTTTCCGTTATAACAGTTGCCAACAATTAAAAATCCACAATAAAATTCTCTCTACAATAATTAATTTTCTATTGAAAGATTTTCACGTGAAAAGGGAAAAAAAAAGTTTCACCAATTGAAAAAAAAAAGATTATTATGATTATTCGTAATAAAACGAAAATTTTCAAACATTTCGCACTAATACGAGGAGTATGAGTATGTGTAAAGTACCGAAAGTAGCTTAACAGGAGGTCATTAGAGAATTAAAAAGAAAATTAATCTGACATCATATTGGAAGTTCAGATATTCGAAAAAACGAGAAAAATAGACCGTTAAATATTTACTCTATAAAAAACAATATATATATTTTTTTTTTACTGGAAAATGAAATTTATTTGGATGTATTAAAGAAAGGATAAAGATTTTGAAAGGATTATTAAACGAAACCCTTTGTGCGATCTTCGATCACACTTACCCACTTGTTTAATCATTGTTGAGCGTGATATAATCAGGAATTTGAATTTTGTGGTACCACTAATTTGAGAAAACCTTTCATTTTATCCATGAAAACAATATCAATTTAATTTTTAATGAACGGCAATGTTTATTAAATATTGTTTACATGTTTTAGAAAATGTAAATCAGCAGCTGTTTTAAAAACCTTTCAAGTGATACTTCATTCGTTGTTGTGCGTTTCGTAAATTCATAGAATAAATTTTTTAACCAAAAATAGAACCCACTTCAAAAACTATTACAAAGTAAAAAAAAAAAAATTACACTAGGGGGCTCTGCCACCTGCTCGCTACACTCACCAACCCCCGTTCTGATTTTACGGTCTCTTAAAACCTGGTAATGTATCCTGTTTTAAAAAGATGATGATGATGATATCACGAACGGCGACTATCTTCTCTAATCAGGTTATAATGCTTTTTCATTTAACTGGGTATAATTCTTTTTCATTTAATTCATCTTTTTATTTTTAATACTAGGGGGCTCTGCCCCCTACGAGCTACGCTCGCCAACCCCCCGTTCTGAAACCGCATGATTTAAAAACAATATGATTTGATCAATTGTAAAACGATTACGGAAGATTGTATTATAATTAAACGACCAGTGGCGATCTGCTGCAACCGGGTTTCCATTCATTTTCCTTTGACTGAAGGATTTTTAGGTCGAATCAACTGCTGTCGAAAGGTCTAACAACTGTTTTCCAAATTGATTAAATAAGATCGATAAAACATTTAAAAATTAACTTTTGTAAAATGGTTAAGTAAACAATGTCGTTGCATCGTATAATTTTAAAACGATGCTATAGAATCTTGGTGAATAAATAAATAAAATAAAATAAAATAAAAATAAATAAATAAAATACAAGAAATTCAGAAAAAAAAACCACTATCAAAACCCCCACAGTGTCAACTATCAGTGAGTTTAAACAATAAAATTTACAATATATTAATGAAAACAGAAAAGAAAATCTTGGATATTTATTTACATTATTTTTCTTAATTATCCCTCTCGGCTAGTGAATAAAAGTGGCACAAATGTCATATACGCACCACGTTGGCGCGATTTTTTCCCCGCCAATTTGGCGAAAACAAAAATGGTGTTTATTTACTTTTATTTTTTATTTGAATTCTATAAATATTTTTTATTATGCATATCAGTATTTATTTATATCAAACTATCATTTATTTATTTTTATTTCCTTTTTTAAAATAATAGAAGCTATTTCATTTATTACGTTATTTTATTTTTATATTGAAACTAGCTGTTACCCGTGACTTCGTTCACGTAACATTAAAAAAAGAATAAATGCATTAATTTAGTAAAACATTTCACTTGATAATTAAAAACATATATAATTAACCAAAGCTTTATCACATTTTATAGGAGACCATACGGTATTTCTTTGCTATAGGGTCCTTGACATAACCCAGTCTTAAAAATGTGAAATTTCATGCCAAATAATATATACAATCGCGAAAATGAAACTGCAACTAATGAAAAAACAACACTGGCAGAATTCTTCTATACAACAGTGCATTTTAGGTGGTATTTGGTGTACAATTTGTATATGTGTGCATTGCTAAATGGGCATTATTATATTGGTAGGTTATTATATTCAGGTTTAAAGTATGAACCAGGAAGTCTATTACATCATGAAGCAATAAGAAAATTAGGAAATTATCGTCTGATATTTTTTAATATGTTTTACAGTCATAGTTGACATCAAAGGTGAGCGGGAAAATGATCATCTAAAATGCCATTAAGTGTTTACCGCGCAAAAAACAAATCTGGTTACAACAATGTATTTAAGTTTGGGCCAAATTTCACTTGGGAAAAAAAAAAAAAAAAAAAAAAAAAAAAAAAAAAACGCAAATTGACTATGGACCTAATTACAGACCCCTAACCTTCCTATTCTCGGAAATGTTCTACCTATACGTAAAAAAAAATCTACTATATAGAACGCGCTTTCACGTTTATAATGTTATGAATTGGCACGATTGGCTTGTTCAAGTTTACACAATGCGGCTGGAAGAAAAGATTCATTACTTTTTGTTTTCTTCTTTGCTTTTGCATTACGCGAATTTGTTGGTAAAATCGATTTTCTTTTCGATAACATTGTTGTTTTTTAAGTTTAAAAAATATTGTAATTTTACTTAAACATTAGTTTAAAATCTATGAAATTTCCCTTATACTACAAGACTTTACAAAAATCTATTATAAAACAACTTTAAAAAAAGCTATATTTAAAAAAGACAACAAAGTTTTTCCTATTTTAAAAATAAAAGAAATGTAAAATTAAATTCCGGTTCGAAACGACGATTTACAAATGTGTTTCGATTGTGGGAATATGATAGAGGAAAATTGTTCTTACTTCGACACAATCATATTAAATCTTTAGCTTATATGAGAAAAGCAACTTTCTTTTAAAAAATATAGTTATTTTTATTAAGATTTTCTGATTTTCGGTACGGATAATTTTGCGATGCATATCATTGACATTTGCCATCCAATATATTTTTTATTATTATTTACTTTATTTGTTTTTCTACTTTTGAGACCTACTTATCCTTATGGTCTTAATTCTAAATTATTTAATCGTACAAACCTTGTTTATACTAATACTACTAAACATGAACATTACAGTAGCACTTATGCTATATTAAATCATACAGCAAATACAAAAACTACACGTACAAAAAGGGGTAAAAATTGTAATAGTTCACAGTATATCTCTAGTAATGATATTGAACGGCAATTATCTAATTTGGAATATGAATTCAATAATTCTTACAAATGGCTTGATATTAGGAAAAATATTTTTTCGATCAAAAAGAAAAATCTTAACAAGTATTATAAAGTTTTTTTATCATTAAATCTATCGCCACATTTTAGTGATGTTTATTTTGATCTTTTATTATTTAGAATTAATCAACTTAATGTAAAAATTTCAAAAAACACTTACAAAAAAACTAACAACACTCTACTTATAATTACTTTTTCCAATATTGTACTTAATAAAATAAATATACACAATGTAATTAATAACATTGAGAACAAATTCCCCATAAAAAATTTTACAATACATAAATCATACAAATACAACGTTACATTAGGACGTAGGATTTTCAATTACAATAAATTTGCAAAATTTCTAACATCAAATGATAAACCTCCTTGCTTATGTAATAATCCTAATTATAGCAATTATGTAGATAAGGTACATGGTCACATTATTACAGGGGATATTAATATTGTAGAGAATGATTACTTGCGTAATCTTATGACTAATGGGACTAAATTTCGATTACCTTCATGTTATACAATTTTTTCTATTTTAAAACAATTTAATCTGGATCTTGACCTTTTTATTTATAAAATATCAATAGATTATAATAAACCTCTTGAATTTTTTAATGAATGGAAATTAAATGTTTTAAGTAATTTAAATGCTGAACTTCATAGGAATTTGGACATATATAATTTTAATTTTAAACAACTAAATAGTGAAATAACGAATTTACAAAACAAATTTATTATTACATATGTTGATAAATCACCAAACAATTATGCTTTCATCTGCAAATATTATTATTCGCAGTTAATAACTAAAGCTATAAATACAAATTTAAACTTTAAAATAACGAATCTAGATAAAATCATTAATAATCGACATATATTTCAATTTTATAAATTACTAAAAATTAAAAACTATAACTTTAATTATCCATACATAGTTGTTATACCTAAATTCCACAAAACTCCTTTAAAATTTAGAACGGTAACAATCGGTTGTAATACTTATAACAATAATGCAAGCAAATTTTTATTAAATATTCTCACTAAATTGTTTGAACTTACAAAACAAAAAGATAATTTGTATAGCATAAAAAATAGTTTTCAACTTGTCAATAATATTAAAAATTTAAATAACATAAAATACATGAAGACGTTTGATTTTAATGACTTATTTAATAACATTGATATTAACGATATGTTCAAGATAGTAAATTTATTATATAAGGAATACACGGATTCTATTAAATTAAAAAATAAAATTTCGTTAAATTACTTTAAAACATTAACTAAATTTATTCTCCATTATAATTATATTGTTTTTAATGATACTATATATATACAAAGCTGTGGACTCCCTCAAGGTGGCATTGTTTCTTCAATTCTTGCAGAATTGTATTTATATTATTATGAACGTAACTCTAATATTGCTAATTGTAAAATATACCGTTATATAGATGACATTATTGTCTTCTATTTTAATAGTAATTCAAATTATTTATTACCTATAAAATATCATAAAAATTTATAGTTTCAATGTTATGGCAAATAATGAAATTAATTTTCTTGATCTTAAGATAATTCTTAAAGATAATAAACTTTTGTTTGACATTTATGACAAGCGAAAT